>WBSA01000019.1:0-748603 GCA_009828645.1 Calcarisporium arbuscula
AGAAGGTGTAATAGTTATGTACTACTTTGATAAAAGATTACGTAGGTGTAGGAGATAATTATATAAATTAATGAAATTGGAGAGAAAATACGCTGTGGCGTTCGTCATTATCTCTCTCCCTCGTCCTTCTCCTTTGTCCCCTCCCTTTCCTTCTCGTGTCTCCCTCTCTTTCTCTCCCTTAGTCATCTCCTACTTCTTCACCCCGTTCTCCTCCGATTCTACATCTACCCCTAATTCTTCTCCATCTTCCGTCCCTCCCTACTCTTCTTTCTCTACTACCCCGGCCTTCCGCTCGTCCCTTTCTTAATCCACTCCAATTCTTCTCCATCCATCTAACTCTCCACCGCTCTCTACGATATTCTTCCTCCACTTTCCCCGCTTTTAACTTTTTACCACTTCTTCCCTTCACTCCTCGTCCACTTCTCCTCCCCTCCTCCTCAAGTTCTCTCGTCCCTTACCGATCTTCTTTTTTCACCTCCCTCTTCCCCCGAAGCTAATATCTTTATTTCATATTTTCTTCTTACTTTATACACAGATATGATTAATATAATCTCTACTCTTACTTTATTTTTAATTAGAAAATAAACTAATATTTAATTACTTAAGTAATTATTATAAATAATATTTATATTATTCTTATTAATATTTAATTATAAAAATTATAAATTTAATATAATTTTAATAAAATTCTTGAAAATTTATAGCTATAACTTTTATAAAATTATAATTAAAAATAATAATAATTAGCTTTAAATTTAAAATATTTTTTAAATTAATATTAATATATAAATATTATAATTATTCTTAAGCTAGAGAAAACTCTTTACAAAAAAATATAAAATAAGAGCCTAGTACTTTATCTTTTTTTATATTTTAAATAAATTAATTAAAATAATTCTTATTATTTACTTTATAATTTATATAAAAAAGTATCAGTTCTTTCTAGAAAATTAAATACAAAACTAATAAAAATATTTTATAAAACTAGTAATTATATTAATAATTAAAATAATATATAATTTAAGATTATAATAACTTAGCTTTATTTTTATAATTTAATTTTATATAAGCTTTTAATTTAATTAATTATAAATACTTATTAATAATCTTCTCTTTATAAAATTATTATTATTACTTTTATATTTTCTTTACTTTTATCTTAATTTATTATATATATCTCTAAATTAAAGAAGTTCTTATTAGAGCTTTCTATATAAAGTAAATATTCTATAAAATCTTTATTATTTTTTATTTTATTTATTCTCTTTATTTTAATTTTTATAAATCTTTAAAAAAAAGTAAAAAATATAATTATTATTAACTTTATAAATAATATAAATATTCTTATATTTAATATATTATTAAAAAAATTAAAATTTAATTTAAAGTTATTTAAAAGATATTATTTTAATAAGCTATTAAAATTAAAATAACTTTTAAATATAAAAAAGTATATTTTATATATTTTACTAGAGTTTATTATCTAGTCTTTTAATATATTTAATTTAATAATATATAAATAAAATTTTAAAAATTTAATTATTTCTTTAAAGTATTTTTTATAAAAAATTATAATAAATATATAAAGTATTTACTTTAAGGCTATATACTTTATTTATAATTAAATTATAAAATTAATTATTTTTTATAAAAATAATACTTTTTATTAATTAATAAAAAGAAATAAGAAACTATATAAACTAGTACTAATATTTTAATTATTTTAAAATTAAGCTTTTAAAATAATTATTAATAGATATTAAATAACTTTAATTTAAACTCTTTATATAAAAATAAAGACTTTTTTATTAAATCTCTCTTTTAATTATTATATTATTTAAATTTAAAATTATATAGAAAATAATAAAAAATAATATTATTTAATAATTAACTATATTAATAAATATTAAATATAAATCTATTATTACTAAAGATATTAAATAAGGCACTGTTTTTAAAGAACTAGTAATTAAAAATTTAAATTAAAGTTTTAATTAAATATAAGAAAATAATATAATAATTATTATTTAAAAATAAAATAAGTAAAATATATAAAATAATATAATTTTATATAAAAATACTTATAATTTTAAAATAATTAATAAAAATTTAATTACTTTTATACAAATTATAAAACTTTTTATAAAACTTTAAAAAATATTAAAACTCTTTATTTATTTAAATAAAATTAAATTATATAAACTTAAAGAAGTTTCTTTTTTTTATAAAATCTTATAATACTTTTACTTTATTATTATTATAAATTTAAAAAGAAGATTATTTATTATATTATTTTTATTATTAATAATTTAATATAAACAAAGTATTATTATAAAACTTATTATAATTTTATATTAATTTTATATTATCTTTAAGAAAATTATAAATAATAAAATATATTATAATATAAATTTTAAAACTTTACTTTATTTTCTAATTCTTTTATAATTAAGTTAAATAAAGAAAAAAAACAAATTAAAATCGTTATAAAGTTTTTACTAGCTTTAAGTCTTTAAATAATTAAAAATAATTACTTAAATATTTAAAAAAACCTTTTTTATTTATAAAGAAAAAACTTATTATTTATTTATATTAACTACTAATTAAATTATTAAATTTATTAAAATTATTATTACTTTTAACTTACTTTTAGATCTTAATTATAATAAAGCTCTTCTTTATTATTAACTCCCTTTTAGAGCTCTCTTTCTTCTCTTCTTTATTTAATTTCCTCTTCTCTCTCTCTCTCTCTCCTCCTCTTTCTCTTAAGCTAGAGCTTAAGAGTTTAAAATATTATAAGAGAGAACTAGCTATTTAATTAATTATTAATATCTTTATTATAAATATAAGCTACTTTAATATATTAATATTATAAAATACTTTATTAAGTAATTTATTAAATTACTTTCTAAAGATTATAAAGATATTAATTACTATTTTTTTAATAATATTATATTAATTATATTTTATATTTTAAAAAACTACTTTCTTTATCTTCTCTAATTTCTTTCTTTCTTATTTTATTTTAATATTACTTTTAATATTTATATTATCTTTTTTATAATTTAAAGTATTAATATATATTTTATATTAGTAAATATAAGCTATATAATTACTAATTATTAAATCTTTAAATAATTAATAAAAAGTATTTAAATTAAAATCTATATTTATTTACTTACTATATTAATTATAATATAAAATTATTATTTTATTAAATATATTTTTATATATATATAATATAAAGTATATTTTATATTAAACTTTTTATAATAATAAATAATAAAAATTATTTTTATATTTTAAATATAATATTAAAAAGCTTAATTTTTTATTATTTCTTTTTTTTAAAAAAATATAATTAATACTTAATATATAATTAAAAAAGTTATAATAAATTCTTATAACGCTTTTTTTAAAAAAATATTTAAAAAATATAGTAATTATCTGTAATTAATATAAGTAAAAAAAAAAATAAACTAATTAAAAAATTAAATAATAACTTATATTATTATTATTCTATTAAATTAGTAGTACTACTTTATTAATAATCTAAATTATATTAATTTTAAATAATAAATATAATTCTCTAGATTTAAAAAGTAATTTACTATATATAATAATACTTAAAGAAGAAAGAAAGAAATAAGAAAGTAAATATAAAGAGAGTTTATTATTATTATTATAAATTTAATATTATAATAATAATTATTAGTTATTATAATACTTTACTAGTTAATATTATAATATAATATTACTAATAAATTACTAAATTAATATTATATTTATATTAAGATTAAGTATATCTTCTCCTTAAAAATATCTTCTCTTTTATAAGAAGTAAGCTAGATAGTTATATTAGCTAGTTATTAAATCTATTATATACTATAATATATCTAATCTAGGCCTAGATAGAGTATTATATAAAGATTTTTATCTAATCTTAGTATAATTTTTCTCTATTATTATCTATAGATATACTATATATTCTATCTCCTATAGATAATAGATAATAATATAATACTATCCTAATATAATCATTATCATACAATAATCATCATACTAATATAATAATAATAATAATCATATATTAGTCATCTTTCTAACTTTTGACGTGTTAGAGAGAATAAATATATAATATCTGAACAAAACCTTTTTAATTGGAATTCTTTATTATACTTTTATTATCTTACACTTTAATTACTTTTATTAGTTAATAAATTGTATAATTTAAACTTATTTATAATAACTATAATCTCTAGTTATAGTATGTCAATTATTTAAATATTATTTATTTAATTATAAATATAGATTATTAAGTTTAGCGGTTTATAATATCCTTAATTATTATTATAATTTTAAATTAGTTTTAATATAGTTAAGTTTACTAGAGCTTTTACAATGATTATTTATCATATTTTAATATTATTATATATAAAGATATATAAACTTTAAATAGTTACGTGTGCTTTTATAATAACTTTAATAGTTATGAGGTGAATAATATACTTATTATAGTACTATAAAGTTCTTATATTTTAATTTTAATTTTATTATATTATATATTAATACAATAATAATTTAAGTTTTTTTAAAAATAGCTTTTACTTATAATTTAATTATATAAAAACTCTACTTAGTTTTTAAAAAGATTACTATTAATTACTTATTTTTATATATTATAATAAATATAAAGCTATATAAAGAATATAGTTCTTTTTATTTATTTAATTTAAAAGCTTAGCTTTAATTTAAACTTATTTAAAAAAACTTTTTAAAAAATTAATTTTTAACTTATTATATATATACTAGATTCTATTTTATTATTAATTTCTAATTATATAAATCTTTTATTATCTTTTTAGAAAATATATAACTTTTTAAAAATTATTTTTAAAAATAATATTTTTAAAATTAATTAATTAAAGTTATCTTATATAATTTTTTTAAAATATTAAATAGCTAGTAAAACTTTTATTTATTTAATTTAATAATAGAAAATATTTTTCCTAATATAAATATTAATATTATATTTATATAATTATAAAATTACTTTATTTTTTACTTTTATAAATATATATTTAATTTACTTCTTTACTTTCTTTTTAATATATATTCTAATTATAAAGTAATTATATTAATATTATAATATTAATAGTAATTACTTATTTAAGAGTTTTATTTTTAATATATAAATATCTTAAAAATTATATTTTTTTTCTCTTTTTCTTTAAGTTTTTAATTCTTTATTTTTTAATTATAATTTAATTTTATAATATAATTATTTTATTATATTACTATACTCTAGCTAGCTCTTTTTATAATATTTTAGTTTTTATTATAATTAAGTTAAGGCCTTTAAATTTAATTAAAACTTAGATATTAAAAAGATCTAAAGTAAGTAATCTTTTAGTTTAAAAGTATAATAAAGAAGTTTTAATATTATTTTATAATAAGTTTATTATAAAAATAATATAATTTTATTATAACTTTCTAGTTCTTTAATTAAATATATTTATATTTTATATTATTTTTTATTAATTAATAGTTCTAGTTTTTAAAAAAAGAGTTAATTATTAATTTAGAATATAAATTATTATTAAAAAGTAAAAGTTAATAAATTAAATAATTAGAAACTTATAGTAAGCTTATAGTATATATATAATAATCTCTATATTATCTTAATATTACTTAATTACTATATAAGTTTATTTTTATTTTTATATTATAATTATATATCTTTAGATTTTAAAGTTACTTAGTTAGAAGTTCTTGCTTTAGATATTTATAGTTTAATTAGTCTATTTAGTTTTAATATATATAATAATCTTCTTATTATTTTATTATTATATAAACTAATTCTTATCTTCTATTATTTTATATATTTTTATATTTTAAAGTTACTTAATTAGAAATTCTTACCTTAAGTAACTATAGCTTAATTAATTAATTTAGCCTCTAATAACTAAGCTTATTATATTATTATAATATAGTAATAAGATAGCTAAGATATAGTTATTATATTAAAGAGAGATCTATTAGAGACTAAACTAATTAATTAAGCAATAATTACCTAAGGTAAGAATTTCTAATTAAGTAACCTTAAAAATATAAGGATATATAATAATAATAGAAGGATAAGAACTAACTTATATAATAATTAAAGTAAGAGTAAGATAGTAAGGAGATTATTATATATATACTACAAGCTTACTATCTTTTACTTCTTAATAATAATTTATTTTTTAAATTTAATGCTTTTATTATTTAGAAAGAAAAAAACCTTTTTATATATTTATATCAAATTATTAATTTAAGAGCTCTTAGTAGCTTTATTTACTTACTTTATTATCTTTTTTTATTTTCTTTTTCTATACTCTTTTCTTTTTCTTTATATTATTCTTATTTCTAGCTAACTATAGTTACTAAGTACTATATAAAGATAAATAAACTAGCTAATACTTTATTATCTTTACTTTAAATATATATTACTTTAATATCTTAATATTATAATATACTTTATTAAGTCATTTATTATATTACTTTTTAAAATAATAGAAATTTTACTTTCTATATCTCTTTATAAATATACTAATTATATTTATATTTTATATATTAATTTTTTTTTATATTTTCCTTAGCTTATCTTCTTTATCTCTTTTATAATATTACTTTTAATATTTATTTCTTATTATACTAGCTATATTATAAAGCTATTGCTTTTATTAAATATATCTTTATTATATATATCATATAAGGTATACTTTATATTAATATTCCTTTAATAGTAAGTTAAGGAGATGATATTTACTTTTTCAATATAGTATTAAACAATATTATTTCTATAGGTCTAATGTTGTGAGTAGGTAGAGAGAGGTTTAGCTCCAACCTGCGCACTCTACATTGTTAGGGAAGTGAGAAGTGAAGCAATGGATTAGCTATGCTCTTGCTTTAACCTACTTACTGCCTAAGTACTTTGCTGTGAACTGCAGCTTAAAGCATGGAAAGCCGGGGGCATGTATCTATCCCGGGAATCGACAGGATTGTTGCGACTCTGCTGTGATCCCACACCCCCTCCCCCCCATTTCAGGACCGTCGGTGAGTGCAAGCAAACGATAGACGGCGAGGAATCCCAGACAGTAGTGCATAAAGGCTTACCGCGTTTGCTGGGCTACCAAAATTGGAACTACAGACGTTACTCTCCACCACTCTTTTTAAACTATCCAGCGACTCCAAGACGTGATCATCTAAGGCCGAATATCTCTCCAAAAAATGACTTGAGCTCTCGTATCGACTCATGCGGGGCCCGATTGTCAACTGTACCGCCGAAAGCCACAGATACAGGTCCGTGGTAGCCGAGGCCGCCGGGTCGACTTCGACAGCAAGCTTATCGATGAGCCATTCTGGTACCCGGAATGATGAGGGGGGGCGCCGCATGGACTACCATCGATGCGTTGGTGACAGGGAAATCGCACTGAGAGGTTGTGTTCCACCAGATGTTCTGCCTGAAATAGGTGGTGGCGGGTAGAGGAATGGTGTGCGTCGCTTCGTCAAGATCCAGCCAATGTGAAGTCTTTTGCACTGGATCGTGTGGTAGCCAATCTTGATGTTAGCTGGATTGAAAGGCCAGCTGCGGAGTCTTGTGGCGTCCTTGAACTACCGTGGTGCTGTTGACATTACGTTCCTAGTTACTCATAGTAGAGTACTAGTGCAAAACCCAGATCGAACTAAATGAATTCTTTACCAACGTCACTTCCCTATTTTCTGGAAAACATAAATACGAAGTGGTGAAGGCTATCTGGCCATTTGCTACAACGAAGAATGGGCAGGCTGATAGGCGATGTATAGTTCAGAGCGAGGAGGCATGTTGGCGGGAGTGGAGGGATCCCATCAAATATGCCATATCCCAGAAACGTCACGGCTGGGTCACTACAGAAGATAAACTAGAGGCGATTATGGAAGGCAAGGGCAGTCAGGCGGAGTTCATTGACTGGGGCTCGGAATCCGGGATATCGTGAGAAACGAAGGATATTGAATCTTTCACATATAACGGTGGCCCATCGTACATGAATGCTATAGGTACTGCGTATCATGTCACGATATCGCATTTTGGCAACATGAAGTGAGTGGGAGGCGCTACCTAAGAGTAAGAAGTTCGCCTAATGCCTGGATATGTGTGTTGGTATCTGGGGACGATCAGGAATTAGAGGTTACAGCAATGCCTACACATTTCAACTCAGTTTTTGCGCTATGCACCCATCTTCCAAATTTGTTGAAATGACTAATAGTTCAACTATAACAGCAATTCTACCTGGTTAATGTGAGTCAATCGACAAAATTAGGACACGTCGGTCTTTGTTGACGCAGTATTGTAGCCCACCTCAAAATGATAAATTTCTGCTATGAGTCACAAGTTTTGAGGCGGTGCAGCACATTCACGTATGCCTTACATAGCCAAGGTTAATATCTGCGATGAGAGACTGGAATAAAACGCATTTGTTTGCCGCATATTATATATGACAAACTACTGTTATTTCTCTCTTTTGCACGCCTAGACATATACACGGTATATATACCTTGCTGACATCTGATTTTATTACTGGATGAGAAGAGGTTGATGTTGGGGCGACACGACAACTAAGACTACATCGATAGGGTAATCTTCTCAGTTGGCAAGTTTCTCAATTGTACTAGGAGTTTCAGAACAACACTTACGCAAACGCGCTTCTTTCAAATGGACTCGTTTTGCGACACCGCTCTGTGCCTCATCCCCCCCAAACATCTCTGGGGGCCAATCAACCAGGTTAGATCTTTTTATGACCATGCCCATGATAAATGGCCTCCTCATATCAATGTCGTCTATCCCTTCGTGGCATCCGGCGATCTCCTAAATATCACACGCATTCTCTGCCAGTCTGCATTCAGGATTGAGAGCGAAAATGGCAGTCATCCTCTCCATATTGAGCTACACGATGTCGACACTTTCACACATAAAAGTCAATCTACAGTATTTCTCCACCCCAAACCAGGACACGCAGTAGACACAATTTTGCAACTCCGCAATCGTGTGCATGTTGCGCTAGGAAGACATTCGAAGCTGAACGAACCGTATCGACTTCATATGACGGTTGCTCAAAGCAAAGGCGGGAATTCTGCACATCATCAACTCTTGTTGGAGAAGGCTCGTCTCCTGACGCCTGTTGCCTGGGATGTCGCCCACCTAGCAATACTTGTGCGTGACCGCGCGGACGAACAAAGCAAACGAGATATGCCCCTGCGGATGAGGCCCTGGTGCTACATTGACCTCGTCCACTACCAACTGACGCAAATGACTGTGAATGGAGGGTCTTTTGTGTCTATCTCTAACACCGCCACAGAGGTATCTCAAGCGCAACCCAGGCTGTCCTACCAATTCAACGCGTTAGTCAACGAGTGGCATCCAATGCTCAACCCCTTGCCTACGCCTGGTCGCGAATGCCCTAGTCGACTAATAATCGCATCGTATGATACATCTGCTGAATCAGAGTCTCTACCTAACCGTTACCGACACACTTCTCTCGTTTCTAATATCATATCTTCACGAGCTGCTGCAGATATAATCGTGTTACAGGAGGTCACTGACCAATTCCTCCGCTTCGTCCTTTCTAGCAAAGAGATTCAAGACTGTTACCCCTTCTCTACACACGCCTCTCTAGATCAACCGGGGTCTAAGTCCCTTCCTGCCTTGGGCTGTATTGTTGTCTTGAGCAAGTTTCCACTTCGTTGGACATACTTGCCCTTTCAAGAAAAATGCAAGGGTTCTGCGGTAGTGGTGTTTCCCACACTCCTAGCAAATGAGAATTCAGTCAATTCCCCACCCCTTGTTCTAGCTGCTTGCCATTTTAGTCAATGTCTTGACACAGATGCCGTTGTAACGAAAAGAAACGAGCTAGAAACGTTACTGTTTCATCTCTCCACCCACTTCAGGACGAACCCTTGGATTCTAGCCGGTGGCTTTAAACTCCCCGCCTCTGCCAACAGAATTGACGCGGCAAAGGGGCCGAATAACCTTTCTGCGGAGTTTCAAGGACATCTTACTGAGATTGAGAACTTAATGCTTAATGTTGGTCTGGAAGATGCGTGGATGGCCTCAAGACTAGAGGTTGGAGACTCATTATATAAGACTACGACTGGAAATTTACTCTTCGACCTCCATGAAGGGGAGCAGGGGGCAACCTTTGACCCTCTCTCAAATGGTATGGTTGCGAAAACAGATGGTAGTAGCGTCAACAACAGCCCACAGAGGTACAACGGAATTTTTGTGAACGACCGTCTAGTCTTACGACCCTCTGCTATTAACATGTTCGGCGAGACTATTCTAGAAACAGAAACAGATGGTGTTTCATGTCATGTAAGCACTCACTGGGGAATCCGGTGTTTGCTGATGCAGAAGAAGTATGAAAATGATTCAAATATTCCATTTTCATCAATCCAATCTCGAGTCATCAAGCTTTATAAAGCCCCACCTTCGCTCGGTGGTCTGGAGCAGCTAAAGAATAGCCTGTCATCTTTTGGGTGTTTACCTACATTGGCCGAGGTAACTGAACGGAAGGATGCTCTACGCACATTGGAAAGGGCCCTGCTAGGCTCAGAGCAGATCAGTTTGGCTCACGGTCCTACACCCAAATCTAACACAGTTCTCATCCCTGTGGGCTCTTTTGGACTTGGTGTATGGACTAGTTCCTCTAATGTTGATTGTCTTTGTATCGGCGACATAACTTCAAGGACATTCTTCGCTTTAGCGGTGCAAAAACTACGCAAGGCGAGGCCGGAGGGTATCACTATACTCCACAGAGTAGAAGCAAAATCAGGAACTATGCTGGAACTCGATATCCGTGGGATAAAGTTTGATCTTCACTACTGTCTAGCTACGTGCGTAATTGAGAGGTATGAAAACTCTACATGTGCTATATAATTTACCTACTAACCACAGCTCTCTAGGTGGCCGCAGATATTTAACAGCTCAATAGCAGAGTCAGAATTTGCCATGCCTCCGCAAATACTCTCAAACTCAGCGCAGTTAGGGATTTATCCTATTTACGAAGTTCTATACCTGATATGGTTCAATACCGAACGGCTCACCTTCTTATCAAAGCGTGGGCTGTGACTAGAGGACTGTATGGTGCGAAATTCGGACTTCTAGGAGACATCCACATAACAGGAATGCTTGTACCCGTATGCAAAGTACTTGCACAGGTTGGGCGAACAGTATCTACAGTCGATATTGTTACAACATTTTTCCACCATTATACCAACTTCAGCTGGGATACGCAACTCGTACATGACCCGTTCTTCCATAAAAACATCAAGTACCATCGAGCTTTCAAGGGAGCCTCTATGTATATTAGGTTGGCATGGCCCATCCCTAAACACAGCATCGAATATTGATACACCTACAATTAGAGCCATGGCGATAGAATTCTCTCGCGCGAGTGATTCTCTGAGCCAAAAAGGTGTGTCGTGGGATAAGTTTTTAAATTCATCCCTTCCAAGCTCACCTTCTTCTACCCTGGCGGGTAAGGGTGGGGCAGATTTTCTTCAATCATACAAAACTTATATAAAAATCGATGCTCGACACTGGGGTTTATCTACTCAAAAGAGGAGAAAATTTGTAGAGTGGTTAGAGTCGAGATATGTTGCCATGCTTGTTGGTAAGTTTAATCAAACATGCTGATTATTGACCCCAAAGTAATAACGAAGACAATAGATATTACTAGGAAATGCCCATTGCTCATGCCACGTATTTGGCCTGGGCGGTTTCTTGAGAAGTCGATGGTTGAAGAGGCTGTTACAAATACAGAATATCACTACTGTTACCTGATCGGACTTGCCTGGAATGACAACGGCAAACCAAGCGGGAAATCTCGGGACGGCGCACAAGTAGCCGAGGGGGCACTCTATGAAGTATTACGAAACTTCGAAGAGCGCATCAGAGGGAACGACAAGTACTACGATTCAAGCTCATGCTGGATGGTTACTGAGATACTGAATAGAGATAACCTCAATGCTCTAATCCTTGAAGACGACACCTGGAATCCTGCTGACGCCGTGGAAGCCGATATAGATGAAGTTGATCCTACTAGGGATATGGATGGTGATCTCGACGCACCAGAGATAGTGGATGAACTGACTGGTTTCAATTACCGAGCAGATTTGCGAAGTAAAAAAGATGTACACCATCGCCCTTTGATAGTAGCTAAACCACCAGGTCTCGGAAAATTTCGCACGGCTGCCGATGTCATGAACCGAATTCGCTGGGATGTTGCCTTAAATATATCAGACTACGTGGTTGGATACCTCGATCGGTTCATTGGTGCTTGCGAGATACTACTTGAGCAATGGAAAAGCGAACAGACAGATGAGGAGTTCATTCCACAGCATAGGATTCTTTATTTTAAACGCAAGAGCGATGGTGTCATCGTTTGGGAACGGAGATCACGTATTGACAAGATATTTGGCAGTGGGGTATAATTTGGCGGAACATGATTGCTAGTAACTTCGTCTTTCGATAAATATAAATCTATTAAATGCTTTGTAATCTAACCAGGATGCCTTCATCAAGTCCGTACACAAATGTTTTCAGTATGCCCTGTACTTATATTTCTCTAGTCTTTGAGCATACTAATATCTGATCCGTTGTAACGTATTTATATGCCGAGCATGAGGTACGAAGCTCGTAGTCGGTCTCAATGGCCTTATACAGCTTTTGATTAGAGTGCAGTCAATAACTGCTAAAATGAAGCTATAAGGATAGATAAGGGTACTGATATTAGAGGGTAACTAGGGTAGCTATATATATAAGTATAAGTAGGAGCAACCTGCCTACCTCAATTATAATTAATTAAGTAATTAATAAATATAATTATATATATAGTTAATAGATTATAAGCCTAGAGCCTTCTACTATACTAAGTACTAGTATGATAAAATAGTAAATTAGATAATAAAGGCTATAAAATTATATTAGTAAAAATAATATATATTTACCTTCCTATTTAGAAAAAATATCTCTTTATTAATAAAATAAATATCTACTAAGATTTATAATAGCTTAATTAAATATATTATTAGAGAATCTAATTAATCTAGTAATACTTATAAAAATTCTATAATTTTATATAGCTTAAATATTATAAAGATATTAAATTAACTAAAGTTTATAACTACTAAACTAATATAAATAATAGCTTTAATAATATAAATAAACTAAGTATAATAATTAAATATAAAAATAAAGATCTAAATAATTTAATAATTAATATCTCTTTAATTTCTAATATAATAAAGCTATTTAAAGCTAAAACTTATATATATTTTAATAATTAAAATTAAGAATAAAAAATACTTTCTTTATAATTAAATTACTTTATAATTATAATTCTTATAATAATATATATGAAAATTAGTAATTTCTTAAAGCTTAGAAAATAAGAGAATTATATTAATTAGATTAAAATAGCTAGAATTTAATTAATATTTATAAATATAATTAACTTACTTTTAATTTTTAATATTAAAGATAAAGTTTTATTAACTTTTCTTTAAATTTAAAAAAAAATAAGAAATAATAATTAGAATTATAAAATATTATTAAATAAAAATATTAAGAGCTTATTTTCTTATATTATAATTATTAAATCTCTTTTTATATTTATTAAATAAGAATTTAAATAAATTAATATAAGTAATTTATTATTAACTTTTACTAAGTAAAATAAATATATTTAAAAATCTTTAAATTTAATAAAAAAGATTAATTAATATATTAAATTTATATAAAAAAACTTAATTAATTAAGTTTAAAGTATAAATTTCTTAATAATTATCTTATATTTAGAATTATTAAAGAATTAGAAAAGATATATTTTTTATAAATAAATAACTTCTAAGTTAATATAAAAGTAAAGAATATACTTACTTTAAATATTATATTATAATAACTGAAGAAGAAGTTATTTATTTAAAAAGTAATATATTTATAAATATTTTAATTATAAGAAAATAAATTATATATTATATATTATTTATAAAATAATAAATTATATATAATTTAAATATAAGAAAGAAAAATATTTAAATTATTTAAAAGAAAAGTAACTTAAAGAAATATAGCTTAATATAATATAATATATTATAATTTTTAAATAATTTAAATTCTAAATATAAATTCTAAATAAAATATTATATATTATTAAAAAGAATTATATTCTAGATTATTAAAATCTCTTATAAATACTCTTTTAAATATTTAAAATTCTAATATTAATATTTAAAAAATTAAGATTATTATATAATAATTCTCGCGTTGAGGCTGCGAGAGATGGAGGGGAATTGTAGTAATTAATTATAGTCATCAGTTAATTGATCAAATGCTCTGTATTATCCCTATGATGATCCTGATGATGCCTCTTCTAAGATTCCTGCCTAACAGTAACCCTCTTCCCCTCATTTTATCTCTCGTACGCTCATTCGTTGTGGTGGCTGCATAACGTGATGCCCTAGGGCCTGCTGCCGTTGGGCCAATCCAATGGCGTTGCCTACGAGCCAATCTAACAATAATATATTATAAAAAAAACTTATTATATTATTTTATATTTAATAAAGTTCTTTATATATTAGATTTAGATATAAATTTTATCTTTATTATATAGTTTTTTAATAAAAGTTAATAAAAAATATTAATTAAAATTAATAATAAGAAATGAAAAATATAAAGAAATTATTATAAGTTCTTTAATAGATTATTTATATTATAAATTACTACTCTTTTTATATAAGCTTTTATAAGTTATACTTTAGTTTTATATATTATTTTAAAAGACTTTAAAATTTAATATAATAAGATAAAGTACTTTAATAATAATAATTTTAAGTAATTAAAAATAATAATTAATAAAATAAATATTACTTAAGAATATTATACTTATAAGCTTTAAATAGAGAAAAAAATAAAAAAGAAATTATATTATAATATTTCTAAGAAGAAAACATATTTTTAAAAATATAATTTATACTAATATTATTAAATAATAGATATTTAGTATAGTAATATCTATATCTTCTAATAATATTTATAAGTCTTTTTATAATATAAATTTTCCTAAATATAAATATTATATTATATTTATAAATAATTAAAACTATTTTAATAATTATAAAGCTATTAAACTTAAGAAAATTATATAAAAATATACTATATTTTGTATTTAATTTTTTAAAGTAAAAGAGTATTATTATAAGTAGTACTAGCTAATTTATATAAATAATATAAAGAAATTTATAAATACTATATTTAATTAGTAAATAATAAATATAAAATTATATTTAAAATTATATTTAAAATTATATTTAAAATTATATTTATTAAATAATATTAATTAAATAACTTTAATAGAAGTATTTATATTATAATTTAGAATAAGCTATTACTTATAGTAATAAATAATATAATATTAAAAGTATATTAATTAATAATCTTAAAGATTATTAATTACTTAAGAAATTACTCTTTATATA
The DNA here is from genome assembly GCA_009828645.1 of Calcarisporium arbuscula. NCBI lineage: Eukaryota > Fungi > Ascomycota > Sordariomycetes > Hypocreales > Calcarisporiaceae > Calcarisporium > Calcarisporium arbuscula. The sequence goes on from WBSA01000019.1 coordinate 15,556, forward strand.
TAGCTTTTAATAAATATAAAAATATAATATCTTCTACTTTAAATTAACTAAAAGAAACTTAATAAAAAGAATATAAAAATAATATTACTAGATTTTATTAAAAATATAATATATATTAAGAGCTAAATAAGCTAATTAGGCTATAGATACTTAAAGTAAGAATTTCTAGTTAAGTAACTTTAAAAATATAAAGATATATACTTATAATAAGAAAATAAGAACTAACTTATATAATAATTAAATAATAGTAAGATAATAAAGAGATTATTATATATATATTATAAATTTATTATAAGTTTTTAATTACTTAGTTTATTAATTTTTACTTTTTAATAATAATTTATTTTCTAAATTTAATAAGTTAGCTCTCTTTTAAAAACTAAAATTATTAATTAATAAAAAAAATATAAAATATAAATATCTTTAATTAAAATATTAAAGAGTTATTATAAAACTATATTAATTTTATAAAGAACTTATTATAAAGTAATATTAAAATTTCTTTATTAAACTTTAAAATAAAAAGATTATTAATTTTAAATCTTTTTAATATTTAAATTTTAATTAAATTTAAAAGCCTTAGTCTAATTATAATAAAAATTAAAATATTATAAAAAGAGCTAGCTAGAGTATAGTAATATAATTAAATAATTATATTATAAAAGTAAAATAATTATATTATAAAAGTAAAATAATTATATTATAAAAGTAAAATAATTATATTATAAAAGTAAAATAATTATATTATAAAAGTAAAATAATTATATTATAAAAGTAAATTATAACTAAAAAATAAAGAATTAAAAACTTAAAGAAAAAGAGGAAAAAAATATAATCTCTAAGATATTTATATATTAAAAATAAAACTCTTAAATAAGTAATTACTATTAATATTATAATATTAATATAATTACTTAATAGCTAGAATATATATTAATAAGAAGAAAGAGAAGTAAACTAAATATATATTTATAAAAATAATAAATAAAGTAATTTATAATTATATAAATATAATATTAATATTTATATTAAAGAAAATATTTTCTATTATTAAATTAAAGAATTAAAAATTTACTAACTAGCTAATATATTAGAAAGATTATATAATATAATTTTAATTAACTAGCTTTAGAAAATTTACTTTTAAAAATAACTTTTAAGAAATTATATATATTTTTTAAGGAAATAATAAAAAAATTATATAATTATAAATTAATAATAAAATAAAAGTTAATATATATTTAATAAATTAAAAGTTAATTATTTAAGAAATTCTTTTTAAAATAAACTTAAATTAAAGCTAAGCTTTTAAATTAAATTAAAAATAAAATTATATTCTCTATATATTCTTATATTTAGTACTAATATTATAAAAATAGATAATTAATAATAATCTCCTAGAGATTTAGTAAGAGTTTTATATAATAGAATTATAAATAGAAGTTACTTTTAGAGAAGTTAATATTATAGCTCTTATTAATATTTAATATAATAAAAATAAAGGTTATAATATAATTATTTTTAAACTATTACTAGTTTTTATATTATTAAATAATAATAAAGATATTATAAATTTAAAAAAGAAAAGTAATTTAATATTTATAAAAGTCTTTATATTATTATAATATAATAATAAATATTATAAATATAGTATTAAGAGCTATATTAAATCTAAATATATAAAATTAAATTATAAGATTTATAATAATAATAAGTATATTATTAAGAGATATTAACTTAGTAGTACTTTACTTATAATTATATTAAATAATATCTAGATTAATATTACCTATAATTAAGAATTATAGTTTATTATAAATAAGTTTAAATTATAAGTTTATTAATAATAAAGTCTTAATTAGAAAGTAGTAAATATATTAAAAGATATAAATATAAATAAATTATTAATATATTTAAATTTATTAATAAATAAAAAATTAATAAAGTTGTATTTTATAATAAAGAATATTTAAGATATTTAATATAATATAATTAACATCTTTAAAATTCTTAATAAAGTAATTAAAATTTAAAATAATAAAAATATAATAAAATATTAGAAAATTACTTTCTATATTATTATATTATTAAATAAAGTAATAATTATTAAAAGACTTTAATTTAATAAAGAAAACTTATAAATTTTATTATAATAAATAGCTTATTAAATATATTTTTTATAATAATATTAGTATAATTTTATAAAAAGCTAGAAGTATATTAATAATATTATAAATATAATATATATTATAACTCTTTTTATATATAGTTAAAATATAATAGTAAATAATATATTAGAAAATATTAAAATAAAGATTATATATTATAAAATAATAATAGAGATATAAAAATAGAGTTATTATTTAAATACTTAAATTATAAGAATATATTTAATTTAATAATATTAAAGAAGTTAACTTCCTTTAAGAGTTAAATATATATAATTAAATTAAAAAAAAGTAAAATAATTTTATAAAGACTTATTTATAATTTTATTATTAAAAAGTTATAAGTTCTTTATAATTACTTAGAGATTATATAAATTAAAAATTAAAATTAATATCTAAAGAGCTTAATTAATATATTAAGATAAAGAGAATATATATATAATATAATTACTAGATAAGCTTAATAGAATACTATACTTATAGGAACTTAAAAGTTATAAACTTATAAGTTATAATACAAGAACTATTAATAGTTCTAATTAATATAATAATATATATTTTTATTTAATTAAATAAATTATTATAATAATATACTTAATAAAGAGATATTAAATAATTAATTTTTAAAAAAAATATAATAAGGAAGAGTATATTATTCTAGCTATTATAAAATTACTATTTATATTAATACCTAGAAATCTATATAACTAAGATTACTATTTTGAAAAGTAAGACTTATTCTCTATTTTAGCTTTTTTAAATAATATTTACTAAATATAAGTTTATTTTAAAAATAAATACTTAAAGAAAAGAAATAAAGTAAACTAAGAACTATAATATAAAGAAAGTAATAAATAAATAAATAAATTTATCTTTATATAATATATTTAATTAAATATTACTTTATCTTCTTTAAGTAGCCTAAGCTTTATAACTCTTAGCTTAAGCTCTTCTAATAGTCTCTCTATCTTTAATATTATTTTCTTTAAATATCTTTAAAACTACTTAATAATTAACTTTATAAAATAAGTTATAATATAAATATTAGAAAATAAGAAGATATTAAGTTATATTTCTATTATAATCTTCTATTTTAATTACTTTAAAAATTATTATAAAATTTATAATTATAATTTTTACTAATTTTTTACCTTTATAATTATTAAAGCTAAATTTCTTTATTAATATATTATTTATAAATATTAATTATTTAAATATAATTATATTTTATATAACTTTATATATAAAAACTCTATAGCTATAATTATATAAAGAGCCTTTTAAAGAGATTATTTATTTTAATAAAATTAATAGTTTAATATACAATATTAATTTAATTAAAAGTATTTTTAATTTTAATAATATTAAGATTCCTTAAGTAAGTACTTAATTAATTAATCTTATATATTTTTAAATAATTAAAAGTAAAATATTAAGAAAAGAGCTTATTTTAAATAAGCTCTTTACTTATTTATAAAGAGTTTATAATTTAATTATTTCTATCTAGTTTTTATATTATTAAAAAGCTTTCTTTATAATTAATTATATTATATATAAATTTCTAGTTTTTATTAATTTAATAATTATTATATTAGTAAGCTCTTATTAAGTTATTTTATTTATTTTAAATACTTTTATATTATAAAACTTATTACATCTAATTAACATTCTTAAATTAATTAAAGCTAAGAAGAGTAGTTAATTAAATATATTACTTTTAATATAAGAAGGGCTTATTAATTTTAAATTAGATTTTCTCTTTAAAATATATCTCTCTTTAATTATATTAAATATATTAATATATATATTCTTATTTTAATTAATATATTATATAAACTACTTCTTTTTAATAGTATTTATTATTATAAGTATAATTAATTATAAGATTTTAAATTAACTTTACTTTTATTTAAATATAAAGATTATTAGATATTTTATTTATTATAATTTAATAATATCTAGAACTTATATAATTAAATATATAGTTAGTAATTAATTTAAAAAAAGAATATTACTAGCTATTATTACTAGCTTTTCTATATTTTATAATTTATAAAACTATTTATTAATAATAATTAATAATTACTTATTATTTAATTTATAAAGAATTTTTATATTAGATTTTATATATATTTTAAACTTTAAAATCCTTAACTTATATATATTTATTATTATTAAAATCTCTTTAATTTTTATTATTCTTTTTTTAAAAGCTACTTTTAATATCTAGTTTTAAATATAAAATTTATATTTAATAATTAAGTTTAGAGTTTAATTAATTATTTTTTATTAATTAACTATTTTTTATTAATTAAATATAATTAATATATATTAAGTATTTTTAATAATTATAATTTAATTTATTATTTTTCTAATACTTTCTTTTAAAATTAGAAATAAGTTAAAGATATTAATATAATTATATTTCTAATTAAATAATTATTTTATTATTTTAAAGAAGAATATTTTAAAAAAGTAAAATATATTAAAATTAATTAAATAAGCTTACTATATAATAATAATAATATAAGTTTATTTAAATTATTAGATATTTATATTATTAATATATAAAAGAATATTATAAGTAATATTAAAAATATTTACTTTTTAATATTTATTATTAAAATTAAAGAAAGTAGCTATATATTACTTACTTTATTATTTAAAATAAATATACTTTATTAAATTATAAGGAAGTATATTTATATATTAAATAAGATTTATTTTAGATTTTATTTTAAATAAAGGCCTAGTATTTTATATTAAGTATTTATTTTTAATAAAGATAAAATTAGAAAGAATTTTAATATATTCTTCTAAATTATATATTAATATTATAAATAAAGCTTTTATAAAGAAATTTATTATCTACTTTTTTTAATATAAGTTAATAAGAAATTATTATATATTAATAATATATTAATTTTATAATTTTTATAATTTTTTATATAATTAAACCTAGAGTTTAATTATAAATTATATAATATAATATATAAAACTTTAATATTTAATTTTCTTATAAGTTTATTAATTAATTTAAATAAGTTATAATTTAGCTAGTTAATATAAAGAAAAAAGAGAGAGATTAACTCTAGAAATTAATTAAAAATATATAAAATTTTATAAAGTAAGATTTAAGCTTAGAGATTTACTTAAAGCTATCTCTACTTTCTTTACTAGAAATAAGTTTAATAAAGAGAGTATTTTAATTTAAATTAATAGAAGTTATAGTAAATATATAATAATCTTTATAAATAAAAGTAAATAAATATTATATAAATATAATTATAAAGGAAAATAATAATAATAATAATAATAATAATAAATAATATATAATAGTTTTATATATTATAATAATTAAAAAAGAGAAAATAAAGAGAAATATTTAATTACTTATATAGAAAGATAACATTAAGGCTTTTCTAAGTAAAATTACTACTTTAGTTCTAGAGCTATAATTTATATATATTCTTCTCTTCTTTATTTTTTATCTTTCTTTCTTCTTCTTTTCTCTTTATTATATATTATTATTACTACTATCTTTATTATTTAAATAATATTAATATTATAAGTAAATAACCTTATTATCTTTAGTTTAAGAGCTAATTAAAAGGAGAGTTATAATACTTTCTTTAAATTTATTTATTTTATAATAAGTTTTATATAAATAGAAGTTTAAGTTAATATTTTAAAGTAAGTAAATACTTTTTTATTTAAAATTATAAAATTTATTTTTATATTTTAATAAGTACTCTTTTTTTTATTTAATTAAATAATTACTTTATTATATTTATTAATAAAAGAGTATTTAATTACTTTAATATTTAAATATTAAGTAAATCTAGTTTTAATTATAATAATTTTCTTTTATATATTAAACTTACTTTTAAAAAGAATATTAATTTTATTAGTTTCTTAAAGTAATTTCTTAGAAATAAGAATAAAATTATAATTAAGCGAGAACGAGAGGGAAAGAAAGGGGCAGGGGAGGGGAGGAGAAGCGGGGAAAGGGAGTGAGCTCCGAAGGGGAGGTGGAGGAGGGGAGAGGGGAAAAAAGCGGAGGAGAGAAGAGCCGGCGGGGGAGGACGCGGAGAAGAGGGGAGAAGAAGAGGAGAGAGGGGAGGGACGGAAAGAGGTGGAACGGAAGAGGAAGGGAGGGAAGAGAGAGTAGAGAGCGCGGGGGGAACGAGGAGGGAAGGGGGAACCAACAGGAGGGAAAAGGAGAGAGAAAAGACGTGAGGGGAAGGAGGATAGAGAGCAGGGAGAAGCGGCGGAAAAAAAAAATATTAATTATTTATTAAGTAATATCTAAGTACTTTATAGTATTTATAAATATTTAAGTTTTAATAAAGGTTATTACTAAGGAATTAATTAATTTTATTACTTTTAATATTATTTATTATTAAAGTAAGTTAAGTAATTACTTTTATAATTAAATAAAGAAGTTAAAAGCTAGTACTTATAAAAATATATAATTATAGCTATTTCTTAATAGAGAGATTATTTAATTAAATTAAAATAAAAAGATTAATTTCTTTTTTTAATATTTTTATTATATATTTCTTATATAGCTCTCTTCTCTTATTTTAGTTTACTAAGAGATTAAGATAATATAATAATAATAATTTAATATTTAATTAGTTAAAAGAACTTACTTTATTAAAGAAAGTAATTTTTATAATAAATTATAATAAACTTCATAAGTTTTAAAGGATATTAATAATAAAAATATAAACTTTACTTTAAATATAATACTAGATATATTTAGCTAATTTAGTTATATAATAATAAGTTAGTTATAAGATAATAGTAAAGTAGTAAAGAAGTTAATATTTATATAAGATCTTATAATAATAAAAGAGAATATTACTTTTTATATTTTAATTAATAAGATAAGAGATATAATATTAATAAATAGTAATAACCTTATAGTAAGTTAATAAAGACCTAGTAGTAAGTAATAATAAAGGTAACTCTTATAGAATAAGCTATAAGAGTAGTAAACTTACTTTAGAGTTCTGCTTTATAGTAGTAATATTACTATAGTAGTAAGTTAGTAGCTAGAAAGACAAGAGTTATAATATTATATATATTAAGGAGATATAATAGTACTATACTAGTAAATTAGTAGCTATTCTATAGTAATATACTAAAGAGCTTTATATAAGAGAGAATTAATATAATTAAGTAAAGAAGTTCTAGAACTATATTAATAAATTAGTAGTTATTCTATAATAATATATTAAAGAGTTTTATATAAAGAGAAGTCTATATTATTAAATAAAGAAGAATATTATAAATTTAATTACTATTAATAATAAAGTAATAGTAAATAAACTAAGAGACTTATATTATAGTAAAGAAGATAATTAATTTAAAATTAAAATTAAATATCTATTACTAAATTAATAATAGCCTTATAGCTAGATAATTAACCTTTAATAATAAAGTTATAGTAAGTAAATAGAGCTACTTATAAAATTATATAAAGCTTAAAGAGAAAGAAAAAAAGAAGAAAAGTTAATTACTATAAAGAAAGTAATTTACTTATATAAATTTAATTATTAAGTAATAGCTACTTATAATTAAAGTTTTTATATTAACTTATACCTTATATTTATAATAGCTATTAGAGATATAAGGAAAAACTAAGAGCTATATTACTATAAAAATATTACTAACTAGCTACTACCTAGTAAAGCTCTACTATTTATATAAAGATAATAAGGAGCTAGTATCTATTATAAATTATAGAGATAGGACCTATTATAAGAGTATCTATAATCTAGTAGCTAGAGAGAGCTCTATATTTCTTATATTACTATAATATTATAGTAAGATAGCTATAATATAGCTATTATATTAAGGGGGAACATATTAAGAGCTAAATAAACTAATTAGGCTATAGATACTTAAGGTAGGGATTTCTAGTTAAGTAACCTTAAAAATATAGGGGTATATAATTATAATAAGAAAATAAGACCTAACTTATATAATAATTAAGTAGTAGTAAGATAGTAAGTAGAGTATTATATATATATTATAAGTTTACTATAATTTTTTAGTTATCTAGCTTATTAACTTTTACTTCTTAGTAATAACTTCTTTTCTAAATCTAATAATATATTACTTACTTATTATAATAAAGTAAGCTATTAACTTATTTAATATGTACTTTAAGAATAAATTTATAATAACTAAGATTATATATTAAAGTTTCTTTATAAGAGTTACTTATATAATACTAGATAATATCTTTAATAAGAAAAAGTATAATAAAAATAGCTTTATATAAAGTTTAATTAAGTCTTTATCTTTATATACAAAATAGTAAAAACTAGATATAATAATATTATAATATTTAGAATTATATTATAATTTATAAGGTTATATCTTTATAAATAAATTTATTTTTATAATTACTATAATAAAAAATAATTTTAATAATACTAAGTTATATATCTTTATAAAATTAGGTAAAATCTTTTTATTAAAAATAATATAAAAATATATAAAAAAAGAGGATATATACTCTCTAAATAAATATATATAGAGTTTTTATATTACTATAATTAGATATAAATGTTTTACTAAGAAAATAAATTTATAAGCTTAAATAAAGAATTAATAATTAAATTATTTATTTAATATAAATTATATTAAGTAATTTAAAGTTTTAAATAAATTAAAAGCATTAACTTCTTTAAGATTTTTATATTAGTTATTAAAGTAATAATTTAAAAAGTATTATTTATTATTATAATAACTCTTAAGTTAATAATTAAATAATAAATATAAAAATAGCTTTTTATATAATATTATTAATAAATATATATATATACTTAAAAAATAGTTTATAAATTACTAATAATAAAAATAAATTAGATTTTAGAGGCTTAATAAAGTACTGTATAATTTTAAGTAAGTTTTTAAAAAACTTTTATAGTTTTCTTTATTAGCTAGATTTTTAATTAATAATAATAAACTTAGATCTTTATATAAGAGAAGATATATTTATTGTAATTTATATTAATAACTTTCATATTATTAAAAGAATATTAATAACGATCTTTATATTAAAAAATATACTTTAGTAAATAAGTTTTAAAATAACTAATCTTAAACTATATAAAGTTTACTTTAAAATTTATATATAATATAATAAGTAATAAAAAGCTATTTATATTAATTAGTAAATTTCTATTAAAAAATTAAATTAAAATTATATAATAAACTATATATTTACTAAAGACTCAAGTAGTATTAAGCTATAGGTAATAATTTCTAGTTAAGTAGCCTTAGAAATATAGAGATATATAATAATAAAAAAAAATAAGAGCTAATTTATATTATAATAAAGTAATAGTAGATAGTAAGGAGATTATTATATATCTAGTAAGCTTACTACAAGTTCTCTACTACCTAGCTTATTGACTTTTACTTCTTAGTAATAATACAATTTCTATATTTAATAATATTTATAATTATCTTTATATTAGAAAGTTATCTTTATATATTTAAAAATAAGGTTTTATATTTAAAAGAGAAAAGAGAATAATATTAGCTAATAATTAAATTCTTAATATATTTTATATTAAATATTTATTTAAATTGAGTTTATATAATATTTACTATTAGTTATTATATACAATACTTAAATAATTAATAATAATAAATAATCTGGAGAATTCTGTAATATATATAAAAATAAATTATATAATTTTTTAAAATATATTAATATTAATTAAGTTAAGAACCTAAATTTTAAAATTTTAATTATATCTTTAAGATTAAAAATATTAATATTAATTACTTTTCTAGATATTAAATAATAATTATATTATTAAGTTATAAGTTTAAGTATATTAGTTAAGTAAATATTATTAAAAAGGCTACTTAGCTATAAAGATTATTTCTAGAACTAGATATAGATAATAGAGAAAATAGTAATATAAATTTAGTAATTATATAGCTAAAAGTGATTATTATTTATTATAATAATTAAAGAGTAATTATATTTATAAATAATTTAATAAATTATTAAGACTTAAAATATATTTAAACTTAATATTACTTTATAAAAGAAAAAATAGATAGATTATATTAAACTATATCTCTATAAGTAAAATAGTTACTAATAGTCTTACTAAACTACTAGGAAAGACTTTATTTCTTAAATTCTATAATACCCTTAGGCTCTAGGTACTTAGAATAAGTAGGAGCTTATAATTAGTAGAAATAATATATAGCTTATAATACCCATTTCTTCTTTAAGTAAAAGTATTAAAATAAAGCTATAAAGATAGATAAAGATACTAATACTAGAGAGTAACTTGAGTAGCTATATATATAAGTATAAGTAGAAGTAACCTGCCTGCCTTAATTATAATTAATTAAGTAATTAATACTCTATAAATATAATTACACCTATTAAGATAGAGGGAATACAAACACAACCCAACCACCAGGCAGGCCCAACGGAATACCGTACTTGAAGGAACTCAGAGTCGCAAACTTATTAGTCGCGATAAGGGGACTATTAATAGTTCTAATTAATGTGATGATATGTGTTTTTATTTAATTAAATAGGTTATTATAATAATATACTTAGTAAAGAGGTATTAAATAGTTAATTTTAAGAAATAATAATAATAATAAAGAAGAGTATGCTATTCTAGCTATTATGATATCATCACTTATATCAACTTCCTGAGACCCACGTGACTACAGACCGTTATCTCCAAGAGCGAGTCTCATCCTCTATCTCACTATATTTAATAATAACATTTAGCAAATGGCATTAGAGATAAAGCTATTTAGGAAGTACGACTAGAACTATCCCAGGGCTGATCGGTTATCTCTGCTCAGTTTATTAAACTCGTTCAAACTAGATGAAACTTGTAAATTGATAGCTTTCGCCTGTACCAAATATCTTCCCGGCCCCGTGAGTTCTTCCTTTAGGAAGAACGAAATAATAGTAGCGCAGTCCTACAACATGTCTGATGGAGAAAGGCTTGACAGATGAAGTTAAAGGAGGCATTGTCCTATGACTCGGGGCTAAATGCTCTGAAACACCCCAAGTGGATTCACATATCAATGTAATGCGAAAACACCCAAGCTATTCCAATATTATGTTAAGGCAGTTCAAGCCTGAAAAACTAGACTCATGATGCTAGGCTGAGAAAAACAGCTGAGATGGCTGCCTTGTCGTATTTGACATACTTTCCCTTGCCTTTGTCAATTTCATGGTAGCGGTCCCAGAAGCGGTCGTAAAGGGGTTGCAGCTTTTGACGAATGTCCTCCCCAAACATAGTGCGAACTTCCCGCCTCATACTGAATAGTTTGTGCTTCGACACCATATCATCAAACGCGCTGTTGAACTGTGAAAACTTTTCTTTAATCTTGTCCTTGTCCTTGCTACCAAGACTCTTGATTACCGAAGCGGAGTCGACCGAACCAGACGTTGGTCGAAGAGTTCGGTTGGTGTGAATAGTGTCAAATAGATAAACCGATATATCTTTACACGTGTCTGTATACAAAGCAGTGGCTTTCTTCCGCCATTGATCCAAGACATCAAGCCGGGAGTCAAGTAGTGGGCCGAGGTCAGATATCACGAATCATTCTTTCCGCAATAACAATACTGTTAGCAACAAAGACTCCAACAGCTGACTTTCCGCGAAGCAATATCTAGCTTTCTGATCAAGAGATGTGAGAAGCACATCAATAGTATCGAGACAATAGTGAGCGAATATATCTCTACCGTCAGCGCCGATGTCGAATGATGCTAAGCTAGGTATAATATCTGCTGAACGCCCGCCGGTTGAAGCGTTTGATTTCCAGCCTCCGTCACCAAGGGATATCATAATACTCGATATCGGGCGCAGGAATTCTACCATTGCCTGGAGCCGGTGCATGGTTTCAGAAACAATTGGCGTTGGCGCGCCGTCCGAGGGCATTGCCTGCAACCCGGCGACTTTACGTTTCGTTTCTTCAAGTAATTCGGAGAGGGATGATTTTGCCGTCTCTCGAACAGGCTTAAGAGCAGCAGCTAGTGATTCTTTAAGCTCCCCAGTCCGTGTTTCTAGGTTGCTTGACAAGTTGGTAACGATTTCTGTAATTTCATAAGCTAGGTAGCAGTCGGTGTTGAGGTGACTTTTGATATGAGCATTGAGTTCACGAAGTGTTCGGGCGAGTTCCGTAAGTGCTGCCTGGCATGTTGATTGAAAGACAAGGCCCCAGTCCTCCCGAGTGAAAATGCTGCAAATGTTGTCATACTCAGAGAGAAATATGCTTTCCATTGCCTTGGCATAGGTACCTGATTCCGTTTGTGCCCGCTCGATAGATGGCCCCAGGGTTCTTTTTCTTAGCAGTGTTAACACTAGCAGCAGCCAAATTAGCCAGGGAGGATGCCAAGTAAGGTCCTCTGATCTCAGCATAAAGTGTAGCAGCAGGCAAATTTTGGGCATTTTGGCGATGATTGCCTGCTACATGAGCATAAACAAGACCAAGGGGGGCGATTTTATCTTGGGACAGAACTGGGAACGGTTTGTCCTTCGTGATGTAGTGGAGAGGCTCAATCGACTGTGGTGTTTCACCGCGCAGCAGCTTGTCGAAATGGTTCTCGAGCTGTGAATTGCCAGCTTTAAAACGAGACGAGTCAACTCGTTCATTGTGTTTGGTTGGCTCGTAGATTTGAAGCGTACATGTCTGCATGGGATTTACTCAAACGTTTAATGGAGGCTAGATAGTTGGACAAGCCAGCTTTGTCCGGTCCGGCACGAATGATCTGCTCTTCATCATTTTTACTATCAGCTGGTTGCCGGAGACGGTCAATCGCGCTTAGAACGGCATCGATGTCTTCGCGGAACATTAGAATGTCGTTTGTCCAAACCCATGGCGAGGGGGAATGAAGGGGGAAAGGGAAACACATACTATGTCCTAGTTGCTGTAAACGACGAGTCTCGCCGTCCAGAGGACCAGCAACATCGCGAACGCTCTGGCCCGTTGATTCAAGTCTCCCAAGACTTGCTTGAATTTTTTTGGTCAATTGAGTCGTCTTGTCTAGCCGTGAGTTGAGGACGTCGACCTCAGCCCTTGCCTCCTCGTCTACAGCATGGTGGGCGACGTTGGAGTGGGCTGTTAAGCCGACCGCCATGATGAATCAACACGGGCTGTGGTAGGTTAGAAGAGACGGCTGAGTCAATTGATAGAGGAAGAACATACTATCAGGGGCCGTTCCAAAACCCTTTCGCGTAGTTCTATCCACATAATACTACTACTAGACCTTCATTATGCGACGTCGATTTAGACAGCTAATGATGACACTGCTAAATAGACGTGACTAACCATTGTATCAGGCAATCTCACACCTATTATTAGTTACTGACCATAAAAAACCATCCGCCTTTGTTAGGTGCACCAAGTCTACCTGCTACTACATAATTGCAGTATTTATAGTTATATTCATAGAAGATTTAGTAATAAATATTCTTTATAAACTTCTATAAAATTAAAAGTAGAAAGAAGCTATATAATATACTTAATTAAGTAACTATTATAAACTTAAGCTATATCTTAAGTATATAAATACTATAATAAATATCTTATAAATAAATTATTATATTTAAATTTAATTTACTTATACTTATATATCTTCTACTTATTTTAAGTTTATAATTTTAAGTTCTACTAATATTATTATATAATAAATATAGCTAGATTTTAAATTATAATTTAAATTACTTATTTCTCTTTATATTAAGATTCTCTTTTTATAATAAAGAGATATTACTATTTTAATAATATTATAAGTATAATTTATTTAGAATCTCTAGCTTTAGATATTAGCTATTATAATTCTTTCTAAAATAGCCTAACTCTTAGAAGTATATTACTAGTAGAATTTAGACTTATAACTCTAGCTCTTTAACTAAAGTATACTAAGTACTAGATTATTATATTATAGTAAAGTAAATAAATTATATATCTTTAATATTATATTTATAATAAATATTAATATAATATAAAGTTCTTTACTAATATTAACTTACTTTTCTTCTATAATTTTATAATAGCTTTATTATTATAGAGTAATAAAGTTAATAGTTTAATCTTAATTTAGTTTTATTTAATAACAAGCTTCTTAATTAGATATCTCTTAGTTTATTATATATATTCTAATCTTTATTCTACTATAAGGAAATAGCAAGCTATATCTTTAGTTTTGATATATATATATATATATATATATATATATATCTTAAAGTAGTATTTCTAGAAGTATTTTACTTATACTAAAGTTAAATAATATAATCCCTTAAATATAGCAACTAGCTAATAATATCTTGAATTACTTACTCTAGTAATATAAAGTATTTTCTTTAAAATAGATATTAATATTAAATTTATAAAGCTTTAAGTTAAGTTATATCTTAAATATATAAATAAATATTTAATTAGCTTCTCTTTTTTTCTAATTTTTAACTATAAAGTAATTATATTAACTATTAAATTTAGAAAATAAGTTATTACTAAGAAGTAAAAATTAGTAAGCTAAGTAATAGAGAACTTATACTAAGCTTATAATATATATATTAAGATAAAGAGAATATATATATAATTTAACTACTAGATAAATCTAGTAGAATACTATACTTATAGAAACTTAAGAGTTATAAACTTATAAATTATATAAGAGAACTATTAATAGTTCTAATTAATATAATAATATATATTTTTATTTAATTAAATAAATTATTATAATAATATATTTAATAAAGAGATATTAAATAATTAATTTTAAAAAATAATAATAATAATAAAGAAAAGTATATTATTTTAATTATAATAATATTACTACTTATATTAATATCTATAAATTTATATAACTAAGATTATTATCTCTAAAAATAAGTCTTATTCTCTATCTTAGCCTCCTTAGATAGTACTTACTAAATATAAATCTATCTTAGAGATAAGTACTTAGAGAAAAGAAATAAAGTAAACTAAGAATTATAATATAAAAAAAGTAATAAATAAATAAACTAATTTATCTTTATATAATATATTTAATTAAATATTACTTTATTTTCTTTAAGTAACTTAAGCTTTATAACTCTTAACTTAAACTCTTCTTATAATCTCTCTATTTTTAATATTATTTTCTTTAAATACTTTCTAAAACTACTTAATAATTAACTTTATAAAATAAGTTATAATATAAATATTAGAAATAGGAAGATATTAAGCTATATTTTTATTATAATCTTTTACTTTAGTTACTTTAAAAGTTATAGTAAAATCTCTAATTATAATCTTTATTAATAATAATTACTTTAGTAAATTTACTATAATTTCTACTAATTCTTTATCTTTATAATTATAAAGTTAAACTTCTTTATTAATATATTACTTATAAATACTAATT
Organism: Calcarisporium arbuscula; assembly: GCA_009828645.1. Classification (NCBI taxonomy): domain Eukaryota; kingdom Fungi; phylum Ascomycota; class Sordariomycetes; order Hypocreales; family Calcarisporiaceae; genus Calcarisporium; species Calcarisporium arbuscula. Next base: position 31,150 of record WBSA01000019.1, read on the forward strand.
ATTTAAACTAAGTTATTTAAAAATAAAGTTATAATTATAATAGTTTCTTTAACTTTAAGATTATATTATATAGTAAGTTTAGAGCTTATAATATTTCTCTCTAATTTATTATTAATTAAAGTACTAACTATAAATTTTCTTAAGTTATTAATTTTTACTAGAATATATAAAGAATCTTAGTAATATTTTATAACTTACTCTTTATAATATACTTTATTTATATAAAAATTTTTTTTTAAATAATATATTTAATTAAATATATTTCTTTTATTAAAAGATAATAAAATATTTATTATTAAAATATTAGATATTTTAATAGGAGATAGTAATATATTCTAAGAGATATATATAGTTATTTAAACTATTTAAATTCTTTTTAAAATATAAATTAATAATACTTATAATTACTATTAATACTTCTAATAATTAACTATTAATTTAATTAAATATAATTAGAAACTCTCTATATTTTAATATTAAAGTTTAATATTTAGAGCTAGTAATTTTTAATTTAAAAGAACTTTTTACTTTCTTATATAAAAATTATATAATTAAAGTTATAAAACTTATAAAATTATAATTAAAGAGTATATTATTATTTCTAAATAAAGAAATAAATATAATTTTAAAACTTCTATTAAAATCCCTAGATATATAATTAAAGAATTTAATTTTTAAGGTTTTATTTTATATATTTATATTAAAGGATATTATTTTAATAAAAAATATAGAAACTAGTTCTATAAAATCTTTTAATTTTAAAATTTAACTTTTTTATATAACTTCCTTACTTAATTATTTAATAATAATTTTTCTATATACTTTATCTTTAATAAATATTTAAGAATTATTATTACTTTTAAAATCTTCTCTTATAGCTTAATATAAGGTTATTACCTTAGAACTAGAGCTAGTATTATTATTAACTTACTATCTCTTTCTTTTATTTATATTTACTTTAATTATATATATTTAAATATTAATATAATAAAAGACCTTATTAATAATAAGGAGATTTATCTTTAAATTTACTTATACTTAAGTTAGTACTTTCTTTATAAGAATAAAGTTTAATTATAAATATTTATAAAGTATATATTTATTATTATATTTCTATAGGAAGTTACTTAATAATTTTTTTTAAAAAAGCTCTCTAATTAAATTTTAATAATTTATTATTCTATTAGCTAATTATATATTAAAATATATTCTTTTTAAATATTTTTATAAAATAATATAATTTTTATATATTTAATATTTATTTATAATTAATAATTAATATAGAAGAGAGCTAATACTCTTTATTCTTTATTTAAGTTATTTTTAAAGTTTAATTATAATAAGTAGGCTTTATTTTATAATTCTTTTTATAAATATTATAATTATTTAGAAAATAACTTTACTTATTATAGTACTAGTAAGCTATCTCTTTTATATATAATTTTATTGAAGTTATATTTATATTAAATTAATTAATTACTTTAGTTAATATATTACTAGAAGTATTATTTTCTATATTTTTAAATATTATAAATTAGTTTTTACTTAATATTATAAAAGCTTTCTTTTAAATTATATATTTTAAAAGCTTAATTATTTAGTTATATTCTACTTCTTATTTTTATATTAAGTTAATATTAAGAGCTTTAGGAGACTTAATAACTCTTTCTATTTTATTACTTATATTATATAAACCTTAGTTTAATTTTTTAACTTTTTAATTAAGTTCTTTAATATATATTGTAATATTTTACTTTATTTTATAATTTATAAAATTAATAAAAGATTAAAGTATAATAATTATAAATAAATTTTTACTATTTTTTAAATAAATATCCTTTTTATTATACAGTTTATAATCTTTAAGCTTTTATAAATCTTTTTATATTATTATAAGATAGTTATTAATTAATTAAAAGAGTTTTTAATAAAGTTTATTATAAGTCTATTTTTTAATTTCTTTAATATAGTAAGTATTTTATTAAGTAAGTAACTTAATAATTACTTTTAGAAAGCTTTTTAATAAATTTTTAATAAAGCTTTATAATAAATTTATTTCTTTTACTTTTAAATTAGGAAATAGTAATTTATTAAGTAACTATTAATTTTTTATATATCTAGTTTAAGCTTTATTTAATTAAGCTAATATAATATATTTTTAAAGATTTTAATTTAATTTATATTAAAATATTTAAATTTTATATTAAACTAGACTTTACTTTTAATATAATTAATGAAGTAAGTAACTTTATTTTATTAATTTAATATTTAATATTTATATATAAATTATATTTATTAAAGAATTTTATAATATTAGTTTTATTAAACTTCTAATTAAACTTTAATAATAAAGTAGTTATTTCTTTTAGAGCTTTTAAAAATATAAATATTATATAATTATCTAATTTTTTATTTAGTAAGTAATAAATAGGGCCTTAAGTATTTAGTAAGCTAGGTAAATTTCTTTAAGAAGAGAAAGTAGAGATTTATTTCTTCAGTACTTTCTTTCTACTTTATACTCTCTTCTCTCTTAATTTTTCTTTCTTTCTACTATTATTTAGAGAAATTTAATTAAATTTCTCTTTTTCTTCTTAATTTAGTTATTAAATTTAGAAAATAAATTATTACTAAGAAGTAAAAGTTAGTAAGCTAAGTAACTAGGAACTTATAGTAAGCTTATAGTATATATATAATAATCTCCTTATTATCTTACTACTACTTAATTATTATATAATTTAGTTCTTATCCTTTTACTATAGTTATATATCTCTATATTTTTAAGGCTACTTAACTAGAAATTTCTACCTTAGGTACCTATAGCTTAATTAGCCTATTTAGCTCTTAATAAATTCCCCTCTAATATAATAGCTATATTATAGCTATCTTACTATAATATTATAATAATCTAGATATTATAGAGCTCTCTCTAGCTACTAGACTATAAATACTCTTATAATAAGTTCTACTTTTATAACTTATAATAAAAGCTAGCTCTTTACTATCTCTATATATAAATAGTAAAGCTCTATTAAATAATAGCTAGTTAATAATATTATTATAATAATATAACTCTTAATTCTTTCTTATATTTCTAATAGCTATTATAAAAGTAAGATATAAATTAATATAAAAACTCTAATTATAAATAGCTATTACCTAGTAGTTAGATTTATATAAATAAACTACTCTCTTTATAATAATTAACTTTTTCTTTTCTTTTCTTTCTCTTTAAGCTTTATTTAATTTTATAAGTAGCTATACTTATTTACTATAATCTTACTATTAAATATTAATAATCTAGCTATAAAGCTATTATTAATTTAATAATAAATATTTAATTTTAGTTTTAAATTAATTATTTTCTTTATTATATATAAATCTCTTAGCTTATTTACTATTATTTTATTATTAATAGTAATTAAACTTATAATATTTCTTTTTATTTAATAATATAAACTTCTCTTTATATAAAACTATTTAATATATTATTATAAAGTAATTATTAATTTATTAATATAGACCTAGAATTTCTTTATTTAATTATATCTTCTCTTCTTTATATAAAGTTCTCTAGTATATTATTATAAAATAGCTATTAACTTACTAATATAGTATTATTATATTTATTACTACTATCTTACTATTTACTTTATAAGAGCTCTCTTAGTACTTTAATATAATATAACTACTATTAATCTAGAGCTAAAATATCTTCTCTTTATTATATTAATATAAGCTCTCTTTTATATAATATTTACTAATTCTTTACTATAAAATAGCTATTAATTTACTAATCTAGCTTTTAATTTCCTTTATTTATTACTAGTATTACTAATATTATTTCTAAAATATATATAATATTATATCTTTTTACTTACTAGTTACTAACTTATTATTATAATAATATATTAATATAAAGTAGAATTCTAAAATATGTTTACTACCTTTATAGCTTATCTTATAAGAGTTTCCTTTATTACTACTTATTACTAGATCTTTATTAACTTACTATAAAGTTACTACTATTTACTAATATTATATTATTTATCTTATTAATTAAAATATAGTTTATATACTTCCTGCTTATTATTATAAAGTACTTTATAAATATTAACTTCTTTACTACTTTATTATTATTTATAATTAATTTATTATAATTTAATAAAGTTAAGTAAATATATTTAATATTATATTTAAAGTAAATTATATATTTCTACTACTAGTACTCTTTATAATTTACTAAATTTACTATAAATTACTATAAGAGTTATTTTATTTAATAAAATAAGTTCTTTTAGCTAATTAAATATTAGATTATTATTAATATATTAATAAATTATATTTTATATTATATAATAATATATTATTTAATAACTTACTACTAGTAAAAAGTCTCTATTACTTTATTAATAAGCTTTATTATAATTATTACTCTTTAGTAATAATTTAAAAAGACTTATTATAGAAAATTCTATAATTTACTAGCTCTTAATATTATAAATTACTTATAAATTCTTACTAAAGATATTATTATTATTAATATAGATATTACTTTATTATTATCTTATTACTAGTTTATTATTAACTTATTACATAATAATATTTTAATAATATTAATAAGCTAGTAGTACTAAAGTAAGTTATATTTACTAAAATACTTAAAGATAATAAAGAGTAGTAGCTAGTTAATTATAAAGTTATTAATAAATTACTTATTATTTATTTTTATTTTTACTTATAAAATAAAGAAGCTCTTTAATTAACTATTATTATTTTATTAAAAAAGTAGTTATAAAGTAATTACTTTTAAAATTTATTAATATAAAATAGCTCTTTAGTTTAGTTTTTTTAATTTAATTATTATATATAATTTATATTATAATTAGTAACTCTTTATAGTTTTATTAATAATATATTAATTATATCTAATTATAAGAGTTTTATTTTTAAAATCTTTTTATAGAACTTATATGTTTTTAGAATTATTATAATTAAGCTATTTAATTAGGTATTTTCTTTATATATTATTACTTTAGTAAATTATAATATATTTTATATTATATTTATTTTTATTAATAAAGAGGCTATTTTTCTATATTTCTTTAATTAAGATATTACTTTTATATTTTTTTAATAAAGAAATTAGAAATATATTATAAATTTATAGGATTTTAAATAAATTTAATTATATAATTCTTTTAAATTTACTTCTCTTAATTTATTAATATATTTTAATTCCCCTTCTACTTATTTAAAGTAAGTAAATATAAAACCTTATAATAGTACTACTAGTATCTTATTATAAACTATATATATACTTATATTATATACTAGCTATATTTATACTTACTACTTATATTAATTTATTTACTTAATTAAACTATAGATATAGAGAAAATACTCTAAGATTTAATTTATTTACTAGTTTATTTATTTATTTATAAGTAAAATATAGTACTAAGCTACTATAAGGTCCTTAGTAAATAGTAAAGAGTTCTTTAATATATACTTATAAATATAAATTTGTAATTTAATATAATACTCTTTAGAACTTTATAGTTATAATATATATAATTTAATAATAGCTTTACTAAGCTTTTACTAGTAAGTATTTTTTAAATTATAATAAATAAAGAGTATTTTATTAATTAATTTATAACTACTAGGACTATATTATATTTATTTTTATAAATATCTTCTAATAGAAATATTTTTATTATAAAGTCTATTAATAACTTTAAGAAAGACTCTTCTAGTATTAATAATATTACTAGTTTACTATAAAGCTACTACTATCTTATTTTATTTATTTAATAATTATAGTATATCTTAATATAACTCTTAATACTTTTTCTTATCTTATACTAGTAGTAATCTTACCTAGTCCTTTTAAAGGTCTTATAAACTCCTTAATATCTTATAGTAAGTTTATTATAAACTAGTTTTAATACTTCTAATTATAAAGCTAATAGTATATATACTTAGTTATTATATAATAATAAGCTATCTTTATAATATTACTATTTCTTCTTTTTTATTTACTTATTTATCTTAAACTTACTATAAATATATAGCTTTTTTATTTATTCTTATATTTATTATATAAACTTATTAACTTATTAAATTTTTAATAGCTCTTTAAATTATAAGCTCTTTTTTAAAAGGAAAGTAATTTTAGTTTTTATTAGAATTATAAATAACTTAATTATAAGTAAACCTTTATAAGTTCTCTCTATAGATATAGACTTAGGTCTATTAATAAAGTATATATATTTTTCTTCTATTTTATTTACTTTCTAATTTAACTATCTTCTCTAATTTAAAGTAAGTTTTAATATTATAAATTTAATTATAATAGTATCTTTATAATCTATCTACTTATTTATAACTAGAGATTATAAAATATTACTTACTAGTAATAAATCTACTTCTTTTATAATAAGAAATTTATATAATATATTTATCTTTTCTTTTTAAATTAAATCTAGCTTTATAGTTAACTTTTCTTAAGCTTATTAAAGCCTTATAATTATTAAATAAATATTAATTTTACTAGTAATTTTTTTTTATTTTCTTAGAGTTACTTATTTCTTACTTACTTATAATAAACTTACTAAGAAATAGTAATAGTAGACTTTATCTTACTTCTTCTTACTTAGCTATATTATAGTAATCTAGCTTTTTTAATAGCCTATCTATAGAGTTTAAATAATCTAGTTTATAATAGATTTTATATTTAAATTTATTTAATATATCTAGTATATATATTTACTTATATATTAGCTATTACTTTATAAAGAGAACTTATAATTTAAGTAATTAGTTTAAATTTAAATAATATAGTAACTATTATAATAAACTAGCCCTAGGGCATATTGTAGATAGGTGTTAATTCTTATATTAATATACTTAAAGAAGAGGATTCTTTAAGATAAATAGAAAATAAGTTCCCCCTTTACTATAGCCAAACGTAGTCTATACTTAAGCTCCCTACTCTGAGGATAACCCGAGCTAAAGCTCAAGTCTATAATAGAGCTTTATTTTAAGTAAATTCTAGAAATTATTAATAATAAAAAATTATATATTAAATAATTTTATTTTAAATTTATAAAAAAATAAAATAAAAATATTATTAAAACTTTATAAAAAAGATTATTTTTTAAATTTATATAGTTTAATTTTATTTAAATAAATAAAAAGCTTTTAATTTTATTAATTTTTTTTATAAAAAGTTATTATTATTTTATAAGAATACTTTAAATTTTTATTAGTTATTTTAAAATTAATATATTTATATATTAAGATTATATATTATAATCTTTTTAGTTATAAATAATAATTTATTATATTATTTTCTTCTTATTTAATAAAAGATTTTAACTAGCTCTTTAATTTATTAATTTATTAAAAGGAGGCCTTAATTAATACTCTAGTAATAATAAATATAAATTTAATTAATATACTATTATATAGTTAATTATTAAATTAATATTATTTCTTTACTACTCTTATATAATTTTAAAATTAAGGTAATATAGTAAATAAAGTAGAAGTTATATAAAGAGATCTTATTTTAATATAGTTATATTAAAATTAACTTAGAAGTACTAGTAATTACTTTAGAAACTTAATTTTAAAGTAATTAAAGTACTATAACTAGCTTCTATAATTTTCTACTTTTTCTTTATAAGTTAATAAAAAGAAACTATTTTTATAAAAATAGCTAATTTAATAACTTAACTATAAGTAAAATAAATAACTTTAAAGTATATATTTTATATAACTATTATATAAAAACTATTATTTAGTATCTTATATAATATTTAAAATTAAAATATATAATTTCTAGTTAAATTTATAATAAAGAATTACTTTAAGAAAGTAATTAATCTTTAAATTTAATTTATATATTTTTAAATAAACATATTAAAAGTTTCATTTATAAATTCTAGTAAAGTATATTAAATATACTTTATATTTAAAAGTTATCTTAATTTTAGTATTTATTAAGTTAAAAATTTTATATAATTTTAAATTAAATCTTTATTTTCTTTGTATTTTATTAATATAAGTATATTTATATTATTTATAAAGCTAATAATAATAATATTTTTTATCTTCTCTAAGACTTTATAAAAACTAGTAATAAAGAGAATAAATAAAATAGAAAATAATAAGAAATTTCATAAAATATTTATTTTAATAAGAAAAGTTAAAATAAAATCTGCTTTAACTTAAAGATATATTATATATAATTAAAAATAAAAGTAAAGAAAGTATAAGAGTTATAGTAATAATTTTATAAGAAGAAGCTTATTAAATATATATTTTATAATAAACTAGCTCTAGAATATATTTTAGATAAATATTAATTCTTTTATTAATATATATAAAGATAAAGCTTCCTTAAGTAAAGGAAAAGATAAAGCTTCTCTTTTATAATAGCTAAGTATAGTTATATTTAAGCTCCTTATTTTAAAGATAACTTAAGCTAAAGCTTAAGTTTATAATAATAATAAGAATATAAGTTAGCTTACTAACTTATATAAGATCCTGCTTTATAGCTTAGCTATATCTTAGAGCTCTAAAATGTAGATTTAATCTATTTAGGTTATTTTTATTATCTCTATCTAATTACTACTCTTATAAATAGGTAAATCACTATCTACTATTTATATAAGTAGTAAACTAAGGTTTGCCTACTCTTATAATACCTTACTAATTTATCTCTTTTAATATAAATTATCTTTTCTTTATATATTGACTTACTTATTAATTAAAAGAAAAATTATAAAATAATCTTTAAAATTATAATCTTTATTATAAGACCTATTATTTTATAAGAAAATAATTCAATATAATAAATGTGAATTCGGATGGGAAATCAATAATTAAAACTTTTTGGCTGTTGTAAGATTTTAGAAATACTTATAAATTAATAATAGAAGTTGAGGGGATATATTGATTTAAGTTTTTAATATCTTTGGATTGGTAATTTTTTGTATAATATAAGTAGTAAGGTTGTATTTGTTAATTTACATTTATTTAAAGCTGTATATATATAACTATAAATTCTATACATGTTATATATTATAAAATAAAGAAATAAAAAAGTACTTCCAAGAAAATCTATATAGTGTCGTAATTTTCCCTCACACCCCCTAACACTCTGTTGTGGTTCTTATTCACACACATATTTCTCTTTGGGACAACGATTTCTATAACCACGACAAGGTCTATGGCTGTGGAATTGTGTATACGATGTGTCAGGACTCGTGTAGGCTAGGTAGTCAGCGTGTGTAGCCGTGCTGCTATGTAAATTACTGATGTTGATGTCTGGCCGGTCTGAGTCTTATAGGTATTTGTGAATACGAAGGGTTTCTTACACAATTTTCGTTTTATGGTATTTTTTTGACCGAGGTAATAAATCGGCTTCGGACGAGTGTGAATGTGTCATGTATTGTAGTAGTGGATGAATGATGGGGAAGTCGCGGGGTAATGTGGGTGGGAACCGCTAAAGTATACAGATGTAGGGCAGGTGATATAATAGTATGATACAGGAGGCGTATGGCTAATGGGAAAGTTAGTACGGTGTATTACGTTTATACTGAGACCGTGGATTTGAGGGTTATTATGGAGGTATTGTAAGGTGGGAACGCAGATTTATGGTACTTTAGATTATTGGGTAACTGAGGCTTTTCAGGATAAGTGAGGAATTTAGAGCGTCACAGTGGGTGAGAAATGACGGCGACTGTTGAGAGAAAAAGGAAACCAACGAGTTACTGGACATACGGGACGGGATTTACAGAACTTGCGTGTTATTTTACTAATTTGGTTGTGAACAGGACGGTAGGACGGGGTGTATTTAGAGGCGTAGAGATACTAGGTGCGCTGATAGTTGTAGAGCAATGCTTTATTGGACGTGAGTTGATTGTGATGGCGGGTAGGGGTTGAAGGGAAAAAAGTAGGTATGTGGTTGGAATAAAAGAGTGGTAAGTAAGGAAAAGGGGGGCGAGCGTAAGAGTTACTCGGATAGCTATTTAGAGAGAAGTGCCAATAATATAAATTAGGTGGCGTTATTTTATACAAAGGAGGATGGGTAATAGAGAACGCGAAATAGGGTGAGATGTGAGGGACTGATGAACTTATAAGTCTAGGAGAGAATGCTTACTGTGACCTTCGGATTTGGTTATACATGTATGGCAGGATTACGCGGATGTAATTCAGGGGTATGGTAGTGAGGGACGGGTGGGGGGGGTGGCGAGGGTAGGTCTAGTAGAGGGAACGGAGAATAAGGGTTCTGTTATGAGTAGAGGGGGTGGTCGGTGCGGGAGGTTCTTGGTGTCGATCGGGCTTTGCGTGGGGGTTACGGTGTCTCCGCGACGGAGCTGAGTAAGGTAAAGAACGGAAGAAAGAGAAAGTAATTACGTTTACAAAGGGTTAGGAAGATATAGTAGAGGACTAAAATATCGTAAGAGAAAAAGAAGAATTAACTAAGTAGTAAGGGGAGGCTAGAAGGGTACAAGAAAAGATACAAAAAAGAAGATATGAAGAAAGAGATTACTGGCGAGCGCTTTAAAGTTTAAGAGCGCGCTTAGAGAAGAAGAAAAATATCAAAATAAAAAGAAAGATAGCGTGTAGCGAAAGGGAGATCTAGCTATTGGTTGTGAAGACGGGGAAAGCTATGAATGGTGAATGATGGGGAGTACTGATAAATTCTTAAGAAAGGGGGATGCTGTAGTGAATCTAGAGGTACGCTTCGGGGCTGGTTGGGGTGCGGGGCGGTTTCTTGGTAAGTTCTTGTGGAAGGGGAAGAGCTGGACTTGAATGGGGTTGGGGGACTAATATGGAGGAAGTTAGAAAAGTCTATGGAAGTACGTGGGGGAGGAGTATGTGTATACATGTAGTTGCGTGTGGTCTGTCAAGTCCAAATAAATTAGGGAAAGGTCTGGTCCTTGTAAATACGCGGCTAGCCTAAGATGAGAAAGAATAGTAAAGGAATCATGAGCCTCGTAGGTTGTGAGAGTTAGTGGGGAAGGAGCGTAGATTAAATAGGGGTAGAAGGGCAAAATAGTTGAGCTGGAGTAGTGATGCGGTGAGAAAAGGAAGGGGGGAGGTTGAAGTGAGTGAGAATGGGTGGTGGCATGAAGGATGAGATGGAAATGATGAGAAAGTATAGGGGACTCGAAAGTGGTTAGTTATAAAGAGAATGATTAGAACGCTGTGAATAAGGGAGAAGTATAGTGATCGTGAAGCGAGGAGAGATAAATTAGAAAGTGTGTGGAGAGTACGAGGAATCGTGTTTATTAGTAATGATAATTATAAAGGTAACAATTCTCAAAAGTAAGATTGGTTAGGATTTATAAAAGAATTTATTAAGAACGAATTAGAATGAGAGGAGTAAGAATGAATTAAAAGATATTTAATGCTTGACGAGAGTTAAAATCTAGTTATATATTTATGTTATTAAGACTAGTTAATTATTTTGTTGTATTATTTGCTTTAATGATATTTATGAATAGAAAAATTAAAAATTAGGCTTTTAATTACGATATTAAAGTAATATATTATCGATATATATTATTAATTTTTGTTTATTTTCAGTTATTTTATTTTGTTATTATTTTAAAGTTAAGTTAGATTTTCTTAGCTTTTTGATTAAATAATAATCTTATGATTAAAGACTTTGCAAATAAATGGAATTAAAAACGTTTTTAAAACTCGAGTATAGTAAGATAGTGTGTCGCGAGTAAAAAATTTTATGAGAGTAATATAAAGTGTTACTTTTTTAAACTTTATTTATTTTTTGCTTATAAATAAATCTTGTAAAGTTTAGAAATCTATTCACATTTATAGTTCGAATACCAAAATTCCAAGCTGTATATTAATTAAGAATTTTTCAAAAATTGAGCTAATAAAAGATGAGAATGATCTTTGACATGACAATCTAAGTGTTCTCGTTACGGGTTATAAGTCTTGTGTGGTGAGAAACGTTGTCAGAGGGGGGGGGGGGGGGGGGGGACCTGTTCGGATATAACTTACATTGTAGCATAGAAGAGGTGACAAAATAGCATTCTCGTTAGTACATACATGATCTCATATTTTTATACTATCATTTTTGCAATATGTTGTATAAGACTACATACAATAAAATGTGGGAGTGATGGTCGGGGTCATGACGTAGGTTATGAACTCAGTTGAGTTATGATAGGCGGAGCGTAAGGGGCAGTTTGTAAAAGTATTCGTTGTATTACATTGACGCTTAAAAGAATATAATATAAATTAAATCTTTAGCTATATGAGTGAATAAATAAGTATAGAAATTATATTAATATTCTCGTTTTTAATACTATAGCTTTATATTATAAGTCTTAATTTTTATATAATATATACAATATTTCTTAATTTATATATAAAGTAATATTTAAAGATCTTAGTTTTTAGAAATATACTTTATTTAATTAAATAATTACTTAGCTATTAGTAGTAACTTACTTATTTAAATAAGTTCTCTAAGATTAGAATCTTATCTTTATTTTAGTATTTATAATAAGATTATATTTTTATTACTTTATATAATTAAGAATTAGCTTTTTACTTACTTTTAAGTATTTATAATATAAATTACTATTTCTTAAGTTATTTTTATTATTATAATTATATTAATTTAAAATATATAATAACTTAAGGATTTCCTCTTATATTAGAATGTTTTATTTAAATTTAAAGTAATTATTATTTTATTTATTTACTTAATTAAGTATTTATATAACTTAATATATATCTTTTAAAATTTAATAAGCTTACTAATAATTTTAATTATAATTATTATATTTATTATAATAAATATTTAAAATAGCTTAATTTATCTCTTTTTTTAAATATAAGAACTTTAAATTCTAGCTTTAATAATCTTAAAGTAATATTTTTATATTTAATCTATTTCTAGTTTTTAATATTTTATTTACTTTTTATTATTATTATTTTCTAAAGTTTAATTATTATCTTCTTAATTATTTTTATATACTTTATTTAATTAATTATAAAAGTAATATTTATAATAATTTATAATATAATTAAAATATAAATAATATAAGAACTAATTTACTAGGTTTTATTATATTATTTATTACTTTTATTATTATATATAATAATAAATTTAGTTTTATATTAAGATATTTAATCTTTATAATTTTATATACTTTTTAAATTAGCTAGTAATCTTACTTAATCTTCTTAATTAATTAATATATTTTTACTAGAATTTAATAATATATTATTTATATAAGTTATATTTTAATTTTAAATTTATTAATAATAAAGTTAATATTAATATTAAATATTATAATATTTAAAGAACTAAAATAAATATTTAATTAAAATTTCTTAGGAATCTTCTAAGTTTTATAAGTAATAAAATTATAAAAAAAGTTATAATTTAAAATCTAGTATTTATATTAATTATATAAAATATAGGCTTTTTATTTATATATATAATATTTATTATAATTTTATAATTAAAGTTAATATTATTTTTTAAAAAGAATTTAAAATATTAAAAAGATAATCTCTTAATTTAATAATAGTAATAAAAGTAATTTATTAGCTTTAAGATATCTTTTTTTTATATTATAATTTACTTATTAAGAATTTTTTATAATTTATTTATAAATAAGTAGTTAAATTTATTATAAATATATCTAAGCTCTATCTCTATTAAATTTATTACTTCTTTACTCTTTATATTGTATTATATATATAATCCTTATTATTTTTTATTCTTAATATTAAAAAGTAATTATAAATATTCTTATTTTTAAAAATAAATATATAAATAAAGTACTTTTTAATTTATTTTATAAGCTTATTATATATATTATTTAAGTATATACTAAGCTTATTTATATTATTAATATAAAGAAGAAAAGATATATTTATAAAAGTAATATAAAAGTTAATATTTTCTATTATAATTAAAATAGTAATTCTTTTAATTATAAATAGAGTTTCTTTTAATTTAAAATATATATAAATATCTTTCTTATTTTTTATTACCTTTAGATTTTATTATATTTAATATAGCCTATATTTAAATTCTTTTTACTATTAAGTATTTTATAGCTTTTATATTAAAAATAATATTATATTAAATAATAATATTATAAAACTAATACTAGAGAAATATATACTCTAGAGAAATTATAAATTTAGTTTTCTAATTTTATTTACTTTATTTTTAAATTTCTTTAATCTTAAGCTCTTTAAATTCTTAAGTTTAAACTTTAATAATATTTCTATAAGTTTAATAGCTATTAAGAACTAGTAATATCCCCCTTATTATTCTTTATAAATATCTTATATCTATTTTTATTATTTTTTAAAGTATTATTATTTTTTAAGTAAATATTTTATAAATTAGTAATTAAATTTTATATAAAGTTAATATTTTTAATACTTATTTTATAATTAAAAGCTACTTTATTTTTTTAATACTTTTTAAAATTAAATATTTTATTATATTTATATTTATAATATTATTAAAATTACTAAATATTTTTTTATTTATAATATACTTTTAAATTATATAAATAGTATATTAAATATTTATTCTAGTTTTATAAATATAATCTTAAGTTTTATATATTTAAATTATATATAAAGTATTTATAAGAAGATATATTTTATTATTAAATATAGAACTAAGAGCTTATTAATATCTTTAGAGTTAATTTAAGAGAATTTAAAGTACTTTTATTTATATTTTTCTAGTATTCTTACTTTTAGTAGTAATAGAGAAAAATATTATTAAACTCTAGTTTATATAATATTATATTTAATTAATTTTTAAATTAAATTATTATTTAATTTTTATATATATTTTATTAAATTATATTTTATAATTTATATATTTTAAGAAGAAAGCTTATATATATTTAAAAAGAATATTTAAAAAAAGTATATAAAGTTATAAATATTAAATTTAAAGTAGTTTATATATATTTATAAATATTTTATTTTATTATTTAAATATTATATATTTCTTTTAAATAATTATTTCTTTATTTATAATAAAATAAACTACTTTATAACTACTTTATTAATTATATTATTTATATACTTTATTAATAAAAAAATATTAATATTTTAATATTATTTTAAATATATTATTAAAAGTATTATTTTATTTTCTTATTTTATAAACCTTATATTAGTAAATTATTTTATTAGTAAATTATTTTATTAGTAAAATATTTTATTAGGCAAAATATTAAATTACTTAATTAGAAATTATACTAAAGCTATCTCTAGTTAATTTAATAATTATATTTAATTATTAGCTTTTAACTTTCTTTTACTTTTATTTTTTATTTTATTTATTTTAAAAGCTTATTTAAGTTCTAGATTATTATTTTCTTAATTAATTAAGTTTAATTTAAGCTTTTTAAGTACTTTATTATATTAAAGAAGTTATTTTAATTATTATATTATTTTCTAATTATATTATTTAAGTATATTAATCTTATACTCTATTAAATATAATTTTAATATTTAAATAATTAAATTATTATAATTTTTAAAGTTTTTTACTTTTTATTTATTTGAAATTTTAATAAAATCCTTCTAGTAAGTTATTATCTCTATATCTTAGTCTCTTATATCTATTTATAGCTTTAATAATTTATAAGCTTTTAAAACTTATAAAAATAACTACTAGAGCTTTTATAAACTTATATTATAAATTTATACTAAACTTAATATTAAGAGTATCTTTAATCTCTTATAAAAGTATCATTTTTAATTAATCTAGAGCTTAATTAAGCTCTTATTTTACTTTTTCTAATTTATTAAGATTTATTAAAGAGCTTTATTCTTACTCTTTTATATTTATCTTATTAATATTACTATTATATAGCTACTAATATAATTTAGTAGTAATCTTTATTAGAGAGTTCTAATTAGTTAAGATAATATTTTTATAAATTATATAATATTATAGACTCGAGCTTTAGCTCAGGTTATCCTCAGAGTAAGGAGCTTAAGTATAGATTACGCTTAGCTATAGTATGGAGAACTTATTTTCTATTATCTTAAAGAATCTTCTTCTTTAAGTATATTAATATAAGAATTAATATCTATCTATAATATGCCCTAGGGCTAGTCTATTATATATAATAGGTATTTTCTTATTATTTAAAATTTCTTAGAAGTTTTAACTAATTAAAATAATATTTCTAAGATTTTTTATAAGGTTATTTATAGCTCTTTAATATAGTAGAACTCTATTTATAAGATTAATCTTAATTAATATAAGTTAGCTTACTAACTTATATAAGTCCTGCTTTATAGCTTAGCTATATCTTAGAGCTCTAAAATATAAATTTAATTTATTTAGATTATTCTTATTATCTCTATCTAGTTACTACTCTTATAAGTAGGTAAATCTCTATCTATTACTTATATAAATAGTAAACTTAGGTTTTCCTACTTCTATAATACCTTACTAATCTATCTATTTTAATAAAGAAGAAGAATAATAATCTTTATAAATAAAACTTAATAAAGATTATTTTTAATATATTAAAGAGCTTTTTAAAACTCTAGTTAAATTCTATAAGTAATTTAGCTATAGAATTATATATTACTTTAAGTTTTTTAAAGTATATAAGTTAATAAAGTTAAATAATAGAGCTAATAAACTACTAAAGTTATTTTTTAATAATTCTTAAACTTAAAGTATATTAAGAATAAGAGAACAACTTGCTATAAGCTTTCTAAATATAATAAAATAATCTATAGTTCTTAAGTCTTATTAGTAATATAGTAATATATATATTTGGATATCTATATAACTTTTCTACTTAGTTATTCTTATACTTTAGTAGTATTTACTAGAGAAAAATAGTAGTAAAATAAGTTTTATTTTATTTTACTATTTTTAATTTTACTTGAGGTTCTAGGAATCCTCAGGCTAATTAGGGTAATAGTTATATAGCTTTGGCTTCCTTTTTTTCTGGTCACCTCTTCCTTTTAGTGGGATTCCGGCGATCCACAACTTTGAATAAGTCTATTTATATCTAAGGGAGGAGGGACCAGCCCCACACGGTGTGGCAACTCGCTGTGGGACTTGATCGCAGACAACAACGATCTTTAGTCCTGCAACCTACAACTTGTAACTACTCACTCATGTATTCTGCAAGTTGGATTTTAAAGGGCAATCAATACACCTATTTGTACTCTCTTGAAAAATACTGCGCTGCAGTCCACAGACACAGTCTCACTCCCATTTCGTCCTTTCACTAATTTCCCTCTATCAAGCCATACTTTCCATATATTTAGCCCGTTGCCGCACAGTCGAGCGAAAACACCTTCCTTCAAGGAGGTCTCCATCTGCATCAAATCTATTAGGAGAGACCGGGTGAAAGAGTACACAATTAATGACGAAGGACACCTCTCGTCGATGAAACAAGAGTTTGTTGTCGGGACCCACGTGTCGCATTATATAAAAGTGATCTCTCACTTCTCCACATATATTCGTTCCATCTAATAGCTATGGACAATACAGCCAGCGCTTCAGCTATGTTGCCCGACATCACTGCGGAGGGAACCGCAAAGCACCGACTCCAGCTTCCCCCAAGCTGTGACCCGCCTGACTCAGATAGTCCAACGAGGCAGCTTGTCTGGATCGTATGTCTTGGCGCTTCCCAATCATAGTCTTGCTTCGTTTGCGTCCCTTAATTTGTTGTTAGATGAGCGGGTTCATGATACTCTGCTTCTTGCTATAACAGGCGTTGATCGATATCGTGTCCCCACAGCTTGTTCACGTCGCTTACTTGATCTTTTTTTGTCATAGGTATTTGGTGGTACTGGCCATATGGGCCGGTCATTAGTCAAAAATGCTCTTTCTCGTGGTGATCTCGTCACCTCTGTTGGACGAGTTTTTGAGACGAGCCCAGAGGACATGGCGCACATACACGAACATTGCCTAGGTGCTCTCTGTGATGTTCGATCCCAGGAGTCTGTCAGCCGTACAGTTCAGCGGACCCTGGACCGCTTCCGACGCATTGATGTGATAGCAAATTGCTCAGGGTATGGCGTCATTGGTGCATGTGAAGATCAGGACGAGCATGACCTTAGAAATCAGTTCGAGACAAACTTCATGGGCACAATACACATAATAAACGCCACCTTACCCTACTTTCGTAGGCAAAGCAGCGGACGTTATCTGATATTCAGTTCGACGTCTGGAGCACTTGGAGTTCCTGGCTTGGGCCCTTACTGCGCCACAAAATACGCTGTCGAGGGCCTAATTGAGGCGATGTTGTACGAAACAGATTCTTTCAATATCAAAGCTACTTTGATTGAACCGGGACTCGTCAGACGCGATGAGCCAGATATGGGGGATAGTCCTTTACCTACGTGGGGTCATCTCCTCATCAAACCCCCTAGTGAGAGCTATGCACATGCTACATCGCCCGCCTTGCATGCAAAACGAATGGTTCAATGGCTTGGTGATCGACAACCAACTAGCGCTGTAAAGTGTGCAGAGCTGATTTGGCAGCTTGCACACTGTAGCTATCCACCGCTGCGCTTGTTACTCGGTAGCTACGCTATTGAGAGCATTCGAGATCGCATGCGGTCCGTGACAGAGGAACTAGAGGACTGGAAGCACCTCAATTTCGCTACGGTGTCAGATGGTGATGAGGAAATTAGTCATCCGGTCAGCAATTCCTTGAACGGTTCATGAAGAATACTCAAGGATGCGCTTGTGCCACTGTGCTTCGATGCCAGATAGCTAGTTAGCATGCAATGAGCCCCGAAGCTACCATGGTGTTAGGAAAAAGGAAGTGGGTGGATTCAAGTCACGGAGTTTTAGAAACACATAACAAATAATTTTAAAGTTTTATACAGGGATACGGTGGTCGGCTCTGTAAGGGTACTGAGGTGGGCTTCGCGCAAGCTAGCTAGCCCGATCTTGCTCGTTCAAATATACTGCAAGCAAACACGCTAACAAGACAATGAGCTATAGATTCTTGGCAACGTAGTCATTGGTTAAGTTTAAATTCTGATCAAGGTTACCTCGACCCTCTCAGCTTAATTCTGCGACAGTATCTTCCTGTGGTCGGCATAAACAAGGGGAAATCTACCTCTTACAAACATACAATAGCCCAGCTGAGGATAGCCCATTTCGAAATCCCTATCTGCGTTAAATTGGGGCTCCATTGGGGATATAAGGGAGTGTCAAGGAATACTGACTGACATCCTTGCCTCCGACGCGCAGCTTTGCGCGTGAGCCACCGACGGTCGCATTGTTAGGCAGTTTAGAAAGAGAAAGATGGTCGAAACTTGAACCTACCAATATACGGTGTTGAGCATCTAGTTTCATTAGTTATATATTCCTCAAGAGAAATTTAGGAAATGTTCAGAGCTTCGAGGAAATTATAGAAATGTGGAGATACTATGACCAATTTGTTTAATAGACGGTAGGTACAGAGTAGTTTGAGGTAAGTGGGCAATTTCCCTCTCACATTATATAAAAAGCATTCAGTTTAATAAGAAGCAAAGAATAATACTTAAGATAGTTAGTACATAAAATTTTACTATTGCGGTTTAATATATATAACATATAAAGTCTTCAGTTTAGTATACCTGCATTAAGCATGTAAATTATATATCAAGAGCAGATAGATATTATATTATAATAGTGTTCCCTTTAATACTAATATACTTATTAATATAATGATTAAATTTTTAATTACTTCAATATTTAAATAATAGGCAATTTTAATTTTACTTATAAGAACTTTCCTTTATATATTAAACTAGCTTTAAAAAAGAGTACTAATTTTATTCATTTCTTTATGTAATTTATTAAACTAAGAAAAATAAGTTATTACTAAAAAGTAAAATATAGTAAGCTAGATAGTAAGGAACTTATAGTAGGCTTATAATAGATATATAATAACCTTCTTATTATCTTATTATCTTTTAATTATTATATAATTAATTCTTATCTCTTTCTAACTATTATCTAAATTATAGACTTTTAAAGTTACTTAACTTTAAAAGTCTTACTCTAGGTACTTCTAATTTAAGTAATTAATTTAATCTTTAATAAGTTTCTCTTTAATATAATAACTATACTTTAGCTATCTAGTATTAGAAGCTAAACTAACTAATCAGGCTATAGGTACCTAAGGTATAAATTTTTAGGTAAGTAGCTCTAAAATATAGAGCTTATATAATAGTTATAAAAAGATAAAAATTAACTTATATAATAATTAAGTAGTAGTAAGATAATAAAGAAGTTATTATTTATATATAATCAGTTTACTATAAGATTCTAGCTATCTAGTTTATTAACTTTTACTTCTTAATAATAATTTATTTTCTATATTTAATAAGTTAACTCTTCTCTAAAAACTAGAACTATTAATTAATAAGAAAAATAATATAAGATATAAATATACTTAATTAAAGTATTAAGAAGTTATTATAAAATTATATTAATTTTATAAAGAACTTATTATAAAGTAATATTAAGACTTCTTTATTAAACTCTAAAATAAGAAGGCTACTAACTCTAGGTCTTTTTAATAATTAAGTCCTAATTAAGTCTAAAAATCTTAACTTAATTATAATAGAAATTAAAATATTATAAAAAGAGCTAGCTAGAATATAATAATATAATAAAGTAGTTATATTATAAAAGTAAATTATTAGTAAGAAATAGAGAATTAAAAACTTAAAGAAAGAGAGAAGAGATATAATCTTTAAAATATTTATATATTAAAAATAAAACTTTTAAATAAGTAATTACTTAATAACTAGAATATATATTAAAGAGAAGAAAAGAAGTAAATTAAATATATATTTATAAAAATAAAAAGTAAAGTAATTTATAATTATAAATATAATATTAATACTTATATTAAGAAATTATCTTCTACTACTAGATTAAAATAATTAAAAGTCTTATAGCTAGGTATATATTTAAAAAATTATATAATAGACCTTTAATATAAACTAGCTTTAAATGAATTACTATTTTTCCTGAACAAGGTATTATTTTTTTCATGTGACAACTCCATCTAAATATAGTTTATGTGTTTTTGGTTATAATTACAATTGTACAGTATGAAACTGATCTTATTTTTATTATATAATAATTATTGCTATGATTCTATGCTAATTTTAGTTAAAATAGAGACATCTGTTTTAATTAGATTATTAATATACGTTAAAATAATGCTTAAGCATTGCCTTTTTTCAGTGCTTTTACCCAAGTTTTTATAAAGTGGCTTGTTTAGCAAAAGTACAATTGGTAAAGATTAGAAGTGCTATAGTCTATTTTAGAGTATATTACCATTAAAAAACTACAAATACTTGATACAAATTAGTTCTTTCTAATGTATTGAGATTTTTATAATATTTATTTTTCCTTTCTATTTTATTTGTAAATTAATGGATATGTAAGTCCCTAAAGTATATAACTAATCTTTCCTAGCAGACCTGACGTTATTTACATTATTCTATATAATTAGCGATATTATCTCTAACAGTAAAAGGCTATTCTTTTTAATGAAAGTTAGATTGTATCTAGAGCGTCTTTATGTCCTAAATTGATATCTATTATATTATGGTACGAAAATATCATTACATATATTTCATATAATACTTCTAGATTATAATTAGTCCTTTCATTACTAGCTCTGTATTAAAGAATATATAAACTCTAAAGAGAGAACTGCAGTTAATATTTATTAAAGGCCTCTTAGATTATTATATATTCACGAATAAATATAATATGTAAGAATTATATTAAATCTATGATAGATAAGCTAAATTTATTACAACTATAGAAATTTAAATATATATTACAACGTTATTAGTTAATTCGAATACTTTATTTATAATTATATTAAATAATCATTCCTAAATTAATATTTTCTATTTATTAATTCATCAGTGGCCATTAGAGTTTATATAAATAATTAATATTATTAAGTTTATTAATGTATTTTATATTATTTATCATTATTTTTACCATTTACAATAATATTTTAAATCTTTTGTATCCTACATAGATTACTATATTTATATATCTATTTAGTTAAAAATTTTTAAAAAAGCTATTCATATAGAATATTATAATAAACTTTATTCTCTAAGATATCTACATTCCTTTTTAAAAATCGGCGCTTTGTTATTGACCATTTTTCCTACTTTTCCTCACCCCTTCCTCCATCCCGTCCTCCTCTCTTCCCGTTCTTCGTCCGTCTCTCCTCCCTTTTCTCTCCTCTCCCGCCTCTTTTTGCACTCTTTTCCCCTTTCTCCCCTCATCCTTTCTCCCACGTTCTTTCCCTTCCTCTCCCCTCTCCATTCTTTTCCTTTCCTCCCTTTCTTTCCCCCGTCCCCTCCGCCCCGCGCTTTCCCCCTTCTCCCTTTTCCCCTCCTCCCTTTCCCCTTTCCCCCCTCTTTCTTTCTTTCCACTCCTTCTGGTTCTCTCTTGTCATTTTCCGTTTTTCTTCCTTTCTCTTTCCCTCCGTCTCTGTTCCACACGTCTCTCCTTCTCTTTCTCTTCGTTCTCCTTCCCTTTCTCCTGCGCTTCTTCCTCTTCCCTTCCTCTCTCTTCCTCCGTTCCTCCCCGTTCCCGCTTTCTTTTCTCTCTTTCCCTCTTTTCCCTTCGTTCTCTCCTCTCAGCCGTGTCTCTTCCACATCTCGCTGATCTTCTAATACTATCTCTCTTACTTCCTCTTCTTTTACCTTTACATTACTTACGTCTTTTCCCTTCTCCTTTTTCTTTTGTCTCCGTCCTCCCTCTTTCTCCGTCACCTACTCTCTCTCCCTTCTCTTCGGCTCCCCTTTCCCCCTTCCCTCTCTTCTCCCTTTCTCTATTTCCCTTTCTCCCCTCCCTTCCTTCACCCGCCCTCCCTTTCCTCTCCTCCCTCTCCCTCGTGCTCCTCCGCCCCGTCAAACACTAAGGCTTAATTATATTATTTTTTATATCAGTTTAGGTGTATAATAATAATACATAAATAGACTTTAAGAAAATAAGAAATAAGAAAAATAAATAAATCATTACTAAACATTACTTTTATTTAGAATTAAAAAAGCTTTAATAACCTAAGACAAAGATACCATAAAAACCTAAACGATTTACCACACTACTATTATATAGTTTCTTATTAAAAAGAATGAATTTAGATTAATAAGTAATATTTTATAATCTCTAGTTATAAATACGGTAATAGAAATTATAAAAGATATTATTATAATTAAATTAGCAAAGTAAGTAATCAAGATGAAAGGAATGCTATAATATACTTTATAATAACACCTAATTATTTAATTTTTAAAGAGAATTTATAAGAACTTAATTATAATTAGTTATTTTATAATTTTTAACATAAAATTAAAATTATTGGGTTCCTTTTAAAAAAGCTTATAATATTTAAAATTATTAGAGATTATAATTTTATAAATTTCTATTAATAAAAATATAATAAATTAAAATAGGCTATATATGTATAATAAATTTAAAATAATCACTAAATCATAATAAAAGACGTATGCAGATAATATATTAAAACATAGTTCTTATTATATACTACAAAATATATATACTATTAGTATTCATAATTAAAATATACAAACTAGTTTTAATAAATCATCTTCTAGTCAAGTCTCTCGCCAATTTCACTCCTATCTTATTAAAAGCTTACGTCGCTCTTCACTCTTCCTCTACCCTAATCGCTACTATTAGAGTTATATTAAATATATTATAATTACTCAAGTAAATAAAGTAACGTATATTAGCTTTAATAATAAATTAATCATATTATTAGTACTAGACAGAGCTTTGCTTTTTTTAAGCTAATTAAATACCCTTTATTAATAAAAGTATTTTTTTTATTAAAAATATTTTTAAAATATTATCCTATTATTTTAAATAATTTATAATTAATTAATTAAATACTCTCCTTATTTATTTTAATTTAAAAGTACTTATTGTAAGTATCTTAATAAAGTTATTATTCGTATTATTCTAATTATATTATGATTTTAAAAAAAGATATTATATTCAACTTTATAAAGTTAGATTTTATATAAATAGATATTAAAGAACTTTTTTATTAGCTCTTAAGAACTTCATATAATTTAATATTATATTCTATTGATAATAGATAACTTAACTGATCTAAAGTAAATTAATTAGTACAAGTAATTAATCAAATTCCTGATATTATATAATCTTAAGTATTATATATAAGTTTATAATAAAAACTAGATAAATAGACCTTTTTTGTCTTAAAAATTTAAATATAACTTATAATATAAAGAACTTATATCGAAAATATTTATAATAATGAATATATTAATAGAAGCTTTATAAAAATACTTTTAGATGTCTATGATAGTAAGTATTCATTTAACTTTAAATCTTTCTTCCCCCCTCGTTCTTGGCTTTTTTCTTTCAAAAAAAACTCAGGGGTCTCTGGGTCTCCGGTCGAAGGGGATTCTCTCCTTCGGCTTCTCTATTGTTCATTGTCTAATCTTTAAAACGAGGATATGCTAGTTTCCGCTTTCTCGGTCACTCGTTGTTTGGTATCTTCTTGTAATTCCTTCCGGTTGGCTTACTTCAATATAATCGATTTGTGCAAATGGTCGAATCGCGCACTTTGTTCTGTGGCTCGTTTCATCGCATTTCCTAGGAGAGACTAAGTGTAACTGTGGGGAGTCTGTGCTTCTCTTGAGGAGGGGGGAGGCAGGTCGAAGGTCGGGTGATGTATCTTTCTGGGGAATCTTGGAGTGTTGAAATATCTAGAACTTTGCCTCTTAACAGTACTTAAAACTATTTAGAATTAGAGCTTAATATATAATTAAATTTATTAAAAACTTTATAAATTTATAATATATTCTTAATTTTATTATTAAACAAAGTATAAAGTATATCTTAATTAAAAAAAAGATAGTTCTTTTATTAATAAAGATAAATATAATATAAAATATATTATACTTTATTAAAGTAATAATATAAGAAGAAAATACTTAATTAAATAACTTAACTATAATAATTTTAAAATTTATAAGTTTTTATAAAGAATTTTAAAAATAAAACTCTTATAATTAGATATAATTAATATATTACTAATAAGGCTATAAGAAATTAGTAATTATAATATAGATTATATAAAATAATTAAGTTAAAAAGACTAAATTAAAAAGCTATTTTATATTAATTAAATTCTAGAAGTAATTATTTTATAACTATTCTCTTAGTAAAATAGTAATAACTAATTAAAGAGCTACTTTATTTTATAAGTAAAAATAAAATTAAAGTAGTAAATAACTTATTAATAACTTTATAATTAATTACCTATTACTCTTTATTATCTTTAAATACTTTAATAAATATAACTTACTTTAATATTACTAATTTATTATTATTATTAAAGTATTACTATATTATAAATTAATAGTAAATTAGTAGTAAGATAATAATAAAATAATATTTATATTAATAATAATAATAGTTTTAATAAGAACTTATAAGAAGTTTATAATATTAAGAGCTAGTAAAATTATAGAACTTTTTATAATAAGCCTTTTTAAATTATTATTAAAAAGTAATAATTATAATAAGGCTTATTAGTAAAATAATAAAGGCTTTTTTAATAATAATAAGCTACTAGATAATATATTATTATATAAAATAAAATAAAATTTATTAATATATTAATAATAATTTAATATTTAGTTAGTTAAAAGAACTTATTTTATTAAATAAAATAACTCTTATAGTAATTTATAGTAAATTTAGTAAGTTTTAAAAAATACTAGTAGTATAAATATATAATTTACTTTAAATATAGTACTAAATATATTTACTTAATTTAATTAAATAGTAGTAAATTAGTTATAAAATAATAATAAAGTAATAAGAAAGTTAATATTTATAAAAGACTTTATAATAATAAAAGAGAATTTTATAATATATATTCTAATTAATAAAATAAGTAATATAATATTAATAAATAATAATAAGTCTATTGTAAGTTAATAAAAATCTAGTAATAAGTAGTAGTAAAGGTAATTTTTATAAGATAAGCTATAAAAATAGTAAACTTATTTTAGAGTTTTACTATATATTAAATATATTACTATAGTAGTAAGTTAGTAGCTAGTAATTATAAGAATATAATATTATATATTTTTTAAAAATAATATTAATAATAAGTAAAGAGAATTTAATATTATACTAGTAAGTTAGTAGCTATATAATAGTAAAGAGCTAGAGAATATTATATAAAGGAGAGCTTAATATTAATAATATAAAAAGAAAATATTTTAATTTTAAATTAGTAAATTAGTAGCTATATTATAATAATAAGCTAGAGAAACTCTTATAAAGTAAATAGTAAAGTAGTAGTAAGAGATATAATAATATTAGATTAATAAATTAGTAGTTATTCTTTAATAAGATATAAGAGGATTATATATAAAAAAGTAATAAAGTTATTAAATAAGGAACTTACTTTATTATATTAATAAATTAATAGCTATTTTCTAATAATATACTAGAGAGTTTTATATAAAGAAGTAGTTATAATATTAAATAGAGAAAATTATTATAAGTTTAATTATAATTAATAATAATATAGTAATAAATAAACTAAGAGACTTATATTAAGAAGATATTAAAATAATTTAGAAAAAATAAATTAAAAAAAAACTATTATTAAGTTAGTAGTAGTTTTATAGTTAGAAAGCTTACCTTTAGTAATAAAGCTATAGTTAATAAGTAAGGCTACTTATAAGATTAATGAAGACTTAAAGAGAAAGAGAAGAAAAAGAAAATTAACTACTATAAGAGAGGTAATTAACTTATAAGAGATCTAGTTACTATATAATAGCTATTTATAATTAGAGTTTTCTTATTAACTTACTACTTATATTATAATAGCTACTATATATGTTAAGAAAGAGCTAATAGCTATATTACTATAATAATACTACTAACTAGCTATTATATAGTAAAGTATTATTATATATATAGAGAGATAGTAAAGAGCTAGTCTCTTATTAAAAGTTATAATAATAGAACTTATTATAAAGATATTTACAGTTTAATAGCTAAGGGAAGTACTAGGCTTATTATATTACTATAGTCTAGTAATAGGATAGCTAAGATATAGCTATTATATTAGATAGGGATTTATTAAAGGCTAAATTAACTAATTAGGCTATAGATATCTAAAGTATAAATTTCTAGATAAGTAGCTCTAAAATATAAGAGCTATATAGTAGTTATAAAAGAATAAGGACTAACTTATATAATAACTAAGTAGTAGTAAGATAATAAGGAGATTATTATATATATACTATAAGTTTACTATAAGATTCTAGCTACCTAGCTTATTAACTTTCACTCTTTAATAATAATCTATTTTCTAAATTTAATATCTAGCTACTATTAAATTAAGGAAATAAGTTATTACTAAGAAATAAAAGTTAATGAGCTAAGTTATAGAGAACTTATAGTAAGTATTAGGGGCTGAACTAACTAATCAGGCTATAGGTACCTGAGGCATAAATTTCTAGGCGAGTAACCCTAAAACGCGGGGGCTATATAGTAGTTATAGAAGGATAAGGACTAACTTATATAATAATTAAGTAGTAGTAAGATAGTAAGGAGGTTATTGCGCATATACTGCAAGTCTGCTGCGAGATTCTAGCTACCTAGCTTGCTAACTTTCACTCCTCGATAATAACCTGTTTTCTAAATCTAATAGTAAGCTTATAATATATATATAATAATCTTCTTACTATCTTACTATCTCTTACTAAATAATAATTAATTAATAATAATATTAAAATATAATAATTTTAAATTCTTTTTTATTATATTTTAAATTATAATAATATAAATCTCTTAGCTTTTATATTATAATTTTATTATAAATAAAAATATAATCTTTTCTTTATATAAATTTCTTTAATACTTTATTATAAAATTATTACTAATTTATTAAGATAATATTAGAACTTTTTCTTTTATTAATATTATTACTATCTTTAAAGTATTATATTATTAATATTATTAATATTATAATTTATATAAAGAAGAATATATAAAATATTTATAAATAGTAATAGAGAAAAAAATATACAAGTATTAAATAAAAATCTCTATATAATACTCTATTTAAGTTTAAGTTAAATAAATGATAAATATATAGAAAATTAAATAGTTAAGTTAATATAATTACTAGGCTTATCTTTTATTAAAGAGAGATTATAAAAAGTAATTAAGATTTTACTTAAAAACTATTAGGGGCTAAATAGGCTAATTAGACTATAGATATCTAAGGTAGGAATTTCCAATTAGGTAGCCTTAAAACATAGAGGCACCTTATTATAGAAAAAGGATAAGGACTAACTTATATAATAATTAAGAGATAGTAAGATAGTAAGGAAGTTATTATATATACTTAGCAAGCTTGCTACAAGTTCTCTACTACCTAGCTTACTAACTTTCACTTCTTATCTTTAAAATAAGGAGCTTAAGTATAAACTATACTTAGCTATAACAAAAGAGAAAACTTACTCTCCTTATTTAAAGAATCTTCTTCTTTAAGTATATTAATAAAAGAATTAATATCTATTTATAATATACTCTAGAGCTACTTTATTATATATATAGCTATTATTAATAAATTTAATATTATATTTACCATATTATATTTAATTAAGTTTATTTTAAATTTAAGTAAATAGTATATTAAAGTAATAAATTAAGTATTATATTATCTTTATATAATATAATATTGTTAAACCTTAGGCACCCAGCATAGTGGTTTGACTGCTGCGATTAGAAGCTCCCAGCGGGCACTGACCCCTGTAAGCTCCACTGTGGCAAGACTCCTATAGTGGTCATATGACCTATATAACCCACTGTGGCAAATATGTCAGCACAAGATATCCACTATAACCCGAAGCTTCCAGCGGGCATAACCTGCTGTAATAAGGGTCAGATAGGTATAAATAGAGCCCTATTTCCCTTAGGATAGTTTTAGATAACAACTTTAATACACTCACTTTTCTATCCTATATCTATTACTAGAATAAGATTAGTCCCCTGTGGTTCCCTGATATCTTTATATCTTGTATTTTATCTCTCTTTATAAGGATTTTTTTTTACCTATATAAGGTTATTTATTCCTTTATAAGAGGGATTTCCCTTACCCAGCCTGCGACCTAGCTACAGCGCATATTCCCTGCCTTGCGGAAGGTGTCTACCCTAGACTCCCTAGTCTATGCCTCAGACCTATACCTTCTAATAAATATTATATATTAATAGTTAATAAAGAAAATAATTTATAATTTATAATGATATACTATTTATAAAGAATATATTAAATATCTCAATAGTAGTAGTAATAGAAATTCTTTTATTATATATAATATAATAAATAGTAATAAGATTATTAATTTATAATAAGCTATAAAACTAAAATTAGTAATATATTATTAAGATTTTAAGTAGAGAAAATATATATTAACTAATTAAGAGAGAAGAGAGAGAAGAAGAAGTAGGATTATCTATAATTAGTAATTATATCTTATTATTAAAATATAAATATCTTAAATATATATAATATAATAAGTAAAATTTATAAAAGAAGAAGAGGAAAAGGGAGTTTATAATAAGAGAAGATATAACTTTTTTATATTTAAGCTATAATTATAATAAATTTCTCTTAATATAATTATAAGATTATTATTATTAATATATAATAGAATTATAATTAGTAGAAGATATAAATAAATAAACTAAAAAGTAGAATAATAGAAAGGACTTATATTATAATAGATAGTAATAACTAAAGTTAAATATAATACTAATAAAGAAAATAAAGTATAAATAAACTAGATATAAATCTCTGTAAGCTCTAGCCTAGAGGGATATATTAAACTAGAGGCTAATTATATAATAGAAGAGATATTTATATAATATATAATTAAGATAGTAAATATAAGCCTTAAATATAGTAGAGGAAAGTTATATATTAAACTACCCTAGTTAAGCCTAGTGTATATAGACAACCCAAATCCTCAAGCAAGAAGCGGGGAATAATAGTCGGGACAATCAATAAGGACAATCACAGCACTGCGGTTCAACACCTTGCATCCCTCCTGTTTGGGGTGGTATGAAGGTGGGCGTGGACAGCCTACTGGAAGGTGCCTGGCTTTTTGTGTTGAAGGATAGTTGGGCTTGGAGACTATGTGGCGGCTGCTGAAATAAAATCCCAACTGACTTATGCAAATCATTCGGATCCTTCTAGTACTTGGTCATCATTCGTGCTCAAACAGTCATGACAGATTCTGCTATACTCCGTGGTAATTTTTAGCTAGTTAAAGAGCCAGGCGAGTGCTGGGCCCTGGACTTTCCTTCAGCGACTCGATACTCTGTATTATGAATAAAAATGTTGCGTCAGAGCAAATGCGCATTGAAATCGTCATAGTTCAAGGTATTGCAAAAACATCGACGGCATGATAGCTAACAGTATTCCATAGAGCTAAGTGGTATGATGCACTGCAGGATTATTAAGTCCTGTTTTGCAACTATAAAAGTCCAAAATTACATCGTAGGACT
Source organism: Calcarisporium arbuscula (assembly GCA_009828645.1). NCBI lineage: Eukaryota > Fungi > Ascomycota > Sordariomycetes > Hypocreales > Calcarisporiaceae > Calcarisporium > Calcarisporium arbuscula. Next base: position 61,808 of record WBSA01000019.1, read on the forward strand.
GTCGCCAGCCAAGCAAACTACCACTCTACATGGGACAAGAGTATACGAGGTGAAATAGTGCACCCTACTTCGCCTTCGGGCATTTGGTCAATTTAAAACGATACAGGTTAGTGCTGGTACTTAACCGAAGGCTCCTAGTTCGAACCCCATGCTGACACCCGAACAGAGAAGATTAGCATGGCCCCTGCACTAAGGATGACACGCTCAATCAAAGAGAAGCTACCAATTTTTTGGTCACATCTTCCCTGTCATTTTGACAGAGCACCAAATAGAAGAAGTATGCTGAAAAGAAATTGCAATCTTGCCAGCTCGAAATAAAAGGTCTGGATGGAGGACCATGCTACAACTAGCAGTCGTCATATAATAATCGATAAGAAGGGCTACCATTCACGGCTTGATGCTTCCACCTCTAGGGGCATTGATAATTTATGCCTGTGTCAGTCCAGGGCTGAGGAGTCCGTTATACCAATCTCAAAGCACTCCGATCAGTTCAAATGAAGACTATTTAGGAATGTCGACTATTTTAATACGACACCCGGCTGAGGTTCCTACTAGTTATAAAGCAAGTGCCGAATATTTGGAGCATGTATGTATTTTAAGTAGAAAACCGACGGTCTAAAAGAGAAAAAAATAAATCGAATTTTACCATACAAATAGCATTTACCTACTTTCCAAATACAACATTAAACAATAACCATGAACATTAGAGTGTTCTTTGAATTGACATAGACACCAAAGATGTGATGTAAAGTAGGATGGTCAAGCATTCTGAAGATGGTGGCACACATTCATTGCATTAAAACATTGGTAGCGAGCAATTTCAAGTCTCGTTCATCGATGGTTTCCTAACGCCACGTAGCAAGATGGCTTTCATTCCGAGTAATTACAAATCGTTACAGACATCATTCGGAGTGCAAATAAACCTTCTGAAGAAACATCACACCAATAAAGGCAGTCTTGCCATTTTAAATACAGTTTGCAAGATAAAAAGACAAAAGATATGCAAACGCCGCCAAGATGAAGTGAACTCTATGATTTTAAACCAATGGCATCGATCAGATGTTTGGCCTGTGCAGGTCAATGTTACCTTCATCTCCCGCTCTTGCGGCTGCCGCGACAATATCGTCATTGAACGCATTATCTGTGACAGCCGACTCCCGGCCGTCAAATACCCTCCTCCACCAGCCAGGGGGATCTAGTGGCCTAGACCCGTTGTGTAATGGCGGGTAGACATCATTGAAGAAATACCAAACATGCCCCACAACGACGCCCATAATCTCGTCCCTGGGAATAGTCCCATTCATGAAGAGGCCGAAAGCCATCAAAACCCATGGCAAGTACGGAGCAGTGAAGACAAGAAGGCCGAGGAAGCTGAGTCTCGTATCGGGGTTGCGCCGTGACCAGATATAGACGAGAGTGGACGACAGAGGCCGGCCGAGGAAAGGCATTGATACAAGGGGAGATAGAGCAACTAGGCTCGTCATGGCGTAAACGAGGAGCCACGAGAAGTGTGCTGGCGAGCGGCCAGACGATTCTTCAAGAAGGCGAGCATAGCGTTGGAGGAAATATATGTGGAAGAGGAGATCGAGGGAGAAGGGTCCAAAGTATAAAAAGGTGGTCAAGAGTCGCCAGTACTAGATTGCGCAAGATCAGTCAGTGTGAGGAGGCTGGGGAAAAGAGACAAAGACAAGCCTTGCAGGAACCGGGTTTTCGGGGCTATATAGGAAGTCGAACATACCTGTGATTTAACAAAGACAGCGCGGAAGCTGTAGAAGAGTTGAAATGGCGTCAACATATGGCACTGAACGAGGGCGCTTGTTAGGACAGTGGCCGCAGTCCACCACCTTGTACAAAATGGCATCTCCCAGAACCATGTTTCCAGAGGCAGGCGCCCGCCATCCATGACTTGATCCATGGATAAACAAACCAGCTCCACGAGGCCGGCGTGCAGTGTCACTGAGATCGTGGCGAGGAGGGGTGCGGAAGAATTGCGCTGATGCAAAGCACCAAAACGAGCGTTGAGGGGTCACGTCTGGATGATCGGAACTTATGAGGTGGCCTCAAGACAACCCGATAAACGTCACCTTAAAGGTCCACGTTAGACGGGTGCGGCGTAGCTAGGTGCTTGTGTGCCTAGGTACCTGCTAGGAAGACAGGCATTGGGACTGGGAACAAACCCCACTTATCTCAAGGTAATTACCCCGTCATTACAGAGTACGGAGTACGGAGTACAGAGTACACAACTGCAGGTACATAGCACAGCTCGTCGCGTGCCACAGCCACTCTATTAAACTCGAACTAGAAAAAACGCGGGGCTGGGAACTTGGGTCGCGGCGCGCGCCTTGGGTCTATCGCTGCTCAGTGCTCTCACACCAGCAAATCCTCTTGTATTCCTCGACTGTATGTCGCGATTGTAAATCTTCACTAATGCCAATCCTCTACGCCTGAAGTCGCTGTATATATCTTTCTCATAATCATCAAGCTAACCACAATCCAACCACTTGCAATCGTTCTTCCTCCGCCCGCTCCAATCAGTTCTCCCTGCAACGTACGATCCTTCCAACCAACTTCTTTTCACCAACAGCGGCTGAGCTAGGCACGCTTCAATATGGCTCCCAAGGCGAGGAAGACTAGCACAGCGAACAGCGCCTCAAGGTGGAATCCCCGGCCTGGAGATATTCAGGGTATGTTTTCGCAGATGTTTGCGCCTGCGTCAACAGGGACTGACGATTGACTTATATGCAGCTGGTGACCCGCTTCCTCCGCGACAGAAGCGGCGGTATCGACCTGGCACAAAGGCTCTGCGCGAGATTAGGCAGTATCAAAGCAACACAAAACTCCTATTACTAAAACTCCCTTTCATGCGGCTGGTTCGTCTCTGCTCTACTAAATGACACAATCGCCTCACCCTCGCTAACTAGGTCGATTCCAGGTCCGAGAAATCGGCATGCAGTGTCGCCCGCGAGGGAGGGAATTCAGGTGGCAGAGCCAGGCTATACAGGCACTACAAGAAGCCGCTGAGGCATTCATGGTGCACTTATTTGAGGATGCACAGCTCTGCGCAGTCCACGCAAAACGTGTCACCATAATGCAAAAAGACATACAACTGGCGAGGAGGATCCGAGGTATCTGGGCAGGGCTAGGTTAATAAGGGGCGCATTACCCCCACGACGGGAAAGGCAAGGACGGAAACGGAGTTTTGGCGTTTACAAAATGGCGTTTTCATTACATATGTGTGTCGTAAGGGCCTGGTCACACATCATATCCAAAGGTTCGGCCAGCCCTTTGGTTTCGCGATTTATTTTCCATACCCGACTAGAGAAGCGAACTTAATTAGATGAGGCCAGAGAGAACCAGTATTCCTACGATACAAGATAGGCTTTGTAGTAGCATGAATGAAGCAGCATAGACTGCAGTATTATACTTGATGCATCTCTATAGTTTCGTTACATGTGAAGAGCTAAGTGTGTCCCATTACCTCTATGTCATCTAGGTCTCTCCCAGCATCTCAGTGTTTCATACCTCTATTTACTTACCTTACCACCCTTCTTGAGCACTTGAAATTACACTTTCTACCCAATTGATCATTCATCCAAGGACAGGGAAGCACCTGAGTGCTACAACCCAACATTCCGAAAGAGTATGCTGATATGAATAGCAGAGTAGGTGTCGCTTGTCAAGTAAAAGACCTTGCTCTTGCCGCCTCCATCCTGCATTTCAAGGACGGCGGTATGTCTCTGAATTACTGTATGGGGGGGGGGGGGGGGGGGGGGGGGGGCTTATTGCCACCCAGCCTGCAGGTGCGACAGTATTAGTACTCCGTATACTTTAGGTGCAAAGAGCACTCTGTAACGGCTTAAAGCTGCTTTCACTAATACATGCTCCTCCGTGCCTTGAGTCACTCCTGCACATAGATACGTAAGTGTCTTGAAGCAACAAAATAGAAATTAAATCATGATAGCATACTAGTACTACGCAATAGTAGGCTCCCTAAGTACTTGCCTACGTAATCGATTCCCACTCATCATCCCACACCTCAAGACCAACACTCAACGCCCCATGACCAACATCTATCAAATTATAATAGCAAAGCCATCTCAATCCATCATCATGGCCGGCATCTTTACCAGCCGAGCTCAATTCGTAATGAGGCGTGCCCTCGGGCCCCGCAGCACAAGTCGCATCCTCACCGTCGGCCTCGGCTCCACCGCCTGCGTCAGCGCCATGATGCTCAGCAGCTCTCCCGTGCGATTGGATTCACAGTTAATTACTGGTGTTCTTGACACCTCTTCTCAACAGTCCCGACGACAAGATAGTTCCAAACCTACTAGTCTATCACCACAAATGGTCCGGCAAGTCGCCAGCGGAAGTATCACTGGTGAGCATCGTCATTGCGCCTTAACGGAGACAACCACCAGTAGACTGAGACTTGCTAACCTGGCTTATGTACAGGGCTTGGGACCGGCCTTGTCGTAGCCATGTTTTCACGCACTATAGTTATCCTCGGCGGATTGTTTGCGGCTTCTCTCCATGTAGGGCCACCTCAACTAGTCCCTCATAGACGGTGTCAGCTCAGGATTGCTAACTATGGCCAGCTTGCATCCCGCTTCGGGCTAGACGTATCTCGCTTTGTAGACATTAATCAGAGAGTATTCGGGCAGTCTTCACTATGGTCGAATGCTACAAGCAGTCCTTGGTTTACAGCCTCCTTTCTCACGACGTTTATCTTAGCTGCATTTGTACATCTATAAGTGAATATAATGAATTCGTCACGCTTGTTCGTCAATCTGTTGTCCTAATCAAATGGCTGTGTCTCCCGTGTAAGCCAGGCCCTCGTCAGTTCGTCGTTTTCGAAATAAGACCGGGTCTTTTCCAAGATTTCGACATTACTAGCATTCAGCCATGCTTTTTCTTCCTGAGTAAGCAACTTGATGTCAATCAATTTGCGGCAGTAGGGAACCATGGTGACATGCTCAAAGCCCAAAAAAGGCTTGTCCCCAAAGGAGTGCTTCGTTTTCACCTCCTTGACCAACATCATGTTTTCGATACGGATTCCAAAATTTCCATCCTCGTAATAGCCCGGTTCATTAGAGAGGACGTTACCAGGGGCAAGCGGAACTTCTGTGTATTGCACTCGGGTGCCAATACCAATAGGGCCTTCGTGCACATTCAGGTAGGAGCCTACACCGTGTCCAGTGCCGTGTCGGTAATCCAGTCCGTTTTTCTTGGGACAAAATATCAGCAAAATCTAAATTTTTACGCATGTATGCAAACACAGAGGGATCAAGAGCAATATGAGCATGAATGACTACTCACCCAGAGATGCTGCCGCGCGAGAGCGTCGATGGCGAAGCCTGTTGTGCCCTTGGGGAATACAGCCAGATCAAGTCCGATGTTTCCCTTGAGAACCAGAGTGTAGGCTTCCCTCTCGGCCTCCGTTGGCTCGCCGAAGTGCAACGTCCGAGTAGTATCGGTCGTCCCGTCAATGTACTGCGCACCCGAATCGCACAGGTATATGGCAGTTGGGTCGATGACTGAGCACTTTCCGGCTTCAGGGCTATAATGAATAATCGCCGCACTGTGATCGGTTTATGGTCAGACGCAGAATCTCTTCTGAGGGAGAGGAGGGTGATTGTATCTCGGCCGTAGAATTATCACAACTTACTTTGCTCCGGTAGATGAAATAGTGTTAAACGACAGTCCCACGAAATGTTCCTTCTTGGATCGCAATTCTTCCAGTTTGTCCGCGGCCTGGACTTCATCCACCGTCGCCTTTTCATTGATGAGTTTGTTTTCGAGCCAGGCAAAGAATTCAATCAAGGCGGAGCCGTCTCTGATATGGCACGCTCGCATACCTGCCAATTCTGTCTCATTCTTAACAGCCTTTGCATCTTCAACAGGACTTCGAACTTCATCAACCGTCTCCTCACCCCCAAGAGCCCGCTTCAGGGCCCAAGACCCCTTGGTAGATATCAAAAAGTTGCCTGTCTTACCGTCCGTAGAGCCTTGGCTCTTTTGACTGACTTCTGCATACAATGCCTCTGTTTCCTTGAGAAATGTATCATATGGCTTGACTTGCACATTGTTCTCAGAGAGGTGAGCGGCAGTGTCCTTTCCCAGTTTAGACTCGTCCACATAGAGGGTAGCTGAATCTGGGGTGACGGTAGCATAGGCAAAAAATACGGGATTGAAAGGAATATCACTGCCACGGAGATTGAAAAGCCACGCCACCTCGTCAAGCATTGATACAAAAAATCCGGGCGAGTGCTTCTTCTCTAGTTCCTGGCGCAGGTCGGCTAGTTTGCTCTGGACTGACTTGCCAGCCAGTTTATCGCCCAATAGAGAGACAGCCTGCTGAGGCCGTGGAGGTCGCGCATCACCCCAAACAAGGTCTACCAAGTTTTCAGCAAGGGGGAGGAGGCCAGCTCCACCAGCCTTGCGGATTTGGTCGCTGAGCTTCTTTGCCGCAGGTCCAGAAAGCAGAGTCGAGTCGACAGCGACGGATTTGCCACCGGCAGACTGTTCAGCCGCCCATTCCTGCCACGTGGGAACATCCTGTAGTCCCTGTTTCAGGAGCATCCAGTTGCCATCAAGCTCTTTCGCAGCTTGGTTGAAGTAGCGGCCATCTGTGGCTAGAGCTGCGCCCTTCTCGGTAATAACGGCGCAGCCAGCTGACCCAGTAAACCCAGAGATGTACTCGCGTCGCGCATCGCAGGCAGCAATATACTCGGAACTGTGGCTGTCCTCGGATGGTACGACTAAGTGTAAATCAGCATTGGTGGCCAAGCAGAGAGATGATTGGAGTGGTAATGGGTGACGCAGGGGTCTAACCGTATACTTGTATGTTGCGGTCCTGCATCAAGCCTCTCAGCTTGGATAGTCTGAGTGTGGTATCGACCATGATTGCGGTTGAGTATCGAGACAGAGGTACGTTTAATCGGTAGTATCCGGGTCTGGTTCGCGAGGAAGGCAGCTTCTGCAGGCGTGGCACAGCTCGCGACAACATATACCTGTGACTTGGGGAGTGTGGGTGGTTGTGGCTATCCTACTCTTACTCCACGTGGACGGCTTTATCAGCTGATAGCTTCGTACTCACGATTTGATATAGAGGTTGCCGGGAATGGTTTGTTGGCACTGGATGTCGGTGTAAAAGAAGAGCCACGATGGCCAATTTAGGAATGCCCTGATGGCAACTCGTAGTATCTAAATGTTATCAGAGTAGTGGGTGGGTGAGAGGAGGAGGGGTAGATAGGCTGTCAAGGTCTTGATTAGGGAGGTTGTCTAGTGTTTGTAACTTGGTACTGGTGAGAGGCTTCGGGTAACGGCTGTACCTCGTAATGACCTTCCTCAAATGAGTAGGTTGATAATACGTTGGTACATGTGCAGGATAATCCAACGGCAAGACACGGCTCTTTCTATGACACGGGCGACTACATGAGGTTGGGGTGCGGGGCATAGCCTAGTAAACTGTTAGTGGCTCCATTCAATTTACGTACGATGTACCTAATTGATGCATATTCTAACAATCACAGACTCGAAGGTATACACAAGTATGGCAGGGTTTATAGAGCTTGAAGCGCGAGTCTCCAACACAAAAGTACATTTAAATGATGCCGTACCAAACATATCCAACACCCACATGACAAGCCTGACCGGAGTGTAGGGATTCATGTGCATTGGCGTTGAAAACAATATCAATATTGACATAGGGTAGTAGGTTGGTTGCCACGGTAGACAGTGGGTGGGACGGACAGTGTGCGGAAACCAATCGCGTTAAATTAAATATTATTACAGAGAAACCCTTTGCTACATCGCCTGCGGGAACATGGAGAACCTTTCGTTATGGTGATCTCTATAGATAACAGCATATTGAAGACTCATTTCATCTGATAAGTATTGAAGATTGGCGTCAAATTACACCAAAGCGACCGCTGGATCTTCTTCGGCGCGGAAAAAAAAAAAATCAACCCTATGAACTTCCCCCCTTTCATCTCCACACACAGCTATTGAATTTGACCGGCCAGCAATACTGTCATTTAGTAGACCCCAACACCGCATCAGAGGAGAATACCTCTCACCAATGGTCAAGTTGTACAATGCAACACGTTAAAGCTCTGCGACCCCGAGTAATATTCTCGGGGATCCAACCAACAGGAGTTCCACACCTGGGCAACTATGCTGGTGCTCTTAGACAATGGGTCCAACTCCAGCGCGAGGAACAAGCAGACACCAAGTTGATATATTCAATTGTTGACCTGCACGCCATCACTGTCCCCCAAGATTCCCATAAGTTCAGGCAACAAAAAAGGGAAGCCCTCGCAGCCCTTCTAGCAATAGGTATCGACCCTGACCGTTCAACACTGTTTTATCAGTCATCTGTAAGTAGATCCCCAAACCCAGATGGCATAAAACATGTGCAAAGTATATTTCCGATGCTACCAGACTTTGTTAAGTTGACACTACCAGGTCCCCGCCCATTCAGAGCTCATGTGGATCCTGAGCTGCCTTGCCTCTGTTGGGTATCTGTCGAGGATGACGCAGTGGAAGGTATGTCGCCTACGTAGTGGCTCAGACTTAGAAACGGAGTTCGCAGATAGTTGATTCTGCATTCTGGCCAGGCAGACGAGAAAACTAGCTGATACATCGAGCAGCAAAAATTAAACTTGTCAGATTCTTCACAACTTGAATCCAAGTCCGTTGGAGCAAGGCTGAAGCTAGGCCTATTCTCATATCCCGTTCTCCAGGCCGCTGACATTCTCGTTCATCGGTAACCGACCCTTTGTCGTACGGTCTCCCCCCCCCCCCTGACTGCTATGCTGACAATAAGTTGGACTGTAGAGCGACTCATGTTCCTGTTGGGCACGATCAACAGCAGCATCTCGAATTTGCCCGAGAATGCGTCACCAACTTTAACCATGCATATGGTCCACGCCTCATCTATCCCGAGACCATCACCCGTACGTATATGCCAGACCCCATAGCACTACGCTGGCACAACTTATACATGATTCCAAGCCGCTCCATGCAAGCTAACCTCAATCAGCACCGGTGCATCGTATCATGTCACTAACAGAGCCTACTTCTAAAATGTCCAAGTCACATAAGCTGGAGAGGTCACGAATCCTGATCACGGACACCCCAGACGAGATAAAGAGCAAAGTGTCTTCTGCACTGACTGATTCACTGCCGGGCATCTCATACGACACGACACTTCGCCCTGGGGTTTCAAACCTGCTAGATCTTCTCTCCATTTTTGATGCACAAGGGAGAAGCTCAATGGAACTCGTCTCCGAACATGGCCAATTGACACCCCGCCAGCTTAAAGAAATGGTCTCGGATGCCATCATTGGAGGCTTGCACGGCATAAGAGAACGCTACCTCGACCTCATTGGAGCGAAAAGCAGCTATCTTGATGAAGTGGAGGCAAAAGGTTCTCGGAAAGCACGCCAAAGTGCCGAAGAGACGATGCACTCCGTAAGAGCAGCCGTTGGACTCTAAGCCCCACCACCTCCTCGTGAGTTTGAACGAGGAGCACCTACGGAACCCCTGCCCGCTCCGAAGTAGGTATTATACTTACAGATAGCATTATGTTTCACACCTGCATATGTACTTGTACTGTAAAAAAAATAGAGGTATAATGTGTTCCATAGACTTTCAAATGCATATACATAATATTCAACCATGCTCAACACAAATAGGCTCTTCGTCAGCGTCACAGGCGCCGTGGACTCGTTTTCACTGTGTCCGAGCTGCGTAGAAGACAGCAGCAAGTTACTGCATCCTCCCCATGCATGTGAAAACTATGATACATAAGTGAAGCTTGCCCCTCTCGCAAGAAGCCAAAAGTCCCGGACCACTTGGTTGGTGGCTCGCGAGCCCCTGAGGCTGTAGTGAACTTCAAGTTAGCAAACTCCAAATATCTAGCTAGCCTATCAGTTCGTACATAACAACATACCTGAAAATCCTTTTGACAAACATGGCTTTTTGATCTGCATTGACTTTGGCACTGGGGAAAGATTGGTCGTTGAGGGCAGCCAGGAACCAGTCCCTTGATCTGACGTGACGACTGACGAGTTTCTTCAAAGGCTCACTCAGCTTGTCTAGTTCGCTCCGGGACGCATTCCCACCAATGTTTCTCGCTAAGCTTTGGGACACCAGCGGCCCCAGCATGTTCATTGCCTGCTTAACGGCTTCTTGCAGTTCTAACTCGTCATGTTTGAAGCCGAGGAAGGTCGACTGATTTTCCGAGTCAGCATGGATTTAATGAAAGAGGTATGCGAGCGAAGATAAAGTATTTCGAATGTTGTGTAGATATTGCTTGTGGATAGAATTGTTATAGGAGGCGACGTACCCAAAACTCTGCCGCAGCCGCTTTTGGGAGTGGCTCTCTTCCGTCCAACACTTGCAGCGCAAACATAAAGAAATACTCAGCAGCTTCCGGAGGTTGAAAGCGTAATAGAGTAGAAGGGCTCTTCGTAAAGAGCCGACTGACGAACTCGATACCATTTTGTGCAAGCTCGGAGTCAAAACCAGGCTCTGAGGAATCCGCAGAAGTCAGTTTCTTGATGGTAAGTGCCTTATTATTACCACATGCCATAGATGCTTTGCTTACCTGGAAGTTGCTTGAGTAACCCAATAACCCAAACGAGTATGGATGAGAGCAGTTCAGCATTACCACGATTTCTCTGGACGCTTGCTGAGCTTATGAAAGAACATGCCGTCCTGACAATGGCACCGATACCAGGAGTATCTGCTGCGTGATTCGTTAAATAATGCGCCACATCTTTTGGCGGAAGGACGAAAGGGCCAGGGTCGTTCTCCGAGAAGCCACAACGCAGAGAGCTACATATCAGCTCTGTTATCTCTATATTCGCGGTGAATGTGATTTCAACATGATGTATCATGCTAATCACCTGCTGTTGAAGCTGTATGATGTCGACATTTGATTCAGGGGGCAGAACCGCAGCCTCAAGATCAATGGGAGCCTCAGAAGGAGCCTGAAATCCCTTGCCGACGCTTATGAGACATCTCAATGCCCTCAAAGCTACATGGAGCCCAGGATGTTCGTCAGATATACCATCAACGCATCTGGGCCTTAAAGCACATGGTAGCTGATTGACATCTGGTGATACGAGAAGCTCTTCCGAAGCCAATACGTCAGCCTGAACCAAGCCGAGTATTCGAGCGTAGGCAGCATTCCGTCGATGGGGTTCCGGAATGGCCTGGGCGACTGAAGCGATGGCACCGATGATCTTCTCGCTCGAGACACAATCGATTTGTTGTTTTTTAACTAGTTTCTGGTACTGATCTAACAGTGCATCAATTTCTGGATGAAGATGATGTCTGCATGACGAGCAAAGCCGCAAGATAGACTTCGACGCCGATATTGCGACTGGCTGTTCTCCCAGCATGGCAAACAGAAGTCGGAGAGCGGATGGAAGAAAAGTAATGTGGCTTTCGAAATAATCAGTATACTTCTCGATCAATGAGAGACAAGTCTGGCGAGTCTTGGTTGGCATTTGAGCCCGCTCGTTTTCAAGTACAGAAAACAGCGACGAGGCAAAAACTGACGACAATGCCGCATCGAATTGTTCATCTTCCCTGTTGCACTCGGCTAGACCCCCAAGGCAGTACGCCGCTGCCTCCAACGGCAACCATGAAGATATCGATAGAGCAGAAAGAGTTAATTCAACGAAGGTAATGGCGAGTCGTGACCCAGCCAGAGTGTATACCGACTGTAGTAAATCAACAACATCCTTCCTCGCATCATTGAATGCCACACGATCGCTGGAATCCCACTGACTGAACTCATCCGCTGGTGGATATGTTATCTTGCGCCAAGCGTTAGAAACAGCCTCCAGGATGCTGGGCAGTGCATAAGACGCCCACATGCCAGTTGAGTCTTCGCTTGTATCTAGCAAGTCCGCCATGGTTTCTGCGAAAGTGGACCAAAACTCAATCGCAGGTACAAATATTCTATCCTCAGCTACTGGAAAGCCATCGGCAGTTAACAGCCCGCAGAGCTTCATGAGCAACTCATGATTGGGGCCACCGCTGGTGCCTCTCACGAGAATTTCCACCCTTGCTTCACCAAATGCTAGGAGGAGCTGCCCGAGCCGAACAAAATCGAAATCAAAATCCCCTTGTAACAACTTCTCATATCGTGAGTGGAACCACGGCCTAAGAAAGGAATTTGCTAGGTTCTGATAATCATCTTCTGTGAATAGGCCGGGATAATTGGAGAGGGTGTCAGCTAAAAGTTCCACAGATACATCGTTTAGTGGCTCGGTATGTAATGAAGCGATTATTGCTGTGACGAGGGGCCTCAGCATTCGAACGACCTGAAGATCCTTGCTTCCATTTTTTTGCGCAAACCAGATCCAAGACTAGATTCAATGTCGAGTCAGTTGGGATAGACTTCAAAATTATGCCTGAATTGGGTGGGGTAATTTACCTGCAGGCATCTGACTGAATCCTCATATACCACCGGAGTCGTCGTTTGAGACGAAATCCCCTTCGTTATTATTGATACGGAGTCCGAGGCGTTTTGGAGGATGGCGCTATAGAGTCCCACACTAGACACCGTCAACATAAGAGAGAAAAGGTGTGTGAACGTTGTACTTACTTGCTCGCAGAATTCAAGTCAAACCTAGCAACATCATCAACCACATTGCTTGTGACCCATAGGACGGCTTGCAACTGAGAAACGGTCAAAGCCACTATGGCCATGGCAGTATCGGCAGAGCCATCGATAGCATCAGGGTGGATGGACTGGTGAGAAGCAAGACAGAGGATGAGATGGCGGAGGAACCTAGGCCATGTGCCATAGAAATGGAGGAAATATGTTGCGATGGCGGATGATAGCTTCTTGGCTACTAGGGGCGTACCGCCATTCTCAAAACAGTGAGAGTCCAAGTACCAGCTAATGAGACTAACCAATAGCTCGGTGGCCTGGGCGGCGTCAAGGCTCGAACTGTCGCAACATCAGTCACTCTCCCAGTAGTCGCCGAATATCCCATTCAAGACCACCCACCTCTCTTTGTTAAGTTTGACAATTATCGTCAAAGCGCCAAAAAACTTGACCTTCTCGTCGGGTCGGGTAAGCAAGTGGCGAGCCAGGGACCATGCCTGCTGAGCGCCCTGAAGTTGTGACAATATTGCTTGTGTGCGGCTAATGACCTCGGGCGGATTTGGCTGATACAGGGATAGGATTAACTGAATTAGAGGCAGAGGTTTAGCTTCAGCCGAGAACAAATATTGGTTCGGTATTGACTGACAGACTCAACCTGGTCAAGGTCCGTCAACAGTGACTGGTCTTGCATGGCTTGGGAGCTTGTAATGATTGTTTCATTGCACCATGGGTTTTGCGGACAAGAATAGGCTTTGAGGGTAAAAGTATCAGGAAAGTAGAGAACTAGTCGTGAGTCCAAATGGTAGTCTGCAACATAACAGGTAACGGACGGCAAGGCGGGAAAGGAAATATGCTGGCGACAAGAGGAGTCTGAAGTAGTGTTGAAACTGACTCTCTTTGATGCGATCGATGTTGTGGAGTCAGCCAAATCCCACCAGCTGCGAAGGTCGGCCAAGGCCTCGAGGGATAGCGGGACAACAGAACGGCGAAAAGAGCAGTCAAAGAAAATCGTTTATTTAATTCCTTTCACAAACGTATATGTCTCAAAGTCGCGCGCCAGTTGCTCGGCGATATTTAATTTTACAATCTGCAAAATTTGTTAAGTCGACTGATACCTTACTACGCGTTCTTGCTCTCGTAGCTGTACAGTTGACCTTCCTACTCGACCACTCAACCGTAAATATTTCAGAATCACCAGGCGTCTATCGTCTATTAACGCATCGCCAAGTATGTGCTGTGTTCTGCAGCGATATTATTCTGCTTTGTTGCATTGATATATTACAATACAATTCATAGGACCTGTACAATCCCGAGGACAAGCCATACACCAACCCGAAAACTGGGCCTAGAAATATAAACCGATGATACCTGCACAGCGGAGAGCAAGACTGGCGCATTGCCGCAGTCTGTACACATTATGGACCTGCACTCGGGGGCTGCCTCAACCCAGCCGCTTCTTTAAACCGTCGGCTGTTCAACAGTTCCTCCACCCTGTCCGCAGTTCCAATAGTTTTGGTCTGCCCGAGGTGAGACCAAGCAGGGTCATTCTCAGCCACCGTAGATTCAGGAATACCTTTTGCTTGATCGAACGCCAGTGACCCAAACTCCCACACGTTAGCCTTCATGCCAACGCCATAGAGCTGATGTTTCCGTAGATATGCGAGCCAAAGTTGTACGGTTTCGGGGTTTCCGTCTTTGATTTGAATCATACGCCGCAGAGTCCGTCGCTCAAAGTTCTCTTGTGCCTTCTTGAAGATGAAGTGACTCTTTGGGACCGTCCATCGCTCGGTAATTCTAGGAAGAGGGATAGGGCCAAACGCCGGTAGGCCGAGATAGTATGCAGCGCGCAAGGCAAAGTCTGTAAAAAACTCAAGGGGTTGTGTGCTGTATGAACGGAGCTGGAGGTCACAAGAGGGAATGCCAAATTGTGCTTCACGTTTCAGTGGTTTGAGGTGCAGGGCTTGAAGAGATCGAGGGTATCGTAGTTCGGATTTATCAGTTGATTTCGCGTCAACGGCCGGAGATTTTGCCGAGGTTCCACTGGAGCCTGAACTACTGAAGATATTAGATTAAGCTCTATTGTACAGATGTAAGGGGGTGTCGAATGAAGACCTACAGGGAGAGCTTTGCCTGTCCAGCTGCCCGTGGCACCGTGGCCTATCCTGATCAGCCGACGTGTCCTGGAATTAACGGTTGTCGCTATGTCACAATCTTACCTGAAGGCACAGCAATTGCCTTGCTGTTGGACGAAACATGTTGTGTGTACTCTGGTATGTAGGAGTATCGGATGCTGTGAGGAATAATGATCACGAGAGACTTTCGTAACTAATCTTCTGGATAGGTCCTCCTCTACAATAATATTTTCGAAACCTGCGAGGAGCTATAAATGTATCTAGAAGTATCTCACGGAGCTAGCATAGCGACCCTCTACTTGATTGTACATATCGGCATTTTCTAGTAAAAGTGGAACACGTCACATAGTGAATTGTTCATAGTTAGTTGAGCTTCCTGCTCATTTATTAGTGCTATAGGATTTGAAAAGGACCTACTTGGAAGAAGTATTTAAAGAATTAGACAAAATATATATTTAAAGACTTAGGGATTGGAGAAATCTTCAGAGATTGGAGGAAATTAGAGAAACATCTATATGCTTGAGGCAAGTGAGAATCATGTACCTAGATCAACCGACCATGTCTTCTTTCACCTCGAAGTAAGGTAACTAATGCTTAACTGTGTAGAAAGCCACAAGTGCCGTCTGGATCTAGGAAAGGTTTCAATGATAGTATACTTGTGTTTTTTTAGTGCATAGGAAATGCCATGTTTATTTCTTGACTTTAGCACAAAACCACT
This sequence comes from Calcarisporium arbuscula, assembly GCA_009828645.1. Taxonomy (NCBI): domain Eukaryota; kingdom Fungi; phylum Ascomycota; class Sordariomycetes; order Hypocreales; family Calcarisporiaceae; genus Calcarisporium; species Calcarisporium arbuscula. The sequence goes on from WBSA01000019.1 coordinate 77,289, forward strand.
GGCCATTGCGATTCCTGCCAGGCGACAGTCCTGTAATTAGTGGTGCAGCCGTACTATTAATTGGATAGTCGTGGGGATCATGGCTGACTGCTACCATTGTACGAAGAAAAAAAGAAGCCATCAAATGTACAGACCTGTATTACAAATCACTGCGAGGTACTCGGGAAATTGGCCTCTGTCATTGATGGCCTTACGTCACCCTAGGTTGAGCATACTATGTAGGTTATTGTGAACACACATCGGCACGTAGACACCATATGGAAAGTAAATAGCGTAACATTGCATTGTAGCATGGGTATCATTCGAATTCCACCAAAACTCCCTTCTTCTTTAATTCTGCCTGTTACGCCGTTTTGACACGAGATTGCGGTAAAACGCCTTCTTCCCGCTTGTCTTGTTGTGCTGTATGTCGACATACTTGGCTTGCATTTTTCCCTTGTCATAGCCGCCTATGATTCCAGCCAAAAGTGTCCCTTTCCTTTCTTTGCGCGTCAACCGCGCACTGTAGAACTCGGTCGGGCCTGCAATGACTTCGCCGACATGGGAATACATGGGAGCTTCGGCCCTTAGGGACTTTTTCTGGTGCTTCGGGTCCAAGAGGCTTCGCATTCTCATTATCTGCCAGTCTCTTTTGAACTCCGGCGTCTGTTTTGTCTTTGGCAGATTGAACCAATTGGACCCTGCTGTATCCTGCATCATCGTGTCAGCAAGAACTCACTGAACCTTTGCGAGTGATATGAAAATTCGGTAGGGGATGGGCAATGGAGAGTTTGCTAAATAATGATAGGTCATTCAGAGTAACTATGATGTGTAGGAAATCATAAACTCATGGGACGGTGGTCCAAAACGGATCTTGTCCCATGTCATTGGACCCCGAAGGGCTGTTCTTCATCACAATGATCTTTCAGGTTGAAGGGAACTTATGGGGAAGTGTGGACAAAGTTTGCACCTACTGGTTTCTGAGAGCTTTGTGTTGTAGATGGCTGTGCAGTGCGAACCGAGAGCTTCTCACTCGACTTTGCTGGAGGGTTGGTTGGGGTCCCAGACTTTTTGCACGAGACCACATCCGAGGTCTTTGTGACCGACGGCGCGGAGACTTGCTGCAATCTCAGCTCGGCATCACGAAGCAGCTGATCGACCTTATCAATAGCAATCGTAGGCATGTTCTGCTGCTTCGTTGTCCGAAGATGGGGATTCAACGAGAGGAAAGAGGTGGATGTTTGTAGTGGCGGGTAAAAGAAAAATTGTTGGATGGGTCTATAGATATTCCGCAGAAGTGCTATGTACCCACTTTGAAGGTACCTAGTCAACCATGTCGAGACAGCTACGGAGTACCTTAGTTAGTTAACTCAGCGGGTTGATTCCTGCCTAGCCCACTACCTAAGGTGCTATGGTACATGAGCAGTTGTGTGACTATACGGATACAGAGAGGCTTGTTGAGGCAGAAGTACCATTTAGGAGCTCTGATGCGTCTATAAGCTTACCAACTTTATAGCTAGGTACTTCAAACTATGTAGCGGTCTGCGGACCAACATGTACTTGATAGGTACTTTCATACCTGGGAGCACATCCGTTGGTTTGCGCTGGGCAGCGCCTGGGCACCCTCCACTGTTTTGCTAGGCATGGGCCCAAGGCTAACTACCTGAAAGCCAGCCCCGACATGATAGCCTTCTGGTCTCCTGCTTGTTTACTCCATCTTCAACCAACCATCATCACCATCATGGATCCACAGAACTCTTCGGCCTCGTCGCATCCCCAGCAGAACCGCACAGCACCGGTCTATGACCCTAGCCAAGGCGGTCATTATGGTTAGTCAAACACTACTTATTTTGCGCGCTTATGTCCAGGTCATTGACTCTAATACTAGGTGCTTGCGCTTCTGTATGTCATCACTCTGATGCACAATCACAATGAAGCGTGGTCTGACCTATCTTCTAGCTTGCCTCACAAGGCTTCGCGCCCGCCGAGCTGTATACTGGGCCTTGGGCAAATGTGAGACTCCTCGCTTTCATATTTTCCCATGTGATGCTAACAAATTTGCCTTGAAAAACTAGGTCCATCAAGGTCTCACTGGCCAATACAAGGATATCTTAACTACCTACTGGCAGCAGACCATTAGCCACCTTGAAAGTGACACTCATGACTACAAGATCCACCAACTTCCCCTGGCGCGTATTAAAAAAGTCATGAAGGCAGATCCAGAAGTTAAAATGATCTCCGCTGAAGCTCCCATTCTTTTTGCAAAAGGCTGCGACATTTTCATCACTGAGCTTACTATGCGGGCTTGGATACATGCTGAGGAAAACAAACGCCGAACCTTGCAGCGCTCAGACATCGCCTCCGCTCTTGCTAAATCTGACATGTTCGATTTCCTTATCGACATTGTGCCTCGTGAAGAAGCCTCATCACATGCAAAAAGAACCACGGCACAGCCCAGCGCAGCCCCTCAGGCCGTCCCTGCTCCCGGCCAGGCACAGATGCCAGGTCAACATGGCAACATGGCGCAGCAACCAAACCATTCCTCCGCGCATCCAATGGCTCCGGCTGACTATATGGGAGGACACGCTCTGGCACCTGAGCAGGACTACCGTCAGAATCCTAATATGTATCCCGGGCAGGTCCCTCAAGGCCCTTCAGCTCCCTATGGCCAAGCCCAACCACCAGCGCCCATGTATGGAGAAATGGAAGGGATGTACCCATATTCGGCAATGCAGCCTCAACAGGTAAATCAGAAATCACCCTAAATGACGTCAACTAATGGTTTCTCAGGCGCCCATGTCCTCTGAAGAGTTTGAATAATCTTAATTAAGAGAGCTGGGTTTTCGCCATTTATGTCGAGCTACGAAGGTCTCCATGATGTATATAGTTGTTAAACAAAGCTCCATTGAACTGAACCGTGGAAGGCTAGGTGGGGGGGCGCGTGGAGTCGATTCAGGTGTGGTCAAAATGCTGCGGGTCTTGATCGAAGCTCCTGGCCGACAGAACATGTCGCTTCGGCCGCTCATATAAAGGATATATGCAGTCGACATTTCGGATGGCCGAAATGCGTCGCTAGGCATGTTGCCTCATCTCATGGCGAACCGCGAGGAAAGGTTAGATAGCGGTGCACTTCTCCCAGCTACATTGGAGACTGGCGTGAGCCTAAAGGATATGTTAGTTGGGTTAAAATCTCGTGGTAGCTTATGATACGCACTTCTCTAATAACATTGGCCCATTGAGAGCATCAACGCGGCCGTATTTTCTATTTCGTATGGAGATATCGAAGAACTCATCGTGGTTGTCGGACTGCATCAGATTGACAGTTTGCTGAAGCTCGTCCAGATTTTCCTTCAACATTTCTCCGTTCTCCAAACTGCTCACAAAGTCGGTTAAGTATTCCACATCCTGAGCTAGAGCTGAAACGCCATTGGCATTTATATTTTTCACCTCAGGTGATAGAGGAAGGGCCTGATGATTAATTAGCGTTCACGAATGTGGTTTGAAGTCTCTGACGTAGGTTGACGCTGGCACTTACAAGTATTCTATTCGCTGCGTGGCTCAAAGCATCAAAATAGATTAGCTCCTTGATTTCTCGAGGCAGACCTAATAGCGTCGAATTCATGATGTTCGACAGATACCGTGTCAGAGTCTGCATGTAACTGCTTGGCTCATCCACCACTGTGTAGGCCAGCCTGTGCTCTGTGTCAGTTCCGTATACCAGCAGGAGAAGCATGCGAAACCGTACCAGTCATATTCTGCTGTGTCAACTAGATCGTCAATCTTGGAATTAACGAGTTCGAAAATTCGCTTCTCTGCTGTTTTCTTGTTGTTACGAAAATGTTCCGTAGCTTTCAACCTGAGTGGCCCGCCAGCAGAAGTGGAAGATCGTGCTCTGATGAGGAGCTGCTCGAGCTCTTGGCATGCTGTCTCGAAGTGTTCAAGATTGATGAGAATCTGCACAATCTGGCCAAGATACTGGGAGCTAAGTCTCTCAACCAGCGACTGGCAAACCTTTTCTGTTAAAAGCTCATCTAGGGACTGTTCACTCAGTTAATAGCTTATTTGTTTTGTACAGAGCTTCATGGAATTGTCACCTTTCTCAACGTTTCATCGATCACGTCAGAATGCTGAAAATGATCGTCCGAGAAGAAATAAAATTGGTTTAGGAAGTTCCGAATGTCTATACAGCATAAGGGATACATTTGAGAAAATGGAAGAACGCATGGAAAGCTAAGTTATCGTCAGTAACATTCGTACAATATAATCAAATTGACGTACGTTATCTCGTCTATGGACTGATTCTGCGAGAACCAGCTGACATTGATGACCTTTTCATATTCTTCTGGCGAGTTGATAGCCATGGGCATATAGTCATCCGTGGAAACAATCTACCACACAAATTTTAGATTCAGGTACATGATATTTTCTGTAGTAAAGAAATTTACCTCTTGAAAGTCTTCACTGAACCGCCGCTTCAGAAGCTCTGCATACTTATCGAATAGTTTCAGAAGGAACACATCCAAGTTAGAAATTGAATAGTCCCATCCCTAAATATGCTGTTAGTCAGGCCCTTTCTTGCGGTTTGCCTCTTCTTGACATTGCGTTTATTGCGTGTTGCTGTTATTGGCGGCATACCTCCATAGTTTGGATGAAGAGAGCGACGCGGCCTTTTATTTTGAGAAGGACCTCCGCCTCCCCAATACTACTCAACGCTTTCGAGGTTAAGTTGATTGTAGCATTGCACATTGACTCCCAGAGTTCTTCAATCTAAACGAAGTATTAGATTGTTCGATCAGCCAAGTACTGTTAATGCATTCGCTGAAAGCTTACATCCACAGCCGAGCGGAGATGAGGAACTCGGCTCATCGTTGCCTTTTCAATGATGGCAAACCCGGCGATGCCTTCTAGTAAGCTGCTAAGAGAGGATTCATTATCAACCTGGAGGTCTACTGAGCTAGGTATGAGAAGGTCTTTTTGTTGCCGTCGAGTGGCAGCATACTCGGATCGAAATCGTTCGCTTTGGCCCAAAGCATCGTGAATATGAAGGGCTTCGAAAAGAGGCGTGAAATCTACCTGGAGCTCATCATTGTCAAGTACATCAAACTCCTCACTCTCATCACAGACAAGCTCAATGGAGGAGTTCAGCTTGAAATTAGCCAGCAGTGGGTCGTTATCGATCCTCTTTCTCTGTCGCGTGCGACGTAAATCTGTATGATAAAATGCGACTTCTCCTAGGAACTGAGACGTCTCTCGAATGCGGAAAAGCCATGTGTTGAGATCTGTCATTACAGCCTCTGAAATGGCCTTTCGGGACGCGGGAATGGACTTTTGTATTACATCGGCTAAACGATGCTGCGTTGCATAGCGGTTCTGGAGAATAGGGACAAGGTGCTCGTTCTGGAGATCATCGAGAGACTTTAAGGCAGAGTAGTATCTCTTGCGACGAACAAGATCGTGAGCATGGTTGACAGCATGGAGGACTTTAAGCGAATCTCGTAAAGCATCGGAGGCGTCAGCAATATTTTGTCGAATAGCTTTTGTGTTGACAAGGGCGCCTTTTTGTTCAGCAAGTTTCTCGGTGCTGGCTTGGATTGATTGGTTGAGTTTCAGGATCTCAGCAGTAAGACTGACAGTCCCCTCTCGAACGTGCTGCAGCTTGCTGACCGAGTTGAGGAACTCTTCATGCTTGGTCAGTCCAATGCGCTCTATGTCGGCTTCACGCTCTTCTGAATAACGACCAAGGCATTGTATCAAAGCTGGGCACCGCTTAGAGTTGACCGCATCCTTTAGGACAGGTATAAGCTGATCGAGGAAGTCGGAATCGGATGAGGATAGGATGATCTGGACCAGATGTGTTAGATTGGAGATGATGCAGGTGCAGAGCAATAGCCATGTTGGCATACCTGCGGGACCGCAGATGCGTAATCGTCGAAGGCCGCGGGTCGGCGAGGCATATCGTAACGACTAACTGAGGTGATCACAGTCGTAATGCGAATCGCGAGCGTGAAGCTGCATGGAGATAACCACGACTTCTTGCTTGCAGGTACACGTTTGCAAAGGAAGCTAGCTATCTATCTAGATCTAGTAGCTGTGTACGGAGCAATACAGACCCACTTATTTACCTGTCTCACTCAGGCTTCAATACGCTTATGTACAGAAGTATCTCTCAGCCAAGCCAAATGGTACTAACTATGGCTCCTGGGTAGGTAAGAATGGAATCAATGTCCACAGGCCCTTTCACAAAACAGCTGTATCTAGTAATAGTCCCTGCTGTTGTTAACTTAGCACGCTACAACGGGAACGTTGTAGCGTGTTACTCGAATGATATATTTTTGCGTACATTATTTCGTACACGTAACACCGTGTGCCATTCCATTCTGGATGCTTTGCTTAGGAGGCTGTGTGGCATACAAAACAATGTTGGAAAGATCAGGCAATATTTGGTATTCTTGATCAATAAGACAAAGATATAGACAGAGAGAGAAGAACTATGTGGTATGGAGTACATAAATGATCTTGGCATCGCGATTGATATTGCAGATGAGATTGGTACCACTAAGTACCCAGAGAATAGAGCATGCTGTTGAATGATAACAGTAGACAGTACCGTACTGCATTGCTATTATATTTAGTTTTCCAGCCCCAGCTGGGTTCTGCCTGTAATACTAACTAAGTGCTTTCATGAGCCAACTTTTGCTTATACGGGGGCATGATCTTTGAGTGACATGAGCCTGTCTGGGCCTCAACGCTTTTACCAAGAGACGTGCCTGATCTGCCCAGCAGCCATTATCACTGAAAAGGAACTTCTTCAGAATATCATTTTCACGGCATGACTGGAACAACTCGCTGGATTATGTGGAATCACACCACATATGGGAAACCGGTTCACCGCTTCGTGATCTGATCTCGTTGTGTTCACCCACTCGCTCCTGCTTCAGAGGCTGGCAGACTGGCAGGGCTGGCAGGAACTGCCCAAGTTAAAAAAAGCATGTAGCAGATGAGGCTAGCAGGTGGCAATTTATGTGGCAGCAGCTGTGAGTTGGTACTGCACTGACTCCCCATCAAAACCATCAATTTCTCTATCCCTTTCTCTCCGTTCACTAAATAGTGACCTAACACTGTCTCCCCTCGGCTACTCATCACCCTTTCTACAGTCACATATTTCGTGCTGTGAAATACTTCCATCATAAATTACGGACCAATTTTTGGTGGTTTTGAACAAATTTCAGTGAAACAACTGCCTCAACTCACCCAATCGTAATGGCTCATATTGGTGATAACCCGTCTTCACCTCGGTCGTCGAGTGGTGGAGCAGAGTCGTTCAAAGGGACTCCAGATACGAGACTGACAGCTTTCTCGCCTGAAGTTAACTCGTCTAACCAATCATCCAAACTTGTTAAAACCCTCGCACGCTCCAATTCGGCAACTCCAACGGTTAGACTGCCAGTGAACAGTTACCGTGGCATAGCTTCAAACTTGGATAAGGACCCTTTTATCACTCCTGATCATGGGCATAGTACCCGACTCTCACCTACAGCGTCCACCTTCAACCCATTTGTCAACTCTGTCAACTTGTCTTCATCTAGTGGGAGTGGAACTGTTTCAGCATCTCTGAGCTCAGACTTGGGGCTGTCTCGACATCTCGACGTGTCTTCGCAAACCTCTGCTTCTGCTATTGATGTGAATATTTTGATGGCAGTATGTGACATTATAGCTCATTCATTAGCTATATACTAAATATAATTTTTACAGGAGTTGAATGTGAATGGAGAACACCAACATGGCATCAAACACTTAGCAAGCCGAGGTGGGCATGTCTACCTCTACTTCGCTGACATCAGGGATGCCTGCGCTGCCCAGGCTACCATCCATCAATCTGAAAAAGGCTGGAAAGCGGAATATGTCAAATATGATCAGATTTCAAAGGTTTGTGTCTCGCTTGTGTGTGTGTGAACAAACTTTTATGAAACTGACTCCACACACCATAGTGCGAGCTTGCTCCATTTGAATCGTCGATCGTCAATACAGGACAAGTCCTTGTTCTTGCTATCATTCTAGCAGGCTCAAATATTGGAAGCCTTCAGGCAATTGATATTGCACAGGGATATCTTGAGTCTCATGGCCACCTGTTTGCGTTTGTATGGCAAGCAACTTTCCCTGATGGGTCCTTCAAAGCTGTCGCAGAATTCTGCGACATATCAGCTGCAGTTCTCTCTACGGCAAATTGCAACAAAAACGTTATTGTTGAGGTAAGTTCCATATCTCTGATGAAGCCCACAAAATTCCCTGCATCTACATAACACTCTCCTCCTTAGGGCGTACATATTGTCCTTTCACCACACGAGAGCGACGTCAAAATCGATTCGGACCTTGCCGAGGCTCTTCAGGATGCGTCGCTTACAAGCGGAGGCGATCGGTTTCAACACCAGAGTAGTATTGCCCACTTGGCCACCTCATGCCCTTTGGCATCCGCGGATCTAAGGGTGCATCAACCTTTCACCATGCATCCTCTCATTCTCCATGCTCCTTTCACGCCAGGGATGCCCTATGTTGTTGACTCTTTTCTGTCCACCAGCCATGCGAACTCAGTTAGCCCCATAACCTCGATGACCTCGTCATACCCGGTACTGGGCTCGTTGTACCAGACACCTCCCTCCCCTGCCCTCACAGTGCAGAATAACTACAGCCCCTCGAGACCATTGTCAGGGCTTGGTCGAGCTGATGCACGAAGACAAAATGCAATGCGTGTCAGCAGATCTTCTTATCATAGTGTGACCAGCCACCATAATCATGTAGACATCAGCCGTATTCGAGATGGTATCGACGTTCGAACAACGGTATGTTATCCTTGTGTCATTGATAATATTTCTGACCTTTGCAGATAATGCTCCGCAATATTCCCAACAAGGTCGACCAGGCTATGCTTAAACGCATTGTCGATGAATCTAGCTGGGGAAAGTATGACTTTATGTATCTGCGCATAGACTTTGCCAATGATTGCAAGTATGTCTAACGCACTTCTAGTCCCATTGCTACAATTTAGCTAACATTCAATTATAGCGTCGGCTACGCTTTTATTAATTTTGTAGATGTAAGTCGCTGAAATAGTGAAAACATGACGTATGCTAACAGTTCTATAGCCATTGGACATCATTGATGTGAGTTTCGTATCAACTCTGCTTTTATACCATCGGGTCGCTAACTGACGTTGAAAGTTTGTTGACGCTCGTGGAAACCAACGATGGTATGTACCGCTCTGCTAAGGTTCTAGGGTATCAGCTGACAGCAAGGAAGGAATTGCTTCAAAAGCGACAAAGTGGCGGAGATTTCTTACGCAAGTGGGTGAAGCTGCTATCATTGCTGCTGGCTAAACTAATGACTGCCGTACAGCCATCCAGGGAAAAGACTGCCTAGTGCAGAAATTTAGGAATAGTTCGGTGATGCTAGAGGCTGCACACTATAGGCCAAAGGTAGGGAACGACTATAGATAGCATGGCAAGGAAGACGGAAGGATATACTAACTTGATTCCAGCTCTACTTCACCTCCAACGGGCCGATGCCAGACATCGCCGGGCAAGAAGAGCCATTTCCCGACCCAGACAACCAGTCAAAAATGAAAAGAAGTTGCGAGAATGCGGAGCATGTTGGTAGGTTTATTAAATTACTCTCTGATCATCTTGTGGTGCTCGGTATTGACTGCTTGCTAGGGCTGTTTACGCCTAATGCTGGACAGCACTTCCGAGATGAGCAGAGACGAAGGCGTTCGCAATATGACAGAGGCACGCGACTTGCTGCGCTCGAGGAGTATGACTATGAAGCCGCCATTCAGCATCTCTATGTCACAAGCACTTAGTGATATAATGACAAGCCACTAAAAGGAAATAGTCGTCTCAGTTGAAGCCCCATATACTTCTCGCAGCCGGATCTGAGATCTTTAGTGGAAACATTGGTTCCTTATTATGCCGCCAGCCTGTTTCCTATCTATCGCTCGTCGCCGTAGAATAATCACCATGTAATGATAATGATACCTAGCTAGACCGGACAGAAAATGCAAAGCTTGACTCTAGAGTGAGCCATTTCATGACATCGGTTTTGACATTGATATATATAAAGCGTACAACAAGCGACTGGTGATTACCATCATATCATTAAAAATTGTCCGCACCTAATCAGCAAATCACAATCTTTTTACCTCCATCTTCAAGCATCCTGCGGCGTACCAGGATGTTCTGGCAACGAGGGCAAGGGTTTTCGGGAGTCAATATGATGTAAGCTTAATGTTAACACACGAGAATAGTCATGTGAGCTACGGGCCGATGCAGCTGCTTCTGATGGTACAGTGGCAGTCCTCAAGGCAGGCGTCGGAGGTGGCGAGAGGCGGCCCCATCTCGAAGAAGAGGGTTGGGCAGGCTTAAACCCCCTACTATGGACGTTGGATGAGTCTCCAGAAACCGACACAATGCTTTCAACACAGTCGTTGACGGAGACCTCACCGGGCGAGTAATGTAAATCATGACGGAAGTCAGATATGTCCTCGTCCTCAGGCGACAATTCCTGGCCGGCATTATATGGAGAGCCATGGTGAACTCTCTGAGATAGGGCGGGAAGATACGATGCACCGCTGTTCGACTCCAGTAAGGTGGTAACATAGGGGATAGGGACACCTCGAGAAAAGATGACGAGGAACAGACAAGATAGGAGTAGGACTGCCTGCACAATAGCCATTCTTTTCTGAAAGACAACTTCGTCTGCCAATAGATTGAGTCGAGAGCTCAATGCCACGATATCTCGCTCTGACTGAACCCGTTGACTTTCGAGGGCGAGTACTGTGGATTGCCATATCTGGTCATATTGCTCGCGAACATTGCGCATTTCAGCCAGCACCGTGTTATTCAGGTCTTGAATGAAAATCGAAACCTTGGAAAGCTGATTTTGCTCAGCCCTTTGTAAGGCATCCTGCACATGGCGTGATTGGTCTTCGACATACTTTAGCGAGAGTGTGAGGTTCGATTCGACTTGCTGAAGACGGTTTGTGATGGCATGGAAGAAGCCTTCTTGAACTGTAGGTGACGCAGCTGTTGCGGAACTGGTTCCACTGCTTCTGCTCTTGCCGCCCGAGGCGACTGGTGTTGAAGTTCTTGAAGGTGTTCCCGTCGAGTTTGGGGTAGACTCGCTCGCTGCTGAGCCTGAACTGCTGTTTTTATAGCTGCCGTCATGACTTGATGGCGCGGATGTATGTGATGAGCGGGCACTGGACATGGCAGAGGTAGAAGTTTGTGACTGCACCGACGCTGTTGTGGTAGAGCTATTAGGTGATGTTTGAGGGTCATGAGGGGTAATATTGTTAGGTTGGTTCGTCTGTTGATGACCGGGCTGATGAGCGGGCTCGGGGTTGGAGGGAGCATCAGTACTAGCTGGTTGTGTGTCGTTTGATTGTATTAGAGTTGGTGCTGGGCACATGGCCCTCATTGACGCAAATGGGTCTGAATCGAGAAGAGGATACCAAAGAGTTATTCTTTCGGGTAGAGTGATCCCGTCACTGTGATTTCCCAAGGAAGCGGGAATTTCTGGTACAGGTACTGACTCGCTTTCATCAAGGGTCTCCAAGTCGTCGTCACGGCTTGTATCATTATCTTTCCACGAATCCAGCATTCGGGAGCCATGGACTCGCAAAAGCGAAACGGGGCAGTAGTATTCGTTTCCGTACTGGGTCAAAAACTCAATCTTGATGTACTTGGCCCAGATCTGCGGGTTCTCAACGAGAAACGGCTGGATATCTCGCGAGTTTCTCGCCTCGAAAGTGGCTACCTCCTTCCACTTGTCCAGCTTGACCGGGTATCGATCACTGACGCTAACCCGGAAGTGCCGAATCATGCTCGAGAAGAATTCAAAGTTGGCGAGAACAATCGTGTCGACGAGGATGTCGTCACTAAGTTCGACAATGACGTATTTGTTGGGCGTGGCACACTCCAGTAGCATGTACGAGTCCTTGTTCTCAACCAATATGGCCTTTGCGTTCTTGGCCCCGCCGTTTGCTTTCAAAATGGTAGCCCCAGCATCAAAAGACGAGTAAGAGAAGCGTTCCTTGCAGGTCTTGCCCGCATCCTTGCTGCGGCGCGTCGACACCTTTCCATCTTCATATACCAGGACATCGTGCGCCTTACCGTCGACATTCTCTCCCCCAGTGGAACCAAAGGGATTTACATGTTCATCGGCGTCGCCATATTGGCCAAAGTCAAGGGATATCTCACCTTCCTCACCTAGCCCAGCATGACCAGCATCTGGCGGGGCTTTGTCGTTGGCTGCCACTTCGTAAGGCTTGCGACTCCGCAACTCCTGGGGGTCCTGCCCTGCTCTTCGTAACATCATTTCTTTCCAATCTTCAAAGGACATGAACGTCGTGGTCGGTTGTTCGGTCGCTATCGTCGTGGTTGTCCCATGTACCACAGGCTCTGTCATACTGCCTTCCGCTGGGTGCGTGGTCTGCGTCGGGGCGGAGCTCGTCCAGGTTGTGGTGAAGCACAACTGGGGCAAGGCGTGTGTAATGTAGTTGATTGTACGAGCTTCGCAAAGGCTCGGAGAGCCCACACTAGGCGGAAGGCTTGATTTGGCGTTTGCAGTTGTCTTCGTGCTCACGCTCACCGCAGTGCTAGTGATGATGTTTGCTGCCTTGTCGTTATCGCCGTCGCTGGGAGCGGTACGACCAATAGCCATCTCGGTTACACTGACGCCTACGCTGGGCCGGTCGTTGTTGTTGATGCCATCGCTGGAGACGCTGGTTGCAGTCGGCAAGTCGTCGGCCAGCACAGAGTTTGTGGCAACAAGGATGGTCAACACATGTGCAATTGGTGCGAGGAGGACCATGGTGATTGAACTCTTGTTGAGGTCCGCATCTTAATAAGGGGCTAGAATAAGCTTATTATTGCAAATGGAATGACTTGTCCATTGCTTGTGGTTGGGTTTGACAGGCGATGGGGTTGTTGGCTGATAAACGATGTAGTTTAACTCTTGTCTACTACCGACAGTTAGTGCTATGTAGGCTCGTAGCGTGATCGGCGGAGCTCTCTGCCCCCGTGCCCCCTTCCATCCACTGGCTTACTGGCCAAGATCTCGTACTACCCTATCTAAGTAAGAATCGGCGCTTTAAGTTGGTAGCCAAGTAATCCCTTTGATCAATTAAAAAAATATGATATTATCTTACTCTATATAATTGCTTTATAGATACTATATATCCTGTAAACATCATCTACCCTATCATACGTACTGTTCGCACTTGCCCATACTTTGGAAGTCTATATATATACTAGCTGACTAGAGCGAGGTCTTGGTAATTCACAACGGAGGGAATGAAGTTGCTACGAACTACTAGGTACACGATTATTTTTTTAACACAAATGTATGTATACTTTTTTTAATTTAAAAAACAATCTCTGCATCTAAATCTTTAGATGCGCCTTTACCATTAAAAATGCTAAAGACTCATTCTTGACCGACAATAGCGATATAACATAATTCATTATGGTAATACACCTTACATCCTCACTACCTCCCTCCTCCCCACAAGCCTTCAATGCTTGATTGTAGTACTGGTGGCTCAAATATGGTATTCCGAGCAGATGGAACATGCGCCCAAGATTATAGTATCGCTCGGATAAGGGGGATGTGCTCTCCCCATTGCTTGGCTGTGCGTATTCCGTCAAAAATGCCTGGCCCTGCATGAGTAGGTATTGACGATTTGTGGACTGTCGTTTGAGGCCGTAGTGGACGTAAGCTAACCCCAAGCTTAGATTCACCATGGCGTTTGTTGGATCTAGAGATCGTGCTCGTAGAAAGTATCCTGTTGTCCGAGTTAGCGGCAAAGTTCAATCTACTCGAGAAAAAAGCACCTATGAATAGGTAGTTACTTACCTATTGCATAGGCGTAGCTGGTAGAAGTAAATAGAATATGCCCGTATAACATCAGCAGACACACATCGACGTTAAGGTCCGCTGACCGAATTATGGCAATGCGCTTCTCTCCTGTCTCTGCCATGATCTCCTTTGCCTTCTGCTCATGGCTCACATCAATGGCCTTGATCTGGCGCAGGATATACTTCTGCGCAGGGCCAGACGTATACCATGAAACAGGCGACTGACAGAGTTTAGAGAGTAATGCAAACATGCGATATGAGTCGGACATGTCCCCATCTCTCATCAAATGTCGAGCCGTTGCTACACATCGTTCCTCGTCGTTGGTGTAAATAGCACACACTGATGTAGTTAGCGTTACATGGAACTGTAGGAGAGAGCTCGGTGACCTACCGCTCCAGGCGATGTATATGGCAAAATTATGCACCGGAGACTGGAAAACAGTAGAGTCTGTAGCAGCCTCGCAAACAGAGTATGCTTCTTCTCTCCGATGAGAGAGGGCCAGTCCGATGGCGTAGTCCAAAAACAAATCCAGCCAATTATCAAAAGATATCCCTTGATGACTGTCGAGGGATGGCCGTGGCTGCCCTCGTACGTCAACGCTCGTGTTTGGTGCAACAGCTGCGCATGGTGGCATAAAGTTAGTGTCAAACGCAAAGAGTTTGGGAGGGGTGTTGGTGACAACGGGGTGGCAATTCAGGTTCAGGGGAAGGAGTCTAGAAAAATCGTTTGGTCAAACTTACACCGTGAAAGTCGTTCATACATCTGCGATAGCGCCGAATCTGGCTGCTGAGAAGTTGGATATTCAGATGGACCTTTCGAACCTAGAAAGTGCAGATACTTATCCCACGAGTAGAATCTTTTCAATGATCGAAAATCATCAATCAGCTCCTTTGAAGACGCCATCCATTCAGAAACGAGATCCTCTCTTCCGGAGAGAATCTGCCTTTTCAAATCTCGAACGACTTCGTATTGCTGCGTTAGTTTCAATGCTCGCTCTTGCTCCTCCTGCCTACGCTTATCCGGGCCAGCAAATCTCTTTGGTCGGTATCTTCTGGGGATCACTGGCCGTAAATGCTGACTATCCAACCCCCTCAGTCGTGTGTTTGTGCCTGCCGCTGATCCCTTCTGCTGCCGCGGGCGATTTTGACTAGACTGGACCGACTTCTCAACCAATGGCCCTTCTCCTGAGACATCTGGGCCATCTGAGGGCCCTTCTCGAGCCTCACGCAAAGCCATTGCCTCAGCAGCTAAGATCAGCGCATCTTCATCTTCTCTGGCCTTTTCGTACATATTGGCTAGCTCAATACGAGCTTCAATATTATCCTCGTCTGCCTCAATGGATGCAAGGAAACATTCCTCAGCAGCGGACTGTTCGCCAGTAGCCAGGTAGCACCGCCCGAGCTGTAGCGACACAGCGGGATCTGTACCCTCAATTGCCTCTTGAATGATCTCAAAGTATTTAATGGCAGTAGAGGGACGATCAGTTTGAGAAAGCTCATTGGCGAGGTCATATGTGAGAAAAGGAAAGTCCCCCACAAAGTCCCTGGTAGGTTGCTCCTCAGGCTCTAGCCATGTCAAATGTCTCTGGAAAAGAATACGTTAATACATTCTGCGAGTCCCTTACACGAATGGCTATCCTTTAAATACACTTACCATTGCCTCAGAAATATGACCAAGTTTAAGTCTGTAGGTCGCCAAACGAGCCCGCATATCATCTGGCAAAGCTTGCCCGTAAAGATTTGAGTTGAAGCCTTTGAGTCGGAATTCGGGTACTGAGGAGCGACGCTCATTATCGCCATCCCACTCCCTATCGTCTTCCAATTGATCCCAATATACCTCGGGTGCACGCCCTAAAATCCATCTAGAGAGCGACTTCAACTCGTAGACTGCTTCCTGAAATCGGCCAGCTGAGGCAAACAGCTCGACATAAATGCCAACATCTTGCCAAAGTGAGATACGACTTTGCATATTAGAGTTGGCCCTCTCATATTGAAAATAGTCATTGTATGCGGCTACGGCGGGTGGGATTGCCGTTTCGGCATTTTTGCTATCGATACTAGCTTCAGCGAGCTTCCGCACAAGCTCCAGATCCCGAGGGCGGTGCTTCAAAACACTGCTGTACTCTAGAATCGCTGCGGCAAGATGACCTTGTCGATGGCATACAATTGCTTTGCCAAGTCGGGCTTCTACATGGTTGTGATCAGCTCTCAAGGCAGCTGAATAGCAGAGGCGAGCGGTATTGAGGTTTCCGGCTTCATCACTATCGATTGTATCCATCGCAAAGGACGCACACTTCATCCAGCCCGAGACATCTTTGGGCCGAAGATGGGCAGCATACACCATGGCTGCAAGTGCCCTGTTGAGCTCCCCCTGCTCTCGAAAGATGGACGCAAGAGCTGTCCATGCCTGATAGGTCTCAGCATTGATACGAATGACCTCCGAAACCAAGTCAAGTGCCCGGTCATAATCGCCGCTGAGAAACGCCTGGTTCACTTTGGCAAGACGAGCAGTGATATCTCCACGTGGCTTGGCTGCCTTTCGAGGACCCCTGACGCCTCTTCTTGTGCTGCCGCGGATTGGTTGACTAGAATCTCCAGCTCCGCGGTGCTGATCGAGGAACTCCCGGACTGACTGGTCGTACTTGTCAATATCCTCCTGCAACTCCTCCAGATCAGAGTCAGTGTCAGACGCCCGGTCATTATTTGAGCTATTTGAGCGGCTGTTAGTCTATCACGCGTGTTTGGCGGTGTTAATGGGAGGCGTCACCTGTCAGGTTGTACCCGACGCTGATCTGTTAAGGTATCCATCAGAAGAACGATTGCTCAAAACGAGACGTATCCAATTGTTTACAGTAATGCAAATTTAGAAATTAGGTCAAACTATACAACCACGAATTTGCTATGAAATGATCTGATGGTGCTGACGTACCAACATATCAACATTGGTGTTGGTATTCTTGTTAACGTGAAGATCAACCCGAAGTCAAGCTCAAATTCAACAGAGGCAAGCTTGTGTTGAGTGATGGGGATGCGGCAAGTGGCACGTGGAAGCCTTCAGTTGATATATGAAGTCACAGCAAGATAGTCACTGGAGAGGCGGTTTGTTGTGAACAGTGTATAAAACGTCTGAGAACAGTTCAGATAAACCAAAGCTGGATGGAGCCCAGTTCCATTTATTACTTCAGCTACTAAGACGTAACTACATACAGTGGGGTGCAACAAGTATTTGGAACACTCTTTGTACTAACCACCAGGAGATCTCTACATCTATCTAATACTTCTGGGCAATGCGTCAAAAAAAAAAAAAACCCCCCAATACTAAGATAATTCTCTAATAGATCTTGCGGAAGTAGTAAATTTTCTATGCCTATCTATAATACTTCGTGATATTATAAAGAAATCGCAATCAGATATTGCCTGAGGCACTACCCGGTACAGAAAGCAAATATTTTTGCACCCCACTGTAACTACCACAACAGACAGCGAGGTAATTAGGTACACACCATATTTGACTGCTCCCTATCAGTATCAAGGTACTTCTCCACTGCAAGGCCCAACAGCCCCGCTATTTATAAGGGACGTGCTACAACCTTGAGATCCAGAACTTGCAAGTGCTAACGAATTACTGATACGCGTCGTAGAAAAACATTGACCTTGATACTCTATGCGGATTGATGAAATAATAAATGTAGGAATCATCGTCACCAGGGGTTTTGTACATAGCTGCTTCCTCGCATCTGCCAGGTAACAAAAACATCATATCGACGCAATGGTCTTGGTGACGTTACAGACGATCGATCCTGTGACATAAATGGAGCAACTGCGAGCATGATGGAAACGACCAATGTGATTTCAGCCAAAAGTAGGCAATTGTATTGACAATCCGATACCTATAATTCTCCATGTCCTCTTATCCTGCGCTGATTATTCAGATACAAAACAAGTTCATTAAAGGCAAGCGAGATTTTCCGGCTAAACAATAGTATAATACGTGAGAGCAATCATAATCTACGTATTGAACTAGATCCAATACGCTTGACCCAGGAATCAGCCGCGTTAATTCTTCCAGGCAACAGAATATATCCCCAAGGAACACAATAGCAATAACATTCTGTGCATTTTATGTGCCACAATCCACAGAGTTAATTGGGCAGGCTCTTACAGCTTACCCTCAGCTTTCGCATCTGCAACAATTATCAGCGGCGAGTCTTTAAAAGGGGGCGAAGGAGCTGAAAAACCACCTTTGACCTGTTCAAATACTTTGAGCATTTTTCGCCGCGCCCCCAATGCGTTAACACCACGATCCTCAAGTGCTTTATCGTCAAGTTCGACGAGGTCAGTCCATTTCATGTCTTTGAGGTTATCAGTGTACTTGTGTAGACGAAGACTGCGGAGCCAGCTCGGAATATCCTGTAGCAGAGTAGGGTCAGTTGGGTCCTCGGGTGGCTTAGAGCTGCCCCTGCGACCTCTTGGCGATCGTCCCCGCACCATGTCTGAGTGATCAGACAGATATCCTTCATGCCCTCCCATACCTAGTTGTCCCAGGTTCACTGTGGGCAGGTTGTTGTTCAGCAAGGACGAAGAGCCGTCGTAAGCACTGAGAAACCCATTATGCTGCGGCGAGGCGAAATGTGGCATGGCGGTCAGGTTTGGCTGCATCGCAATGCCTGGCGAGTTAGGACGGGATCGTTGTCCTCCTAGTCCCATACTTTGCTGCGCCTGCATCGCCAAAATTTGCTCGCGACTTAATACCTGGCCGTGCTCATTGATCATGACCACACTTGTTCCAGGAAGGTTTAAATTTTGAGGTGGAGGAGACATCTGACTATGACTGATTCCTGCAGGGTCGTTAGACCTTGCACGGCGATATTTGCGAACATCGTCTAAGGCGAAGCGATTATTCACTGTAGAAAGTGCAGCCAGCTTCATAGCAGTCGCATTGGCGACCATATCAGCTTGTGTTCCACTAGCATTGACCGTGTTGAAATTTGCAGTCATTGGCGTATTAACCATCGACGCCCAATTGCCACTAGAAGCGCCCGTGTATGGAGAGAGCAGAGGAAGATCCGCCGCGTTCTTGTCCGGAGCTGTCAATGTAGTATTCTGAATCGCTGAGGAGTTAGTGATTGGCGGCCGAGGTGATCTCAATCCCGCAGATGTCGGAGGTTGCACAAATTGACCCATTGGCGGCTGCCCAAGAGGTGTTTTGGATGGGTTTGGTTCATTGCCGCTGTTGGCTCCCCACGGTGAGGCTGCACTACCCGCGCCCTCTCGCGCTTCCTGAGATCCGGGTATTCCCGACGCAGCCATGGAATTTCGAGGATCGATGGCAGCACTGTTGCGGTTCGAGGCGGGTGGGTTGCCAGTCTGCTGCGTAAACTTCGCCTTTTCGGTCGCAATGGCTGCAGCAGCGTCAGGGAACATGGCATTGATCGTGGAGGGATCGAGACCCGAATGGCGCTTGGTAGAAGCAATGGCCGAGTTTCGCGAGTATGAGTTCCGGGCGGAGTCCACGCTCAATTTATTCATCGCATCGCTCAAGCGATTTGACATAGGATCTGCAAATTAGTTAGTTACAGTAGTTCCGGTCAAAGATGCGTGCTGCTACTGCGACTCTGTACCCACCCTTATCGAAGTTTGCAGGCGACAAAACGCCAGACATGGGATGGTTCTTGCCCATCTGCTGAAGAACTTGAATAAAAAACCGGATTTGGACTTGTGTAGTCTGCTGTAACAGAGCGTAGAGAGCCGCCGTGCGCTCTGCCTCACTCAGAACTCGAAACCATTGCTCGATAGCGCTGAGTTCATCCTTGAAATCCTGATCCAAAGTAGCGGCAGCCATATCTTCCAGAGTTGTTTCATACTGGTCAATATCTGCAATCCACTGCTGTGCAATCTTATCCTGGGAGTCAGAGTCTAGATTGACTTGGCCAATATTATGCTGTGACTGTCCATAAAAGTCCGAAGATGGTCTGATACGGCTCGACTGAGAAGAACTTTGAAGTGCAGCTATGTCGGCAGAGGCGCGGAGAGAACTTCCAGATCCAACAGCTCTTGAAGACGGAGGTCTCAGAGCAGAGGTGGTATTAACCTCGGGAGTGCTATTGCGGTTTCCGATGACGTGGTTGCCAGACATGTTGAGCATTATTCGATTTCGAAAAATCTTTTATCTAGAAATGAATAGGGAGAAGACGACGAAGGGAAGACGGGCCGTCTTGAATGTCGGGTTTCAGCCAGCGAGGCGACTAGACGGACGGAGTCTGAGGAATGATATGAAATTCGTTTGTACACTCCTGCAGCAACCGGCTGACCTCAAAGGAGCTTAAAACGAAAGAAATAAGAGTCGGCTAGAGCATGTCCGTTCGTGAAAGTATGTTGAAGAAACTATTGCTATGCTATTAGCTACCTTTGTTCTCGATGAATCAACACCTGTGATATTCATTCCGGTTTCGCCGACTATCCAGGGGAGACAACTTCTATGAGGATGCATGATTGAGAACTTACCACGCCAAACGGCTAGCGAGAGTAAGGTGTCTGCTTCCTGGCAGGCAACAATATGCCAGAGGGGCTTAGTTGATTCTGTCGGCGAGGTTGCGGACGAGAATGCTGGAAGAATGCTTGAAGGTGCAAGAATGAAACTGGCAGCATCAGCAACCAAAGAAAGAGGTTTGGTTGGGCTTAGTGCGGCAAGTGCCCCAAGAGTCAACTTTGAGTGAGATGTGGCTATTACGCAAGCGAAAGTACCTTAAATGACCTAGGCATTGTACGAGATGTTTTAGGTGTCGACGAGGGGTTCTACCAGCATGGTACTTTACTAGCTACGCCACTGTAAGTATTCTGTTACAGTGTGATAAAGTATAGATACTTGTGTAGGAGGCTGCATTGGTCTACAAGGCAAGTACATAGGCGAGGTCACTAACTTTGGGTAGCGACTTTACGGATTGTTGAGGTGTATACCTACCTACATATCCAAGCAAGCCAAGGCAGTGACTTTGGTAAAGGTGATATGGCTGCCTTAGTGATTCTGATGCTTGAAAATAATGTGGTAAATGGTAGGTCGAGGCAGTCTAGTGCATTATTAACTGTCGCTCAATTTCTAGTCCTGTTCTTGATGGGATTCTGTCCATATATGACATGCAATTTGAACGCTCGTTTCTATATTTGATACGGGCCTTCCATGTAGTTGATTTTCTTGCCTTGACACTGTAGTCAACTCAAATTTATCGTCAAGGTAAGAGAGAAAAGCTAGTACGCACTTCTTACAGAGAATCCTCCTCACTGACGACTACATTGACATATAACGAAAACCTCTGTTTCCAGAGTAGCCTTAGCAAATAGTCTGACGTGTGGATGGCAACCATATCGATCTGACTCACGTACAATTCCAGCAGCCGCAATCCAAGCAGCCAATACTCATGCTCGAGGAAGACAGACTCTATAGCCCCCCTTAGCAAGATGCTCAACGCACTATTCCGTAATGTCCGAATTGTGATGACTCAAAATAAGATGGTGTACTCTTCGTCATCGCGGGGGATGGTTAAGAACAGTGTGGAGTTGCATAGCAGCAAATAGATTTTGAATGATCTGTATTTGCATTATCGACCTCGTTCTCGTTATGGGCTAGTAATACGGCGAGCCACTCGCAGTAAACCACATAGCCATGCCAAATCTGTTAATTCCTTGATTTCCAGATCAACCGCTGTTTACTCTCCTCGATCAGCCACCCCAGTCGCTTTCCATTTATGCAGTCTCCCGCTTTCCCTCCTTGAGCTCTTTCTGTTGGCAAAGTTAGGCATATTATGCATATTATAGAAAAGGGGGGGGGGGGGGGGGGGTCATTTGAGTTGTCATACCAGAGCCTTCATGGTGCCGTGAAGAGCATGTCGGTGGTTGCGGCGGAACTTGGGATCGGTTCCCTTGAGCGAGGGGTAACGGGAAGTCTTGGGCTTCTTGATACTGCATGCGTGTGAGTATTTCGATAATTATTCGACGAGGTTCCCATCACTAACCCATTACGGTGAGCCTTGGCTGACTGGTTGTGTTGAGACGAATTCTTTGACTCTGAAATTGGAGATTAATTTGATTGCATCAGAAAATTATGCCAATAGTATGCTACTCACTGGCCATTTTTGCTGCTTCCGAGAGTTCTGTTAACTAATGGGAGCGATTCTGTCGATGATGCCGAAGGTGTCAGAAAATGTGTGCGATGCTATCACACAAGCCCTAGATCGGACAGGGAGTGGAGAAGTGCTGACATAATGAACATTGTGGATTGCTGACATAAGTAGTGTGTGGCTATCCTCGAACCAGGCTCGCTAGATAGCAAACCTTGCAGGCCAGAAGCATGCATATATGTAATACTTGTTCCATGATCATCTGTCTGCCTGACTGCCAACTGTTTCAATTCGACATCCTGGTTATCTAGCTGACATAAGATGAAATTCAAGAGCTGTTGCGATGTAGCGCAACTATTGAAGGGCTGGAACTCGTACAATATATTCTTTAAGATTGCAGAGAAAGTACCCCTACGGAGTACTTAGACGAAGGTTTCAAAACCTTGAGGCAGGTACAGCCTGGAGGATGGAAAGGATTGGACCTGTAACAACGGTAAAACAACATACAATTCCCCCTAGTTTGGCGCATGCCTTATTTCACGCTCATTCGGGCTGAAGATCTAGCGTATGTCGTAAGAGACCAATTATATCCAATCTACAATAATCTGCGTAGCCCGTACATCAAACATTCATCCCTACTACGCATGGTCCCAAAAGCCACCATCGCCTTCTAAAGCAAATCAAACAATGAACGACGCCAACAAAGATGCTCCGATGACAGTCTAGTTTGTTGTCACGGCCTTGGCCATGGCACTTGTGACACCAGTGCGTGAAGCTGCCGAAGATGCCACATCAGCAGCTTTGCGTAGTTGTGTCACTCGAATCGACCTCAAGTATCGTATCAAGAGCACAAAGAGCAGCTCAACCCTATTGTGTGTGTTAGCTGATGTAGTGAGACAGTGCCAAGCTTCAAGTTACATACCTCTCCTTGGCCATCATCAGAATGCCTTGAACCAAAAGGCCCTTCAATATCTGCGGTCCAATTCCCTTGAATAAGCCTAGGAGCCCCTCGTTCTCAACGATGTACCGCATAACTTCTGTGAAAGTCTTGAAAGGTTTACCTTTCCTAGAAGGCGGCGGCTTTGATTGGAGACCGACTTTAGCGACAATCAAGGGTTGCGTAGCCAGGGTAGCTAGTGCTTTGGATAGGGCCCCCAAAACTGATGAGAAAATATTGTTAGAAGACAAAAACTTGTATATCAAGACATTCAAAGACTCACAGAATGCTTCCCATGGCTTTAGTGTAGTTCTGCCACTGAAAAATGTTCCCTTTAGCCGTTCATATGCGCCATATGTGATGGCTGGGTTGACAACAAGTACCAGACTAGCCTTCAGCCCCCTCCATAGGCCACTAACACCGTCAGGTCCCTCTACCACCTCCCGAGCCGTGGCAAGAATACCTCTGCGCTCGTCCTTTGATGCAGTCTGTTGACGAGTAGTGACCACAGCCACTGGGATTGTGAACATTTGAGCCAGAGCTCCTGCAATGGCGCCAAGACTCAGCTCCACAGCAATTGATGGCGAGGCGGCTAAGTTGGCAGACTTTGTGTACAGGGTTCTGACTACAGTGTACCAGTAGAAGTAGGCAAAGTTGGTTGATGCAACGCCAATCAATGCGCCATCAATTCCGGCGTATAGACCTTTGATGCCATCCTCGGCCCTGATTTTCAAAATGGCATCCCAAGTCGAGGCGTAGTGTGGTACGGACAGGTCTCGTGAGGGATCGTCTTGGCGAACTTGAACTTGGAGTCGTGTCTTGATACTATCAAGCAACCACAGTTAACCTCGGGCACAGTGCAGGGTGTTTGGCATCGCATATTTCAACTTACATATCTAGAGGATAGACGAGTGCATTTGCAAGAACAGCACCAGTTGCTCCGGCTACAGCACCACCCCAAGGGGAAATGGCTGGTTTAGACTGCGCAGCCATGGCGGGTGACGATCTGAATGACTAGACGGTGACGATGACGACTTTAACCGAGCATTGGTACCGTAGTTGGTGGGGTTTACTGCTTTCAATACACTCGAACCGGGACACGTTGAGAGTTTCGGAAAAGGGAGGAAAGAACCAAACACACGAAACCAGCCCAAGGGAGGAGACAACTGGCTAAACTGTTGATATGGTGACGAATCTATGATCGGGTCGTGTAGGAAAAATATCCATTGGCGTCTGGGGATTCTTCTGGCACACTTATTGGCCTAGCGCATGGATGTAATGCCTCGGTCCTAAAACTCCTAGCTCAAAATACCCTGTGAAAGGTGGTTCGGTCTGGTGTGCTGCCAGCATTGCCCGTGGCCGGTTTATCCGCAGCGACCTCGGCTGAGGCACCAGTTTGACGAGTTACATCGTGCCTTGAACCCCCCACCGCCCCATACATTGATTTGTTCAGGAAATACGGATATCTAGACCTCAATTATCAGCCATATTTAGATATCTGACGCATTGAAAATGAAACACCATCTCAGTAATAGCTCTTTCTTTGTGGTCTGGATCATCGAGTTGAATGAATTACGACTTGTTGAAGGTATACGTTATAGACCACTGGTAGTTCTAGAACGTCATTTGTGGAGAAGATCCCCCCCAATGTGTCTGGCAGGCGTCGGGGCTTCCTTTCCTCCATTCCAGCAATAGCTGGAGGCTGGTAGGTAAGTTGCATTACCCCAAACACATGAGTAGTTAACTACTACATAGCTGCTTTCTTGGCTACTTGGATAGCGCCAGGGTAGGGGATAATATTCATGGTCGAGTTTCTCCCCTGGCTATTTCAGTATAATTTCAAAAGTATGAAAAGCTGTTGATTCTCTTGGCCATCTTTTCCTCTATGCCTTTCGAATACCAGATGGCGGACGCATGATCGTTTTCATTTCTTGCTGGGCCATTTATGTCAGTTATTCACAGGCTCAATGCAAGTGTCAAGTCCATGGCGATTCCCAAGGACTAACTAGTTATTGCATAGCCCCTGCCAGCTCCTGCAGCACTATGCACTCTAGCCACCACCGTCCCCCAGCGCTTATCTTTTCGCGCATGCGGGGCCTATATTTGAGCGGATCTACCACAACTCAAAAGCTGTTGACGTACTGGACAGCTCCGTCGACATTGTAGTTCTGGGCCGATGCATCCATTGCTGTCTGTTTGTCCATTTGACGGCTGGCGCCATGATAGATTGAGGAGGTATGGAGAGGAGAGCTCAGGTGAGAAAGATCGACCCCTTGCCAAACTTTTTAAAAAATTTGGTCTTCATTCGTCGAGCTTCCCAACCTCCAACTATTGTAGTCTGGGAAAGCAGGGGACATCGAGACAGGGGCTTTGCGAGTAGTTGGGGGGAATGGTTGGGAGGCAGAGAATACGACTGCTGACAGCTTCTTCAGGCCGCCGAGTCTTTACTCGCTAGATCTAGTGGCAAGGAAGCCCTTGACCATGCCATCAGAGCAGCTGAACTGTACATGAATGCAGCCGCCGAAGCGTCGAGCAAAGCAGATGCAAATCGCTGCCACCGGAGGTGCAAAGAGCTCATCGCTTTCGCTGAGAATCTCAAAGCTCATTTAAATACGGCTCCATCGACGAATCTACAGATTCTCCGTCAAGCTTCACGCCTCCATGGGAACGAATTCCCGCCCTGGGAAGCCGAACCCGCTGAGACCGAGTTTCAGCTCTTGGACAGTGAAGAGCAATTTATGTAAGTTTCTGCCTTCCAGCCAACACTCTGTCACTATTTCTTCCATCGCCGCCTCTCTCCATCTACCCATATGTCCATAGTGGTTCAGTTGACGGCCTCGATCCCCCCTCCCCGACTTCCCTCAAACGGCATTGTAGCACTCTAAGAGAACAACTCTTCAGCGTCTTTTACGTGAAAGTGGGCGAAATTTTGAGTTGGGGCCAATTCTTATTATTTCTACAGAGATGATGCCGTCTTCACCCTGTCCTCGACACAAGCAGAGAACTTTGCTGCTTGGACTCGACCTATGGAGCTATTTAGCCTCAGTCCCCAACTAAGCGAAGATATCAAAAGGGACCCAGGACAGGTTTTTATGCAATCCACAGCGTCTCCCAATCTGGTACAGGACGTCACAACCGATTGTTCTGTCGTTGCTAGTCTTTCTGCCGCCATCGAGGTACTAACTGGGAAGCACTCGGTAAGTGACAAATTGAACTTCGTCTATCACTCACTGGCAGTATGATAACCACGCGCTCTTCAGGTACTATCAACCGTTATTTACCCTTTTGACTATGTCAATGATCGTCCCAAGCTCTCGCCCTCTGGGAAGTATGTCGTGCGCATGAACTTCAACGGCTGTTCTCGACGTGTTGTCATTGATGACAGACTACCTACTTCGCACACAGATCGAACTCTCTTCGTTGTTGACCGCCAAAACCCTCACTTAATCTGGCCGGCACTTCTAGAAAAGGCTTATTTAAAAATCCGAGGCGGTTACGACTTTCCAGGCAGTAATTCGGGGACCGACCTGTGGGTGCTCATGGGTTGGATCCCAGAGCAAGTGTTCCTTCACAGGTAAATCGCCTTCCACCCGACCGGCACCTGCGCCTTGTATATTTACTAATCTTGACAGTGATGAGTTTGACATTGACGAGACATGGATGAGAATCATAACAGCTCACGAGGCACAGGATGTTGTCATCACACTGGGTACAGGACGGGTATCTGCTGAAGAGGAAGAGGTCATGGGTCTTATCGGGGAGCATGATTACGCGGTGCAAAATGTCGACTCGACTGGGGGCACCAGGAGACTTCTAATAAAAAATCCATGGTGTAACGGACCTGTGTGGACTAGAGCAAGTTGGTCCGCATCGCGGCAGCAAACCAGTCAGGAAGTATCCATCAACCCCGCCTCTAACGATGGAAGGATCGACTCACTTCTGAATGGCACGTTATGGGTCGATTTCGAGGATGTCGCCCAACACTTTGAGTCCATGTATCTCAACTGGAATCCTGGCCTGTTCTTTCACCGTCAAGATCACCATTTTACCTGGGAAATCCCTCCAAAATACCAAGCCCCTTCGCTTGTACGGAACCCTCAATTCTGCCTTACTTCACCCGATGGCGGTCTCGTCTGGATACTGGTTAGCCGTCACTTTGTTGATGCGGAGCTGGATATTGCCCGCAATAAGAAGGGGTCAATGGCCGATGTTGCCCAAGAATTAGGCTTTATGAGCATCCTAGTCTTTGAGGGTTACGGCAGAAGAATGCAAGTTAAGGGTGAAGAATCCTATCAAGGACCTTTAGTTGATTCACAACAGACCCTTGCGCGCCTTAACACCAAATCGGGCATGCCAAATGTCATCGTCATCGACCAGTGCAGTCTTGCCCTCCCAAGCTATACATTTACTCTCTCGGTATTTTCCCAAAGGCCAGTCGAGATGACAGAAGCCAGAGAAAGAATGAATCACATCAAGGAGTGTGTGGGCACTTGGAATAGACGCACCGCCGGAGGGCATTCTGGATGTACCACATTCTTCCAGAACCCTCAATACAAGCTAGCAATTTCGCAAGCTACTCCCATATCCATTCTCCTATCCACAGACGGCCCCTTCGTTCAAGTTCATGTGGACATCCTCTGGGCCCAGGGTCGCCGGGCTACAAACATTAGAATGAAGGATCTAGTCGCCTCATCTGGGGAGTACCACAAAGGATGCGCCGTGGCGGAGATACCTCGTCTCGACCCTGGTGCATACACGGTAGTCTGCTCGACCTTCGATCCAGGTCAAATGGCAAACTTCATCATCCGTGTGGCTGCAATGGTGCCAGTAGTGTTAGAGCCAGCCCCTGCGGGCACAGCCGGTATGCTGCGCACCCCATTAGGTGCAACACAGCTACCTCGCGGAGAAGAACGACGTCGCGCACCGATCAGCGTAGCGTGGCTTACTCGAGGCAGTGTCTCTGTAGTCGGTGTTGTGCTATCAAGTTCAGTGAATGATAATCGACAGTCGTCATCTGCCATGATACGTGTCTCCGTCGTCCATGGCTGGGGCCCAAACCAAGTTATCCTCACCGAATCAGGAGAGGGTGAGTTTCAAGACTCCGTAACGGCGATACGAACCCCCGAATTTGACCTGGAGCCTGATCGCATACGTCGTGACGGCATGTGGGTGGTTATTGAAAGCCTTGGCATTCACAACTCTCCACAAGGCATGGATGGTGAGATATTTAGTGATTCACCAGTAGAAGTCGGTCCGTGGGAGTCTGTATGGGTATGATGATAATTTAGATAAGCGTGATTGAGATCGCGCGCAGGCGAAGAAAGAAGTAAAATTAGTATCTAATGTCTCATACTGACATTTGATAAATGATGACGTCTCTTTGTAAACTACTACATGACTTGAAGCTGCAAACTATCACCATCAACCACATCGGTATCGTCGCATCTCTTAGACAAATGCCGCAGTGTTTCCTAAAGCGCAAACGATTCATCCCTTGTACCACAGTGCGAACCGCAGTGCTCCTGCGATTCTTGCCCAACCCAATGACAGCTAAGCATAATATGCGTGAGGTGGGATGAACATGCTAAAAGTCATAAAACTCAGATTGCACAAATAGTAACAGGCACCGTCAACTAGAGCATGTATAGGGTAAAGAAACACACAAACAGATATTGGCTCCGCCGGCCTGGTATATAACGACCACAACGCCAGCCCTGCCAATACAACCAGCGAGCAGCATTAGAAGAGAAGAAAAGGGACTAAGGAGAAGAAGGAGAAGAAGAAGAAGGAAGAGGAGGATGAGGAGGAAGAGGATGAGAAGAAGAAGAAGAAGAAGAAGAAGAAGAAGAAGAAGAAGAAGAAGAAGAAGAAGAAGAAGAAGAAGAAGAAGAAGAAGAAGAAGCAGAAGACCAATGACATGCAGAACGCCCAGCATATCGGATGAGAGCAACATACAAAACCTGACTCGGCATCTGTCTGTAAACATGATAAATATGACGGGGCACAAATCGTCAAAATATCCAGGGCCCTAAGATATCAGAAACATTGAGACAAAGCGTTGGTAAGGGAACAGCTCCTTATCCCGCTGTGTATAATGGATGTTATGGGTCAAGATTGATCGTAAATCATTGGCGACGTAGCACATTACTGAAGTCTTGTGGTCTGGCTAACCGGGACCTCCTCGTCTTCGTCTTCCGCGGTTGGGTCCGTCTGGCCTTTGAGCAAGGACTTCCCGCAGCAGAGGATCATCCTTGTCTTTATCGACATGGTGAACTCGGACATGCCTATTCATTATGATGTTAGCGCTGCGAACTGACCCCAAACTTCTCGAAGGCGTCTTCGACAGATACAAATGTCATCACCACCGCCCAAGATAGGAGTACAACGTGCCTTTGGAGGTTGTCTGGCCGCGGATACTTGTGCTCCCGATCTGGACAAAAGGGGCAGACGTAGCCAGGCGAGTCATGAACTAGGCCATGCCTAATCATTTCATTTTTGCGCTTGAATCCTTTTCCGCCCTCGCTACGAGGGCATCCCTGAACTGGGCAGTAATGTGGACGTGCAGATGAATGCACATTGGCATGAGAGTTGAGAAGATACTGAGTCTGAAAGGGTGCAGCTGTGCAGCCAGAGAATGTACAAGCGTACACTCCAACCTGTGGATTGGTGATGCCATCGATACTCATGCGATCCGCCACGGACACTGACGTAGCTGGCGTTGAGCCTGACTGA
This sequence comes from Calcarisporium arbuscula, assembly GCA_009828645.1. Classification (NCBI taxonomy): domain Eukaryota; kingdom Fungi; phylum Ascomycota; class Sordariomycetes; order Hypocreales; family Calcarisporiaceae; genus Calcarisporium; species Calcarisporium arbuscula. Next base: position 106,961 of record WBSA01000019.1, read on the forward strand.
TCCGTACTGGGGGTTTCTCCGGACCCACAGTTGCTGTAGTCAATGCTTGGTCGTTGATGACGCCCATTAGAGGAGGAATAGTAATATGGACTGGATGCAGGCAGAGAATGTGGTGATGGCAGACCTCGCTGAAAAGCCTCATTAGGAGAGACTGGGGGTGACACATGGCCACCAGATATGGAAGATAGACGCGGCATGCCAACAGGGGGTGATCGAGAGAATACCGAAACAGTTCCATGCATAGGCATCTCGCTGTCTGAGGGTGTGGGTGGTTCGGCCGGAAGACGATTGATGTCCCCTAGTGTGGAGCGGATCGACGGCAAGCTCTGGCCGTTAGATTCTGACTTGGGGGAGTCCATCTGTAACGGAGGCAGCTCACCGCTGCCTGGAGTCAACATGGATGATGTTGGACTGGATTCTGTTTTGAGCTGCATGCTGGGCCGGGACATAACCCTCTGAGAAAATGAAACATTTAGTGGCCGATCGTCACTGATAGACAACTGACGTGTTGAAGCAGATATGTCAGGCGTGAGCTTCGGGGGAGGGCTACGGGGTGACCTAACGGAGACGACATGCAGAGCATCGGCCGCAAGATGCTGTAGACTTGGGGGGTTGGTCATACTGCGAATAGGTGGCACACGCCGACTAACAGTATGACCAGTTGGAGACTCAGCTGTAAAGGCAGGGACGCGAGTCGCAACAGCCCCCTCACCTTCAGTTTCAGTTTCACTGTCCCCTGCCTCTACACCCTCGTCGTCGTCGTCGTCAAACCAAGTGTTGGGGCCGGGCAAAGCCTGATTACCAGCTGCCTGGGCAATCTCCGGGCGACGGCCGTTATCGAGGTAGGCGACGAGGACAGCATCCCCGGAGCTGTTGCGAATCTTTTGGCGATTAGACTTGAAGCGACCGTCGAAAGAAGAAGGACTGAGACTGACTTGTGCCAGAGGTATCTCCGGGGGGGGGCTGGGCGAAAGTTCAAGTTTAGGATGAAGCGCCTTCATCAGTGGACTGTCATGGGGGACAACTTCATCTGGGTCATATGTGCTGCTGACTAGATTGAGGTAGGACGATCTCTGTTCTTGTTGGTGTTGAGCTGCCGTCGTCATAATGATAGCGTTTAATGAAGGCTACCTCTTAATTCGCCATGGCACTCGCAGGCTGTCTGCCGCGTCTCGATATGCGAGAACTCTTGTGACGTTAGACTATGGATGAGAATCTCAACAGTGAGCGGCCAATGCTTGAATACGGCTGCAGCGAAGGCGGCGCGAGAAGGCTTAATGAGTCGCGGTAGCAAGTAGAGCTATAGAAAAACGATCAACATGAGCACATGTAAATGATGTGTATAGGTCACGAATACGTGCTATCTTGCGTTCACTCACATTTTCTGCCTCAAACGTATGGTCGGCGGGCAATCAGGAACTTGGGTGTGTGCACGTCCACGCCTGAGAGCTGGACGTGTTTCTAAGAGTGGCTGTAGGGGTTGTCCTCTATTGAAATTCAAAAAAGAAGAAGTTGTTCTTTTGCTTGCAAGAAGTAAGCTCGCAAAAGTCTCGCCAGCGTCCAGTGTAGTAATCACATTGACTGATGAGACAAATTATTGAGGACAACGGTTGGTGAGTCTGGCGAAGCGCAGGCGGGTGGTGGTTGACAGCTTGACAACGGCACCGAGCAAAGACGAGCGAGGTGATACACAGTGTGCTGTCGCGCTCACAATGTTGGTTTAAAGAGCCGTTAACAGCAGAGCAAAGCGAGCACAAGCAGCAACAACGTACTCGGCGGTCAATGCTGGATAAGATGTTCGTTGGCCTCTGGTGTTGGTCTCGTATGTGTGTGGAGGTGCCAGTTATGGGAGAGAGCCCGGAGATTGAATGGCGGGGTGGGGGTGCAAGGACGGTATGCGCGCCGAGAGAGTGGGCGGGTACAGTTTAGCTGCTAGTCCAGTGCAGCACCTGGTAACAGAAGTCGAGGTGACTTAGGTTGTAACTTGTAGCTCGTGTGTACCAAGTACGAATTGTGGATGGGGTATCTGGCATGTACTAAGATACCAGCATGTGCCGGCGGAGGTGCGAGGTAACCTTGTCGGAAGGGCGAAGATGCGTAGTTACCCTAGGAGCTGAGGCTGGAGATGGGGGTGTAAGGTGCCAAGTGCCTGTCTGTCGGTACCTCGTTTTCGTCGGCTTATTGGTTGGTCATTTTCCGTGGCTTACAAAGACCCAGGACAAGCATGCGAGGAGAACGCAACTCGATGATGACAACTGCAATGGAAGAGGACAAGAAAACGGCCAAGAAAAGAAACCGATTGTGCGAATGAGGGGGGAGGGGAGGGGAGAGGAGGAGGATAAAGGTTGAATTTAGAGCGACTGAGACCCGGTGGGGAGACGCGAGGGGTGGGGAGGATGCGAATGAAGAGGCGGGGAGAACGAGGAGACAGGATATAATTCTGACAGAGTACCGATACTGTCTGCGAAGTACAAAGTAGGGTCTGCAGACAAGCACTCACAATAAAGGAGGGAGCGGAGTATCGTGGAGTGAGCCGCACGGGGAAAAGAATAACTAACAAGTACTCTGGATCCGTACGTAATACTTTCAACCGCCGAACTAAGAGGCGGTAGAGCCCCCAGTGCTAAGGTAGGTAGAGAGGGTAACAGTACTTCCTTGGGTGAGGGGAATCGGGGACTGACGATACCCAAATCTGCAAGCAGGCCCCCGAGGCAAACAAATAATCAAGGTACCTGAGCTGAGGAAGGTACGGCGTAGGTACGAAGTACTTCGTAGATAGGAAACTGCGAAGCACAACATCTATTGGAATCAGGGTGTAATACCTTTCGTGTTTGGTTACCTCCAGGTGTTTATTAGGCACGTTACTACAAATACGGACGGTCCTGTTACCCAGGTATGTACGCATCATCTGTACCCAGAAGATAAGTAGGCCAGCCGGGTGCCAGGGTAAGAGGATGAGGAAAGAGGGGATGAGATGAACAAGTCAAGTTGGCGGCTACAAGTGCCCACTCTGGCCAACCGTCGGCGAAATATAGCGCACGATACGTTTGCCTTAGGCCTATTTCGTACAAAGCAGGATACCTATTCGTGGAGTCAGGATAGAGGTCGCAACCAAGCACCTAGATTCCACAGGTCCCTGTCAACTAAGTGCCCGGTACGATCCTACGGCTATAACTTATCTAGACTTCGTACAAAAATAGATAATCCGCTGACATGACATCCGCCCGTTTTCTTAACGACCCCCAGCTTGAGCCCGTCGCTTGATTGCTTTGTCATTGTTATAACAAATGTGGCCAATTCAACTCCAGTTTTGTCAAAGACACCATCCTCACGAAATGTGCGTACTTTCCAATTGGGACACAGACATTTTTCCCAGCTTACCTCGAAGAAAGAGGGGAGGAGAAAAAGTGGAGAAGACATGGGTAATGGACCAAGGCGCTCTCTGCTACTTCCCGCCGAAGTGGGAGCTCTGCATGCGTGTTCACGCCTAAGACATGAGAAGGATGTGATCCAGGGGCCATTGCCAGCAGGATATAACCTTTGGCTGAATTTGTTTCCAATCACAGTCATCCTCGCTGTAATAGACTCGGTTACGCAAACTTTCCCGTGGAGATATCCTAGACGGGTAGGTCCCTTCTCACCAGCTTCCTCCTACCTTACACAATTCCAGTCGTTCCATTTGCCATCCAACCGCCTTTCCCACTTTAAAGCTATCTTGGCTGCAGGTTTTGATATGATGCGGCGACTCCGTTCCCAGGGTGCCATGGTCTAAGCCTCAATCTGCCGATGCGGATCTTCCCCCCGCCCAGCTGCCACTTGCCATCCATCCAGCCTCTCTCCTCCTCTGGTTTTGCTTAGTGCTGGAACCAACTTTTCTTTCTTGCCTCTACTAAACAGACGGCCCAGCCACTCAGGAATCGCTGGTTGGTAGTATGTACGTATGCGGTTTTGCGGGACAGGTTCTGAAGTTACTAACTGGTAACATGCCGGGGAGGGAGTTGAAAGTGTGGGCCCACCTCTATCTGCCTTGTCACTGGCTCAAACGGCCCCAGGGCGCTCGCCAACCCGGGAAGGAAGTTCGTCCGCCATTGGCACACGACACATTTACTACGACCCCAGCACTAAAGGACGATTTGATGACAGCGAGTGTGGTCGTATTTCTATACCAATTGCTGCTTTACCGAAGACTCGAGGGAGCTGACACTCACTTGTTAGACCCAAGACACTTCGTATGTGCTACCCAAGATCGCGCGTGTGCCATTCATAATTCATTGTGCTCTCTCCTTCTGTCCTAATGGAAAGGAAAGCGTCGTTGGCTCTTGCTTCTGTTCTCCCGCTAAATTGCCTAGCAAGCGGAGAGAAACCAACAGTAGTGGTGTTGACAAGAGTGTTGACAGAGCACCTGTCGTGTAAGCGACAACCCGACACTAACAGGACAGACACCCGAACGACTGGTAACTTTTCTCCCTCAAACAAACATGTGGGGGTCTTGCCCACTCATTTATGCACGCACAGTAACAACTATGTCCCTACATAAGGTATTGGTAGTATGTGGGATGTAGGTGCTTAGATTTGGGTAGATCCCAACAGGCTCAATATTAGCCATGTGGCTGCTAAACTGGCACGCAAGTTGTTTCTAGACAGTAAGATGGACCAAAAGACTACCAGGTACTTCTCTTTGTGCCATCTCGTGTTATGCAGTTGCAATTTTATCGAGTGTTCTTGCGCGTTATGACATGGCATTCAAGTTGCAATTACACACGAACCATAATCGTAGTGTCCCAAGTCTACAGGAGCGGATGGATGCGACGGTTTAGGTAGGTCATCCATCAAGACTTCAGGATCAGACACACTAAATACCCACCCAGATCACGCCTCTAGCTGGTTAGGAAAGGTATTGAAAATAGTCTCACCTTGAACATCATCACACAGATGATCAAGGAGACACCCATCATGCTCCGACGTCGCCCAACAACAATCTCTCTCGTGGGAACGGATGTCGCCGAATTCAAGATGCGTCGCAAGAACACACGAGATTCCAGAGTCAAGAGTAACTCATTTCACCAGATACATACATGCTGTGTGGATAATATGACAAGTAGTGATAATCACCCGGCTTGTAGGGGATGCTGTGCTTCGGGTCAGTCTTGGTTGATGTCGCCTTCGGCATGGACAGAGATGGTGAATACCCACCCTACCCCTGTTCACGACAGAGACTCGACTTTGATATTGAGTTATCACACGAGTATCAACACACAGTATGCAAAAGCTCACTGCCGCAGTGCCCATTTAGAACTGGAAACGCACGAGTGTCCCATCAATCGCCACCACGGCGGACGACTCCGACATTGGTCAATTTGGACTCCACGAGAGCACTCGTAGAGACAGGAGAGCAGCCGATGCTTGGCAAGCACAGAGCGATGAAGATTTCAATTTACGATGACTACATTCTAGCGGTGCTACAACCCCAGAGGTGCTACAACCCCAGAAACGGACCCACCTATCCGAGTTCCGTCACCAAAGCAGGTTTGAGGAAGGCATAAGAATGTAATTTAGGGACGTGGACGGGATTAGCGAGAGTGGCTTGAGCCCAGATCGAAGCCAGTATCGTTTACTAGATGGTCCTCTGGGATTGACATCGCCCGGATTCGAGGGTCTTTATGGTGGGATTGAGAACACTGATGACTGGCTAGTAGCACGCACTGCTGAGACAGGAGCAGGGTATCCTGATGCTTAGTATGCGAGGAGTATCAAAGAGCACAAGTTATGAAAAGGGCGATTGATTAGATGGCCGGTTGACAGCCCAATTAGACCGGGTCTGTGTTGGACTGGGAAGATGAAATCAACTTATAGAGCAGGATATTTTGCATTTGACACCTTGCGTGCTTGACAGAAGGTACGGTGGTGTCTGCCATTACTTTAAGAATTAGAGGAACTAAATGAAATATATGCTAATTAATGCTTTCCTTTACGCCTTTAACAGTTCAGGGATAGAAGGGATTATCCAACTCTCTATTACGTTGAGCTTACCCATATTCGCAGGTCATCTTTGGTGAGTGAGTCCCTGGGCACTGGTTTGTGGGGAGAGGAAGCTTGTGCCGAAACCGGTGCACTAAGCGAGAGACGCTTGTACTTATCTTACGTAAAAAAGTATAGCTGCTGTCTATCCACCTACCTATCAATAGGAGTAAGAAATAAGTTGATCGCATATCTATACTTGATGCAGATTATTCTGGACCGATATTTTCTGTTCCCTTTGTCTTTGACATTTTCGCTTTCGCCCTAGTACTTGCCCGCTCTTGCTAACTTAAGTTCTTCCAGGTGTTTGAGGCATACAACGGTACGTATTTTTTTTTAGTAAGCACTTGGCTTTCAGAGCTGGAGGCACTTTCTCCCCCAGACCTCGATCCATCTTCTCGATCCGTTTCTCTCTTCCCCATCTCCACAGCAATCAGCCCGCCGCCAATCGCCCTGCCCGAGCCAGTGACCACCGCCATCCCTGCCTCTTGATGTTGCAGTACGAAGTACTCCGTACCACCACATTCTTCTGTCGTTGTGCCACATCCGGTCTTTCAACTACACCCTCTTTCTCATTCATATAGCCGTTGCCATCTTTTCTTTCTTTCTTCATACACTCTTGGTATTTAGTACTTCTCCCACCATCTTCATCCTGCAACAAGCTCCTGGCCCTCAAAGCTGGCTCGCCACCTACCGTCGACCAATCTCCAACCCACGAGCTGTGCCAACCTCGTCAACAACACACAGCCACACTCGTCCTAGCCCGTATTATCTCGCCCAAAGATCGAATTCTCCTTTGACTCTCAGGACCGCGACACGACCGCTTGTTTACGTATACAACTAATTAGGCGTCAGACTAACTCTGATGGTTTGTGGAACAGTTGACTACTGATATTATTTTGTGTAACCCCCAGCTTTACTCCCGCGAAACATACCTCACTTCGGTATCATACATCATGTCGCCCTTTTCTCGCGAATTCTCAACATCTTCTCCCGTTCTCGCCATGCCACCACACTCCTCACATCAAGCTATGCCGGGCATTTCGAGCCTCGCAAACCCACACGAGCGCTCTCTCCCATTTGAATCAATGCCTGTCAGTTCCACCTTCGGAGTGTCATCTCAGTCTATGGCCCCGTCGCCCATTTCACGAAAACGATCTCGTGACGAGGCTGCAATCAATCTTGAACCCGACGTGCCAATAGTTCCAGAAGCAGTTGAGGAGTCTCAAGAGGATTGGACTTACGGCGAAGGCATGGTTCTCATCAAACCTAACGCGGGATACGTTGCCGATGCCGCAAGCCAATCAGGCACCTGGCTCGAGGAGAAGAAGGACGTTGACGAAGAGGCTCGCCTCCGGTTGCAAGAAGAACTATCTATGCTGCGCAACCCCAAATCTCAACGACTAGATCACAGCACCGGCGGCTTATCTACAGCAACTGTGTCAACTGGTGGCTCACCCCTTTCAACAACTGGCGGAAATTCCTCATTGACATCCACCGAAGGACCCATCGTTGACGACTTCACACTTCACCTCGGAATCGGCTGGAGGAGAATTAGCGACGAGGATCATATCCAAGCAGCCGCACGAGGATGGGCCCGATATATCGAAAATCACTATCCTCTTAACAATGCACGAGTTGTGCTCGAGAGCAGGGGCCTTCAATCGTATCTTGTTGAAGCATCCGAGGGCTATTTTCTCTTTGCAGAGGACTTACGCCAAGGCCGAATGGTCAGCACCAGTGTCGAAGGCACGCTACAGAACCTGCAGTGCTCACCACCGAGATTTGACGGGGCTGACTCTCTAATCGGGACCGAGACTCCACGACAAACCGAGTCTCAGAGTGGAACACCTGCACCGTCCCATGACATGGCCATGAACATGGATTAATTTCCTTGTTGATGCTGAATTTTGCCTGATATATTATTTTTTCGTTTCTGACATTTTCCCCCTCAAGACTTGCAATTTTTTTTTTACGATTGTTTGCTCCATTGGGGAATCAGCAGAGCCATAGTGACCTCCAGGAAAGGGAAAATGCAATCGCAGAGTATCGTGGGACAAGGCGATTGGGTATGTGTACGTTTGTATTTTTGTGTATGATTCACTCTGGGCTCGTTTGTTTCTTCGAATACCGTTACCTCCAGAGAAAAGTCCATGGTCGGACGCATCTCGAATAATCTTCCAAAAAAAAAAAATTTACAGAGGAAAAGTTGACAATATTTGTCTTTGCATAAGTAATCACAGATGATGGTATGTCTTAAAATATCAACTTATTAGCACGATATCTCGCTCTTCCGTACATACATCCATGGCATTGTATTCTTTGTGCTGGTACTCCGTAGTTATTCCTGTATTAGTACGGATTACCACTCAGTTTGTGGCGCCTCATTAGTAACCAGGGGTGGCATACTTCGTAGTCGCTACGTACCCAGACAATCCGCCATTCCTTTCACTAACCACGTCGCTTAAGTCTCATACCTCAATCAACCAATCCATCAACGCATCACAAGTAACAATTACAGCTCCAACTCCCATCGCCACCAACCCTCAAGCCAGCGCCGCCGAGGCTCGTCCCTATCATGTCCAGCGCCAGCCAGCTCCTCCTCCTCGCAGATCACATCAAGCTCTCGCTGTTGGAGCGTCAGCGGGCTCGGAGCCTCCACCTTGATGGCGACGGCGGCGACGGCGACGCCCAGGACGGGCATGTCTCGCGGTCGCTAGATCAGCTGCGTAGCGGGCTGACGTCGCTGCAGCAGGAGAGGGATCGACTTGAGCAAGATGGGGATGCGAGGTTCGTCATGTCGTAGCTCCGTTGCGCAGTCTTCACCTCATCTCATCACATTCATACCGCTGCCGGCGTAGCCTCACCTCACCAATGCCATCCACAAACCAAACCCAAATCACTAACACTCCCCCCTCAGCGCCGCCGCCTCCATCGCCGAAACAATCCCCTCCCTTCAACACCAACTCGATGATTTAACGTCCCAATTTCACGGCTTCTCCAACCCCTCCGCCACCTCCACGCTCATGCAAGCCAACTCAGCTGCTCTGACCGACGACTTCGCCCACGCAAACAGCAACACTGTCCGCAGCTCCCGCTCCTCCAAGACGGTCCGCTTTAGTGACACGCCGCCCTCCCCCTCAGACGAGCTCTTCAGCCGCTACCGCGACGACCCCTCCGTGCGAGACGACTTCCGCCGGCTACCGCGACCATGCCGCCGACCTGTCGAACCAGCAGCTTCACGAGTACCACTCCCAGATCCTCGAGGAGCAAGACGAGCAGCTAGACCGCATAGGCGAGTCCATCGGTCGCCAGAGGGAACTGAGCATGCAGATCGGCGACGAGCTGGACAGCCACGTCGCTATGCTAGATGAGGTAGACGAGGTTGTCGATCGCCATATATCCCGCCTCGACAGGGCCAAGAAGGCATTGGGTAAGATCGCCAAGGGTGCTGGAGAGAACAGGCAGATGACGGCCATTGTGGTGCTCATTATCATCCTCGTGCTCCTAATAGCCATCCTTAAATGATATTGCCTCGGGGACTGTCGCCCTGGGAACCTGCGCAAAGTTCATTTTACCTTCGGTTACCCTTATGACCCGAGCCTCATATGCCTGCACTCATCTGCACACAAAATTTTGCACACGCATTCCCGGGCACGATATATAGCACTGCTTCACTTGGTGGGGGGGAGAAGAAAAACACACATCATCAGCTGGCGCTTGGGAGTTGACTCTTTCTTGATTGATCTGTATCATTATCTATGGTTGGGAACACAAGTACTGTTTACATGCTATGTAATAGATGGACGCAAGATTTGTAACGCGGCATACATTTGTCTTTTGGTTTTAATTCAGCGAGCCTCACGTACTTACCTAGACGGGCTCTCTCTTAGACTCCGCTCTCACCACGTCATCATCACCTCTGATCTCATTCATGTATTGAAATTCAATTTAAGTTTGACTATTATAATACAGACTCGCCTGTTACGCCTAGCAACCCCCTTCAATGCCCCATGTTTTACTCATCGGATAACCTCCCCTTCTTTGTCGATGCCTTCCAGGCCCTCAAGGATATCACTTCCCCCTAATATTCCTACTCCACCGGCTATGGTTTTCTCTTCGCATGACCACACCTCGTGGAATTTCACGCTCTTATCGCTTGATGCAACAATAATGCAACCTTCTTGAACCTTTCGACATCTCCTCGCCCCCTGAGACTCCGTCGGACCCCAAGGGTAGGGTATAGCATACAGAGCCCGCAACTCGCCATCCCAAGGGATTGCCGCCACTTGTTTGCAATCAGGCCAGCTGAAAATGGCAATTCGGTATGGATGCTCAGGCTGGGCGTACCCAAAAGTGGCGGCAATCTCGCGTCTAGTGGTCGACCAGATAAGAGACGTAACTTGTGCTGAAACTGAGATCGTAGCAAGAGCCGACCCCGATGCCGTGTGAAAGAAGTGAATACATTTGTCGTTAGATCCTCCTCCTGTCGCAACTAGCCCGTCCCTCCAAGGACAGAACGCGATAGCTTTGACTGCGGCCCCGTGTACCCATCGGTGCTTTTCGCTCCCAGGACCCAGGGTCCGAAGTCTGTTGGGTGATGTTCGAATAGTCCGGGTCACTATGCCATCTTCAGTAACCCCAACGTCGTTTTCCTCGACAATACCTTGGCCTTGATATTCGTCAACCTCCATCCGTCTGATTAAGTTACTGGGTGCATCTCGCCTCGCCGGAAGTCCGAGATCAGTGGGACTGCGTTCTTGGCCGAGTACTTTATTTACCTCAAAGAGGCAGCACAGGTTGTCATTGCCGCCGGATGCAAATAACTTGCCATCTAGAGACCACGACAGCCCACAAACCTGCTGGTTGTGTGGCGATATTTTAAACACCAGTGACATGGAACCTGGCCAAGTATCCCGAGAGACTTCCTAACTCATTGGCCATTCAACGACGTAGTAATATAGAGTTCCGGTCTCATCACCAACCACAAGATCCTCGGTTGGAACTCTCACCCCTGGGTTCAATGGATTTCGCGAGGGCCGAAACGTACAAACAGGTCGCCAGCTTAAACATGCAACGGGGAAAGGTTGTTGTACTTCGAAACGAGGCAGCGCGTCATATATTGATTTCACGATTAATGAGCCGTTAGATCGACCAATTGCAACAACACCCTTTCGTCCTTGCTCTGACGAAAAGGCAACAGATGTCAACTAGACTCTGTCCACTGGTGATCCATGCATCATACGCACCCCTGTTGCCTCGGACCATGTGTATAAAACGTTTCCCAAGCCCACGGCAAGGGTTTGACCAGCCGCAGAGTAAGCTAGAACGGAGCAATAGAAGTCATCGCGCAGGTTTGGAGCATCCAGGACCCTAATTTACGTTAGTCAGGTCACAATCGTCTTTGTCAGGAACAACTTGCTTGAAAGGTGCCGCTGGCAACGGTCGTCTCATGACTGGTTCAGGTCGCCCTACTCGTTGACAATTAGTGCATATTGTATACACTGAAGAGTTTCGTTGATACTTACGGGGCAAGTTCTCGCTTCTCAGCCAGTAGTTTTCATTCCAGTTTATCCTTTGAAGATTACAGGACGAACTCGCCGCAAGTGAGAAATTCTGCCGCATACAGGGCAAGGCTTGACTAAAGTCCAGGATCTTTCGAATACGATCGATGTCGAGCGCTGAAGCAACACGGTTGTGATATATTTCTAAATCGTCTTTGTCTCTCGATCTCGCTGCTGCAAAGGATACCATAAAGACACGTGCATTGGTGCCGCTTCGAAGCAAGTGGCCATGTCCATCATCCACAGCCATGCGATTGGGAGCTAAGCCCCCTACTCCCCAAACCGCCCCCTGACTGAATTGCCTTTCTTGGTTTTGATACAGTGTCCCTAAAAACGGCCCTACTTGATGGTAAGTGATCTTTCAGTCTGCTATTGAATACTGCAGCACCTCACCTCTGCCTCGAGGTCGACCTCGTGGGCGAACAATGGATGCCGTTTCGGGAGACATAAAAGAAGGTGTAATTCGACTTCGGGGCATGCTAGTATTTAGAGGTGCCGTTTCAGTTCTCCTCACTCTTTCCAAGGGAGAAAGAGTTCGAGGTTGTTTCACGGTACGAAATCTCTCAATGGTAGAGGCAGCATAGTCTCGTACAGGTAAAAATCGATCCGGACTACGAATGCATCCACCACGTCTTAGGGGGCTGCCAGTCATATTTTCACTACGACTAGCCGTGCCGGTAAGCCGTTGCGGCTTCTATCCGGTCGGCGAACGGGCCGGAACTGAAACTGAGCGATTGTGTCCTGTAGATGGCTTGCATGGGCGGCAGGGCCTAGCTTGCTCCGCAGGTAACTCGCGGTCATCCCATGACCCAGGCCCGTCAACTGAAGGGAGCCATCTTAATCGCGAAGTGGTGTTTGATGCAGTCGTGCAAGATATTCGTCGAGATGTCTCCAACGTGGAAGGTGATTTTTCCAGCGATCTCCGTGACAGGGGGAATGGGAGACGGAGAAGGTGACGTCGACCAGTCACCTGAGGATCCATAGCCGGAATCAAGGGGGCTCGAAACAACAATTTCCATCCCACGGCGTGCAAGACAGTAGCTGGTAGGTGATTCGCCTACCATTGAGATTGTACTTGCGGATCAAGGCATACAAATCAGCATCAGGTTACTCTGTCAACCTGAAAATCTTGAAAAATAATCTCCGTCGTGCTGCTTGGCGTATTGAATACTTTACTGCGCCAGAATCAGTCGTCAAAGAGCAACAAAAAGAGCGAAAAGTAAAGGCGACAGACAGGTAGAGCTAGGGAAGTGGGGAGGTGGAAGAAGTACTAGAGCCCAAAAAAAAAAAAAGACAAAGGTTAAGACACTGAAGATAAGTTCTGGCTGCTGGCTGATGGAACAGGCGAAGCTAACAAAGGCCCAATTGATAGACTTGTATGATCCTCGTAGTATTGGTCGAATATGAATACTTGTTTTAGGCAGAGAATAACGTAGGGGAGAGGGAGCACAGGGTGGGATGGTATCTACCAGAAACAACAAGCCCTGATTAGTTGCGTAGTCGCGCTTTAAACTCGACCTAGGTGGGTGTAGCCTGCGGTTGTTAGGCTTTCCTGACAACGCACTGTCTCTGAAATGAGATGGAAAGTGCCTCTGGTATCAGAGCAACGAGCAATCGCGGCCACGGTGGTAGGTAGATCCCTAGATGGATACATCAAGGTCCTCGGCATTACGTCAACATGTTAGTCCAGGGGACAATACTACTGAAGGAAGAAAAAGACCATGAATCATGACACGGGTCAAGACGAAAGAGGAGACGCATATCTATTTCATCAGGAAGACTCTATTCACTTTTTGAACTTGTCACTTAGATGCGGACTTGTTTAGAGCAGAACGATCATGAATTGTATGTAAGAATCAGATGCAAGCGTATGTACTTGTTTGACTCCCAGACTCAGACTGGGACAAAGTGAAAGTATTTACAGAATAGTAAGAATGTAAGAATCATCAACCGCGTGAATTACCAGGGGTACCGAAACGGCCACGAATTTGCGTATAACATTGCCTTCATCAAAGCCGTTCGGCTGCAGGTATTTGCCAATCCACTTACTTCAGACCCTTCTTGATGTTGTCATACTGAGAGTTGGGGTAGTTGAGGTTGTTCTGGGTGCTATCAAGACCACCGAGAGCGGCGTGGCTAGTGCCAATAAGAGAGTCGGCACCCTTCTTGTCGGCAGAAGCCTCCCAGAACATGCTGCCACCAAGGTTCTTGGACTTAAGGTACTGGACCTTGGTCTTGATCATGTCAGGAGTGTCATAGGAGATGAGCTCCTGGGTGCTAGCATCATAGGTATAAGAGGCACCAGAAGTCTGGTCGTACTGGAGCTGAGCACCGGCCTTGGGGAGAGCCTTGTAGTCCCAGATGCCCGCCTCCCAGGTACCAGCACCAATACCAGTGAATGGCTTGCCAAGACCAGCAGTTCCAGTAAAACCGCGGCCGTAGATGGGCATGCCGAGAACAATTTTGTTGGCAGGGACACCTCCGTCAATGTAGGCCTGGACGGCGTCTTTGGTGTTGAATGGGGTCGAGGCCGTGTTCTGGGGGTTGTTGTAAAGGTTGGCTTGGTGGCCGCTATTGGTGCTGAAAGAGCCAGCATAGTCATAGGCCATCAAGTTGACATTGTCAAGAATTTTGCCGAGGTCGGCCATTTTCAATACGCTGTAGTGTTCCTTACCAGCGGGAGCAGCGATTGAGAGCTGGAAGTGATAGCCATTGGCATAGGTCTGAGAGTATGAGTCCAGCTCATTGCGGATTGCCTGGAGGAGCTTGACCATGTTGGCAGCCTCAGTGGCATCCTTGGGGTACTCCCAGTCAATGTCAATACCGTCAAAGGCCCAATCCTTCATAATAGTGACTGCCGATTTGGCGAAGGTAGAGCGGGTAGCATCACTGGCAGCAGCAGCAGGGAAGTTGGTGGACCAGGTCCAGCCGCCGATGGAAAGCATAACCTTGAGGTTACGGTTGGCTTGCTTGAGCTTGTAGAGCTGCTTGACGCAGCCATAGGCGTTATTTCCAACATCATTCCAAGCTAGAGAGTGAAAGCAATTAGATTCTTGTAGGTAAACAATAGCATAACGCAGAACTGGGTTAATACTTACAATCATCAGGGTAGTGTTTCTCAAGATCAGCGTAGGTATCGCCGGAGTAAACAGTTCCATCTGCGCGGAGATTCATAAAGGAGTAGAGAATGTGGGTCACGTCTTTGGCTGGAAGATCGGCAGGCTGGAAGTTGCGACCATAGATGCCCCTTTAAGATTGTTAGCTCAAAACGCCGAGAAGAAAATTTCGAGCACATGATGTTTAGGAAGCGATTGCATACCAGTTAGTGAAGTAGACTGAGTTGACAGCACCGCTGGCGCGCTTGTCGACAGACATCGGCGAGGCAAAGCCAACACCAGCCTGGAGAGCGGCGAGAAGCGCCACGGACTTGCTGAACAGACCCAACATTGTTGCTGTGTACGTGCTTGCAAATCTTGTAAGGAGAGTATGTGTCGTAAGACGTTGAAGCACCAGGCTTTGAGTAAGGAAGGAGTGTGAGAACTAAGGAATGAAGTGTGTTGATGGTTGAAGATGCGAAATATCCAAAAGAATGACAGGAGTCTCGTGAGTATTTATGTAGATATATTGGAAGTTCAGCATGTTGGGTTGGAGCTAATGCTACAACTTAAGGTAGCAGACGGGATGGATTCTCTCATTGTTGATGTTACTTTACGCCTATTCCTTCAAGCACGGGTAGCTCACGATGGGGCTCTCTCCATCCTGGCAGCCGACCCTCTAAGAGGTGCGGCATGGCGTCGGTACCAAAGACTGTCAAAGTGGTGGTGGTGGCGTGCTGCTGGTCATGTTGTGCCTTCCATGATCCATCTAAGACATGATATCTACAACCAACGCGCCTTGCCTTGCCAGTACCTAGTAGTACAGTATCGTGGTGTATTAAAATATAGGTTTGCCACACACAGAAGGCATTAAATGCTACTACAGAGAGATGTTCCCTCAGGCGAGCCTGTGTGTATGCCCGAGATGGGGTGGTGATAGCACTAAAGAGACTGACGCTATAGATGGGAATCTTGATCCCTGGTCATGATCCTATGGCACTAGGCCAGGACAAAGTGGCATGAAGAAATGGCATGACAGCTTCATGTTGGGTTTGCGGGAGCCCATTCGCGCAACGTTGCTCAAAGTCATGCCCGCTCAACCCAGTGCTGCCCCTGGCACTGGTCCTAGTCTGGCATCGCCGCCGTCTACCCCTGTGTCCGTGAGTCCGCTCCTACAGGGCTATCCTGAATACTCTATTCGTCTGTAGGCACCAGCTGGCGCCCAGCGCTTATGCAGCCTGGGGATGGGGACATCGTGGGGAAGAGTGAGATGCCGAGCAGAGTCTACCAAGCAGATTTGACGGCCATGGCGTGCACCAAGTCAGCCACCAGTTGTGGGATGCACCCCTGGGCTGGGGGCAGATTACAAAAGCCGGATGTGGGGGGCGAGCGAATTGGGGCATTGTTGCTTTCTGTCATCTTGAAACAGATGCTGCTGCTCATCCTAGTAACCTATTCGGGCACGTTATTAGCTCTGTAAGCTGATAGTAATACGCGCGGACAATGAGTGGCAGATGGCTATGACAATACCAGCAGAGACAGAGAGAGACAGAGAGAGAAGACATCGGTGAATGGTAAGGTGACACTGTGTTGAGAAATGCCACGATGCTTCTCCTCCTGTCCGCCTCCTCCCTCTTCCGTCGAACGGTCATGTCGGTGGCGGTGAAGAGTCGCTTGCCACTGTAGCACCAGCATTCTGTGTCATCGGCTTTTCTCGCGAGTATTATTCATGGGAGTAACCTCAGCTGAGCTCAATGACGGCAATACAACTGTAGTTGGTAAGATGCACTTGGCAAACCATCAGCCTCGGAGGAACCAGGTTTGAGGCGCAAGGGAGATGTGGTGGGTCATCCCTGGCAGTCAAGTGAGGCGTCCGATTTAGGAAGGAGGAATCTAGCCTGGTAGTATCTTTGAGCTGTACAAGTGATTTAGGCGTCGTGCTAGTGGGAAAGGAACCACCCGCCAGGCACACCACAGGTACATTGACACACCAGCAGACCACAAAGGAGCCCCCCACCAAGATTTGACGCCGGGCCTTCTCTATCGACCGTGGCTTCAGTAGATTGGCAAGCGTTGGCGTGCCTTTGGGCGTAGCCGTGTGGGGAGGGGATTTGATTAGTTTGGGGAACCTGGGCGCATGGTTGAACTCTGTTTGGCTGCTTCGTTGGCTACTGACTTGCGGGATAGAGAGTATTCCTTGGCAACTCCTGCTTCCTCCATAGAGTTTTCCAGCCTGATGGTCCATCGGTGCTGACCGCAGAGTACGACTCTGGGCAGGTAGATAGGTAGGTAGGCTCGCAGGAACCTTAGGCGGAGAAACGGACATAGTGCAAGACAAATATGGAGGCATGAACTGTGCGGCATCCAGCAGATAATATCGTATAGACCCCTATGTACCACCAGATAAGGATCCATCTCCACCATTCCCTGTTTCCTCACCTGAACTCTCCTAACCATGCTCTTTGGAGGTATCTTTTTTCTTTCCATAGTGTGCCAGGTTCTGGTCGTCTGAAGGGTTGCCAAGCATCGTACGACCAGCACTAACGAAGGTAACAGTGGAATCTAGGAATTGGAGCATTAACCTTGCCCCAAACCAGGTACATCGGTAAGCCCGTAGGATCGACGAGAAGGTTCTTTCCCTGTGTGAGTGTGCAGTTATGCACGCGGTCGCCGCCCTGCATTATCTCACCTGTCATCACCAATCCACCAAGGCACTGCACTCCGTAACATGTATTGTACGTGCAAATCTTGACCCTATCAACGAGATGGATGGTTATATCCCACCTATCATCCAGGACCAGCCAGAATCTAGCGGTACGCCACTGTACGACAAAGATAACAAGTACTAGTAGAAGCAAGATAAGACGCATAGATACCAAATAGCATATATTATATTCAAGTGTCATAGCTTGGACTACCACATGGTAGGGCAGCAGATGCATTGCGTTGTGCGACGGCCCGAGGCTCAAAACAAAGCTACACGAATGAATGATCGACAATTGGCAGGTTTGAACTACATCGCCGTCAGCCTCAAAATGTGTCTGGTGAATCCTTTCCCGGCTCGCAAGGTCCGTTCCTGCTTACATTGCATAGCACTACTTGTTCCGTGAAGCTGTCACTATGGCATGTGTGCTCTCTACATTACGGTTGTGGCAGCAAGTGCCTAATTCGTTGGTCAGTTATTCGGAAATTTCGCTCTTTCGCACTGCCCCATTGCCCATTACTCCTTGTATTCTCCAGATTAATTCCCTCCTGTTCCCTCTGTGTAGGTAGTCTTGAGCCCGGGGCTTCATTTTCTTCCTGCATATGCTGTCTGTTCTGTGCCTTGCTGGGCTGTGGTAGATGGGAATCAGGTCACTACAGCTGACTTAGAGATGCTCTAGATGGACGCCCTACCTATTCCAAATAAGTGCTGTCATGCCTAAGTCGCCTTCGTACGCCGTATGTATACAACATGCGTATTAATTGCCTCAACGGTACGAGCAATACCCCTTGCCTTCGAATGCGGACATCGATCGCAGTGTAGACAGATTATGGGGTGCGAGCCTGGGGGTTGCATAATCGAAGTAACCAGCCCATGTAAGCGCCCTAGACCAGAAACAATTGCCATTTGGTGGGGGTTGTAGTGTCAATGAATCCAAGACTCCCGGAAGGTTGCCGTTCTGCTGGAGAAAAAATAAACATGTTGTTAGCAAGCCTAAATGCAGGGGTGTGTATTCGCTAAGCGCCACATCCAGGCACTGTCGTTTCAACTGAAGCGAAATGCGCGTTCCTGGCGGAGCTTTGCAAAAACTGCAGATATTTTATTTAGTAATTGCTAGCATCGACGAATCGTAATTAGTACCATGAGCCAAATAAACGTTGAAAGTCATCGGTACTATTACGAATTTCAGAGCAGCCTCTGGACCGTGAGATATTACGATATTCCACCAATGCTTGTTTGTCGCGTACCACTTCGTCATCCGCTCCTAGTCCCCTAAACTACGGGACACCACTAGTAAAGATAAGCGAAAAGAGTCTCCCAGCGCCTCAGCGGGTCCAGGAACCAGCCCCGAAGCTTTGTTCCACGAATGCGGGGGAGGGAGTCTTCCTCTGTTACCCCACCCACAATTCCGCGACGGGCGGATGTGCCTGGCGAAGACGGACCAATCACCCTGGAAGTTCAGGATATTTTATTCACGCAGTTTTCTTTTCCTTCTGAAAAAAAAAAGTCCTGGCAAAGATGAGGTACCATGTGGATTCTAGACCAATAAATCTAGAAGTGGTTCTACAAAGCCAATCTCGATCTGTTGAGCCTTGATAAAAGCAGAATTCAGCTTAGATCAAATAGGGAAGTGGGACGGGTCAACAACTGTAGCCCTGACAGGTCGGTATTCATGTGCCTAGTTTCGTAAGTCCGTTAGTCCGTAATCTGTACCTTGTCTCCGGTATCTAGATTGCTGGTGGCCACATCACCAAGCCCATCACGTGTTTTATTACTGCTCTCTGCTTCTCACCTTCCTCGGCTTCACTTGTGCTCATTGATATGCTTTAAGAATTTTCCGTCATGCATCGTACAACTTTGCTACAGCACTTGGTAGACCACACACATGTACGTTCGTGGAATCGAACAGGCAGCATTGACACACATCATTTTTACGCTACGAGAGTCACCAGACCCTCCACAATGCAACAAGAGTCGATTACTCTCACAGGCTACTTTAGGGTGTTTCGGATAACGCATTCACCAAATGCCGCACGGACCATATTCGGCGGCTCCAAAGCTTGTAATCAGGCGTGACTGAGCAAGGGGGCTGCTCCATTTCGCTATACCATCACGGGACATTCAGAGAGGGCCACGGATGACTTGCGCCACATCATCTCAACGCATCGGCGTTCAAGGGCTTCCAGGCGACCATGAGGCACCGGTCAACAGACCACTGTGCTGGCTTGCCTTACATGTCGTCTTTATCATGGTATATCATAGGGCCACAGAAATGCCATCCGTGATAGATGACGTAGAGCATATCTTGTTGAGCAGCAGTCGTCGGCTTCCCATGTGCCTGAGCCAAGCTACAACGTTTCCCTCCAGGCCAGTATCCACTGCTTCAGTATCACGAAATATAGGCAAGTCATTCCAGACCTTTCCGTATGCCCTCTCCGAATACTAGCAACGGCGACGCTCCTAGCTAATACAATTCATGACGATAAGGCAATGTAGCATGATGATTTGCGGCGAGAGGAATGTTCATTAAATACGCCTAAACAAAACACTTGACTGCCATGCGAAGTGGATCAAGATAACAATACATGAACTAATGGCCGTGAGGCTCTAAAGCCAACGCACTCTTACGCAGAGATCCAATCGAGTATGCATTAATCCGTACGCATATCTGAGTTGAAAATGTTGTCGATTCGCTTACCCGCTGATGGTTTGTCCAAGCACCAAGCACATTTTCATCGCCCGAGGCGGATACCATGACGGGAGAGTTGAGTTACCAGACCACAAACATAATCTTCAATTAATTTAACACATCCGTTCGCACGCGAATGTTTAGTTACCAGCGGTCTGGTGCTGACACCCACACCGGAAGTCAAAATCCGGGGAATCGGAGGTTATGCGTCACTGTGCAACGTTACGCGACTCCAATCTAACCCACATGCTCGCTCACTCGCTCACTCACTCGCTTAATTAACATTCTTTATCTAGTTACCTATTTAGGCGTCCGAGGCTATGCCAACCCTATCTCGACACCAATGTAAGTAAAACCCTATATTTACTTAGCAAGCGTGTCGTCGGCAGGGCCCGCGACGTGTCGGATCCATCCTCATCGGCGTGGACCTTTCTTTTCCTTTACTATCACCACACATTTTCTTGGCGCTTGCAACCAGATGTTACAATACCGTAAACATGGAGCTTTCCAGCTTGAAAGACATTTCATTAAGACTCGTCCAATCTGCGTCACAGAAACCCACCTTCCTGTTGTTGAATGTATCTCTGGATTTCCGCCCCACGCATTCACATATGCAACAATGCAGAGGCCATGGATGGTGGTGTCTCCCCAACTTGGCCAGACAAAATTGTGACGAGTTACAATCATTATGTAGTAAGGAAAATCAGCCAAGGCTTTGAGGCAACCCATAATGTATAGCCATCACCTGTGACACACATGCTTAACACCATCGCCTTGCGAGGTCAAATGCCTTCTCCTGGTTTGTGAAGATCAGATGACGAGCGCCTATAACTCACGTCACCTACCTTATTTGACACTCAACTTTCCATAGCACCCACACCACTATCACGTCACATCAATAAACTCCAAATGTAGCAACCAATGAAGCTTGAAGCTGGGGAAAGTCTGCTACAAATGCCTTCGCAAGCTCGCCATATACCCTATGGTCAGTGATTGTTGTGCAAGTATATCCAAGATGAGACATGTTGCTTTGGGTAGGTTCGCCAACCCTATATGGCAATTTTATTCAATCACCAGAAGCCATGGCAATACACAACTGTAGTCAATTTGCCATATTAAATGCAAGATCAACTAATTAGCTCGTTGCCCTAGGTATTTCCAACTTTCGCCATGTAAGTCAGAGTGCATTATGTAAGGCGTCCAACTGAGTACCAAACGCAAACATGCATACCCCACAGTAAGACTACTGCCTAGTGTGGCAGCACCCGCCTCAACAGCATTTTGTGCAACGTCATGGCATAGTAAGCTTGACGATACTACTGATACCTGGTAGGTAGCTTTAAGTGAAACCTCACAGCTCGATCCCACGACGAACTGCTGCTCTGAACTTCGCCAAGGGCTGCAGCGGCAAGTTGACTTCCTGCGCGATGGCCAGTGTGGGTTCATACCCCCCTTCCCTCTCTCGACCTACTCACGCTGCCTTTCCAGTCTCCTGCATGACCATCGCGCAGACAAAGCTAACCAAAGACATTCGATAGCATGAAGTTGCGCGCTTAACTACAGCCCAAATCGAAGAGCGCCGTCGAACAGACGCTGAGAAGATCCAGCGCTATCGCGCCCTGGAAGATACGTTTCGCCAAAGGGTTGTCTCCTTCATCCTGCTACCACTGTCGCCGTCATCCTCCCCAGTGCCACCTTTCATCGCCCGCACACCCCCTGTCCATGGGCCATCAACCCACCATTAGCTCTGGCTGACGCATCGTCCTTTGTTCAGGTAGCAGGCAGCCACTTCGATCTAGATACCTTCCAGCTGACTAGCAAGCTGTTGCGCCTCAATCCCGAGTACTACACAGTATGGAACGTTCGCCGACGCTGTCTAACCTCTGGACTCTTGTCCAAACCATCGGATGGGTCATTGCCCTCGACGGTGTCGCCGAGTGGTTTAGCGAGCGCCACTCAAACATGCTCTTCCGCCGCATCGTTGCCGCTATCCTCGGCCGAGACCCCGCTACGCCCCGACCTCCAGACGACTGGGTCGAGTGGTACAACAGCTGAAGGCCATACGGGCGACCGCAGCACTGGCGACGATGAAGGCGAAGGCCAAGGCCAAGTAAAGAACCGAGGGGAAGACCTTGAGGTTATCCGTTCCGAGCTCGAGTTCACTATCCCCCTTTTGATAGAACATCCCAAATGCTACTGGATATGGAAATACCGCTGGTGGATTCTCAACCAGGTAGTAGAGAGGCTTGACAAGCAGACTGCCACGGCTATATGGCACGAGGAACTCGGTCTCGTAAGCAAGATGCTGCACCGGGATCGCAGAAACTTTCACGCCTGGGGTTACCGCCGACTTGTCGTCGCCAAACTGGAGAGCTCCGTTCTTGATGACCATAGCCTTGTTGAGCCCGAGTTTGAGTATACAACCAAGATGATCTGGAAAGATCTTTCTAACTTTTCGGCTTGGCATAATCGCAGCCGGCTTATACCTCTGCTTTTAGCCGAGCGCGCGGCCGATGATGCAGCGCGGAAGGTGTTTCTCGACAAAGGTAGGCACTGAAGACTGTTTAAGGCCAGTATGCAAACGACTGTACGCTAACCATCATATTCCTCTCTACAGAGCTCAACATCATTCGTGAAGCATTGAATGTCGGTCCAGAAGACCAGTCCCTCTGGCTATACCACCAAAGCCTCATCCACAGCATCGTTGATCCAACCGTCCACCCTACCATAGCCCCAAACCTATCCCTCGGACAGCGGAAATCGTACATCGAGGCAGAAATCGAATTTATCAATGAGCTTCTAGAGGACTACACGGATACAAAGTGGATATACGAGGCTCTCATGGAGTACACACTTGCCATCTCTCGTCTGGAGGGACAGAAGCTCTCACCTGGCGATGAAGCTAATATTGCGCGCTGGCTCGGTAAAGTCAAGGAGCTGGATGGTAAACGGAGTGGCCGGTGGGGGCGAGTATGAGGGGAAGCTTGGGTTTCCTCGCTCGGCTGCACGGGTTACTGAGTAATGCGACATGTATCATCATCCTGAGTCCATGTTAGGCGTTTATACTACAGCTCAACATGTTTTGTCGAAGTTCATACAGTGCATGCGCTTCGGTAGACTGTTTTGTGTCTTCCATAAAAACGAGCCAAGACCTTCATGACGAATCTTCATAGTACGTTATAAAGGGTTTCTTACTGCATGCAGATGAAACAAAGAGTTATCATCAGAAAACAATTCATTGTTCCAATCACTGTAAACAATCAACTATTATATCCCCGGAGCATATGCTCTCGTTCGTTCTCCACACCTTCGCAAAGCAACCTTGATAATAAATTCGTCCTGTCCAACACCCCTGATAATTACCACGAGATGAAGCAACGTGGTTTCCGCAGCAAACATTAAATATAAACAATCTTACACATTAGAAACAGGTGTCTTATGATCCCCTTGGTCTTCCCCTGCCCCTGCCCCTGGGTCGACCTCTGCCTCTACCTCTACTCCTACCCCTGCCACTGGCCCTGGGAATGGCCGGCCTACCCCTCGTAGCAGTATTGTCCCGTCGTGGAGGAATGTCTTCATCGTCATCGCTGGAGTCACCCGTGGCGCTTGGTGTCGCTTGTAGACTTCCCAGTCTGCCGTCCACCTCTACTTCGGCGTCATCGTCATCGTCCTCATCATAATCAGCGAGGCTCACAATGGTAGGGCCCGATCGCCTCCTTTGCGGACGTGAGGTTGGGACTTCGGCTTCAGATGAAGCCGGCGATTTTGGCTCAGGGACTCGCGCAGAAAAAGCAGATGATGAGCGACTATTTCGCTTCTCTGGTAATGCGCCTGAATCATAGATAGCAGATAGCTGGTCGTCGCTCTCGGACTCCGGTTGCTCCTCTACAGCCTGTTCCTCCTCATCACTCTCCAACGGTGCTGATTCTAGGGGTGCGGGTGTCACTTTCTTAACCGGGGTCGGCGCCGACGCTGCTTCTGCGGAGGATTTGCCATTTGACTGACGCTTCCCGATTTTGAATTTCTTACCCTTCAAGGCCATACGGTCAGCCATAGACATAAACTGCGTGTCCTCTGATATCTTTGTGTGGCTTGCTGGCATCGGCTCTGAAGGCCGGGCCTTTGGCGGACGCCCTCTACCTCGTGATGAACGGGCATCCATAGCATAGCGTGCAGAGACAGCAGGACTCTGAGAAGGAGTCGAAACAGCTCCGGCAATGCTATTCCGGCTGGGCCGACCACGCTTTCGCCGTTGTGGCGGTGCTTTATTCTGCTCTGCAGCTTCTTCAAAAGCCGATGAGGCAATATCAGGTGATAGAACAGCGGGTGAAGCGACCTCCTCATCAACAGGGACACTAGCTTCGTGTGTCGATGCGGCTGCAGCTGCAGCTGCCAAAGAAGCCCTGCTGGGACGGCCTCTGCGCTTTTTCGGCACGTTTTCCTTTACCTCCGGCGATGCATTCGATGGCACTGAAGTCTCTGCAATTGAAGGTATTGCCGCTGTGGACAGGCTCTTTGGAGGGCGTCCTCGTCTTCTTGGCGGCGCTGTGGGCGTGCCATTGGGAGTTTCCAAAGCCTCACCAAGCTGCGCCTTGGACTTGTTGAAAATTGCGCGAACACTTGCTGCAGCTAGGTCAATAGCACTCATGTCATTATTTGCAGGGTTTTCTGGCTGATCTGCAGGGTCGACTGTCAAGCTCAAGGGTTCCTCCTCCTCCACCTCGTCTATCTCAGCATCCTCAAATTCTACATAGGACGCACGTGGTTTTGCGTGTCTTAATGCAGGCTCGTTAGCATCAAACCGGGGTTGCTGGAGCTTCTTCTGGGCCTGTTTGCCTGAGTCTTGGGCAGTCGCATCGCCATCGTGATCCTGGCTGTTACGTTCTCCATCTAACACTTCAACGGTTAGGTCCAAGGTATGTGCGGCGTCAGCAGCCGGGCAAGCTTCCCCAAACAGTGCTGGATCCATATTGTCAATGGCATCTGCTTTGTTATTAATTCGAGGTTTTTTATAGTGACTTTTGGCCACTGTGAAATCGGGGTCGTCATTGTCACGCTTAGCCTTCCGCTTCGCTGCTCGAATAGACTTTTTCACAAATTCGGGGACATCTGGTTCGCTGAGCTGAAGAGCGTCCTTGGATGGAGCCTGATACGGATCAAACAAAATTTTGTCAGGTGTGTCATCTTGCTCATAGTAGCCCATTCCAATACGATGATGAGTAAAGACAGACGGATCAGGATATTCTGACGCGTCAGGCTCTTCTTCCCCGGAGGCGTCTCTTCGAGCAGTATGGCCATCATCTTCGGGTTGTGCTTGTACATCCAAGGCTCCGTCTACTGGCATAGGTGTTGTTTCGTGCTCTCCCAAACTAGTTCCTTCATTCCCAACGACATGGCTTTGGTCTCCATAGCCATTCATCGCCCCGTTACTAACGGAAGCCGCGGTGCCGTCTTCGGTACGGTTGTTTGCCTCATCTCGGATTCTCCTCTCTGCATCTACTTGTTCTGTCAGGTCCTGGGCCTTGGCATTGTCTGCTTGCTCTCGCAGTCGCTGCATCCTTCGGCTATCTTTGCTACGGCTCTCCTCTCCAGTAGCTTTCAGCCAGGAGAGATTGTGAACTCTAAAATCCACAAGAGCTTCGACGCTTCGGTCGTCAGCGATTGGTCGCGTATCGTGGCCCAGTGACGTGTTTTTGGGGGTGTAGGCGTTGGGGTTGCCTATGCGTCGGCAATACCCGCAGTTGCAGATGCCCAGGCACTTCGGACACTGCCAGTTCTCGTCCTCAAGAACCTTCTGGGGTGTCAAGTCAAAAGCTCTATAGAGCACGCCGTAGCAGTATGCTTCGTTGCATCCCGGATTGGTGCATTGATGAACCCGATACGTGTAATCCTTGTGGGCGCAAACATGACATCTGAGGAGCTCTCCCTTCTTCTTCTTCCTCTTGGGCTTCTTTTGTTTAGTTCCATCTTCTCCCGCTTCTGAGTCGCTGGGTGGTATCTCAATCTCTGGCTTTGTTATATCTTTCCACGGGCGCCGCCTAAGCGCCTCCTGACATATCTGGGCTACGGACTTCTTCCCTGATCGTTGACGGGCTACCTCGAAAGGAAGCGGTGAGCTCTCCACATCTACAAAGCCGTCATTCAAGATAACCATGCCGCGCCACATCTCATAGCTGTCCACCAGTTCCGGCCAAGCCCACTGTTCGCACCACTGGAGGCCAGACATGCAGGCACATGAGCGTCCCATAGCATAGCATTCCATGCATACGTCATATGCGTCTTCGTCTCCATTGATCAACATCCGGACACAATGCTTGCAAGTTAAGAAGCGATTGAAAATGTTCGATCGACAATATGAGCAAGTAACGCATGAGTCAAACGGGAGGAACTCGACCTCTTTTTCCTTAAAAGCGAATGTTTCGTCTATAAGAACCTCAGTAAACAAACTGAAGAGTTTTTTGAAGTCGTTAGCAAGTTGCTTCGCGCGAGGAGAATTCCGCCCAATATCTTGGCCAAGGCCCAGAAAGGTCAGCTGCGTCTTTTCGGCATTCTCTTCCAAGCTCAGGAGCTCCGCGTAGTATTTCTGAAGAGTGTAGTAGATGATGGCCTTATTTTTGTATTGCTCGTCACGACATACAAGCCGTGCCTTGGGAAGCGCCTCATGCAAGGCAAGGTCGAGGGTTTCTGGTGTCGTCCTATTCCATGCAACTTTCATAGTGCGTGTGCCTCGATTCCATACTTGATGTGCAGCGAGCGGAGGAATGATGATAAAATCACCAGCTCGCTGTTCAACAATATACACATCAAATGGCGCCTTTTTCCAGGCGTTAATTTGTGCAAAGTGTTTCTCAATCTCGATATCATGGCCGAGCATAGAAAGAAAATATTCTCTGACCACTTCGCGATCCTTGCTTTCCGTCATGAACCAAATCGAGCTTCCCGGTTTTTCGCCATTTTGGTCGCCAGATGCTTCAACCATAATATTCTGGCCGAGAGACGCGCACATCTCGCGATGGGCGGGGGTGTATGTGCCTTCATGACCAATGTAACACATGAGGTTTTGTGCCTGCATTGATTCAGGAAGGCTAGACATGAGATCACCAGCTGGGGCGGCTGTGGTTTCACTTCGAAACATGTCATCATCATCCTTTTCATCCCTGGCGGCACCAGTTTTGCTGAGATTTTCGTTCAAGTAGAAGAGACTAGGGTGGATGACTTTCTGTAGAACCTGCCGCCATTCGGGTGGACAGTCGATATCCTTTAGATAAAGGCGTTGGCGTCGCTCGTCACGAACGTTGTTCGGAGTCCATTGGTTTGTGAGCTGTTTCATGGACCGCAGGTAATGCCCCATAGTCATAGGTATGTCATTTGAAGCAGGTATGTCGCGAACATTCTCCTCTACCAAGTATATTAGCCACCGCATCACTCAAGGAATACGCCCAAAAGAACAGGATCCGGAAGGGCTCACGTTTCTTATCATATGTCTGCTCTAGCCAGTCAACGTTAAACAGCCGTTTAGTCAGCGCCGCATCCCAGCCATCGATGACCAGTGGCTTTCCGCCGATGATGACGTGTATGAGGACGAGCTTCTCAAACTCTTGTTGGCCCAGACTCCGAATTTGTGACCTAGACACTCGCTGAACCCATTTGAAATTCGGTGTTCGGTCGACTACGGCATGAAGGTCGAGATCGGGAGGGATAGGGTCGAACTTCGCCTGAGGGTGAAGTGAGGTAGGCATCTTGTCCGAGTTTCGCGACGGGTACTCAAGACTTTTGCGAGCGCATAATGACTGGCAGGTTTTCTGATAAAGTCATGCAAAACGCACTAAGGGTTTTCGAGAACTTGTGTCTGTCACTTAGGGATTTGAAGGTGATGTCGCAACTCTTCTCTGGTTATTGCTGACAAAAAGCGTAGCTGTTGGGATGCGCGTCCAATTAAAGCTTTAATTACAGACCTGCTCTCACGCGCCGAGCTTTACAACAGGCGTCGCAAAATCACGTGATACCCATGTGGCTTCCATTTTCGAGAAAGACAGTAGCTAAGTAGTATCATAGGTTTAAATGTGGAATTTGATGGAATATTTATTCAAATTGGGCTACATAGATGTCACGCCTCTGAAAACATCTCATGAATGTTGAATTATACACATCTTGTTCGTTTTTATCGTAGGTACTAGTTTGAACATCTGCTGGTGAGTTACTGCTGGTTTTTTGTTCTTCTTTCCAAATGCTCTCCAAATACTCTCCAACGCCTTTCATACGCTGATACAGGGGCAGTGATCCATGGGTCAAGTAACCCTTTCCAAAGCCTATGGGTGGAACATCTCCCGATGGGCATCGGGGAAGCCTTTCCCTGTCTCAGTATTAGGCATCACACCGTGTTCATATCGGAGCCCATCGCGTAGCATTCGCCAGCCATGGCACTGCCAGCAGCAAGTTAGAGCCTTTCACAAAGCAAGGAATAACCTTACCGCGGTTGCTGAACCAAAGTTGCAAGTCACAGAAGATGAGGCGCCTCAAAAATACACTCCCCCAAAGTCGGGGATGCTGACTATTCTTCCGTCCTCGTGGGTTCCTTACGCGGAGCTAATACGGATAGACAAGCCTACTGGCACCTACTACCTTTATTTCCCATGTCTCTTCTCAACTCTCATGGCAGCCCCCATGATATCACCTATGCCCACAATTGGTTCCGTTGTTGGTACTTCGCTGTTGTTCTTCTCCGGAGCCCTGATTATGCGTGGTGCTGGTTGCACCATCAATGACCTCTGGGACAGAAATCTCGACCCGCACGTGGCACGAACTCGATTGCGTCCAATTGCTCGCAGGGCAGTCTCCCCCTTTAAAGCACTTGTGTTTACAGGCGCCCAGCTCTTCGCTGGATTGGGTATTCTAGTTCAGTTCCCTCTGCCCTGCTTCTTTTACGCAGTTCCGAGTCTGCTGTTTGTTGCCAGCTACCCCCTGGCAAAAAGAGTCACTTACTACCCACAATTCGTGTTGGGTTTAACATTTTCCTGGGGAGCTATCATGGGCTTTCCTGCTCTCGGCATCGATTTGCTCTCCAATCAATCCGCTCTTGCTGCTGCGGCTTGCCTATACACTTCCAACGTCGCATGGACTGTGCTCTACGACATGATTTATGCTCATATGGACATCAAGGATGACGCTTAAAGCTGGCATTAAGAGCATTGCCCTGAAGCACGATGCTCAGACCAAGAAAATACTCACCGGATTGGCGGCGGCTCAAGTCAGTCTTCTCGCTGCTGCCGGGGTGGCAGCGGGAGCCGGACCAGCATTCTTCATTGGGAGTTGTGGTGGTGCCATGGTGGCCTTGGGCGTCATGATCAAGAGAGTCAACCTGAAGAGTGTCAAGGATTGTTGGTGGTGGTTTGTGAATGGCTGCTGGATAACTGGAGGCACGATCAGCCTCGGTCTGGCAGCTGATTATTTCATCCGTTACGTTGAGAAGCCTCAGCGAGACGATGAAGTCAAGCTTCAGGTGACGGCGTAATTCGTCGTCATACCTGCCTTGAATTCATGTAGCAATTATGTACAACTAGACATCCTATCATCAATTAATAGCACGCGGGACGAATTCTGAGGACAGATGACGAGAAATAGTTTGAACAGAGATCTCTTGATCTACATGTAAAGCATGATCTCCTTTTGATCAAAACCCATCCTGTAATGCCGTTGCAAGCAAGCCGATGTGACTCCTCATGCCGAAATGACGTTGCTTCTTCCCATACATTCGTTGTTCCGTTTAAGACCGAGGCTTCTCCTTCTTCTCCTTCCACAGAGCGAGCAGACCAACACCAGAAACCTTGACGACCTTGAATCGCACACCGGGAATATCACCCTTTGCCTTGCCCTTGCGACCGAAACCAGCGAGGAGGACTTCGTCGTTCTCGTCCACGAAGTTGAGGCAACCGTCATTAGGAACTGGATCACATAAAAAATTAGCACACAGGTATCATCGTCGCGTGATAAAACTCTCCGGAAGGTTGAGACATACCGAAGGCGGTGACCTTCTTGCCGTTCTTGATCAACTGAACACGGACACACTTTCGGATGGCAGAGTTGGGCTGCTTGGCCTCGACACCGACCTTCTCGAGGACGATGCCCTTGGCGTGAGAAGAGCCACCAAATGGTGAGGACTTGAAAGCAGTGCCCAGGGCACGCTTCTTATAGTGAAGATCGGCCCATTTCTGGTCCTTTCGGTTCGTTCGCAGCTTGCGCGCAGCGTTGAGACCACGGGGTTTGCCTCCAGCCATGATTGCTTTGTAAATGTTAGCAATGAGTTTGATGATAGGCGATGATCGCATCGACAAAGGGGTGGTTGAGTCTCGCCATACGTACCGATTTATGTGGTTATCGCCGTTATGGTTGATGATGACTACAGCGGAGCACCGAAAAGTTGAGCTGACCTCCAGAATTTCTCTGTAGGGTTTTCCGGCCCTAGAGAATGTAGTGGGGGATACTAAAGGTCACATGACTGTAAAGCGAGAATAATTGCTCGGCTCAACTTTGACCCGCCACTGAAGTCTGCGCCACTTTCTATCAGCCACAGACACTGTGGCGAAACTCTATCATGGATGTTGTATGAGGATAATGCCCCAAGCTCTACACTGCAGCAACTATGAATCACAACTCGAAATGATGCCTGCTCGAGGGCAGAGCCGGGACGGCCCGCAGTCGATGTCATTGGATTCAAGCGATGAGGGGACATCCCCTATAGTCAAGACCAAGAGCACACAACGCGGACCACCACCCTCCCTATTTCTACACCCTTCCCCAGGAGCTTCACATGTGTCCCTACCTGGGATATTGGCTACGGGCGCGTCAGTCTCTACGTCATCGGCGGTAAAGCGGGAGCAGTCAAATCATGACAGCCATTCTCAGCGTTTTGGGTCAGCAGTGATCCCTCCCGAGCGTCCACGTTCAAACAAGGCTGCTCAGGCTCCAAATGGCATCCGGAGTGGTGCTGATAGAACCGATGCCTTATGGGCTGAGATGCAGGCTACTCTCGAGGAGGTAGAACTCTCAGCATCCGGTGGCACTCATGTGTTTGGTCCAGATCATGATGGCAAATTAGCTGAGCTTAGAACAGCTCAGATTGCTCTCGCGCAAGCTTGGGCAAGGAGTGAAGCCGACGACGCTATTGAAACAACATTTCTCAAGGACTCAGCCTCTACAACAGGAGAAATCAAAGGCGCATTATCTGATGAAACAAGAACTGGTCTCCTGGATGGGAAGGATAGCACCAAGAATGCCGCCGCCGCCGCGCCCATGCGTGCTGGAACCAGCTCTGTAGACGGTGAAGGACTGGGAGCGAAGTTGGAAGAAGAGACGGAAGATGATATTCGTCTTGCCAGGAAACGACGCGAGGCCAATGATGAATATTTCGAGCGGGTTAACAAGGGCGTTATTGACGTTGTTGCGAAGCTAGAGGATGTCGCAGTGGCGATGCGCGCAGTCGAACAAGAGAGTAGGGATGTTTGGCCAGAAAATGAGAGCCAGGTTGCAAATTAATGAGTGCATTAGCCCCAAACAGCCATCTAATAGATCTTCTATTTTAAAACGCAGCATAGCCACTATATACAATAGCAATGATGAGCGTACTGTAGTAATGACCTCTTTGTATCTAACATGCCGCATTCTTTGACGTAACTGCAAGAGAAGGCCCATATGGCCTAACGCTACTATCATGGAGGGTTGCAGTAATTTCAAAGGGCCTATTGGAAAAGCGGCGAGCGTTGCGTCATCATGTTCACTTCTTCCCACTTTCATAGGTATCCTACCACGTACCGAGGTTAATCTGTATCTGGCTTGGAACTTTGAATGACACAACGCAACCATTTAGGCAGCCACCATATGCAACAGTGTGTGTTCTAGACAGCGCCAAAATCATCCAATAACTGCGCACCTTGATGCTCTCTGCCTAACATCCTCGAGTCGCAAAGCGTGCATTGCGTAGATGGAGACCTTCCCCTTTGAGCGTCTCCGATTTAAATGGCTGACGAATGACCTTTGTCTGGACAAGGTTATGCCCAAAGGGCCTAGTGACATTCCTAAAGTTGAAGCTAAAACTCCAGGAAGCGGATAAAGTATTTATGCGTAGCTACGTACATGACTCTTGGTGACACCTCCCGCCACTGTCGTCGCATGTCCATTTCTGTCTAATCGTCATCCTGCAAACAAACTTTCGTTCTGCATAGAGTTGAACAACTCTTAAATCCACAACCAGCCTCACAGTCATACAATCGGAGGCAACCACCAGCGCCGAGTAACTATCAAGCATCAGCTTATTACGATTTCCCTGTTGACCTGTCTACCACTGCCAACCATGAGACTGATCCCCCAACTCATCGCTGCTCTTGTCATCCTTCCCGGCGTTCTCGCTGTTGACCAGACGAAGTCGGCTATTGTTTGGTTTGAAGATAAAACACCCCTGACTCAGTTTTCAACGAGGCCAAGAACTCTATCATCAAAAGTGGCGGCAAGATCACGCACGTTTATACAATCATCAGGTACGTCCTCTCATATCACTCTATGAGCGCATTATGAGCTAACACTCTCACAGGGGGTTCGCTGTCGTTGCGCCGGAAAAGGCACTGAAGATTGTCCAGACGTTGGGTGGCGACCACGCCATCAGAATTGAGGAGGATGAAATGGTATCAATTCAGAACTAAGGGCCAATTTGTGCTACCTATTACGAATGCGGCGTTTTGATTTTGGTTCATTTGAAGGATGGTGGAAGCGTTACGAATCGGATAACTAGGAGTATTGGTTTATATATGATACCCGCCGGGCCCACGGCGATTACAATCGCTTGCATTGTTGCCATCATGTTTGTTACTTGGGATGCCCCTCTTTTTCTTAATGGATTGCCAAGACTGAAAGTCTGTAACCAACCACTCTCTATCTGTCTTTGAGGAAGCCCTGCTTTCGGAGGGCTGTGTAGTTGATAGACTCTAAAAAGGATGCCTTTCTCTTCACAGCACCTAGAGGTTAGAAGTAGTTTAGTCATAATTTTGACTAAAACACTGGTTACTTTATAAGATAGTGCTGCTCTTTGTGATTATCAATCCCTCTCTCGTTCTGTAAACCATGGCGATATATCTTGTCCATATTAAAGCATTACAGAATTTCCTCGTAGGTAGCAGTGATAGTGACTAGCGTATTCTGATCCTACATGAAGAGAGAGGGAAATGAAGGTGGATTGCAGAGGATAGGCTTGGCTTAAGTATACATACCTTACGTATCAGGCTCAAGCAAGAGTGTTAATACAATCTCGCAGAGAGTCTATAATGTCAAGTTTCAAATAGCGTTGTCTGGCTATCAGCCTCTATTGGCGTCTTAGTTAGGGTAACTCTCAACGAAGAAAATACTTAGGCCTATAGCATGTCATCAGTTAGGTACCCGAGCAGGTACATTAGCTATCTACATCTCAGGCTACAAGGTACCAAGCAAAGGTAAGTGCTATTCGATGTCTTAGATTCCTGGGTATGTACCTGAAGCGCCAGTACCTGAAGCGCCAGGGGTGGTGGGTTTACCTACTGGCCTACAGTAGTGCAACAACCCTGCTGGGGTGTGTCAGTGTGGTGTAGAACCGCTAGCTCTCGTACCGCATGACGCGGGTACCTTGCAGACCAGTCGAGTCCCTTTTCGCGCTGTCGCTCGAGAGATTGGCAACGTGATTTCATCGTTCTTCACCTCGCCCTTTGTATATATTACCTTTGTTCCGGCAGTCCTCCCTACTTTTAGACAGCGCGAAACGCAACACCTTTCCGTCCTCCCTTGGTAACCGAGAGCGAGTACAGCCTTGTTGCTAAAATTGTTCCTCCACATGAGCAGCAGCGCTGTCGCAACAGCCTCAACCCGAGTTTCCACTGCCACCTAAGCCAACCTGGACCGTCGGTGAGCGATGCCTACTACCAGCCAAAGCTACCGCCGCGACGACTACCACCATCGCTTCAACATAACCTACTTCTGGAACTGAGCCGGTCTGGCTATAAACATATACTGTCGATATTTGGCAGGATTTATACTATCAGACACGCTCTGATACGTCCCAGGTCCTAGCCTGGTCGACACGATGCCAGTATACAGCCAAAGCGCGCAGCTGGCGCTTCTCAAAGCTGTCAGTTTCTTCTTCGTTTGAACCTCGCTTAAGCGCTTTGCTCTTGCGCATAACTGTTCTTCGACTTATACATGCGTTATATAGGTCAACCGAGTCTTTGATCTCGATCGCACGGCAGACTCCCTTGATGACCTTACCAATGGCATCACCCTCGCATATGTTCTCCACGAGCTGGACTCAGAGTTCGACCCCTCTCACCTAGAGTCGAATACCGGAACCTCGAAATATCTCACAAACAAGCGCAACATCCAGGCTGTCTACAAGGGGCTGTTTCGGTTTATACGCAGACAAGTACCAGAACTGAGCTGCCAAGCCAAGAAATTTGACTATCATGCTGTCGCAGAGAATCCTGAGCCTCAGGGAATTAGCCAGGTAACACGTGCCCGTCCCTGTATTGGCTGTCATCCAAACTCCCCAGGATGCGGGCTAACTCTCGTGTGTTTTTTATCTCTAGCTGCTAGCTGTTATGGTCTCTGCCGCTACTATGGGTCCAGACAATCAAAGATATGTACCACGAATTCAGAATGGACTGGATCGTGATACTCAAGCCGAAATAATGCAAATCATTCGCGCCATGCAGCAAGATATTGCCAACTCCAAGGATGACGACGATTTGGACGAGGCAATAGACGCTGTCATGGAGGCACGAGACATCGACCTTCTCGTAGAGGAGCAAAACGCAGCTCTACGGCAGCAGCTCGATATTACCAAGAAGAATCTGTCCGACTATATCACGCGACTGGAGCATCTTCAGCAAAGTCATGAAGAGCTCAAATATGAAAAAGAGAAGAACGACCGGGAGCTTGAGGTGCTTAGAAAGGCTACACAAGATGGGGCAAACAGTGCTGAAGCCATCAGGCTTCTTGAAGCGCAGGTTCATGAGCAGATGGAGATTATAGCAAGAAACGAGGAGACAATACGCAACTACGTTAAAACCAAGACACAGCTGGAGGCAGAGGTTCAGAGATTGGACCAAAAGAGCGTACAAGCTGACGAACTTCGGGATCAAGTCACAGAATGGAAACACAAGGCTGAGGAACTTGAGAAGAAGGCCAATACAGCAGAAAGGTATAAACAAAAGCTGGAATCTCAACAACATCTTGTCAGAGATGTACAGAACCTCCAGTATGAACGGGCTGAACTACAAGAGCAATTACGGTCCCTCATGGATGACAGGGAAAGGAGTGATCGTACAAGAAAGGCGGAAGACGAGCTCACCAAAATGATAACACAGTCGGAACAGCACTTGTGGGATGAGCGCAGTCAAAAGACACAACTTCTCAAGGATCTTGGAGCTCTTGAGGAAGAGCTTGTGCGTCTCAAAGCCCAAAGGACTCATGATGAACATTTTATACAAGATCTACAGGAGCAGCTAAACCAGGGCGGTGATGCTTCTCAAGGTTTTGCACTAGGTGGATCGACAGGCGCTTTCAATCTTGAGGACGAACTTAACAACGCTTCCAATGAAGATGGACAAACGAATATGCCTCTGGAGCTCTCTCGGTTGAAAGCTGAGAACGGGCTGCTGCGGAGGACAGTAGGGTCCACTGGGGATGCTGCTCAACTTCGGCGGGAGCTTGAAGAGCAAAAGCGCCAGAGGGACCGTCTCCAACAGAGCTTTAACGACATTTTCGAGAAGCACACCATTGTTCAAGATCAGATCGAAGCCTTGATGAACAATACGACGAGTGAAGGGTAGGTTGAAGGACGACCTGTATGGCTAGCAGTAAATGTATTTTCTAACAAATCCACAGTTCACGGGCCTTCATCAACGTGCGGACCGAGTTGATGCAGTCACAACTAGAGCTTGAGCAGACCCAAAAACGCGCAAAAGATTTGCAAACCCAGGTCACTGACAAGGATCGGGAAATTTTATCTACAAAGTCACAACTCTCCGCTGTGGAAAAGGGGAGCATTGAGGCACTCGACGAACTTAAGAGTACAGACAAGTTGATATCTGAATCTCTCAAGTCCGAACTTGATCGCCTACGAGAAGAGCTCAACTCAGTCATCAATGAGCGTGATGCACAAAAGTCACAGCTCATCGACGCTCTATTAGCAAAAGACAAACTCCGCAAGGATCTAGAGGAGTACAAGGAGTTGCAGGAGACAGCGGCCATCGGCTCGACAGATCTAGATGTGGCAGAGGCTGTCAAGAAGTCTGGCGAAAAGATTGAGAAGCTGCGAGCTCGACTCAAGGAAAGAAAGCAGGTGAGTTCAGCATATTCTGCTCATTCAAGTGAAAAGAGAAAAGCAAGGCTTTGGCTGGAATGGGTACATTGGATTCCTATAAGGATGGTAGGCCAGCAGTCTGCCAAGCTCACTCGCATCAGACCCATGGCTATTACTACCTGGGTGCGATGATGACAGAGAGACTCGTCCTCTAAAATTGGCCGTTGCCTAGAAATTATAACAGAGCACGCGAGAATCTAGATCATAGTTTTTTAAGCGATACGTCATTTGTTCATTCTGCAATATGTATGCTTGCAAAGCTTGTGCTGACTGCTGTTTGTGCAGCAACTTGAGCAATCGGAGCAAGACAAGCTTGATTTACAGAGCAAACTAAAGGCGGCCCAAGGTGGAGAAAACGCAGCGGCATCCAAGGTGCGGTTATTCTTGAAAACAACTAAGTGATCTTCATGGGCAACCAAGCAACTAACTAGACAATTTGAAGGTCAACAATGACCAGACTATTAAGAATCTCCAGCGCGAAAACGCACTTATTGCGACAGCCTGGTACGACCTTACCAGCCGACTGCAAAGCAACCATGTAGTTCTTCAACGACGTCACGACGCCCCCAGGAGTTGGTTGAACAAGCAGAGGCAGATGGTCAATGGTCAGTTGCAGCAGCGCGACTTGCTCTACCTCTACTGACCTAACTCTTCAGCTACGCCGAGGAGGTAGGATATCATGGGCTAAGCCCCCCCCAAAACTGCCGATATCCCGTGTTGTTGCCCGCAACACAGCGCCGGGTATCAACTGCGACTTGATTATTCTGTCGATGGATCTTTGAAACCACAAAATTGGAGGAAAGAAATCATATCCCTCCAGCTTCAATACATTCCTACCTAAAAATACCCCTATTATTACCACGAAGAGTTATGGGGCTGTCGGCCCTGACTTTGTACATTTCGAGCATACGTTCACTCTCACGTTTGGTAATGCTGATACCATTTTCTCATTTGTTGTCTCAAAGGCATAACAATGTTCATCTTCATCGATACTATCATTAGACTAATTAGAAGAAAGTGGTGTTGGCGACTAGGATATACTTACAGGCTTGCTGCATTAGCAGTATTCCTAAGAACTTAAGAATGCGTAAAATATCAATATTATATATCAATTGCAATTCCAAAAAGGGTAGCATACAATCTATCAAATGTTGTGGTTGTTTGAAGTGAACAATTGCAACTATCACGCAATATCTGTAGCTTAATACATTACAATGTCACCGACAAAGGCAATAATTATATCGTAGTGTGATTTATAGGCTGCCAATCAAGGCAGGTTAATAGATTTTGAAACATTTGATACATACAGGCGTCAACGGGCTAACACTACATAGGATAAGTAGTGGAGAGCATGGCTTGGTCACACAAGATGACGCGCATGTCCCCAGAGGTTATCCCCTCTTGCAACTTTGTAGCTGTTTTATCCAAACGAAGCAGGCTTAGCTTCGGCCAGCAACTCTGCTCAGGATACTAGAGCCGTGGCCCTTGTTTTTGGCTTCCAAGATATCGAGCATGTTCTTCCACACCTGTCCAGGCTGCTGGCTGGCGTCGAGACCCGTCCAGATACCCGTCTTTTGGTAATAGTCCACAACAGGGGCGGTCTGCTGATGGTAGGTATTTAATCGCTTCTTAAGAGCGTCAGCGTTGTCGTCGCTGCGCTGGATAAGCGGCTCGCCGGTCACATCATCCTTCATGTGCTCCTTGGGAGGGTTAAAGGTGCTGTGGTAGGAACGGCCGGATGCAGGATGAACCAGACGGCCAGTAATGCGGGAGACGAGGAGAGAGTCGTCAATTTGAAGCTCAACGGCGTACTGGAGGGTCTGGTTGCGCTCCGAAAGCATAGCATCGAGGCCTTTAGCTTGGGGAACGGTGCGAGGGAAGCCGTCGAGGATGAAACTACGAGGTAAAGAGGTCAGCCATGCGTAGATGCCCTTGGGCGAAGGGGGGGTTGCCATAATACAACGTACCCTCCCTGACACTCCTTGTTGTTGTTGAGCTCCTCCTTGATCATGCCAATGACGATGTCGTCGCTGACAAGGCCACCCTGGTCCATTATCTTCTTTGCTTCCCGACCGAGAGGCGTCTTCTTAGCGACCTGAGAGCGCAGCATGTCACCGGTAGCCTATGTCGTTCCAGACGTTGATTAGCGCCGCTGTATACATATCATTGAAGGAACATTGGGGGGGATAAAACATACCAGGTGGCAACAGGAGAAGCGCTCCTTGATCTTGGGGGCTTGTGTTCCCTTTCCTATAATGAGGTAAAGCTAATTATCAGCAAAGGCGCTTACATTCAGCAGAGATAGCTTTTATCTCCCGAAATAGAGGATGTACGGACGTACCAGCTCCAGGGGGGCCGATGAGAATCATGCGAACCTCATCGGATGTGGAGGCAGGCGAGCTGCTAGGTGAGCGCCCCTCAAGCTGCTTGATGCGCGAATCGAGGCTGCTAATGACATCCTTGAGATGTTTCAGCTCATCTTCTACAAAACCCATGGCTGCGACGGTGTGAGAGCTTTGGTCCGAGGCAATTGATTAGACTGCGATTTCGAGAAAACAAAGAGACAAGGTTCGTTCAAAGCACCAGCAGAAGCAGGTTCCCGAAGCAGCAAGAGGAGCAGGAGATAGAGGATGAGTACGGGGGCGAATTGAGCTGCGACTGGGGGGAGAGAGGAGGAAGGGGTAGCAAAAGCAGAGAAGAGAAACAATCTCCTGGAGCGAGGCTATCTAGCGGAGACTGGAAGAGAGCAAGAGATCGGGACCGGCATCCTGGATTTTGGGGCCGCCTGTTCACAGAAATGCTATACGTTGTACCTCTGCATAATAAAGACTATGCGTGTGTACATAGTACGCATCAGTTCCCTAAGAGCATTTTCCACCCTCTGGAAGCTGGTTTCGGACTGCGCTGTTGATTGGCCGCGGTGCCTGTTACGTTGCTTGTGCGCTGCCAAAGATGTCATGTAGAGCGGGTCTCGACTCGAACACTGTGGGTCTGTATTGTACCAGATACTTGCCGGACATGATTTTATCCAGCGCATGTCAGGGCACGGGAGGCTGAAAAAGGTCGGGTACATTGTACAGAGGACGTGCCAGAGGTAATTCACCGAGGAACTAGCCTTACAAAGCTTTTTACAGGACTTTGGGTAGATACTTGTGTGGTACTTTAGCTAGACTGATTTGTGACTGCCTCAGATGGCTTTGCTAGGCAGGTATACGTGTATTTGGAAAGTACCGATGTCGGCTGTACGGCTGTCACGGTTGAGCCCGATTCTGGCATCGTCATTCTTCCATTGACCCGTTCAGTTTCCATATAATTAATATTTGAATGCGCCTTGGACACAAATTGTATGGCCATGGAGACGGGATGTTCCATCTTCGCTAAAAATATAAAATATCATCAACACGGTGGTACTTGATATCATTCACTGACCGCATCATTATGAAACTAAAGGAGGCCTGCAACTTGTAGTGCTATCCATCCTCAATGGGCAGACATGTGACAGGTGCAGCAATAAGCGATGTCTCAAAGGTGGGCTATACTTTTTATCGTCTCAGCACGCACTGCCATGTACAGGAAGAGAGAAGCTACTTAAGATTCCTATGGCTCAAACCTCAAAGTAGATAGGTTCAACTTAAGTTTAGGCCGAATACTCGTTGGTAACGACAATCAATACACCGTTTCATGTATCCAATGTATTTAGGGTAGCTCGCGTCTACACCAAGCCTTCACTGTTGAGCGAGTTGTAAGTTCGCTACCGTCATGGTGCATAATTTCGCACCTACGCAACCTGCTCTTGTCTTATCAACGACTATTCAGAACCAAAATATACCGCCAAAGTATTGGTGGACGTTGTAAGGACTATTAGGAAAGGACTTAAGGCCTCACAACTTCAAGAGGTAAGGAGTACCTCACGTGATAGACCGCATCAGTTTAAAGATGACTCAGCAGTATACCGGGGTACTACACATGGGAGCTGATGATGAGAGCTCTAGTTGCCTGATGGTGAGGTTCGTCTCCAGTCGCTATTGTTTGGAAATCATATCCTCCAATTCCCCCAAACACTGGCTATTCGCCCCAATACGCTCCCATTATAAAACAGCAGACCCAGTTTGTGTTTTTGATTGCATAGACACGGGAAGCCTACCGAGAATTTGGTAGATTGTTCAGTCCTAGTGTTTCCCTCAAGGCAGTCTTAGGGTACGTACACTTCCGCCAACAGAGACCAGCCGTCGCGATCGTTGAAAGCTTCGGCTTTGCACACCTCACCTCTTCCTCACTCCTTGCTAACACGGACTGTGACTCCTAGGAGCCAATCACCCTCAAATTAGCCACGATGCCTACCACCACGGCAGAGACTCTCTCCCTCGTTACCCGGAATGTGTCCGTCGCACCCCTCGTCCTCCTCTCCGCCGTCGACCACTACAACCGCACTGTACAGAACAAGACCAAGAGGCGAGTGGTCGGTGTGCTTCTGGGCCAGAACGATGGCAAGAACGTAAGAGTATCCAACAGCTTCGCAGGTGTGTAGATCCATTGCCATGTCGGATAATCAAATCACGATGCGTTTTCTGGATGGACACCTGACAATAGATGCCCGCAGTCCCGTTCGAAGAAGATGAGAAGGACCCATCCGTATGGTTCTTGGATCACAACTACGTCGAGTCCATGAACGACATGTTCAAGAAGGTTAATGCGAAGGAGAAGCTAATAGGCTGGTACCACTCCGGACCAAAACTTCGGGCGTCTGACTTGGAGATCAACGAACTTTTCAAACGCTACACGCCAAACCCCCTACTGGTCATTATCGATGTTCAGCCAAAGGAGTCAGGTGTGCCAACCGATGCATATTTTGCCGTGGAAGAGATTAAGGACGTAGGTTTTGCGACACTATGATGGGATATATGTAACTGACGTTTGTAGGATGGCACGACGACTGCGAGAACATTTGTCCACACACCGTCCATAATCGAGGCAGAAGAAGCAGAGGAGATTGGTGTTGAGCATCTATTAAGAGACATTCGAGATGTTGCTGTCGGGACCCTCTCCACCCGAGTTACCAACCAGCTCCAGTCCCTCCAAGGCCTTCACTTGCGCCTGCGTGACATTGGAGCCTACCTACAGAAAGTTCTCGACGGCCAATTGCCTGTCAACCACGCCATTCTGGGCAATCTGCAGGATGTCTTTAACCTGCTCCCCAACCTCTTCACACCTGAAAGTGACGGCAAGTCTAGCGGTGGGGAGCTGTCGCATGCTATGAGTATCAAGACCAATGATCAGCTCATGGCCATCTACCTCAGCAGCTTGATTCGCGCAATCACCGCATTCCACGACTTGATCGAGAACAAGATCCAGAACCGACAGCAGCAGGAGGAGAAGGAGGCTAAGAAGGATGAGCCTAATGGCAAGGATGAAAAGAAGGACGGCGCAGTTAACGGCGCTAACACGGAGGCCAAAGAGGGAAGTGATAAAGAAAAGGAGTCCAAAGAGAAGAAGAAGTAATGACTGCAAAGGATAGAATGTAGGAGGCTTAAATTTGAGTGGTTGACCCAATACGAGGCACACATACAGATCACCGCGTGGACGCGTGGTTGGCGTTACCAGGGAATGGCTGTGTCTGTTTGTACGTTGACATGTCAGATTTAATAGACTGGAAAGGCGAAACAAAAGTTACGTCCAGCAATGAAGTCTATCAATTATGTGTTGTAATCGTGACGTATATCTACGCCCATTACCGTCATCAAACTCCAGCAACTATACCCGCGAACTCTTCCCTTGTGTTGGTCTGCTCTTCCACATAATTAGATAGTATGCCATTCCACTTCTCAGACAGGAGACAGGCCAGCAGGTGCTTACAGCATGGGATATGCTCTGTAGACCTGGCTATCCCCTGCATATCCAATCCACCAAATGACCAGTCTGATTCTTCTACCTTCCGCTCGGAATTGTTCATTTCTGGCTGGTTCACTGAGTGGATTGGGAATGCGTCGAGTGTGAAGTTGGCGCATGAGCAATTCCAGGCGTCGAGGTGAATGATGTAGATGCGTGACGTGGTGGATGATTCTCTACCTCGACGCTTTAGAGTTGAGGCTAGAGAGCGGACTGTGTATGATTGACTTGTAGGTATGTGTTGTGCGCGGGTGTTTAGTTGCTCTGGCTCTGCATTCGCAGTGACACGCGCTCCTTGGTCGATGTGGCTATCTACCACGTTGGGCCCATTACCTGCGCCGTCATTATGCGATGAAGGGACCTGAGTTGCAATCAGAGCATCTGCCGAGAC
Organism: Calcarisporium arbuscula; assembly: GCA_009828645.1. Lineage (NCBI taxonomy): Eukaryota > Fungi > Ascomycota > Sordariomycetes > Hypocreales > Calcarisporiaceae > Calcarisporium > Calcarisporium arbuscula. The sequence goes on from WBSA01000019.1 coordinate 149,683, forward strand.
AGGATCACTGCGGGCATGTCGCGTGACGAGACCGCGATCAAGCAAGTCGAGCGCTGGCAATACAAGATCTGGGAACAGGACGTGTAGGGTTAAGAGGAGAGAGCGCCTGTCTTTGATGTCTGGTGTTGAAGCCAGGGCATTGCTCTGAGAAGCTGACGGTTTCTCTGTTGGTAGGGGATGGTGTGAGAGGGAGTTGATGAGGGATGTGAATATTTGGCGGCTTGAGGGGAGGTTTGTGTGCATTCTTTTACTTTGATATAAGCCTGTTCACATTGTTTCTTGGGAAATAAAGATGGAGATGAAAAGATGTAAGATAGTCTAATAATGCGGTTTGGAGTGAATGTATGAGACTACTTTACATATTCGACTCGGTATTGTGTTTCCGTAGTAAAAGACCATGGGTTGGAGTTGAGGTGGGACTGGGAGGCGGGAGACGGAAACTTGGTGAAGCCAACGTGCTTTGTCATGAGTAAACACGTATCAGAGATCCGTGTTGCTATTTCCACGAGCAGCCACAAGAGATGTACGAATTTAGTGTCATAGATTTCTATTTTATTTGAATTTGAACAATAGTTCTTTTGTCTAGACTTTTGATATCTTGAGGTTGTTTCCCCTTTTAAAACCCTGTCTTTTTAGGAATTTACACAAGCCAACAATTGCGAGTATACAAGGAATTTACACATTAACATGCCATTGATGTTTCTACAAATCTACAGCTGTCCAGACGAGATTCAATGACGACAATGGCTCGTATCATACCCATTCTTTGGGCTTGCGGAGAATATCCACCAATCGCTGTTCTCGGCTTTTGGGAGCCGGCTCGTGCATATATTTCCAGGTTGCTGTCCGGGGCAGGCTCATGAGGATACTCTCCACACGGGAGCCTGGCGTGTTGAGGCCAAACGAGGTACCGCGATCGTGCACCAAGTTGAACTCGACGTATCGGCCCCGTCGGATCTGCTGCCATTCCTTTTCCTTTTCTGTAAAGGGCATGTCCTTGCGGCGCTCTAGGATGGGCGTATACGAGGGCAAAAACGACTTGAGGCAGTCTTGGATAAAAGCGAAGGAGTTCTCCTGGTCTCTCTCCGTTTCATCCAGGTCGTCAAAGAAGATGCCACCGACGCCGCGGGATTCGCCTCGGTGCTTATGGTAGAAGTACTCGTCGCACCATTTCTTGAAGCGCGGGTAGTATGTCTTGTCGTGGGAGTCGCAGGCGTCCTTGAGCGATTTGTGGAACAGAATCGCATCTTCGTCGAACAGGTATGATGGAGTTAAATCGCTGCCACCGCCAAACCACCAGGCCTGCGAGGTCCCGTCGGGGTTGGCAGTCTCGAAATACCGGTAGTTGAGGTGTACGGTCGGGGCCATGGGGTTGTGCGGGTGAAGCACCATGCTCAGCCCCGAAGCAAAGAAATCAAGTGACTCAACATTAGGGTCCAGATTCTTATGGTTGACACGCATTTTCGCAATGGCTGGCTTGGGGAGGGATCCGTATACCACGCTGACCCCAACGCCCGCCTTCTCGAATACTTTGCCGTCTTGCAGGACGCATGTTATTCCGCCGCCACCATTGGGGCGCACCCACTCGTCCTTGCAGAACTTGCCGCCATCGATTCTTTCTAGTTCCTTGACGATAACTTGCTGCTGCTCCTTGACGAACTTCTCCATGCGCAGACGCATGGGTGAGTCTTCTCCAACGGGGGATTCGCGCTTCTTCTGTTCGTCCTTTTCGGCAAGGGATGAGGCATCGAGCCTGACATTTTGGGCGGTAGACTGCAATGTGGTGAATTGGAGGTCAGTAAGGGTCTTTACTGTTTACTGCCCCATTGAGGGTTCCCCAACTGGTGGGAGAGTTCCTACCAGGTGATGGGCCAACGGAGCAGCGGCACCAATGGCCACGGCAGCATATAGCAGAAGGCGAGGCCAGGGTTTGTAGGTGGAAGAAGAGGCGGACGATGTCGAAGAGGCTTGTCGGATGGAGCTCAATTGCTCTCTTGTGACTCGTCGCGGCCTGGCGCGCAGCTGCGCGACGAGGCGTAGTGTGTGACGACCTGCAGGCATGGTCGAGGTATGGAGTCCCCGTAGATAGAGATTGGGGTGTAATTGTAACGTTTATAAATTGCATGCAATTCGGTGTTGGGCTACTATGCTCGCCTCATGGAAAGAGATTGCGGGAAAGGGAATAATGTATGTAGGAGAGCGACGGATGATGACTAGGAAAAGAAGTCCTGATCGAATGATTACGATGTGGGCTCACACCACTGATGAGCCACAGCAGCATTGATGCGGCGTCGGCAGAGGTGTCCGATTGTGGTTACAGGTGTTGGATCAGGTATGGAGAGTCAGAGACTAGGTACTAAGCTGACTATAATCAAGTGAGCTACGATGAATACTAACATAGCCAGGCACCCACGCCTCCTCGTACGTCATTTGGGAGTTAAGTCGAAACTTGTTCTACACATCCAAAGCTTTACTGGCGCTTCGTAGCCCATGGCGTGTACTACGGGCGAAGTTTAGCTAGGAAAGGATGCTGATTATAATCTAAGCTGTTGAACTTAGGGTATGGTCGTAGTCAAGACCTCATGATGGAGAGTTATAGAGGGTCTATGTCAACTACAATTATACCAACGAGTGTAAAAATTATAGTATAACCAGCATGCCTCTTATATTAAACCCAGCCATGACAGTAGAGAGCACAGAGGAAAGATGTATTCCGATATCTGTCGTAACGTTCTGTTGCAGCCTTTCGAACGCTACGCTGGCTCACAGTAACACGCAAATCATCTGCCCGCCACTTGCCCGCAACATGAAAGTGTGCTGAATCTAGTAAGCCATTGCGGAATAGAAAATAGCGTCGCACGAGAACTGCTATGGGATCTGTTCCCGTGATGTGAAACGAGCAATGGTAATAGAAGATGGTAGAGGTGGTGTGACTCCAGGACGCAATCCGCCTTGGGAATCACTCGATCAGGTGCCAGTCCACTGTGATTCATCGGAAGGTTGGCGCTAGTCTGCGATGGGTGCTATGGTGCCACCACCCACCATGAGTCTTCCCTGTTCTAGCTTCAGGACGTCTGTCATACAGTTAGTTAGCCTCGTGCCTGACTGAACAGAACGAAGCATGCTCGGTACTTAATTATTGGTGGTTCTAAGTTCTCAAATGTGGTAGACCGAACGTACCTGGATACCTGCCGCTCACTCTGTTTGCCATCGTCAATACCTGCGGGTGCATCCTCATTGCATGGCCACCGCCTCTTTCATGTAGCGGTACGGAATTCGTGCCCCTAGAAGCAGTAACCACTAGCGTTTAGGACGTAGAGGTACTAGCCAGTATGTAAGTAGCTTACGCTGTAACCAGCTGGCTAGCCCCGCCTCTCTTGTCCCTCCCACCTCCGCTCCCGTCATTGCCTCACCTGCCTCTCTGCCTAAATCACGTTCACGCCGCTGACCAACACCTTCGCAGCCTGCTCCTTTCATCTTTCCCTATTGCAAACAAACCAACAACCGCTTCACCTTTGCTTTCTCATCTAAGAATACACCTTTTGATCGTGTTTACTTTCTGTGGTAGCACATACCGACTTCCTAAGATTACAACCCGTTGTTTTAAACCCACTGTTTAGACACCGCTATTATGCGCAGCAAGTTCAAGGACGAGCATCCGTTTGAGAAGCGCAAGGCCGAGGCCGAGCGCATCCGCCAGAAGTACGCGGATCGTATTCCGGTAGGTTATGACTTGAGAGCTCCTCCTGTTATTCGCACATCGTTCGCATGCCAAGCACCCCAACGATGGCACCTCCGGATGTGTTGGGTTGTTCACCAGACATCACATCCACAATATCCCAGGAGCTTGATGGCCTGCTGCTCTTGAAGAGTCATCTCGGGACACTGCTGACTGTCATCTTCTACAGGTTATCTGCGAAAAGGTCGAGAAGAGTGACATCGCCACAATCGATAAGAAGAAGTATCTCGTACCATCCGATTTGACCGTCGGCCAGTTCGTCTACGTCATCCGCAAGAGAATCAAGCTCTCCCCCGAGAAGGCCATCTTCATCTTCGTCGATGAGGTGTTGCCCCCTACTGCGGCGCTGATGAGCAGCATCTATGAGGAACACAAAGATGAGGACGGGTATGTTACGTCACCAGTTGTTCGGGTTCATCACTGCCCCCCCCAATGAACGTTGTCTAACGTGGCGATTATTAGGTTTCTCTACATCACCTACTCAGGCGAGAACACATTCGGAGCCGCGTGAACTTGAGGGGCGAGGGCCTTGACTAGTTACCTTTCTGAAGAATGACGACGATACGGGCGTTTTGGGTCATACTCGGGTGTTTTTATTACGCTGGAGGATATTGGAGGTCTTCGATATGTTGTGTCGTGTGTTTGACTACGCTGGTGGAGCTTATATAGCCTATGCCGTCTGGTACCGCGAGCTCCCCTCAGTGCTATTTTGGAGAGATTCAAACTATCGGCAATAAAGTACAACGGTATTTCAGGCAATTGATGTTCAGGATACAAGAAGTCGACATATCTCACGGTGCAGATTCACACACTTTTGTGTTGAGTACGGCCCCATACTCCGCATAGCGTCTGTTGATAAGCAACACCCTAAAGGAGTCGAGATCTTGGAGAGGGGTTATACGTAGACCGCAGATTTTGAAATTTATGCAATAGGAGGAAAGTTGATACTATCCAAGTCTCGTGCATTTGGATTGATGAAAGCCCATCAGTTCATCAGATCCGTATCCTGTAAAACCAGGGTGCGCAAAGGATGTAGCGTCAAGAGGGTTGGGGCTTGGCCCTTCCTTGTATGACATTAAAAATACGTTGAACAGAGATGCTTTTTTTTTTATAGGAAGCAATAGTATCCTGGGCTTTAGGCCCCGTCTTCGTCCAGAAGATGACGAAGCGGCTAATGGAAACAGCCGATTGGTGTTCAGCGATGGTTTTCTGGGGGATCCGTACAGTGGTGTTGTAGAGTATGGTTGTTGCTAGGGTCCATGCCTAGAGAGTTACAGAACAGAACAACGAGAGCCAATCAGTCCGTATGCGCTTGGGAGACGTCCATCTTCGAGGTTCTTTTGCTAGTCGTGCTTGGGACCGCGACTCTGGAAAAACAGCTTTGCTTCTATGTTGTGAAGGCATATAATGGTACTATCTAATAGTTGTTATTTGATATTCACTTTCGCTGTAATGATGTATATTCGATTGGTTTATCAACATCAATAGGCTCAAGCCTTGTCGTGAGCAATCGCATGTACTTTGTGTGATGGTGATCTTGATTGGCTAGGGATTCACCCCCTTGACAGCTGTCAGCCTCCAACCTTCTTCAGCGGCTACCAGCCAATCCTGGTTATTACATCCTCTGGAACCCTCACCTACAACTTCTTTACGAGTTCCGCGACCATGTTTTTCGATGGTTCGGTTGGTTCCAGAACAGAGGCCGCCGGGACGCACTATGTCACGTTCAGCGGCCACATATGCCACTTACTCACCTCCCGGAGTCAGGTTACAGTGAAAACTTCTCAGCACTGTAGGTCTTTCTAGTTTGTCTGCAGCATGTTTTACAATCGAGAGATACTGCCGTCATGAGTCAGCCCTGATTATGTTTGGACAGGCCTCTCTTTCTCGGAAAGGAGGGTACAAGATATTGTTCAACTTTGGGGTGTTAACCTTGAGCCGATTCAAAACGCAGAATAGGGTATCGCATGTAGAAGTTACTAAACTGTTGATGGCTTGCCGAAGCATCACTCAGCGCGCTGCATCGGTTTGTGCTTGGTGATCGCTGACATTGCATGGAGCGAGCATCTACGAGGCGACAGTAAGAGCAACTTGCTCTACGCAGAGAACCACGGGACATGCTTCATCGGCCAGGGTCCAGAGAGACTCAATCTGCCTGGCCAAATAATCGGACCAAGTCGTCTGACGAGGTACAGTAATACCCATTTTTATCCTTTTGGGACACCATCTCCCCTTGCTTTTGCTCTTCCTGTTTGAGACTCGTCGAGGCTGGATGCTTGTCATGACGTTGACTGGCCCTCCTAAGCGCTTAACCTGGGATCCACCACTGCCACCACGCTGTAGCCGCCCGTCTCACTGGGGACCAGCGACAACCAATGCATCTCCAAAAGCGCTGACTGGCTCTTGGTTATTCTCTGGGATCTTCACAGTCTTCACATGGCCGGGCTCGGGCTGAAAGATGGTCACTTGTTTGCACTACCCAATTGCGTAGTGAACCAGGCTAGCTCAATAGGCAGCTGCGCCTTGACAATACAAACGGTGCCTTTGTGGTCTACATCCTATTATTCACCTACAATTACCATTGTGTCCCCCCTTCACACACGACTCTTTGTTCTGTTGGACACGACCCATCATTTCTCTCCAAACACGATGAACGTACGAGCTTAGACGAAGTCTCATCATCTCTTTCCTTTCCTTTCCTTTGTGTGTCTCTTTCATTTCTCAGCCTGGTTGCTGTTTGTTCTGATCCAATCTTTTGTGTCCCTCCATCACTTACAGTAAACTTCTGCGAGCGATCGCCGCACGTTTCCTGAATCTTTCTACATCTTGGTTTCCTCCACCCCTTTCCTGTTTTTTTTTTTTTTTTATTTGCCCCCCTCAAAAAAAGCTTGATCGTAAACGAGACAGTGTATTCACTTCACCACTCTGATAGACTCGACATGTTTTTCTCACGGAAAGACGCCGATCCGCCGTCGTACCCCGGCGTCCCGAACTCGCTGCGGTCGGAATCGTTCGAAATGCACGCGGTACAAAAAGCTCCGGAACCTCGTGCGGATACAGCACCTTACGTTACGCCATATCTCAGCCTTCGCTCTCGCCTGTCCCAAGTATGGATCAACCGGTGGACCATCTTGCTCTTGCTTGTGCTTGTCCGCCTCATCCTCCTGATCGCCCAGTTGCAGGACAATGTTGGAGATGCTAAAACCAAGGCCCTTTCGGCATGTACCAAGGTAGAAGACCTGGGGAGTGCCATGGCATCCATGCCACATTACCTCTCCGTTGGTGTCAATAACTTGGCTGCGTCAGGTATCGAGAAAACCGTCGATGGCATGGTTAAAGTTCTCGACCTCATCCTCCAAGGTGTTGAAGGCATCATCATTTTCTACATCAACTTTCTCACTGCCACCTATGTGTGCCTCATTACTGCGCTGGTCCATGGTAGCCTGGATGTTGTTGCTTCTGTTACCAAGGATGCTACTAAGGCCTTCAATACCATCATTGACGGCGCAACTGGAGAAATCCAAGACATTGCTTCCGGTTTGCAAACGGCCATCAACAAGATCACTGACGGCATTGAAAACTCCATCATTGGCAAATTCACGCCCGATATCCCCAAAATTGACTTTTCCAAGCCTATTGAGAAGCTCAAGGATTTTGACCTCAACTCAGATGACTTCGTCAAGGACGTTCAAAAACTCAACGACGATCTCCCCAATTTTGAACAAGTTCAAAACATGACCAAGGCCGCCATCTCGGCACCCTTCGAGCTCATCCGAAAATACATGAATCAAACCTACAACGGCTACAAGTTTGACCGAAATTCGTTTCCTCTTGCACAGAAGCAGCAGATGACGTTTTGTTCCGACAACGACACTCTGACCGACTTTTTCGACCATCTCTTCAGCCTCATCCACAAAGCCCGCATCATATTCATTGTAATATTAACGCTCCTAGCCGTAGCTGCTATTGCCCCCATGTCCTACTTGGAGATCCGGCGATGGCGACGACAGCAGAAGCACGCAAAACTCATCAGCCAGAACCAGTACGATCCTATGGATGTAGTGTACATAGCGTCTCGGCCAATGACATCTACCGGCGGTATCAAGCTTGCTTCTAAATTCAAGGGCAAACGACATATCCTCGTTCGATGGTGCTTTGCCTACGCCACCTCACCGGCGGCACTCTTCGTTTTATCGTTGGCAGTCACTGGGTTGTTCTCATGCTTCTGCCAATTCCTATTGCTCAAGGCGGTTCAGAAGGAGGTTCCAGCTTTGGCCGACAAAGTGGGTGGATTCGCAAATAATGTGGTGACGAGTCTTGAGAAGGTCTCCGATGACTGGGCCAATGATGCCAACGGTGTCGTCAAGGGGCTTACCGATGACATCAACAAGGACGTCTTGGATTACGTCTCCAATGGCACCAGCGCGGTAAATGACACCATCAACGTGTTTCTGGATACGATGGAGACCGGCTTGGAGACAGTCTTCAACGGGACAATCCTCCTCGCCCCCATTAAAACGGTCCTCCACTGTGTCATTGGCATCAAGATTGAGAGTGTGCAGAAAGGCTTGACATGGGTCCATGACCACGCACATGTCAGCTTTCCGCTTTTTGGCAACGATACTTTCAGCATGGGAGCTAAGGACTCCATTGACGGTGACTCGGACCTCAACTCCTTTTTGGCGAGCCCATCTTCAGTTACTACGGACGAGGTAACGGGAGCTGTTAAACGTGTCACCGACTGGCTATTAAACAGCCTTGTTCAAGAAGCACTTATATCGACCGTCATTCTTTTGGTTTACGTCGTTGTCGTTCTCATCGGCGTGGCGAGAATGCTTGCTGGCATGGCCACTCCTGATAAAACCCGTGCAGAGGGTGGAATACGCTATGCTGGAGATGGGGTAGTTACCAACACGTCATCGGATTTGAGACCTGAACAACCAGAGGGTGCTGGCTATGGAACGAGAACTTGGGTGCACAGCGAAAAGCGATAATGACTGTCGCCCTGGGCCTGAGAGTGGCATGCCGGAACCCTGCAGCTCCCATGAACTCTTGAGTAGTTGAAAAATAATGACAAACAAAGAGAAAACTGGAGATGCTTCTTTGATCATGGCGGTAGATGCATCGTGACACTGCTGTGCAGAAAAAATCTAGACTGCTTGTGGCGTCTTAATTGGGACAAGGACTTTTTGCATAATGCCGTGGGTTGAGGGCCCATAGGTGATGGCGTCTTTTTGTAACGGCGTTTTTGTATAAGAAGTTTATTGCAAACCTCATTTCTTGTTTATGGCTCTGAAGACACTGGCGATTGTGATATCCTAAGAATGTCAAGTTTGCTTCTTGTCTGGCACCACGCTGTTTTTCATATAGCCTAGATAATCAGGATGCCTTTAGACCAGACTGCGAAATGTGACGATTTGCAAATTTGATCATTGTCCTGTATGATGATTCGAGAGGCAGTGTCGTACCTAGCCAGCTGTGTCTCGCTTGTAGGTACGATTATTCGTATTAATGTGACTGATCCATCACCATGAGGTGTTGAAGCTGTCTGGTTTCAATATACGTAACTAATGGACAGTACGGATATGCAAGATCCAGATGTTAGCTGTAGCCAAACTTAGTACATCGTTAACTCCAGAGTCAAAGATGGCAACAGCGAGATCCGTAAACGAGGGCGATGCCGTTTCTGGAAAGTCCGGCACTGGATGCACAGAATGCGGAATACCCCACTTACCCGCATCTGCAGGAGCGGGAGTGCCAGGTGCATTTACGGAGTACTCATGTAGAGTTGGTGGCGGAGAGGTTCCTTCCGGGGTGACATAATAACACACACATGGCTGGGCTACTGTGGGGTATCTGACTGCGTATGACTGCATTGTCTCCTGAATTGCCTGTAGACCTGACTAACGCTCTCACTGTACAGAGTAAACTGATGTGTTAGGCACTAGTACTCTGAGTCGAGGCAATCCCACCGCCACCACACCGTGGCCGATGTCGTCGATAAAAGAACTGATGTCCCCCTCTGTTTACCGCTCAACTCCGGCTTCAACATTCCCCCCAGAAATCAGTCTTTTGCCAATTGAATAATCCGAGACACGCAGATCGGGAATCACCATGGACGCAATTAAAAAGACGTTTCAGCGCTGCAAGGCCCAGAACAGGGTATGGCTGCCCCTCACCTGCCCCGCGACGGGCTTTCTTCGAGGTTCTGCCTCACAGCTCGAAGTGATTGACTGACGTTTGATAGGCTGCGCTGGTTACATATGTCACAGCAGGTTTCCCCCGGGCTGAGGATACGCCTGGTATTATGCTGGCCATGGAAAAGGGCGGAGCTGGTGAGTACATTGCTTCTCTGGCCTTGGTCGTTGGCTCTCGTGGCGGTGTTTGAAGTGTCCTGGTATAGGTTGTGACTGACTGGATAATAGACGTAATCGAGATCGGTGCCCCCTTTACCGACCCTATTGCCGACGGCCCGACTATCCAGACTGCCAACACTGTATGACTCGAATCTTGGTGTTCCCTTGTTTACCGCTGACTCGTTCCGTAGATTGCTCTTCAGAATGGTGTGACAACGGAGTCGACTCTTGCTATGATCAAGGAGGCGAGAGACCGTGGGCTCAAGGCTCCTGTCATGTTGATGGGATACTACAACCCTCTGCTCAGCTATGGAGAGGAGAGACTCTTGAAGGATTGTTCTGACGCTGGTGTCAATGGCTTCATTGTGGTCGATTTGCCGCCCGAAGAGGCTATTTCTTTCCGCAAGCTGTGCACAAAGGGAGGGTGAGCATCATGCTGTTGTCCCTCAATTTAAATGAGTGAAAGCTAACGTTGGCCACTTGTGTAGCCTCTCCTATGTACCCTTGATCGCCCCTGCTACGTCAGACGCCCGAATGAAGCTTCTTTGCCAATTAGCCGACTCTTTTATCTACGTTGTCTCGAGGCAAGGTGTCACTGGAGCCTCAGGAACCATGAGTGCCAACCTGCCGGAGCTGGTCGGTCGAGTTAAGAAGTACAGTGGTAATAAACCTGCAGCCGTCGGATTTGGTGTTAGCATTCGGGACCACTTTTTGAGCGTGGGCGCTATCGCCGACGGTGTCGTTGTTGGCAGCCAGCTCATCAACGTAATTCAAAAAGCCAGTCCCGGCCAACAGGCAGCCGATGTCGAAGAATTCTGCGCGCATCTCTGTGGCCGTGATTCGAGAGGACAGGAGACTACACGAGAGGTTGGCATCGTCGAAGCTGTAGCTGGTGCGAGCGGTCCTAGCGGCAAGGTCACCGTAAACGATATTATCACAGACGACGACCGGATCACTGATGAGCAGGATAGTGCGCTAGTTGCACAGCTCGCAGCTCTACACGGAAAGATTCCTGCTCGCTTCGGCGAGTTTGGTGGACAGTATGTTCCTGAGAGTTTGATGGACTGCTTGACTGAGCTGGAGGACGGCTTCAACAAGATCAAGGACGACCCTTCCTTCTGGGAAGAATATCGATCGTATTACGACTACATGGCTCGTCCGTCCCGCATGCACTTGGCTGAGCGTTTGACGGAACATGCTGGTGGCGCAAACATCTGGCTGAAGCGAGAGGATCTCAACCACACGGGTAGCCACAAGATCAACAATGCCCTCGGCCAACTCTTACTAGCGAAGAAGTTAGGCAAGACCAAGATTATTGCCGAGACGGGCGCTGGACAGCATGGAGTTGCTACTGCAACAATCTGCGCCAAGTTTGGAATGGAGTGCACTGTCTACATGGGAGCTGAAGATGTGCGAAGACAGGCCCTCAATGTATTCCGCATGAGGCTTCTTGGTGCCAAGGTTGTGGCTGTCGAGGCAGGAAGCAAGACGCTGCGAGATGCTGTCAACGAGGCGCTCCGTGCATGGGTCGTTGAGCTTGACACTACGCATTATATCATTGGTTCGGCCATTGGTCCCCATCCATTCCCAACTATCGTGCGTACTTTCCAGTCGGTCATTGGTAACGAGACCAAGCAACAGATGCAAGAGAAGCGTGGCAAGCTTCCCGATGCTGTTGTTGCTTGCGTTGGTGGTGGAAGTAATGCGACGGGCATGTTCTACCCCTTTGCTGAGGACAAAAGCGTCAAGCTGCTCGGCGTGGAGGCAGGTGGTGATGGTGTTGAAACGACAAGACACAGCGCTACTCTCACCGGCGGATCGAAGGGTGTGCTGCATGGTGTGAGGACATACGTGCTCCAGGATAAGAATGGGCAGATTTCGGATACGCACTCTGTCTCTGCTGGACTTGATTACCCCGGTGTCGGCCCTGAACTGGGTTTCTGGAAGGACAGCCAGCGGGCCGAGTTCATTGCCGCGACCGACGCGCAAGCCTTCGCTGGCTTCCGATTGATGAGTCAATTGGAAGGAATCATCCCTGCGTTGGAGTCTGCCCATGGTATCTACGGCGCCGTTGAACTGGCTAAGAAGATGAAGAAGGGTGAGGATATTGTGATTTGCTTGAGCGGTAGAGGAGATAAGGACGTGCAGAGTGTGGCGGAGGAGTTGCCCAAGATTGGGCCGCAGATTGGATGGGACCTTCGGTTTTAAGGCTCACGAAGTGCATAAGCAAGGACTTACGTATGAATTAGGAAAGGGTTATGACTGACTCACATGAAGTCATGGCAATGGCAGAGTCTATAGGCGTTTTATATCGGCAGATCTTTTATACATTGATGTAGAATAGATAGAAGTACAAGATGAAAGTGACATTATACAAGGTCTACCCCCTACTCCTTCTTTGCGTGCTGAGGCTCCGCCTCATCTGCCTGGTCAAGATCCCGGAGGAGCTGCTCTTCCGCCTCGTCAGAAAGCTCTTCGATACCCTCTAAGTCTCCCAGTTCTGCATCGCCAAGGATAAACGCATCAGCCATGGCAGCGTGAATTTCATCGATCGTATTGCGACTCCGCTTGCTCAGCGGGCCGGGCGTAGCAAAGTCGAGGGCATATTGAATAATGTCGTCTCTATCCTCCAGCTCCTTGGGTTCCATCCCTAGCGCCACCCTCTCATCGTTGAACCGCCGTTGCACAGCTTGCGTCTGCATAACCAGCCACCTCAGATTCCAACCGCCCGGTCCCAACTCCTTGATCCGCGCGGGCTTGCTCTTCAGGAGGTAATTCTCCAGGCCGCCCTCGCGGCGAATGGTCTTGAGGACCCGTAGCGTAAGACGAGTCTTGATGCGCGCGCCGAGAGAAGGGACGATGAAGTTCTTGACGTGGACATTGGGCCGCCAGAAGCGGCGAGACTTGTTGTTGTGTTTCGGAGCGACGTTGTTGCCGAAGCGGATGCGGGCGCTGCCGTAGAGGCCTCGGTTGGATTGCTTGTAGATGAGGCGCTCGCCGTAGGGGTAGGGAGGGATGAGGTTTGAGGGGAGGCGGTGGGGTTTTATGGTTTTGGTGAGAAGGGTTGGCGTGGTGGTGAAGGTTCGGAGGGAGGGTCTGGAGGCACAGGCGCAGGATGAGAGGAGGGCGGCGATGGGCCGGGTGGAATTGAAGAACGGCATTGTGGCGGTGGCCGTCTTGAGTGGACAAGCGTGGGTGGGGAGAGGCGGGCGAAGGCGTCGACGTGGATCGACGGTACCTCGTGCCTCGTGCCGCTGGAGATGTCGATTGATATATCGAGATAATTTGGCTCTGCAAGATTTGGAGTTTTGGTAGCTTGGTTTGGTAGGGAGTCTGGAGCTTGTCGGGAGAGGTTGATCCGGACCGTGGGGGACGGACTGGCCAATCATGTGATTCCGTGGGGCTTTCGCGATGGGGACGGACTTACAACGTTCACCGCATTTGGTTTCAAGGGTTGGTTGTAAACCTGTAATTCACTGACTTGACTGAATTGTTTTCCGCTTCCAGACATTAATGGTGATTTTATTTCAAGATTCAGGTGGCCTTTATTTCACGGCGTTGAGCCGGAATGTTGAGGCCTCGGCATCAAACATAGCTCCAGCTCACTCACGCGTACACTCCTCACTCACGTCTCCTCACTCACAACCCATCAAACCCAAGACAACAGGGGAAATAACCCGAATATCCAAATCGCAAGGTCGTAGAGCCGCCGAAGAGAGGCACCACAAATCTCAGGAATACCCGAGTCCAAAGAGACCAAAAAGCTATGTTCCCCCCACTAGAGGAAGGCATCCTAGAAAACAACCCCAAGTTCGCAAAGCTGTACAGGGTGCTTACGACGGAGATCCTCAACGAGGACGGCACTCTTAGGAATGGCGAGGCGGCCAAGGAGAGGGCGGCTGTAAAGGAGGTGTGTTTTGGCCCGCTTACCCTGAGGGCTCACTCTGAGATGAGCTGCAGCTTGGACACTCTCAACCTCCTTGACCACCCCCCTCACAACCACTCATGCTAACCATCCAGGAACTCGACCAACACCGCCTCCAATCCGCCCAACAGGACCTCCTCCTCCACGCCCTCAAAACAGCCGTCCCATCCCAAACCTCAACAGACGCCTCCCTCCTCGACCTTCTCACCATCCTCCCCCCCCTCCTAGAAGCACCGCGCTCCCGGTCCCTTTCCCCCGAAGATCTCGATCTCGTGCTGTCCAGCCCGCCCCTTTCAGACCTAGAACATCACCTCCCCGACCTCGCGGCCCTCGTCTCCTCAAACCTCCATGCCTCTGCGCTCTCCCTCGCGCGCATTGCCCACCCAACCACCAACCCTTCCTTTCTCCACCGCCACATCGCCTCTCTACCGCAGTACGTCTCAGACCTACAGGACGACATCGCCGCCGCAGACCAAACCTTGTTTGAATCACGCACCGAAACCCTCGCGTCCCTCGCCGCCCTCTCCTACTCCCACACAAACGAACTAACAGACCTCATGAACGCCCTGGAGCTAAAACACGGCCCCATCGCCCAAAACCTTGAGCTCCACGCCGAGGACGTCTCCCTGCAAGCACAACACACCGCCGTCGACGCGAAAAAGACGCTGACGACGCTCCAAGACGAAATGTACTCGCCGGACATCGTAGCCGCCATGCAGAACTACCTCGCGCATTTAAAGGATGCAAAGGTGCGGATGGCGGAGAAGGTGCGCTCACAGCAGGCCCAGCTGGCGGAGTACGGGGTTGGGGATGAAACTCCTGCCGGGAGGGCAAAGGAGAAGACGATGAGGGAGCTAGCGAGGGTGTACCGGGAGATGCAGCAGCAGATGGAGGATGTGAAGCGGGATTTGGAGAGGTTGGAGCGTCGTAAATGACGGACTATTGGCTTATTCAATCCATATTGCAGATATTAGGCAGTAGCGCAACGGTCATGGAACGTTGGTTGGCTTAGAAGTAAGAGCACGTGTATATGATGGTTGTAAGAAGAGAATTGGCTTCATGTCTAGCTTCTATCTTGTTATACATTGCACACAGTACACATTACGACTGACTCGTCATGCAAAAACCCTCACCTCAAGACACGTCCCTTAACCCTTGACCTTGAAGATGGCCTCAGCCAGACGACCCACATTGTCAGACGTGATGCCAGCCACGGAGATACGTCCGTCCTTGGTAGCATAGACGGAGAACTCCTTGGCCAGGCGCTCCATCTCCTGAGCCGTCAGCCCAGTGTAGGCAAACATGCCGATCTGGCTGGTGATGTGCGACCAGTCGTGCTTGGAGCCCAGCTTCTCGAGGTTCTCCTTGAGCAGAGTACGCATGGTGATGATGCGGTCGGCCATGGCCTTGAGCTCGACGAGCCACTGGTCGTACAGCTTGGGGTTGCTCAGGATCTCGGAGGCGATGCGCGCGCCGTGGATGGGGGGGTTGGAGTACAGGGGGCGGATGATGATCTTGAGCTGGGAGTCGACGCGCTTCTTCTCGGCGGCGTCGGCGCAGAGGAGGGAGAAGGCCCCGACACGCTCGCCATAGAGACCCTACATTCGTTAGCATTGCACTGGCAAACGAGTATGAAGATGGTAGGGGATGCTCACCATGTTCTTGGCAAACGACTGGCAGAGGGCAATGTCGTGACCCTCCTCGACAAAGTGGCGCACAGCAAAGGCGTCCTTGTCAACGCTGCCGCTGGCAAAGCCCTGGTAGGCCATATCGAAGAAGGCAAAGTGGCCTTGCTGCTTGACGACCTTGGAAACCTCGCGCCACTGCTGCTCGGTAGGGTCGACGCCAGTGGGGTTGTGAGCACAGGCGTGGAGGAGGAAGATGCTGCCCTTGGGAGCGGCCTTGAGGTCGGCGACGAAGCCTTCGAAGTCGAGACCAATGGTGTCCTTGTTGTAGTAGCGGTACTGCTCGACCTTGAGGCCGGCGTCGGTGAAGACGGCCTTGTGGTTGGCCCACGACGGGGAAGGGATGTAGATCTTCTTGTCGCCGGGGTGGAAGCGCTTGAGGAACTCGGCGCCGATGCGCAGGGCGCCAGTGCCGGAGATGGACTGGGTGATGGCGATGCGGTCGAGGGCGGGTGAGTTGGCACCGTAGGCGAGCTTGGCAGCGAGGGCCGGGAACTCGGGGACACCGGTGATGCCGGCGTACTCCTTGTTCAGCTTCTCGCCGATGATTTTGGCTTCGGCGTCGCGGACCGAGGGGAGGACGTAAGGCTTGCCCTTGTCGTCACGGTAGGCGCCGACACCTAGGGGGTGAGATATTAGTTTAGTCGAAGGGGCGATGTAGTTTGGATGCGCGGGTGCGTACCGAGGTTGATCTTCTTGTCAAACTTGTCGGCCTTGAAAGCTTCGGTGATGCCTGTGCGCTGTCAGTAATGAGTTGCGTGATGGGTGATCCATCAATTGACAGAGGGCTTACCGAGAATAGCCTGCGAAAGAGGAAACGAATTGGTTAGTATACAGGCTTCAATTTCAAGGCGCAATCGTAGTCCAACTCACATCCTGCAAAGCCGTTAGTAAATCGCATCATGCATCACCCCTGACGCACATCACCTGGGGTGCGTCAGCCACAGGAACAAAACTCACAGGAGGGCCCTGAGCAACATTGGCCCAAGTAGAGGCGCTGCGAGCGACCGCCATGTTGATCGTGGCCGGGCGCACGGCAGCTTGCCTCGTGGCAGCAGTTCGAAGAGTAGACAGCATGATGCGGGATATGAGGAGCGTGGAGATGGAGCTAGATGAAAACAAAAGGGTCAGAAACTCGCACTGCGGGACGCAAAAGGACACTCTGCATGTACAGGCAGGCGTCCTTGACTGTCGTGACTGGGGAGATGAGCTTTGGATATGGAGCTTGACTGACCGACGTTGGAATTGTGAGAGGATGCAGGATCCAAGTTTTTTGGTGAAGACACGCACAGGGAGGCATCAAAAGAAGAACGCACGACTCACAGGCTAAAATCGAGGTGGGTCCGCCAGCGCTGTCCTCTGTGATCCCGAGCTTAGTCCTTGCGCAGTACCTTCGCGTCGTACTTGGCAGTGTCTTCTTCCCCAGGGCTTCCAGGGCAACAATAATAGCGCGCAGTATTATTTACTCCGTTAGTACCACCTCGACTTTTTACTGGAGCGCCTCGGTGCATGTCGGATTCGGAGGTACGGGGCGCTGCAGGGCCGCTGGGGATGGGGTAGGTAGGGGTAACGCTGAGGTATGTCCGATTATCGCTGCGGCTGTTACCTGTGGTGGAGTTATTACTTAATATTTTAGCGACCTCTGTCGGTGTTGGCGACAGCTGGGTGACATGTAACTACGAGGTACTGCGGAGTAATAGATGCATCCTCTGGGAACTGGGTGCCGGTGGTACATGTGAAGGTGGTATTTCGTCTAGTCGTCACATGTAATAAAATCAGTCGCTACAAACCTCCAGTTGAAATAATATTTAGCTGATGAAACACAGGCACGCGAATTATGGTACATGTAGTGTTGATATCTACAGTACACCTCATTGCCATGCACAGAAATCTCGAGTATCGAGGCAAATGCACCATCTACTCGACAAACGCTGAACCAAAATACATTTCCCCGTCTTTATTTACATCCGTTCTTGACCGTCATAATCAAGCCACAAAGGACCGCTGCTCCACGATCCCCCCGTATTGATCCATCACCTTCTCATTCACATCCGCCTCAAACACGTTCACCTCGGTCGTCGAGAACTTTCTGGCGCTGACGCCCTGCTCAAACAGCATGTCAAGCTCGGCGAATGTACGGCCGCGCGGCTCAGGCAGGCGGAAGTAGGTGTAAACAATGCAGAGGAAGCAGATGCCTCCCTAGTTACTCGTCAGTTACGGTCAGAAGAGGAGAAGAATGCTGCGTACCCAGAAGAAGCCAGTATAGTTGCCCCAGTTCCAGGACCCGGGGTTCAGCATGTACGGCGTCAGCACATTGGTGATTATGCCAATGACGTTACTGTGTGATGTTAGCGGGGTGGTTCTGAAGAGCGCCGACGAACTCTCAAAGGAGAGGAAGGGCAGGAAAGTCAGGGCAGCATACTAAAGGTTACGCCCCAAGACAACGGTCTTGATCTGCAGACGACGAGACGACAGCTCTGCAACAAGAGAGTAACACACAGTCCCCACCGTCAGCTGATAGAACAGAGCCCAGACAATCATGATGCTACCCGTAGCGAGCGAGCCCTGCGAGCGATGCGCCGCGGGAACGAGTCCCAGGAAACCCAACACGAAGAGCATGGAGCACAGGCCGCACAGGCCGTAGAGATAAAGAGACCGACGACCAATACCGTAGCTCATGAGACCCCAAGCACCAAAGACACCGACCATGTTGATGGCGTACTGGCCCAGCGCAAATGAGTAGGAATTGGACTCGGAGAGACCGGCCTGCGTGAGGAAATAGGTCGAGTAGTTGGAAAAGGTGTTGCCGCTAAGGTTCTGAATCGCCCAGGCCATGCACACAATCTCGGTTCGGCGGCGGTCGACGCCCTTGAAGCAGTCCCAGTAGGTGGCGCCGGCAGTCATCTTCTCCTCGAGCGCCGTCGTATGTACCATCATGGCGATGGTTTCGTCGGCATCAAAGTCGGTCTCTCGGTTCAAGCTCGTCAGGCGCAGCAAGGACTTCTTTGCCTTTTCAGCCTCGCCCTTACGAACCAGCCACCAGGGCGACTCGGGCGCAAAGTAGATGCCGATGAACAAGGGGACGGGCCACATCCACTGCAGACCGTAGGGGATGCGGTACGCCCACTCATCGTTGCGGTTCAACATGGACTTGATGACACCGATGCCAATCTCTTGGCCGAGACCCCAGCAAAAGTTGACATAGGTGGTGAGATAACCGCGCAGGGCAACTGGGCAGACCTCGGAGGCGTAGGTGATGGACAGCGTCTGGAAGACACCCCAGGGGATACCGCACAGGATCTCTGCTACGAGGAGGGTCTCGACATTGGGGGCTGTGAAGAAGATGGCAGTAAAGGCGGCGACGAGGAAGAGGCAGCCCAGGACGGTTTTTTCGGTAGCCATAGCGTTCGGATACCCAGCCATTGATGAAGAGACAATGATTTCACCCACTTGGGCACCCTGAGAAGAGCTTGTCAGTAAGAAGGACCGAGTAAAGAAAGGTGTCTTGTGCTCACGTTGCTCAGACCTGCTTGCCAGCGAGAAGGCACCTGGTATTCGCCAGAGCCATCGTTGAGCAGCTCGCCATATTTGCGATTGAACTGGGGGAAAGCATCTGCACAGAGGGCAGAAGCGATTAGCGAGGTGAGACACGCAGAGACACGATTTGCAGGGGAAGCAAGACATACAAAAATTGGTGACTAGAGAGATGTCGTATCCCTCCATGACAATACAGGTGGAAATGAGCATGCTCCAGAAGACGGCCTTGGGATACAGCTTGATGCCCTGCATGAGCGTCATGGTCTGCTCCTTTGAGGCAGCGGACCTGGCGTGGTCGACGACATTGCGATGAATCTTTTCGTGGACGGCGTCAGCGTCGTGCTGGTGGTCGTCGGCGGTCTTGACGTCCATGCTGGGCGGCAGATGCTCGACGCTTGCAGAGAGAGCAGTTTTGTCTTGGCCTAGCGATAGGGTGGTATTATTGTGAAGGACGAGTTGAGGGAGGGAGTATCAGACGAGCTCAACCTGCAGCTGATCACAGGATGGGACAGAACAGGACGGGAGTCTCCCAGCTTTTATTCAATCGCTGTCTCGTATGCCGACCACCGAATCCGGTCCGGTCCAGAATCTGGTTGGCTGACGAACCTAGTCCAACTAATAAGATGATCGAGTCAAGAACTGAGGAACCAATAAGCAAACTACGAAGACGAATCGGATGGAGAAGCGGGGGAGACCGAGAGGGGGGCGCCGCAAGAATGAGGGGAAGAGAGAGACGGTGGTTTTTTTGAAAGTAATAGTTAATTTGGGAGAAGCTCACTGACGGAGTTTCAATTTCATGGGGAATCCCTGGCCCGTTGCAACTCCTGGCGTCGTGCTGATTTTTCTCGCCTTAGTGGAGTGGAGAAGCGCTCGCACTTCAGCGACCCTCTGTACCTGCTGACTATCCCTCGTTGTCAGTGGTGCAACTGGTGCTGCCGGTGTCCACTTCCCGCTATAATGCCAGTTCTTAGTGGAGGAGCCGGCTGGGACTATGTATGGCAGGGCGATCCACTACAATTTCGCGAGTCTGTCTAATGTCAGCATGCCATGGATTTTTAGGGCCCTTGTGCGTGCAACTTCGTGATGGCCGTGGTGGTGGTGGCTGCTTCCCCACAGGGCTCATGAGTCTGGGGTGTTCGGCGGGGGTGGAGATGCCGTTTTTGTGCAGGTTACAGCTCCGTAGCGGGTGGCAATGGGGATGTTCGGCTTAAGGAGGCCGTGCAGTTTGCTGTCAGTTATTGTTGGCAGAGAGCAGCTTGTCATCACACGCTACACGCGACTGCCTAGCATCGAGGCGAAGAGGGAAAGAGGGAAAGAGGGAAAGAGGGAAAGAAGGAAAGAAGCACACGTGGAAAGAGCACCCTTCCATTACTGGGAGAGCAAGGCCGACCGAAAGTATCACAAACCATGTGGCCCGCTAGGGTAGCGTCACTCCCTCCCGCAGAACATACCACTGCAGCACGTAGCACTCGCCTAACCAACGCGGCCACAGCGCCATGCACGCCTGTTTCTACTATAGACCCCATCTCACGAACTGTATTTGCGACTATCCTCCCCTCGGGTCACATCCGGAAACGCTGTCTTCATATCCATCGCCCATTCGCGAAACCACCGCCACATCGCCACAACATCATCCTCGCCGTCCATCTCCTCAACAGTATAGCCTACCCCAACCTACTCCTCGAACAATATACCCCCAAGCCCCAAAACCTAAAACCATCCCCCAATCCCCTCCCGCGCCACGCCGCCGCCTCCGGCGGATCTAACCCCAATCCCCAACTCCTCGCCGCACCCTTCCCAAACGAGCAACCTACCCAAGGCGTGCCCAGAGACGCCTCCCAGATCATCGCCAGCCCTATCCACACTGGCCCAAACACGTAACTCGCAAGCGGGACGTGCTTTACCGTCATTTTCAATAGCGTGGGCGTGAGCGCTCGTCACCGGAACGTGGAAACTTGGGGTCGAGTCAGGCGTCCCCGTGGGGTGTGGGTGGCGTCTCCACGACGTTGAATCTTACGTAGATGCTAGTCGCAGCTATAATTATGTAGTGTACCATCATAATCTCACGCCGGTTAACCATACACGTTGTTTCCAACAGCCATTACCAATCCCGATGACATCTTCTCAAACATGTTTGGAATCTTACGGGCGACACGCCGCCATTCAGCTCAGCCCATGACCATGTCTAAACACGCAGCTCACCTCTTCCAAAAATCTCTCCACCACTCCTTCATCCCATACGCCTTCTCCTCCGCCTCCAAATGAACCCTCACCGCGTCCCTCCCCCCAAGTCTCTCAAGCAAACTTCCATCCCTCGCCGCCGCCGCCGCCGCCTTCGGAAGACTCGACGACCGCTTCCCCCCCAATTGCCCTCTCCCGAATCTCATCCGCCACCTGCGGCGCAACGTCCGCGTAGCACGCCGCCAGCTCGCGCTCCAACAGGAAATACGGCTTCTTCGCCAGTTCGGGAGCCATGAGGTTGTAGCTTCTTGTGATGGCGTTGAGGTTCTCGACCGCTAGGGACATGTACTTGTGCTCTGTCTCTTCCCAGGTTGCGCTTCGGAAGGGACCAGACACCACTAGATCCGGCTTCTCTCTGGACATGCCCTGTGTCGTAGATTCGGTAACTGGTGTACTATTTTTCATGACCAAACACCACTAGATCCGGCTTCTCTCTGGACATGCCCTGTGTCGTAGATTCGGTAACTGGTGTACTATTTTTCATGACCACACTATCCGTCAATGTGCCAGGCACAACCATCTGATCCGTCATCCGCTGCCGAGGATTATACACTTCTTCCGCCGCGGCAGTACGCCTCGCCTTCCTCACATGCTCCTGTAGCGATCACCCTAAGAGCATATCCTCGCTGAATAGCGCTTCCAATCGGTTCTTAGCCGCGCGCGAAATACTCTCGCGTTCTTGGCCAACTCCTGCTGCTTCTCGATCCACGGCGGGCACGATATCCTGGCGCTGAATCATCTTGTTCATAATGTACTCCGTAGTATCCACGAAAGGATTATTCGCCCGGGGATCTCTCTCCATTTTTGTTCCCCGTGGGAGGTTCTTAAACTGGCCTCGCGCAATGGCATCCTCGATTCGCTCGTTTGCCAGCGCGGCAATCCCTGACATTGAGGACCGACACAGAGCGCCCTGTCGGCTGGAACCTCTCTTTAAATTCCTTCTTCATTTCCTCCTTTCCTTATCCGATAGACCCTTAACCTCCTTCATTCCCATGCCAGAGTATATGGAAGCTCTATCGCGGGCACTTGCAGCCCTTTGGCCCGGGTGACAAGATAGGCGCCTTCTTCAACCGCGTATCCACAGGTGGCGGCTGATATTTTCAACGCAGTCCCGGCTTGAGAGGTTTACTTGAGTCATCAAGCATTCTCAAAACAGCATCCGACACCTCCTCCTCCCCAGTCCACGGCTGTGCGCCAGCTATATACCGTGTGCCCGCCCCAGCTGAGCTGAGACCGGCTTGCGCAATAGCACCCGAATACTGACTTCGAAACTTGGCATCCGCAATCTTGTCTAGAAGCCTTTCCTTCAACTCCTCCGAGAACCCCGCATCTTCCACTGCGCGCCGGCCAGCGGCTCCGCCCTCAATCATGGCGGCCTCGGTGGCTTCTTCAAGCCTCCGAGACATGGCACCCTGTTCGGATGCCGAGGGCGATTCATATTGTTCAGATGTTGACAGCTGCTTTTGCGCCAGGGCGGTATCTGGATGTATCTTTTTATTCGTCTCTATTTGAGAGGAATACCACACAGCATGCAATATTCTGTTAGGCCTTGCTATTAAGGCTTTGAGTTGAAGGCAGCGACGGCATAGAAACGTAGAACTTATAGTCACCGATGATGCCATTATGTATAGTACAGTACAAGGAGACGCATAAATTACACAAGGCAAACCACAACGAAATGACGAAAAAGAATAGAGAAGGTCGCTGATAGTCAAACG
The DNA here is from genome assembly GCA_009828645.1 of Calcarisporium arbuscula. Classification (NCBI taxonomy): domain Eukaryota; kingdom Fungi; phylum Ascomycota; class Sordariomycetes; order Hypocreales; family Calcarisporiaceae; genus Calcarisporium; species Calcarisporium arbuscula. Next base: position 172,884 of record WBSA01000019.1, read on the forward strand.
CGATATTGTCGGTGTTGAATCTAGAGTGGTGTTGTGGCAAAGCATCTGACTCATTTTGATGATACATTAGTAAGCGTTCCAGGAACTGCAGATGACGATGTGAATCATACAATGAACTCAACACCATTTCATAGAGTAGTACAAATTGTCTGAATTTTTTTTCCAAAACTGCTTTAAAGCAGACTGTAGCAGGGTCTTTTCTTCTACAATGCTACGAATACAAGAACTGGCAAGGATGGAGCTGCTCACTTGTCTGATTACTCTTGGAGCCCTGAGAGTTGGTTACTTCGCTCTCCTCTCGATGCATGTTGGGATATAATTAATTCACTTATCGCCTAAATTTACCAATATAATAGGGTATCTCAACATAATCTTAACGGAGTATGCCATCCATTTCATACTTCTACCTTCTTTCTAGATCTTCAATGGCCGCAATACCCAGAAATTCAGAACTGCTCAAAACATAAATTTGCCCCCCTTTTCACCATCTGAACTAAAAGCCTACGAGCTTCTCCGGCCATATGGCTCATACGGGAAGGCAGCAGCTACCGCAGCCGCAATGACGAAAATGCTGGCACAGACATACAGAGGCGCCGACGTCGATGTATCCGCCTCCGTTGCCACAATCGCAGAGACGATGCCCATAATTCGGTTAAATGCCACAGCAATGCCGTTGCCAGTACCGCGGTGGGCACTGGGTAAAATCTCAGGTGTATAGGCGTAAAGAGTTCCGTAGTAGATGTTGAGGCAGCAGGCAATCATACATGTAAAAAGTCAAGTCCTGCACAGCGGTCTGAACACCGGTATAGGCGAAGAAGAAAGCCATCGTAAGCAGCGCACCAATAACCATCGTGTATTTGCGGCCGAGAAGCTTGGTATTGCACATGAACCCTGCGAAGATAGGACCTGGAATACCAGAAAATTGAGTCAAGACGTAGTTGCGCCAAGTCTCAAATTCAGAGCGATGAAAGTCTTTTCCATGATTCTTCAAGTATGTGCTAGAAGGCGAGAGTTAGTCACGGTAACATTATGTAGAGCTTTTGTCGACAGGACACTTACGGAAGGAAAACGTAGAATAACGAGTATGCCAGACCGACGAGAGCCCAAGACAGCCAGACAAGTACAGTGGATAGAGCAAGCTTCCTGGTACAGAAGAGACCTCGGAGATGGACCCATGTCTCAGCAAAGGAGAAGCGGTTCTCACTATGCGAAGACCTGATGGTTCCGCAAGCTTCCAGCATCTCCAAGTTCAATGAACAAGGGCGGTTGTACTTCTTCGCCAGAAACTGGAGAGTCTCCACTACCTTGGCGTCCTCTCCGCAGCCCAAAAGGTATTTCGGAGTTTCCTTTAAGCGGATGATCGTGACTCGAAGTATTGACATGAGGAGTACTACGCCACCACCAGTGAACATTGTATATCGCCATCCCCAGTTGTTAGCCTTGGTACAGGTCGCGGCGTCCGCACAATTCCACTTGGTTGGAACTAGAAAGCCCCTGGTAGACCTCAATATTAGCATAGCGATGTGGCACACGATTGACGACGGATACGAACCAGGCAATGACTCCAACGAACAACTGTCCGAGGCCCCACCAGGCAGCGAGAAAGGTGAGAAGCCACTGTTTATTTCCAGGCAAGAACTCCAGGAAGACTGAAACATCTAGAATGAGATTGCCGCCTCCAGCCCAGCCAAGCAGAGCGATGAAGAGGGCAAGGGTCGGCCAGCTAGGCATAGCACCTGCTACGATGCAGAACACTGCACAGAGTATGAGAGTCGTGTTGAAAGCAATCTTGCGGCCGATGATGTCAGCCCCAAGTCCCCAGAAGAGGGCTCCTGAGAGCATGCCGACGTAGACAGCGATGGTGAGTGCATTGGCATATCCTTTACCACCAAACTCCATGAATGCCGGGCCCGCTATGACGGATTGGAAAAGAAGAATCATGGAATCGACGCAGTAGCTATTTTACCAGTGAGTAAAACAAATACATCAAGGAGGATATTTACATTTAGATGTATTGCAACTGCCCAGCTAAATGACATGAGATAACAGCGACTTCACTTACCCAAATCCATTCAGGAAGAAGAGTTTGACATGGTACGGAGTCCATCCAATCTCATTAATGGCCTTTGAAAGTATTAGCAACATACACGACAACATGAGCAAACATATGAAGAATCGAAGATGGTGACTTCTGGAGTGGGAGAGGGTATAAGGGAAACACTGTCCATATTGTTACTGTCGGCTTGTTTCACTCACATTGTTAACCAGGTGCATCTTCATATTTAAAGCTGGGTCAAGGTCTTGCAGAGAGAGGATATCGCGACCACCATGTAGCGAAGCATCGTCGACATTTTCAAGTTCGTTAGGAGTGCTGAGTCCTTCATCTTTGGATTCACCGGCCTTTTTCTCTAGGTCGGCGCCATCTGCCGATGAGTATCCCGGGGGAGCAATGCCTGTCATCTTTGCGTGTGTACGATCACCGTCTTGAATATTGCTGTCACAAAGAGAATGGGATAGGTATGCAAATTGGACCGGTTGTCACAGGTACGAATTGTGGAGGATGCTATAACTTCAAAGAGAAGGCTCCAGCTGCAGGTGCAGGTATCCAGTATACTGAAGACAGCGCAACAGCAACTAGCACAGGTATCACCAATAGTGGCTGTTCTGTGTATCTTCAAGGGCGTACCTTAACGCATTCCCATAGATCCGTATAGCTTCGTTTAGAGGCTCTAGGACAGTAGGGTTAGACGAAGGATAGTCTCACGTTCACCCAAATGTGCCGCGCAAATGAGCTTGCGACGAAAAAGATGGGTTGATTGCAGACCTCGTGACGGTTGGAGAGCGTGGGGACTATGCTGTAGGACGGCGACAAAGTGGTAGAGGTTGTCGCGTGTAGAGAGGAGTACTGTAAGAATGGGTGAAGCCAACCATCAATTCAAGAATGCGGAGGATGCTTTCAATGTAGAATAGCCAGGAGAGCGACACAGAGAAGGATGAGGAGAATAAGGACGAAGAAAGGCAACACATCGAGGAATGAGGAGAAGTACATGACCATCAAGCCAGACCGAGCCCCAGGGTGACTAGTGCCACTACCATGATTGTTGCCAAATGTCGTCCATCAACAGACAGGGACGCCTGTCCAAGACTGGGCATGACAGGGGAGACCAACCCCGTCGGTTCTACCTAGCCACTCACAGCGAGGGGGATTGGCAATGCGCAAGGTCCATTGCATACATACCCCGAGGCAAGCCAGAACTTGCAAGACAAGGCGACGAACCAAGTTTCCAGGCAACCAACCACAAACCAGCCAAATGTGGTCCCGTTTGGGGAATTGGCTTGCCCAGCACCAATAGCAGCGCCGCTGATCATCCTAGAAGGAGGAGGCATGGAGAGGCTCTGTCCAGTAGCTTGGAGGCATTCGGTGAAAATCGATGGCGACGACCCGTCCCAAGTACGGTGACCCGTCCCACCTAACAGTATCCGTACAAGACATAAGTCTAGTCGGTGCTGTGCACAGTGGAGACGAACGATCGCTTTCAATTGGATTAGATGCAAGAGTAGGAGATGGTGAAGACGGAGGCGAAGTACATTGGCGAAAGAAGAGAAGATGTTGGGAAGTCGGCCTCAGCGCCAATATCACGTCTTTGTAATTTGTATTTCCTATTCCTTATTCCCTCTTGGTATAAAAATCCAAGGCAGTTGGTAGTGTGTCGCGCTTGCCAACGAGCGATGGCCAAATTGAATCCTAAGGCAACCCCATTTACTATGTAAAGCTGGCGGAAATTCTAGCCACCCTCACTAGATTCGGCTTTAACCCTCCAGATAACAAACTCCAGCGACAATAAAATACGGCACGCAAACACCTGAAAGACAAGGCCCAAATTACCTGCACGTCACCCTCTGTCTCCTCTTCATGGCCCCAGAGTCAGGCATCTAGCCAATACCAGTGAGTCCGAGTGTGGGGATCCATCTCTGTTAGTTGCATGGTACATGGAGTAATCCGCCCTCGTGTTCGCTATCGCCTTTTTTGATAGGTTGGTATCCACGGGCCAAGGGCCAAGGGCATCGTCCTCTCCGTTTCCTTTTACAGCTGTCTTTTTGTCAATTGTCGTTCTTCTCTTGGGCAGAAACAGAGGCGGGGTCAGGGATTGAGAAATTGGTACTCCGTACATATGCAAGAGTCATTGCAGAACGAGGTATTTCTCAACCAGTTGCTAGGTCTGCACGCCCTTTTCTAGAAATATAACACCTGGGCTAGATGTGGGAAAACATTCTGACGTGCACATCTATTCCCATTAGGGAATTTGAGGTTTCTCTCCGCTCTCACGAAATAGCACTTGCCATTCATCCGCGGCACCACCAAACATCTCCTCATACGCTGTAGTATCTCGTACCGCCGTCCAATAAAGCGGCAACGGGGATAGGTGGGGGGACTCTGTACGGAGTCTTACGGCCGAGAATTGGGGCGCCATTGACCCACGACCGACGACTTAGGACGGGGTATACCTGAGGCGATGAGGGAAATACTACTGAAAGGAGGACATGTGAAAAGTAAGGAAATAGAGGGCGTTGACGAGAAAAAGACAAGGGGTGTCCTGGAGTATACAAGATTGGAGCTCCTAATTGGGGTTTCTGGAATGCGCCAAACTTCGACTTGTATCGTCGCTCGACCTTCATACCGCACTGCACAGGTGTGTCCTCCGTCTCTCAGAAATTCGGGAACTGCGAATTCTCAATTACTGTCGTCAATTGCCACGGCTGTGGCTTGCCTTGATGTCGTCATGATGGAATCCCCGACATTAGCCCATCCTTGTTGGACGCCGGAATTGCTTTTAGCGCGTGACTCGGTGCAGAATCATCAGCAACGACTAGCGGTTCTAAACCTTGTTATGTAGCCAGCCTCTACATCCTTCCGTCAACAGTCGTGGCACTGTCATGCTGGTGGTTGTTTATTTTTCCAAGGATTATTAGTCTCCCTAATGGGCTACTTACTCTATCGTCTCCAGAGAGTGATGGCCAACCATGAAGATCATACACCACATCAAGAACACCTCCGTGAATCGAAGTTTTGGATACCGCCACGGCGGAAGTCGATCCCTTCCTAATACATGAAATGAAGTCTGGGGTATCTCGTGGGCAGTGTAAATCCGAAGATCAACAGAAGACGAACGGTACAAAGTACCTGGTGCAATGGTCCGACAACGGCTACATGGGCAGTTTGAAGTCTCGTGAGTACTTGCCAATTCCACCTCACTAGTAGGAGTTGCAAACAAATATATATTCACTACTCCGCTTGCAATATATTATAAAAGGGTTCTCCGAGTCCCCTTTCGCTAACTGGTCAATACTCGTTTTATATTATTATTATATTTGGGTTGTTTTGGGGGGGGGGGGGGGGGGAGGGGGGGGGGGGGAGGTTGCGTCCCCATAAATAACATTTACCAGAAATGCTCCCGTACGCGACCATCCTGGGAGCTTCAACAATCTGTGGTGGTTCGAACTACATAGCTGTCAATATAATAATATAACAAAGTCTTCTATTTTTTTCATCATGCCTACGTTGGTAATAGAGTACAATGGTTAGCGTAACAACACGATAGAGTATATAAACCTCCGATACGCACTACAAAGAGACAAGAAGACAAGGGGAACAGGGAGGTATCTGTTGTCCATTTTACGCCTCCAGTCCATCTCAAATCATATGGTTCCAGCCCATTTCTGCTGCACCCAACAGCCCAGTCCAGCCGGCTCTCAACATTAATATGTAACATGCAGTATACGTTCCCAAGATGTAACCCATAACTTTTGCACTCATCCAGTGAACATCGCCCTCCTCAATTTACAAGCCTATAAGTCATCTCACTGAGTCCCAGGTCCAATGGCGCAGCAGAGGAAGTATGCGCTGAACAGGAACACATGAGATGACACCCCACAGTTCCACAATATCCCGGATAACTCCTATTCAATATGTGCACATGCAAATTAGATACGCCCACCATCAAGCACCTCCCTCTCCAAAAGCTCAACTTTACCTGATTCCCCCGTCCGCCTCCTCTCCATCACCCAGCGAGTCTCCCCGCTGTTCTCCTCAATGGTGTAAGAAATACTGTCCGACGAGCTCTTTTGTCGGCGGTGGCCTTTGCCATTTGACCTCCTGACTGGTATACCAGCAGCATTCGCATCTTGGTGCTTGCTCACTGGGAAGTCTGTCGCACTCGTGCCAGAGACAGCGGAAATGGGTGATTCTGTCATGTACGGCAGGTCTGTGGAGAGGAGAGGAGGTGACGTGAAGTGGTGGCTATCCGCTACGCTTTGAGGAAGGATTGGCTGCGGCTGTGCTGGCGGGGGAGACGAAAATATCGGCATGTCCATGGTCAAAGTTGGACTGCCAGATCGACTTCCCGGCTCTGAATCTCGGCTCACGTTGGAGAATGCCGACGTTTTGCGCACATGGCCCGTAGCTGGAGGACCAGGCGGAGGGCTTCTGTATTGTTGTGGCCAAGACGAGCCAGTTCCATCACCCCTTTCTGATTGTGGAGAGCCATCTCTACTGGACGAAAGGCTGATTTGCGAACCACCCCAGGCTTTGGATCGTAGACGGAGAAGAGCAGAGAGTGTCATCTGGTCATCGCCAAAGTCTCCCATCATTGCCAGCTGTGCCAGGCCAGGGCTCTGCAAGACCGGTGTTCCAGAAGCCAGGGCTGGGATTCCCAGGCTCATGAGCGAGTTTCTATTCGAGTACTCGGATCGTTCCGTGATGGGGGTCAGATTCGGTTCTCTGGAAATGACTCTGCCACTCGTACTGCGATCAAGACCTCCCGCTCCCTTGGGCCCAAAGAAGCCGCCATATCCAAACTCGGCGGACTCCGCTGGGCCTGTGGCGCGTGAGCTATTGTGCTGGCTCATCGGTGATGAGTAGAAGCCGAATTCTTGGCCGTACCAGCCGTCCGAGTCGTTAGCCAATGCCACTAGCGTTGGCTTCTGCAATAATATCATCGTCATCTAGTTCAAAATCATACATGTCATCGTATGTGTCATCGTATGTGTTGTCGTATGCGTTGCCATATGCGCTGTCATATGCGTCGTCCATTATATAACCACCATCGCTAACAACATCATCATCATGAAGCAAGTTTCCCAACGGCATGTCATCAGCCGGGCACTGCTCTTCCTGTTGAGAGATCGTTGAACTGCGGCGGAATTTACCTGACGCTGCTGCTTCATGGGCGGGCGGCAGCAAGAGCGGCTTGATAAGCAGCCATTGACCCTTGACTGGGAGCCGATGCTGGCGGTGCCTCCAGGGAGATATCTCCTGTACTGATTTCACACTGGTTCTTCGAGACCATAGACCCATCACGTCTAGGTCTTGAAGTTTCGTCGACGCTTAGTGAGGTATGAGCAGTAGTGGATTTTGAGAGGTCCGATTTTTGAGAAAGACTTGATGTCAAGTCGGATTCCCGCTTAAAGGAGCTTTTATTCACAGCCTGTCGCATCGATTGCGCCTGGGCAAATGCACCAGGGACTGGACGGCCAAACTGATCAGTGTCATTATCATCGAATATTGACTCATCAAAAGGTGCAGCGTCATATTCAGCCTGGGCAGCGAGCTCCTCCGCGAACTCGTCTCCCATGCCTAGCATTCCGTCGTCATAATATAGATCATCTGCCTTCAGAGTTTGAGGAACATGGGATACCGATGGGCCGTCTGTTGGTTGGGAGAGTGTGTCGCCCTCATCCAGATCTGCTCCTGGCATATTCATATCCTGAATACCAAGCCCAGAAAGCCTTGAACCCAGTCCTTGATCTGAATGTGAGACTGTTGTGTGCTCAGATATCAGAGGGATGTTCTGAGAACTGGGCGTGTCTTTCGTCATGGCAAAGCCAATGACCTTGCCATCGGCATCTCGTGGTGTCCCCATGAGACCCGCACTCCGCGGGCTAGCCAGCGACGATGTTGGATTCGATCGCTGAAAAACGAAGCCCGCGAAATTGTCCTGATCGTTGTCAGGGTCAGCCTCAGCTTGGTCGTGGTCATCCTCAACTACATCGTCTTCAACAAGAAAGTCTTCCTCTTCGTCATCATAGTCGGCATTTACTCCGGGTATCGGTTCTTCACCACCAACGAAGTCTTCCTCTCCATCATCGTAGTCAATATTTACTCCAGGTATTGGTTCGTCTCCAACAAGAAAATCTTCCTCTTCATCATCGTAGTCAGCGTTTACTCCTGGTATCCGTTCTTCAAGCCCATCGTCGTCCATCATGGCATCATAGTCAAAAGCGTCCTCATCGAAGTCGTCAAATCGAGAGTCTCGTGGCTCGGACTCTTCTGTAGTCTGTCTCTCGAGCTCGCGTTGGCGATGTTTCTCTTCCAGTAACTTTTCCTGTTTTCCTCCACCCGCCATGTCGAAGCTGAATCTTGAGGATGTGCTCTTCATATGCCGAGGCACTGATGATAGCATGTCCTTATTAGACAAGCCAGATATTGACACATTCCTGGAGCGATTAGTGTTTGAAGGGTAGATGGCTTGAGAATGTGAAGATGCTCCATCATGTGTAATTAGAGATGCTGGATAAGAGTCCAATTGCTTGTCAGAAACGGCAGCATCTTTGAGAGGCACTGGCGGTGCAACATCATTGGACTCTAGCTGTCCAGTCGCGTTCACAGAGACAGCTGCGATTTCCGGGCCAGTGTGAAGGGATTGAGCGGTTTGCGGGGAGTACACGCTTGGTGAGTCTGAGACAGCAGAAACAGAGGTTTGGCTCGTCTCTCTAGTTGGATGCATGTCCATGAATGACTCATCGCGACTCTCAGGAAAATGACCTGGTCCTTTGTCTTGCTCGGCCGTCAGGTCTGTTCGGGATGATGAGCTAGTGAATACAGTATTCTGGTTGGAGACTTGGTTTCTTCGCCTCGGCGCGCTGAAGTCGTGAACACGAGTACCTCTGATCCGGGGGTCGTAGGATGGCTCTCTCGGCTGAGTAATGATTGGAAGAGGCAGGACATCTGGCACGTTCTGGTTATTCTTCCTCCTCATCAACAGGGTGGACATTGGGTTCTTCAAGAAAGGCAGGCCTTTCTTCCCCTTCTGCGGCTCGATATGGGTGATATTTGCCGCCGGAGCGGGCGGTGCTGCATCATTTGAGGCGCGGACTGCGGGCCAGCGACCAGACATGCCAGCCCCCGAGTTCTGCAGATCTGTAGGTGTGCTGAATGACGGCTTGATCTGACCATATTGAGGTATTGGTAGCCTAGATGTCGTATCTGGGTGGATGGGAGCCTTCGCATTATAACGCAAATTGTCGTCTTCTGGGCTGATTGGGGTTGAACCGTCGTTCGCATCCGGTCTGGGGGCAGTCTGCTGCGCTGCCACGTCTCGCCGGTAATTCGCCAAAGCGACGCCTCCAATAAATCCACTGCCCCCATGGTAAGGTGATCGTTGAGCTTGCTGCGGCCGGCCGTCGGGTTGAGAGTAAAAGTCGAGGGTACCAGACTCTGCCGAGGTGACGCGAGTTATTGGGGGCAACGTCGGCGGTATAGTGGAAGAACCGGCTGAGGAGGTCGCGCCGTCGAGAGGAGAGGCGGAATCGGGAGCGAAAGGAGAGTTGTGGCCACTATGAGGCGACGCGGATGTTTGTTGATCGGGAGAGGGGGACGTTGGGTTCGAAGCGCCACCTCGGCGATGGAGGCGCAAGTGGGAGAGCATGGCTGCACCGGCAAGGTCTATTTAGGCAGACTGACGTGGTTATGCATCAATACAAGCCAAATACGAGAGGAAGGACCTCGTTGAAATGGAATTTGATAAGCGGCGGCGGCAAACAACCTCATCTCTCGCGCTGTGCTTGGTTGGTCATTGTCGCAGAGTTGGTTATGGGAGGGATTTGCTGGTATGGGCGGTTTGCGGCCAACCCGGTGGTTTGCAAAGCGCAAACCGCAATCAATCCTGTTGAGAGGCCGTGGCTTGAATTGATGCTAAAAGGCGAAAAGTGCGTATTAGGGGGTGGTCGTCTACACGTGGTGAGACGACAAAGATTGTAGGTGTGGTGGTTCGACATATCAAACAAGCAAGGAACAAGGAACTGGCAGGCACGGTGATAGGTCCAGTCGCGCAAGGCAGGCGCGCGAGCTGGGTGGGTTTGGTTGGCCAGCAGCAGCTAACAGCAATCGCCGCCACTAAGAAAATTCCTGTCGAGTTCTTTGTCTTTATGAGCATATTCAAAATGAGAACTGACAACAAATACTAGAACAGCATAAGTGTCAGATATGCCGGTAATACATGGGGGATTGCAATGCATCTTGCAATTGTATACTGACTTTGTTAGATGGCGGTGGCCATGGAATTCGCGAATAGTATCTGCATTATTACGGGTAATAAAAGGCACCGCACGCTGCTTGGCATTGCCTCCTTTGCATCGCTTCATCTCGTTGATGTCGGTTCATATCTTGGAAAGGGAGGCAAAGGGCTGGCCAGAGGAATGCTGATATACACCTGCGCATTAGAGTTGTACGGGTGTAACGCTTCCCTGAAGAATTGTTGACTCGGACTGCTATATTGTGTGAGTTGGATGTCTCACGAGTGAACGAGGGACTTGTAAGCACGACGAACTAGAAGTACTTTAAAGGCAATCTAGCAGACTAGTGTTCTATTGTTAGAGTCAGCGGGGGGTAGTATGGTTCAATTGCTATTCTAGGCACAAACACTGTCTGCCACAGCCTGTCAACTCGTCTGATGAAGTCAAGGCTATGAATTGCTGTTGTAGAATGGGTCTTCTGTGTGCGTGTGTGTACCGCCAAGCCGGCTCCCTATGTTTGCGTCAGCCACCAATTACGTAGATCACATTGGTAAATCCAGTGCCAGTTGCAGTTTATCTTCAAAGCAGAGCAGCCAGCAACGTCTGAGAAATGCTAGACACATATGCTTTTATTCATCGAGTAGCACCATCTTTCACGAACAAGATGCAATGTATGACTTTGCCCTCCTGAGCGTCATTTTGCTTCCTTGTCTTTCCTTGTTCTCCCCGTAAGACCATGGTGGTTCTCTTTCAACTTATGGACCTCTACTGATATAAATCGATCCCTCCAAGATTGCCAGCTGGGCGAGTAATGTAATAGCGACGCGTAGCCTCTGCGTCCGTTCTTAGTACCCCGACGGTCCATTTGACCCATTTGCCATGGTTGCCCTTCGGCTTGAGTATGGTACGGAGTACAGAGGTACTTGGTACGCAATTAAGAAGCATTAGTAAGCACTGGAGTCTGGTACTACGACTGCTGCGAACATTAAACGATTTCGTCTATCCCTTGTTCTATCGAATCTCGCAACTTCTCACCTCTGCACCTGGCAATGTGACTATGGCACATACTTCGGGTAGTTAGTTGGCTTTACTTCCTATCTTTCTACAGTGGAGTGCTTGAGGATACGAAAGAGTCTCGTGCCAGGTTTCCTGAAGCAGCTTCAGAATTCCAGTCGTACTGAAACGGCGCAAGGTGGGCAGGTTTCACGTGCTGTCATGGGAATGTTGTAATACAATGTTATACACCACGTGATAAAATAGAACGTTCATTACGTGTTTGTTTTAAGCACATATCAGTGTAGACCGTTCTAACGAGTATCAAGACCTGGAAATCAATGGTTCAGTAAAGGGATTGCCACTGTTACGTCACCACTAACAGAGAAGGGGCGCCTCCGTACCCAGGAAACGCTCTGATGTTTTTCCTGGCCTCTTGAAACATCAAGGGGCGGCGACAGTCACCGCTTCATGTTACTGTAGGCTGTAGTGTTCGCCTGCCCCTGATAGGGTGCCAAGAAAGCCAAGCTGTCTAAGCTCAGGGAGATACTTGATTAACGATATTGAGCCCATCCATCAATCATCAAACACAGCCTCGCCCCTCTCTGTAGATCTCTCCCAAAAAGCCCCTGTGCTCCTTCCTACTCGCCCTCAGATGCATGGTTGGGCAGTTGGCAGGGGTAGAACCACTGTAATATGGATTTTGCAAGTGCTTAAAGCCTCACTAGAAGGACGTGTTATAAAAGGTTAAATCTTGTTGGCGATGCCAAACGTTGACAATCTAGTACCTAGGGAGCAGTTGACAGTATCTTGAGTATCTTCTAGTCAAACGCCTGTTCTATCCAAGTACCTGTATTCCCTCGGGTTGACAAGCCGTGCTGCCGCACTGCCGGAGTAGCGCTGTTCTGTCACTAGTAAACCAGTGCAAATTCAATGGTGAGGTGGGAAGCAGGTGCCGCCCATCCACTATCCTGGGCAGTTAGCTGCACCTCCGGACGCCACAGCAAGGATCCCCATGTTGCCAAGCGTTTACTCCGTGCCGATTCACCAACTAACCTCCTCCACTACTGGCTGACTCTCGACTCTCTATTCGTACTTCGCCAACCAAGATACACCACCATCAACTTTGTGCATCTCAGCCAGTCCTTTCCTATCCCGCCCACTTGCACTCCCTTTATCTCTCCATCCTTTCTATTGCCGTAAAGTCTGGTGTTTTTCTCTACCTGTCGTTACGCGTGTCCCTTTTGTATTCCCACTTAGTCACTCTCATTTCGAGGACAGCGCCACAGCCACTGTTCAATGAAATCGCCATACTCGTCATCAGTCTGCGTCGTCTTCCAGTTCCACCCACCTTCATTAGCAACTCCCTCCAATGCTGTTATTATAGAAAAGAGCGGTTCCTTATCATCTTTCATGCGCAGCATATCCTCCAACTCACAAGCTGCGACAAAATGGCCGGCTTCCTCGCGTCGGCCCCAACCGCAACCAACGCCCGGCTCCCTCAAGATGGCTCCTCAAAGTGGAGCCGCCGCCTCAAGGCACTCTTTTTACTCTTCTCAAGCCGTCTGTTGCGTGGCGGGCCTCGTTTGATGATTAATGTAGCTGGCTGCATTTTTATCATCTTCCTGCTCTTGCAATTCGCACCATCATCCTGGAGCGATGGCTACTACAACATCATTAGCTGGTCTAGCGATGACTACGATGATACGGGCGATTTGAGAATTGTTGTTTTTGGGTCACAGGATGTGATTGGCAGTGCCTCGGACCCTAGTTCTACTAGAACCACTTGGACAGAGAAGCTCTGCGTAGAGGTACGTCGACTGGGTTCAAGTCACAGGCTGGTGTCGAGACACTAACGCTGGCATCAGTTGAACTGCACGTCTCTTGTCTCATTTGTTCCTACCAGTGAGGCATCACCCGGTTTGACCTCCAATGCCATATATGGTAAAGAACTGGATGCCTTGGTAGACCAGGCCAGAAAAGCCGACATTCTCGAACACCCCTCCAGCGACTACTTCTTCCTCGAGGACCAATACCCAGTATCACAACAGACACCAGACTTAGAAACACAGGTTCAGCAATTCCTTTCCCAGCCGCCTCCAGCCAAAGCCCCACGCCAGACCATATGGGTCTTCACCTTCGGTACTTGGGACGTTTGGAACTTGGCCGCCATGCCTCGTAGTTCAAGCGACAGAGTCGTTGATGCTCTCACGGCGCACATCTTCTCGCAAATTGAATTGCTCTACCTCAAGGCGCTGAATCCAACATCTATTGCATTTTCCGATTTTTGGCTCAATGTCTCCGAGTCCACAATCAGGCAACTCACTGCCCCCAATGCAGATGACAAAGTGGACTCGTCCAGGTTGGAAAGTTTCCATGTGTTGATTCCCGAACTCTTCGATATTACTATAACCCCGGGCTGGCACAAGAGAATAGCGCCTCCAATTCCTCATTCCAAACCGGAGCAAATGCGCGACGCGGCGTGGCTCACAGCGCAGTGGAACACACAAATCAAATACCAAATGGAGCAATGGGTAAGCAAAGGGAGGTCGAAACCAAATGGTACAGAAGAAGAGGGTATTCAGGAGACAGCTCCAGATACAAAATCAGATTCCTTGCTTGAATATATACCGTCATCTCTACGACCGCACAAGGCAGAGCAGGACGGCGGACAGGGTGCTGGCGGGGTTATTTTCGCACCCTATCCGCGAAGGGCGGCCTTGCAGTTGAATCCAGCTGCTGTAATTTTGGATGCCATGACGGAGGAAGAACTACAACGAGCGGGGTTGAAGGATAGCAACGGCCGAGGGACCCTGTCAGAAACTGATCCGATGCGATTCACCGACGTCTGGACAGCCTGTAAGCCGATAATGAATCAAGTCCCGGCGACCCAATCAGACCAGACCAACGCATGCGATGAGATGGACAGCCACCTGTTCCATGATGCTTTTACCGTTAGCCAGCGGGCTATTAATGCAGTAATGAAGATGACCGCCGAGAGTGTCCAGGAAACGTGGTTCAAACGCAAGAAGAACGGTTGGTTGGGCTGAGAACAAGCCGAGAGGTGCCATCTAACAGCAGTTGGGCTATATAGCCGGATTCGCGACGGCTTTTTACTACATATCTGCTTTTTTTGGGTTGGAGTTTGGCGTCGTTGGGATGATCTATTTAGTCAAAGGCGCATATTGGGACTTGGTTGGTGACCTTGAGGTCGTTGGCGCGTGGCGTTGCAAGGCAGAGGCAATGAAACATGGGTAGTTGAATCATGTGTAACACCTATAGTGCCACACATCAGCTTCACATCGAGGAGCGTCAAAGTGTCTCGCAAAGCGCGAAGGCTCCGTACCCTCCCAAATAGCTCCAGCTACTTAGCAGAGAGCCGCATCATCTTGCGCGACATCCCCTGAGGGAGCGAGAATTCCCGACTATATTCAGGGACTGCACAAGGCTTGCGGAAGTCGGTGGGTGTGACTAGGAGACAAGTGCGTGACGTTTGGGTATAGCTTCTATTTCAGGAGCAGTGAGTATGTCGTGTATACTATAATTATTAGAACGATATATTGCGAAGTAAGGTACTGGTCGCATCAAATACATTACCAAAATCATGACGAACACTTCTTTTTAATGTTTGAAAAAAAATATGAGATTTAGACGCCGGGTACCACCATGCCACTCTTCTCATCTGCAGGTTAATCAGAGAAACAGATCTATTATTAGTGCGTGTACAGACTAATTACTCTGTAGATATGGTTGCAGAGTCCAAGAGATGTGCCCCCCTCCATGACGCTTCCACTGTGGCACCTGACCTCTGAAGGCCGGCACGCGCCTCAATGGTGTGGCTTAGGACACGAGAGATGTCATACATTCATGGACTTGGCAATTCTATATTGTGGTTTCCCAGAACAGTTGAAGTGAAATACGGGAAATCAAAATAGCCCTCTTTGGATGATAATAAAATAGGCTGTTGGTTTGTTGCCAAGCATGAATGCAGCTCTCTGTCTAGCCGCTCCGGAGGTTGCACTATCAGCATGGCTCCCCAGCCATTTGGGTGTCATCACCATGTCAAGCGCCCGCCTCGCAACCAACGCCACACGCAATCCAAAGACCACTCAATGTCCGTTGGTTGACAGTCCCCAACAGCCTGGATGGCCCTGCACAAGCTAGACCCTATTTTAAGGGCATCGATCAGCGTCATGCAGTCACGCTCACACACAGCCCTAAACGAAGAAGGCGTGGCCGTCATGGGTGGTCCCTACCAGGTCGCAGCGATGCTTCATCTCTGACGCTTACTTTCAGCTACACCAATCTGTCTGCCTTGGCCTGCGGCCCTTTGACCTAGCAAGGCTCACGTGGTGCTGTGTCAACCAACACCTTGAGAAGTAGAAAAGACTCATCTACGCCTCGCTGTGTCATTTCGAGCTGCCGTTGCCTGCTGACTTGCCTGCCTTGTCTACCAACCAACCCTCTGTTCACACTGCAACGTCATCGAGGCACGAGCTTAAGCCCCACGACCGCCTACTACACCGTACAGATCTGCCTGACCGCGTCGCAAACACGCTGAGGCAGCCAGTCGAAGAGATTTGAAAACAGCTTAAGACAGCACGCGTTTCGAAAGCCAGTCAAGATGGGATCCACCGACTTTAAACCTTCCCAAATTGCCAGCGCGATGCAGTTGCGCACCAGAAAAGAAAACAAGTTTGAAGACGTCGAGGCCAGTCTGCCAGATCAGACCTTTCCGGCACCCCAGGTACCGGTGACTCAGCTCTCCGTGGGCGGCATCCTCGGCCGGCTGGGGCACTACAACCCTCTGGCGAAGAATGTTACGCGCGATGATATCGTGTGGTTGTTCGATAACACGGCGTTCAGGCACTCGCACCTGGGGCCGTGGCAGGCGGAGTTTGTGGCTGCCGTGTTTGAGCGCGAGGCCAAGGTCAAGGTTGTCGATATGGTGACTGGGATTCTCAGAGCGGTGGGGCTAGCGGACGATGCGGAGGATCGCAAGACGGTCGAGGAGAGGATCATGCCGTTTCTCTGGGATTTGCGCATGTTTAGGACGGTGACAGTGCTTCACAGTGGGAAGTCACTGAAGTTGGGGCCAACGGGCACGAATGGCATCGCAAATAATGTAATTAGCATTCCCAGCGGGCACAAAGGGTCGTTTGCCGACGTCACAGCTAAGACAGTGGATGGTGCCACCGGCATCTTGGACATGCAGACGTATTATGCTGGGCCTGAGGGATGGGGTATCATTTCCGGTGAGTTTGTGGAGCGCCCGCCCATGGAGAGATACATGCTAATTGGATATCATCGCTAGACGTGGATGACACAATCAAAATCACGGCGACGAGCAGCCCCGTCGGCATCCTTCGCGAGACGTTTATCAACGAGCCGAGGCCGGTGCCAGGCATGCCCGAACTCTACGCCAATATCAAGTCCATGATGGCAAAGGACACGGCATGGTTCTACCTCTCTGCGTCTCCTTATAACCTCTTTCCGTTTCTAAGAGAGTTTCGAGACAAGTTTTATCCGGATGGCACACTGATTCTCCGAGACGCGAGCTGGAGGACGTTGGCAGGCTTGCTTTCGACTCTGACTATGGGGACTGAAGAATACAAGGTGGACCGCATCAAGAAGATTAACTCGTGGCTGCCAAAGAGGAAGATGATTGTGATTGGAGACTCGACGCAGTCTGACCCGGAGGCATATGGCGAGATGTGAGTTATCTGAGTGGAATGTGCATGCTTGAGTGGAGCACTAATATGGTGTGATAGATATCGGACCGTACCCGGCTGGATCAAGATGATTCTAATTCGCAAGGCGACTGATATCGCCGAGGTTGGGATCGAGGAGAAGAATCAGCCAGAGCGATTTGAGGAGGCGTTCAGGGATATCCCCAGGGACGCATGGCATGTGTTCGAGGACCCGGACGAGTGTGTAAGCGTTGTTAGGCAGGTGATGAAGCGAAACTAATGGCTAGAGGAAAGAGAAGGGACTGGAGTGCTTGTCTTCGGTGCTTATGGTGGACTTATGCCGAATGTTTGGGTATTGTTTGCCGCGGCGTGTTGGTGTTGGGGT
The DNA here is from genome assembly GCA_009828645.1 of Calcarisporium arbuscula. Taxonomy (NCBI): domain Eukaryota; kingdom Fungi; phylum Ascomycota; class Sordariomycetes; order Hypocreales; family Calcarisporiaceae; genus Calcarisporium; species Calcarisporium arbuscula. The sequence continues at coordinate 190,242 of WBSA01000019.1, forward strand.
ACAATTTGGCAGTATTGAATGGGTGGTTCTTTTGTTTGGTTATTGACTCGGTGTCTTTTCTTACGACGTGTGACGAGAATTACGACGGATGAAGGCATGATTTCAGACACACAGACAGACACGGGCGGAACGGGACAATGTTCCTGGTATAATGGAAGCCATATTCCTACTATCAACAGTCCCAGGAGCACCTATACAGAACTGGGCTTGCTTAATCTGACGAACGGACGTCTGTGCTGGGTCTCAACTAGAAGACATCAGCTGTCAGTAGCATGATAATGACAGCGCGTCAGGCCTAGAACAGCGGCTTGCATCCCCGCAACGCCTCTGGCTCGGGGTCCATGGATCTCGGGCACATGCAAAGTCCAGATCCGCGCGGTCGTGCGTGCGATTTATTTTCGTGTGATGTCAGGGCCAATACTAGCCTGGCCTGGTGCCGAGACACAGCGGCGGCCTGGGGTATTTCGCACGGGGCGTTTAGTACTGTCTACCATCGCCAGACACACTACCTAATTAGTCGTCAGGCAGACAATAGATGTGTTGTCGTCGATGGTGTCGTCGATGGTGTCGGCATGTGCAATTCATGGCGCTGGAGTGCGACATGTGAGTGGTTGGCGCAGAGGGTAGCGCTGTTGGCTTCCGGGTCTGCCCGGTTGAAACCTGGGGTAGGGCCTCGGCTGGTAGCGTGTCATCAGCCCAGATGTAGGATGAGATGACAGGAGCTGGGGTTGTGGAATGAGACGGTGGAGATGCTGGTGCAGAGTGAAGCTGGGGATCTGGCTTCCATGATAAATTTGCGCGATGGCTGCTTCGAGGCGGTTACGTAGTTGCGCAGCCGTACACTGCCAGATCTGATAATGTCGTCGTTAGTAATTCCTAGTGGTCAATCCCAGATTGCGTTACGTACGCTATCAAGGGACCAAGACATGGCGCTCCGACAGTCGGACCGCAGGGCTCGTTGCAGGCGAAACCCTGCGAGACACGTCGCTGAAGCGCCCGCCGCGCGAGGAGCTGCTTGCGCCGCGGCGTCCGGATGGGGCCACCACGGATGGGCGGATGTAGCCACGGGTTGTAATTGCGTGCGGAGGTACTTTGGTGGGAAGGTGTTCTGCTTGCGGATTGGGGCGCTAGTTGGTGCCTGGTTGGTACCTAGCTAGCAGCTACTAACTAGCAAGCTTCTGAAAATTCAACAAGGTTTCCCGCTGCAGCGGCGCATCACACCACCAACCACCTACATACACTTTCTCCTGCTCCTAAACAGGCGAGAATCGTTCATTATTCGCGTTATTAGTCGTACGTTTTTCCCTCTGCCGTGCCGCAGCAAGATAAGCAAAACTCAAAAAAGCCCTTACCCAGCATCACCTCATTTCCTTTCCTCCGTTATCCTCCCGCACGCCCGCCTCTTCGTCAACTCCCTCCCCAGCTTTTTTTCTTCTTGGCTCTATTATATCAGGCCCTACCTTTTTTTTTTCCGTTCCCGGATTTAGGCTGAGCTCGTCCGTTGCCATTACGTGCTTTGTCTCCTCCTCCACGTCTTCCGTCCCAGCATATCAACCCACTTTCTTCGTGCTCTCCACAAAAAGACTCGGATCTGCTGCTCTTGCTCCTCTTTTCTAATCTTACCACCGTCTTTCCTCCGCTGCCTCCGCTTCAATCGTCTCGCGATACTTATTCGAACCAAAGACGCGACTCCAGGCCCTCGGATACCACCGCCGTCACAACCGCAGCAATGATTCCTACACGAGCCCTCCGACAGGCTGCCGTGCACGCTGAGCGCACGCCCCTGATCAAGTTCATCGGCCCTCGCTCCATTCCTTGTGAGTTTTCTCTCGTCTTGCCGCAAAATGTACATGCCAATTGACCGTTTCGCAGCTTCAATCGACCACACCCCCAAGCCCCATCCTGCCTCGCCCTCCGGCGCCCTCCCAGAGTCCTTCAAGTCAAACGGCGCCTCCTCAGCCGGATCCCGCCACTCCTCCTTCAGCTCCTACCGCGACCACGCCCAGCAGCACGGCCCACTGCAGAAGACAATCCGCAACCCCGAGGCCGGCATTGGTGGCACCCCCGGAGCGTCCCTGGGCCCGATTGAGCCTCCCAAGGGCGTCTTCTTCGATCTCTCTGAGCTGCCACAGCGGTACCGCCGCGCTCCGATCGAGCTGGCTGAGATTGAGGCTGTTGAGTCTGGGGGGGCTGCTCTTCTCGGTTAGATGAGCGGCTTCACAATGCAAAAAAAAAATCGATCAGAATCAAACTACGATGTGAAATGTTGATGAGAGGTGGGAAGGGACGAATGGTTCAGACAGATGGGGTTGTTATACTGCCCGGCGCAGGAGAACTGAAACAAACTACCTCGACAGCGCGGTGGGGAGCACAAGATGCTCTCCTCTCGCTGTTAATTGCCATATGCGACAGCAATTGGCATGTACATGTTGCTCTCGGCCATTAGCCGTGTTTGGCAAGCAGCATGACGAGCTTGGCCTGACATGTCAGAGAGCGGCGGGTCTAGTCGCAGGCAACTGTGCTGGAGCACATCTCCGACTAGCAATTGGCAGTCGGGGCTCCAGGGCCGAGGCATCGGCATCGCTTCTTTCGGTTGTAGGGTCATGGCACGGAGTGTGGTATGTGGTTTATTGCGTGTACGTGGCAGGTGGGAGTTATACCCGGACACTCGACGGTCTATTTCAATTCAAATCCCTCTCACGTCTTTGAACTTGCGTGATGTAACTGGATATTTCTTTCACTTGATTGCCTTGACTACTGACTATTTGCCTTTGGTATGTAATGTTCAAGAATCTGACGCTAAAAGTATTAATTATATGCTGCTTCTCCTATTTACAACTCCCATATTTTGCAGTTATGTATGTGATGCTGTGAGCGCCTGGCTCAACTGCCGATATTATATCATTCTGACAGTCCAGTGACTATCATCTGTCCCTGCCACGATATTTCCCCAGTGTCTCGATTCATCCCATCGCAACACCCGATATCTTGTTCCTCTTTCAAGTCATCCCCATCGTGGTATCATATTACATCACCAACCTCACGCCATCAACACAACACTCAACCTCCCTCTCACCCCAAAACCACCCCATCCCATCACTCAAACCCAGTCCCCGCCGTCTCCTTCTCCCGACTACAACAACATGCTCCCCCCGAACTAAAACAACACCCCTGCGTGTCCGAAAAGAAGCAACCCCCCGTATCCGAGAAGCAGCACCCCTCCCGATCCGAAAAGAAGCATCCCCCGCGGTCTGAGAAGCAGCAACCCCCGCGGTCCGAGAAGCAGCACCCCGCCGTGCTGGAGAAGCAGCATCCCGGGTCGCTATAGTGGTCCCAGTCGCGGGCTTGGGCGCGCTGGTCCCACGCCATGGGCTTGTTGTATTCGTAGCCCGGGTCGGAGAAGTTGATTGTGAGGGGGTTGTGCTCGCTACGGGATTTGCTGCTCGTGGTGCTGGCAGCGCTGCATCTGCGGTCCCTGTTGCTCGTACAATTGTTTTGACTGCTGTGCGTCTGGGCGGTGGCAGGGCGAACCTGATCCTCTGGCGGCACGGCGGTCCTCCCCCGCGCGGATGAACTCGAGGCGACTTCCTCGTACGACGGCGGCGGGGCGTCGCCGATGATGTCTTCTTCGGTGTGTGTCGACTGCTGGTAGGCGGCACGCTGGTTGAGGTCAGGTATTTTAAAGCCTTGGGGGTTAGATAGGGGGTTTAAGAGGCCCATTCTAGGGTTTATAATGTCGTGCGTGATAAATCCGATGCGATTTCTGGTTTAGATTCGACGGTGTTATTAGAGGGCATCCAACAAGTTTGTCAATCTGCGTTCAAGACTGCGAAAGTGCTGGACGGACCACAGTCAAAGCAACTCAACAAAATTCAATCCCAAAAAGAAAGAAAAAAGTTTCTTCATCAAAGAACCGCGCGAATACAGCAGGAATGCGACTAAGTTAAACATCCACCGCCGAGGAACCAAAGAGGCGAGGCTGAATCCGTGGCTAACCCAAGTTGGCGGTGTCGTCAGCTGCGTCGTCAGTGTCACGGGCTAAGGGTGGCGGGGGGCATGCGCGACATGGATGGTGCATGCGTAGCTGTCGAGACGATGATGGCTCTGGGGGGTTGAATGTGAGTATTATGCGAGCTTGATTTATCCGTTCGTTGTCTACTACAGGAAGATGAAGAATATTGAGACTCGCTTGGTAAACTGGCTCTTTGGCGCACTGCCAAGGCTCATCGGCATTGACGCGGCGGTCCTACTCTTATTGTCCCAGGCACAGTCGTCGCTGGGGTAATAACAGGCTTATAGGAGAATATGGTCCGATGCGAATAATCCCAAGTTGGAGGTGTGAAGGTATCGCCAAGTCTGTTGTTCTTGTGGTTTTACAACCATTCATGTCTTGTCCGCACTACGTCCTCACCACCATCTTGGCGTCGTACGGCTTCGACAATGCTTGCGCGGTCAACGCAACTGTCCTTTTTAAATGGCCCTGGCTGTCTTGGCAGCGCCGTGGTTCGCACCGATCACGATGCACTTCATGCGGTCTGTCATGGGTTTACAGTAGCCGTGCAAAGCACGAAAACAAGAAAATACGCCGACCTTACAATAAATCACGGGCAGTGCCAAAACTAAAGAAGCAAAGATCCTGGGGATGGCTAACCCACACCAGAGAACATCCTCTGAAAGTCGCCAGAGCCATGCGCTGAGCACATTAAAGTGTACGGCAGCACCAAGAAGAAGAAGGTCCTAAAAGCAGCGCCAGCACAGAGCTTAACTCGCGCCGCCTCTACGAGTCTCTCGAAATCAGACTTCCCCAATCTCGTCATCGAACCACAGTTGAATCTTTGGGGTGCCAAGAGACACCTCCGCGGTCGACGCCAAGCTCCTCAGCTAAGACCAAGTCTGGGCATCGTAGACCGAGAGTCTAGACGTCAATGTCAAGCCTCTCTGCAGCCAAGGCAGATCACTTCACATCCATCAATCCAGAGAGCCGAGAACCGAGAGCCAAGAGCCTAGCATAGTAGCTAGGCAATATGACAACGTTTGTATAGTCAAAGGGTGGCTCGCTAGCCCTCGAGGTTCGCGTCGACATAAGTTGTTGCGAGACTTCGGCGGTAAGAAAGCCAGGTACCTGGAACTGATTCATAGAAATGATAAAGTCTGTCAGCTCCTCAGGAAGTTTTCTGGATAAATAGAGGTAAAGCCCTCAGCTCCAGCCGCACTCATGGCAAACTGCTCGTCGGTATCAGGTTGTCGCTATCAGCAGACGATCAACCCCAGCCGACGTTCATCCTATGCAGGTCCCCCCATCTGACCTAGGTCAATAATGTCGCTTCCTCTCACCCCTTTCTGTTTCCACACATCAAGAGTCACCAATTCTTCAGAAGAAGAAATATTGGCTGGGCAAGTCGCAGAGCCTCGAAGTCGACTTTGCAGCCTCTGTCAGGCAAGCGATTCGTGAACGTCATCATCAGGCCACCGATACGCCTAGCGGTAGCAACGCCTTAGCAAAGCTTACAAGACACAGTAGAAGTAAGAGAAAGAGATGTCTTCATTGAGTCGACCCAGAGATTCCAACTCACGGCTGGCGGTGTTTACCAGGAGCAATGCCAGGTAAAGTCTGCACATCGGCACCAGCAGGAGCAGCTCCATACAAAGACTCCGTCTTGATCGGCTGCACAATGATCTTGCCTGAAACATCTTGCATCAGTCATTAAATCAAAAGCACGGCGTGTCAGACGAGGATGTCTGTTCAAAGCATCGCCAGGCGTTCAATCAACCACCCGAAGAGGCTGTCGCCCACGGTGGGAGAGACGAAGACAGCAATGACTCCGTTGATGCAATCTCGTCTTCTTTCTAGAAGCTGCCCCAATGCAATTCCCGAAAGGCCAGGCGCAAAACACAGGCATTCTTGACGAAGCGGCGGCAGCAGTCGTTGCAAAGGGTCGCCGCGGAGAGCACGAGATTCGTCGAGCCGGATTCAAAGGCTCTGAACAGGGAGCTACCAAGCAGTTAGTAGGCGGACATCGCTTAAAGGGTAAAGCTGAAGGTAGAGCTAGCGAATGGCTAGACGAAGTGCCTTGGCATTCCATAAATTCGCCGTGGAAACGTCGCAACCCCCAACCGCAAACTCCCTGTCACACTTCAGACGAGCGAAAGATGCCCAATGCCAAACTTTCCCACTCCCACTGCCATTCAGTGCTTCCTCATTCCGGAGAAGCAAAACTGCATCCGCCACAGCGCCAAATCGTCGCTTAACAAGCGACAGCCAACAACCACCTTGCCTTGTCCTATCCAGCTACCGCCTCCTCACCGTCACGCAACACCTCGATATCCCCACAGCCATCCCAAACGTCCGCATCGCCATCCCATCAAACAGCCCAATCACGCAAACCGACCCCAAACCCCCCCTTCAAACCCCATTCATTCCCCATCTCCAGCGCCCTCCCATGCCGCCACCCCAGCCAATCTGCAAGCCTCACCATAATCAGTAAGCCCCATGCCCTCATCTCGGAAACGCCGACGATAGCCTTATTAATATCCCGTATCCCAAGACCAATTTATTTTCCTCCGGAGCTGCTCTGGACAGGTGGCAACGGCAGCCACTCACGCGTCGGGCATATCACCATATATCCACTCCTCGCGGTTGGTGGCGCTACACCCAACGCATCTTTGCCAATTATTGCCTGTTCGCCTCTCAACTTCTTAGTCACAAACCGTGACAGACTTACAGTAGCTCGAGTTCGTCATCTATTGGTCGCACATCACGGTGGCATCTTGCTTCCACGCTCATGCCTCTCCAGGCGTCTCCGCTTCCCCAACATCTCATCCTCAGCTCTGCCCACTTCTCCACCCGAGGTTCACTGTGTGCCAGTGTTTCTGCTCCTCCTCCACAATCTCCCCGCGAAACTACTGAAGTGAAAATTGGGGCAATACACCAGACTCTAGGGTCCTCTGGCAATCTGGCGTCTGCCTAACTGCAAGCTGATCGATCAACTGGCACCTGACCAGCAACCACCAGTTCGTCAACTTGTCCTATTATTGCGGGAACCGAGCACCCTCATCTTGCTAGCACAGCCTCTTCCCCTCTTTGCTTGCCCGCTCCTCATCCCCCCAATGACACATCGAAGCCACCATCGCACAGCAGTCCTAGTTTGCAGAACTACCTACTCCATGCATTACAGTACTTAGTAGCTCTCACTAGACAGCGCCTCCCAGGATCACGGGGTGGATCACCGGTGCGGAATCATGGAACAAGCGGCTCAGCTTCTAGAATCCAACACACTATTACGTACAACGCCCAAAGTCAATGGAAAGAATGTGTGGCTGATGCTCGATCCAGACCCAGATGAGGGCGGGCAACTTGGAGTCTAGGACGTTGGACCTTGGGCGCCACATAGTAGACCACCTTACTTGCGTATGCTGAGTTCCCATTGTAGAAACAGCCGCACATTCCTCCACCACTATCGTCGTAGGTGATGTTGCGGCTTTGTTTTTTTTTTTTTGACGATTGAGGAGTACTCAATCAGTACCCAAGCTGTAGATAGATAGTCGTTTGGATATCAAGCCACACACCAGGTTGTACGAATGCTTAACGCACCTACCATCATACGACCTGTTCTATCAACTCTACGGCTCCATAACACGTACGGAGTACTCCATTTGTCACTCAATCCCCAGCAGAAGACTTCCAAATCACTCACAGCGCCTCAGATGAAGGTCGGCTCCTCGCGGATCTGCGTCTCAACGAGTCAGCCACTCAGGTGCTCACAACAAGCTGACGCCTAACATCAAGCCATGTTACAGAATTGGCAGCTCGTTATCTATGTACATGCGATTGTGTCGTCCCGAAAGCTCTAAATCCTCTTGCTGCACCTCCCCCCTTGGTATTGCTTCTAGAAGCACTATCGTATTCTAGTGGCCGTCGTCGTCGGTGACATGATTGCTTCTTTTTGCCTCAATCAGCAATGCGGCACCATTCTTCCGGGCGCCTCTCAATTTGACAAGGTCACCTGCTTTATGCCCCTGTCCTCCATCGACTACCATTGCGATCTACATGGCATGACAGCTCAGGCTGTGCGAGTCTCGTTCAGATGCACCACCGGCTCTCTCCATGCCATGTTTCGAGCTTGTACTACCCTATCTTAGTCGACATGCTTCCCGCAATGGTCTAGTCACCGCCTGGTTAGGATTCACCAAAGTAGACCTTCTTTCATTTCACGATGCTCAGCAAAGGTTTATGGCATGGAGTTGCAAGTTGTCCATCTTAGCCTGGCTACCTAGGGCTAGTTTACATGGAGGGGAAGCCGAGGCTTGTAAAAATGAATGTACCCGCCGGCTAGTTGTCCTGTACATTGCTGCTGTTGTGGAGACGTCAACTCTCAGTTAATCGCTATCAAGCCATCATACAGGTTGTTGTTAACCCTAGTAGTGCCGCTTGGCAAGGCAAAACCTTGGCTTGGGCAACAAGCACGCGGCCAAAACCGAACCTGCGTCAAGGGCGAAATGATACACCAAAGCGAGTCAGGGACAATTTTTGGAGCCCAGCCCAGGTTCCCAGCCAAAGTCAGCGACGCACCAAAATCACGGGAATATGGATGCTAAGCCGGCAAAATGAAGCCGAGAGACCCTGAAGCCGAGAGACCCTGAAGCCGAGAGTCTTGGTGCCTATGTAGATGAATCCCGTTTATGTACCTATATCACGAAGATAAGGTTGTGATCTCCGTCGATTAGCATACCCGACCATTGTCACATCGCCTTCTCTGCTGAGAAACTAATAAGCTCTGGTGACTAACAGGGGAATGTGGCATGGTCGTCAATGTACACTCTACTCTGTAGACTCAAATAGCAACATCACATCACAATGCTGAGAGACGCGAGAAGCGCGTTTCGCTGAAGAAACCTGGAGCAATAGCATCGGTCTGCTCCATCCCCCCGACTCCCCCGACTCCCCCGTGCCTCGTCCCTGCTCCCTCGGACCTTCAGTGGAGATGAACAAGATAGTGTGACTTGGCTCTGCATCTTGGCAGACGCACAATCGACAAGACAAGACATGGCGCCGGAGCGTGGGGAAAGTCAGGGATAACTGGTCAAGGCCGAGAACAGAAGGTGATCAAGAGAGAAATACAGAGTACGTACTGCGGAATGGCGGCAAAGAGGCGTCGCAGAGAAGCTCGGTGGAAGACTTCATGGAAGCGAACGTGCCGCCACCCCTCCACAAATGGGCGACTCATCACCCAATTAGCACAGGAAGCCATGCAAGGTGAAGCTTGGTGGTAGGGGGATATTGATCGAGCGGCCAGTCACTGGTCAGATTGTGGGTGGTGCGGGAGGCTTCTAAGACCCGTGCTCGCTGTTTGGCTTGCATACATGCTAATACCTTGCATGTACTTGCAAGCATGGTGGTTGGGAGGGTGTGAAGGTCCCAGACCTTTGAGTTGGCGATGACTCCTCCGATGAGTCCTTGACGCTTCAGCAACAATGCCACATGCTTCCCACGAAACGCACCAGGTAGACGACGACGACCACGACGCAGGGTGGTAGGGGTCTCTGCATTGGTAAAGAGGCTAATCAAAGCTGGGACCAGGTCGCCAAAGCAAGGCGTGCTGGGGATGCTTATCATGGAGGTGGGCCAGGTGAGGGCATTATTGCGGACACCCTCCATACAGAGTGCGTGGTGGTCTGCAGATAACGGGCGATGCAAGGTGATGGAGAAGGCCAGAGCCAGAGCTGGTGCGTGCCCGACCTGATGAGGGCCAGGCACGAGATATTGCGAAGAATTGAGGCAGATGTGGAAAACCGGCAAGCTGTGAAATGTGTATCTCGCGTTTCACCGGTAAGATGGCCGATAGCCTGACGATGATGGGCTGACGTGATGGGGTCAAAAAACGCCCAGTTTAACGGCAGCCCCGAATCGATCCATCAATCAGGCTGCTTCAGGTGGCGCCTCGAATGTTTGTCGTACCAAGAAGTAACCCGCCTTGGCCACCGGGTTTGGCTCGGACAGGTTCGTACTTGGCACGTAGCAGTGAATCTCTTGTCTCCTGGGCGTGAACAGTGCTGAATCTCTTGGTTTCTGGGCACGTACACTGATGAATCTCTTGTCGTCTGGGCGGTGCTAGTTAGGGTGGGAAGGCACCACCACTATCAGCTTCCGTTCTGTGGCTTGATTTCGCCATGGGTGTCTGCCAGATTGAAAAACCACCCGGGCGGCTTACAGCCCACCGCCCGTTGGGTACGTTCCGCTTATTTTCCAAGACAGGTCCATCAGCCAGCAGCCAACAGCCAACAGTCAACAACGAGCAAACCATCAGACAACGACTTAGCAAAAAACGCACCGACGGGGTGCTCCAGAGATCCAGGGACTTTGGCGGATGCTAACCCCATCGTCGGTGCAACTGCATTACAGCGGCAAGACAGGGCTGGCAGGTGGCACCCGAAGAGGCAGGACAGCGCTCCAGCGCTACGTACTAGGCACTACAACACCACTTGCACTTCTTTGCGAGAATCATTCACCTTTCTCCATACTCGGACACTTTCGATGCAATGATGCAACCAACCCCTCACCCAGTCCCCCTGTAATTTCCCTAGCAGGAATCGTGCCCCTCCCCCAAAATTACCGCTCCGCGCCTATAATGTCCTCGACTTCCAGGCCCCACCTATGCGGCGCCTCGTACAGCCCCGTCGCACCCCCCCCCCCAAACGATCCGAACCCCCAACCCAACCCACAAGAGCATACCAACGACGCTCCAGGCCCTTGGCCGCTCGTTGGTTCCAAGGGGGCATGTATCCCTTTCGCCACGCCATTGCCCACACGCCTTTCGTGTGATGGCGCCACCACCGGAACAGGCGGACGCGAGACACCAGAACCAAAAGCCGGCTGTACTGCCATAGCCGGACGCCCTAGGAAAACACAACAGTCCCCCCCACGAACAGGAAACTAGAAAAAACAAAATAAGATTGACAACCCACACGCCAAAAAAAACCAACCCGACACCAGAGACAAAAGAGCAACTGTGAAGGTGGAGGAAAGGATCATGATTGCGAACCACAGGTACGTACTCCGTAGGTGAGAATATTATAACGATGGTGTTGGTGACGCAGGGATATGAACCCCGTAGATAAGCCCATGGTTGACGCGTTTGATGCGATAATCCAAACGTCTATAGATGGCACCAGGGTGGAAATGTGGTACGAGACAAGTCGAGACGAATCCGAGGCTCACAGGCTTGGAGATTTCCAGGTTGCTTTTTGCATGCTCACCCATGGTCAGACAATTGACCAGAGGCCGCTTGGCTTCAAGCGTTTTTTCAACGAGGGGGTGTCCCATGGAATCCTTTGCTGCCCGTTAAGCCAATGGAACACCGTTTTGGGCGCCTTGCTCCAATGAGATGGTCGGTGATGCTCAGTGGTGGTGGTTGCACAGAGCAGGGGCCTCACGGAGGCACAATTTATACCTCGCCTCCCATTGGACGGTGTGCCTTGGTTTTACAGGCTAGAACGTCCGTGGAAGTAAGTCCTTCGAGACAAGCCCGAGCCCCTTTGGGAGTTAATTTTACAGTGTATCGGTCAACAGAAGCACTGGGCAGCGCGGTGGACATTGGGAGAGGCTGTAGTTGGTGGTTGAGGCCTAGCGGGCAAGAAAAGAAATACGTGAGTAACTGAGCCGACCTGTAGAATCATCTAGGCCAGTAGCGTAGTCAACTAAACTCCTAGGCAATCGCCAACCTGCGCACCTACCCATCTTTCCCCGGTGTGTGAAAGGCCAGCATGCATCTCGCCGGGTTGCTGGTGTACAGTAGCCTCATCATGGACCCATTCTTTAATGTTTGGGCCCGTTGCCAGCTCTCCATGCCTGTTACCTGTCCTGGATCCCATGTGAGCGCGGTTGTGCTGTTTGCGGGTCGGGATGGGTCCTGTGCCATTGTCGCGGTGACAGTGAAGACGACTAGGCAACTAGGCGGACAGTGGTGGCTGACTGTATTCGTTCGTGAATCAATATCCAGAGGGCAGGTACTGACAGTGATGGCCTTTATGCCCCAGTACCAAGTACACGTACTGCCAATCAGTGATTATGGTCAGAGTACTCCATAATGTGTATAAAAGAAAAAGCAAAAGGAGTCAGCCACAATTTAGGGGAGTACTTTGTACGGTGTACTGCGTACAAGGCAGGTAATTTGGCGCCTCGATCTCTACCCCCCCAATACCAATATACTTTGGTACTTCCCTCTGCTACCCGCTACCCCGTGGAATGGCTTTCGCCCAAATGTACCAAGAGATGGCGCCACCAGATGGTCGTAGCCACTGCCGTGACGCAGAGCACAACAATGGAGCTTGGCACAACCGTTGGCGTTGATGTCTCTGTATGAAGGACTCTGTGCGCCCCAACAGGCACCCAGACGCTGTGTGAGATGCGATGCATCAGGTGTCATATGACATAGTAATATGGTCGAGACGGCATCACGGCGCGTCAGGCTCCTCACCTTGAGCGCTTCAAAACTCAGCCCCAGTCCGCTTGGGCCAAGTCGTTGTTTGGCACCTGCTATCAATTATGGGGGGAGTCTCAGAGCTGGTCCGTTCGTCGTTTGGTGTCATCTTCAGCAGGAACACAGACCAGGGAGGCCAAAAAAAGATCCCCATGTCACAGTTCCCAGCTAATATCGACCGGTCTCGCTGACCCCGGTCCTTCTGGGCCGGGCCACCACACCTCACCACCCTCGTCGGTTCGTGGTGGAGGTCTGGGATTCTTGTTGCTTGCGCTTGACACCCGTGGCTTGGTCGGCTCCAACTGCACCTCACTCTGAAATGTCCGTTCGCTGCTGTGATTCCCCTCCCTACCTACCATATGCGCATCCACACCCGACCCTAATCTCCAACTTGGCTAGTAACCCCTAGCCTGTCCCATCTTCGGCCCCCCCCCCGGTCAGTTGGGTCCGTTGCCCACCCCCAGACCATCCATCCATCAATTACGGGCGAGGCCCAACCAAACGGATTGAGGGGGACGTGTACAACGTTCTGGAGGAGCCATTTCATGCATATGCTCTTCTCTCAGCACGAAAGGTGGGCACTGAGCAGCTGTTGCGTATCTGCTAGTACTGCGGGAGCAGCATGGGCATGCAGCATTGCCAAGTCCCCCGAAGGTACTCCGTACTTTCTGACGGATATCCGCTGTCGCGTCGAGCCTCGTCTGGTGCTGCGCTGCTGTTGTACTTGCTGGCCTCTCTGCTTTAGGCTGTCGGGTCTGCTCTCCCGTCCTGTCCTGTCCTGTCGTATCCAGCAGCTCTTGCCGTTGTTGCCTTCCTTCCCAAAGCCCATCCCATCCATCCACCTCCTCTAGTTTAAGAAGGACCGGTTCCCCCAACCTTCTTCCAAGTCGTCTCCCACCCCTTCTCTGCGTCCTCTCCCTTAGTATCTTTCTTTCACACCCGACTTCCATCATCTTAGCCGTTGGATTGTCTGTTTTACTTGATTGGACTGGGAACAGCCACGGGAGCAGCACAACCACAATGTCATCCAAGGACGGCACCGAACCGACGCCCGTCATGCTCGAAAAGGGCAGCGGCGGTGGCAACGGCACCGTTGAGGGCACCAGCACCATCATTTCCAAGGATGCCGTCAACGTCTACCGCGAGCAGAACAAATTGACTCGCATGGGTCTCAACGCCGAGTCCTTCCAGAAGTTGCACTATGGCCGTGGAATCGTCGAGCTCGATCGTCCTCTGCAGAGTCGCCATTTGCACATGATTGCCATTGGTGGCTCCATTGGCGCTGGTTTCTTCGTCGGCTCAGGTGGTGCCTTTTACAAGGGTGTGAGTATTTTCTTTCCTCCCGCTGTCTCTTGATCCTCGGCTGACGGGCTTCCTCCCACAGGGTCCTGGATCTGTTCTCGTTGATTTCCTCATCATCGGTGTCATGATGTTCAATGTCGGTAGGTTCACCTCGCTCAATATCCACTCAGATGTCGATCTCCTGGACAGCATTTGGGATGCTTGTCAACCGCTGCAAACACCAGCTGACATGCGACCCTCTCCTAGTCTATGCCCTCGGTGAACTTGCTTGCATGTATCCTGTCTCTGGCGGTTTCTATACCTACTCGGCTCGCTTCATTGACCCCTCATGGGGTTTCGCCATGGGCTGGAACTATGTCTTCCAATGGGCCGTCGTCCTGCCACTAGAATTGACTGTGTGCGGTATTACCATTCAGTATTGGAATCAAGATATTTCGGTCGGAGTGTGGATCGCCGTCTTCCTTGTCGCCATCATCATCATCAACCTCTTCGGTGCCCTAGGCTATGCCGAAGAAGAGTTTTGGGCTTCTTGCTTCAAGCTTGGCGCCACCGTTGTCTTCATGATCATCGCCCTGGTGTTGGTCTTAGGTGGTGGTCCCTCAAGTGGACAATACGACGAGTATTGGGGCGCTCGCTACTGGTACGACCCAGGTGCTTTCAAGAATGGCTTCAAGGGTTTCTGCTCCGTCTTCGTCACCGCTGCCTTCTCCTTCTCCGGAACCGAGCTCGTCGGTCTGGCAGCTGCGGAGTCGAAAAACCCCGTCAAGTCTCTCCCCGGTGCCATCAAGCAAGTTTTCTGGCGTATCACCCTCTTCTACATTCTCGGTCTCTTCTTCGTCGGTCTTCTTGTTTCTTCTGACGACACCCACCTTCTATCCGAAAAGTCGTTTGACGTCAGCACCTCCCCCTTCGTGCTGGTGGGTAAGTATGCTGGTCTGAAGGGCTTCGACCACTTCATGAATCTTGTCATCCTCGTCTCTGTTTTGTCCATCGGTGTCTCCGGTGTATACGGTGGCTCCCGAACCCTGACTGCTCTTGCGCAGCAAGGCTATGCTCCTGTATGGTTCAGTTACATTGACAAGTCTGGCCGCCCTCTCTACTCAGTCATTGCTCTCATTGCCTGGGGATTGCTCGGGTTTATCAGCCTGAACGATAAAGGCCCTGTTGTTTTTGACTGGCTGCAAGCTCTGTCCGGCCTCGCAGCCCTATTCACTTGGGGCTCCGTTTGCGTCGCTCACATCCGATTCCGCAGTGCCTGGAAGTATCACGGACACACTCTCGATGAGATCCCCTTCAAGGCTGCCCTTGGTGTTTGGGGCTCTTGGCTCGGTGTCGTTCTCGTCGTTCTCGTCTTGATGGCTCAGGTATGTTTATGCTTTTGCATCCCACTCCTCCATCTATCCACCCTTTATCCGTTCGCTTAACTAACAAACTCCAACAGTTCTACACTGCGGTTGCGGCTCCCATCGGTGCGTCTGGCACAAACACTGCGGAGGGTTTCTTCAAGTCGTACCTGGGCTTCTTCGTAGTCTTGCTCTTCTGGGTCATCGGCTACCTGTGGAAGCGTGAGGGTTTCCTGAAGGTATCGCAAATAGACGTCGATGCTGGCCGACGTGAGCTTGACTGGGAGGCTATCAACGCCCACCGAGCCGAGGTCGCCTCGTGGCCCGCTTGGAGACGTGTGTTGGACAAGTTCTTCTAAGCATTACTCGCGGCCGTGTTTGTCTTTTTCAGCTTTATCCCACCCGAGGACTAATATCATGCAATGCGGTGCGCATAGCGGCGGTGCAGTCACGGCGGGGTTTATGTATGTATGGATATTGCTCATGTCGGTGACGATGAGCAGAGTCGACGAGTGTTATGCGCAGCTACTAGTAGATACCACTGGCTTTTGTGAGTTGGAATGAATTGCCAATATTTGGATATACAACATACTTGTGCGGAGTGATGTCGCATGTACTATCGAGACCTTGACGTGGATGAGGGGATGCCGAAACCAGTAGGGAGCAAACCAAGCATGCCAAGAGAAGTCATGTCCTAGACATGTGGACGCCATGTGGCAAAGGTGGGCCAGATGCAGATGCTACACTGCAGCGTGGCAGCACGAAGGGTCCACGAACAGGAAAATATCTTAGGTTTAGAAGTGGCCTATTCAACAAGTTTCGTAGAGGGTTTTCTCTTTTCTCTGCTTGATAGCAAGGAAGCGCGAGATGTTATGTTGGTTTGCAGGCTCTGTCAGACTGGGTCTCCGATAACCAGACATCGTGAGGGAATTTGCGTAGATATAGAGAGCAAATGCATTCGAGTCGGTGCGACGCATAGAATGGAGAGTCCGGCATCAAAACTGACAGCAAAATGGTGTATGGATGATAATTTCTCAACGGCTGGCTTTGTCGTCGAAACAGGGAGAGAGGCAATATTGTATGGGGAAGGTGGATGTAAGTGGGTCTAGGCACGCCCTTGAGGTCATGTCATGTCATGTCATGGGTAGTTATGAAAGGGCGTATGGACGGCTTAAGGTTGTAATACGTGTCGTGATGGTGAGCTGAAGTAGCTGTATGGATGGGATCACAAATGCGAGGCGAGAACAGAGACATGTGATTTCGTGAGGAGTTTTGGAGGGCTTTAGTTGGAGGTGCTGAGTAGTTTGGGTTTGGGTTCAGATTCGGGCTCGGCGAGGCTGAGACTAGGGTTTGTGTGATTGCTTCGGTGTCAATGTAAGGGTTTGGATATGTTTTGCTTGAAGTGCAGATTACAACTAGACGTATAATACAATAGCGCGATGCGATGCGATGCGATACAAAGTGAATGGACCTTGAGGCAGGCCAACATCTGGATACGATGGATTTGCGCTGGGAGAACGGGCACGTCCCCAGGGAACTGTTTTTTCGCGTTTCAATGGGCGTGCTTGGTGTATTCTTGTTCGACGGTTCATTCGACTAGTTCTCATTGGATTGGATACACGCTTCCGTAACGGAGATGAGTCTCAGACTGATGAAGCTAATAGGGACGACGGGGTAGACTACGATAAGTGCACATCACGCTGGTATCAATGAGGACAAGAATAAGACCGAGCAAACGGCACGCCACGTACGCATTACGCTCTATTAAACCCGGGCCCGACCATAACGCGTACATCTCCCACCGCCACCCGTGCCACCTTCTTCAGGAGCGACCGCTCGTCCGCCTCGCGATACTTATCCCACGAGTCCAGCCCCTCCTTGGCCTGGATGCTCAGCGTCTCATACCCCTGCTTGATCACCTCGGTGACCTGGTACGTCGTCAGGTTCCCCAGCTTCTTCTTCTTGGCGGCTGCGTCGCCGCCCGTCTCCTCAAGGAGCTGCTTGTAGTGCGTGCTGACGCTGATCAGCGTGTCTATCGAGTTGGTTTTGCGGTTCTGGAGGCTGTAGTTTTGCTTGAATTGCGCGAGGACGTCACCTGATTCGACGACTTTGTAGAAGAGGTCGTCGTAGGCAGCTGGGGTGGGGAGGAAGGCTTCGCCGGCGGAGAGGGAGAGGGCGACTAGGTTGACGACGTGGTCTAGCAGTGTGTCGATGTGCAGCAGGTCCTTCAGGTCGGACGTGTAGGTCGTCAGGAACCGGATTAGGGAGAGGAGTGAGCGGAAGAACTCGGACCAGTGGTAGGTTAGACGCGTGCGCGAGCGCGAAAGGTAGGATATGATGCGCAGCATGATGCCCACACAGAGTGTGTAGAGCCCAACATCGAGCCGCCTGCGGAGGTTGTGGTTTATGCCGTCCACCATGGTGTCGAGCAGGTGCGCCGCCAGCACTCTGTCTCCCTTCACGAGCGGTAGAAACGGCTGGCGGTGTCGACATAGCCGCACCGCCTCCTGGGACTCGTCGCTGCAGATCTTTTTGCAGATGACCGGGTCTTCGACCAGCAGCCTGAAGACCATAAGGTTCAGGTGTGCGTAGTACGTGGCTCGGTGGGACATGTGGGCGTGCTGTAGGAGGTACGACGTGAGGGATAGGTAGCTTGACATTGGGCGTTCTCGGCCCTTTTCTTCGGCGGGTAGAGAGATGAGGTTGAAGCAGAAGAGCTTGTTTGCGTGGCTGAAGTCGTACGCTGCCAGTAGGAGGGCAGCGTTTTCTCCCGGTCTTGGGCCTGTTAGTCGCCTCCCCTACTATGTCTACGCTCGTCGCGGTGCTCGACTAGAGTGCACTTACAACTTCGTGAACATCTGCTTCGCCGTCTCAGCATCGTAGACAACCTTCTTCTCCTGCCTTGGCCCTGGGGCAATGGCGCCTAAGCCAATCATGTTGAGCGTGTTGCTGAATGTCCAGCCTTCGGGGAGGTCATCCTGGATGTCGATGTACTCTGACCGCACGGCCTGGCAGGTGTACCCGATACACTGGATGACTTTTTGGATGGTGGATTCATTTACAAAATCGTTTAGGCGGTGCTGATACGGGTTCTGAAACTCGAACTTGTTGTAGTTCGCCAGCAGTCCAAGGAGGGTGAAGGGGGCTAGTATTTGACCTGGGGATTCAGAGTCGTGTATGAACTAGGTGCTTTAGTATCGCCATGCAAAGACGGGGGTGGGAAGGGAGGAGTGGAAGGGGCGAGCTACCTTCATCACAGACGGAAATAGATCCCGCTGAATCATATAAGTGAGCAGCGTTGTTTGGTACGCACCAGCCGTAATGACGAGCAACACCTCGACAGCTTTGTGTCGTATATCCACTGTATATCCTGTCAATGCATGCGCTTATTCGTCCGTGTAGAGTATTCGCCTACAGTTTGTGCCACTCCGAATTAGCCCGTCCAGCGTGCTCACAAAGTCTGTGAATACGGTGTCGACGTGATCGAGGCCGGCCAACACGGCGATGATGTCAGAGCTGGGCTGGGGGTATCGCTTCGCCAGGACACAGGACAGAAAGATGCTTAGCGTCTGCAGGCAAGTCAGCATCCAAACGTAACTCCAAGCTGCACATTCTGGTCGTCGGATATGGGGACCACGTAACGCACATCTAGGGCATACGTGGGCGACGAGCCGTATCCATTCTTGACTGCGCTGATAGCCCGCTCGAAAATCTCCCTCGTCTGACTCTCCAGCAGCAGCACATCAGCCGGGTGTATGTCATCGAGTATCCTCCTCAGAGTGGGAGGGTCCGGGCGCAAGAGGAAGAACTCGGCCCAGAAGCCCTCTGATTTCTCGCCATCGTATTCATCCTGTGGGAGAGTGTTGGATCAGCCCGGGTATGTGCGAATCGGTGGGAGGGAGGTGGGCAGCGTTGCAGCTTGGGGGTTCGAGGATTCTACCTGTGGACAAGTGGGATACTGGATTAGCAGAGGGGTCCTCAAGAACGAAGAGGTGGGAAAGGCAAACCTTGAAGAGATTGTCGTAGAGCTCAATAATTTTGGGCGTAAACACCTCAGGCGGAAGCTGCCTTGTTAGCGGTGACGCCTCCATGTAGAGCTCGAGAAGAGAGGGGGGTTAGGCCGCAAAAGTTGGAGGTTGAAGAGCTCTGAGGTCACGGAAAGGGTTTGGTGATGCAATCAGATTGAGCGTGGCAATGCTGGACAGTCTGGATTGGGCAGTTGGGGCACTGTATCACAGTTTCTGTGTGCTGTATACAGTGCGAGTTGATGGCCGTACTGTATGTAAGCCTCCTGAACGGTTTTTACGCGAAGATATGTTTATTAAAGGCTTCTCATTTGAACTATGGGAGTATGTTCTTGATAGGTTAATTGACTCCGAGGGTCCTGTTGAATAAATGGTACATCTTTTGGAATATTAAAACGTTGCAATGATATCCTTAACATGGCAAATGCAGCGCTTGCATGTGATAACGTTGCTCAACCTACGCAATACATACATGCAACATAGCCAGTGGAACATTTCCTTAACAGAATAAAAGACAGAGAATATTGCAACTACGAGAAATGTCCGTAAATTGAGCCCAACCGGTCGAGAGCGGAAAACGATGAAATCACTACTGGTCTTCAAAATCCCAGGTCCAAGTCTAGGGTAGCTCACATGCAAAACATATCGAACGGGACGAGACGCGTCCCAATCACTACAAATACAACCAATTTTTTCAGCGAAATAGATAAGGAAAGAGGATCAGAAGACTCGGACCAAGTCGTGAGTGCCGGATTAGCCAGAGGTAAACTAGGAAGAAGACAGGCGTGTTACGCCAACAGCTTGGGCTACACCTAACCGCAGTAAAACGGCATTCAACACATTCATCGTCCAAATCTATGCCAAGCGATGATATAGCTCAGTTCTGGGTCATTTGAAGACAAAACACCGTAGCTTAAATGACTATAAAATCACGATCTAGAGGCAGTTGTTCATCGTTACTGCCGAGCGAAAGAACTCAACATCTCACGTCAACTCGATACGGCACTGACACTCTCTCACAAATACTCGCACAGACATACCACAAGAACAAAATTGCACCATAAGCTCCTAAATTAGGGAGAGAAACTTGTGCTTTGGCCATAACGTTGGAAGAGCAAGGAAAGTGGCATGGTTGACAAAAATGCGAGTCCTCACATGACATTGCAACCACCGTCTGAACATGAATGGACGGGAGGGTACAGACTGGAATAAAAAGCTGAGAATAGCTACAAGGAGAAGAAAACTTCCATGGAAACCATAGCAAAATATCGATCGTCGCAAACAGCAGTGTTGTCCCCCAACTTAAGTTGAGCAGTCGCTCACCCCCAAATCGCCACGCCTCTACAAAGACTCAACACAAACAAACCTGAAGCAACAAACCTGAAGCAACAACCCTTAAAAAGAAGTATTAAAAGCTAGGATAGATCTAGATCCCCCTCTGGAAGATCTAAGGTATGTAAAACTAGACACACGTGTACTCTTGGGCCACTGCCATCCAAAACACCACGCCATATCATCATGATATTCCCGGATGGAGCGGTGAATCTACCTTCCCTAAAGTAGCTGAGCAGTTATCACCCTACGAAACTGGCATCGAAGACTGCAA
This sequence comes from Calcarisporium arbuscula, assembly GCA_009828645.1. NCBI lineage: Eukaryota > Fungi > Ascomycota > Sordariomycetes > Hypocreales > Calcarisporiaceae > Calcarisporium > Calcarisporium arbuscula. The sequence continues at coordinate 210,994 of WBSA01000019.1, forward strand.
CTAGTAACCGCAATTGCTAGCATATAGTAATCCTCGTTCTACGACTACCCTGTTGCACTTCATCTTGCAACCAACTCCACGCTCCAATCGAGACACCACGGCCCGAGCCATCAATGTCTCGAAACATCATTACCGAGCGGGAGACGTCTTCAGTTCGCATAATTCACCGCTCCGTCTCGCACGAGTCATGGTTTCCCAGATGTTCAATCTGAATTGTTCACGAGGCGTCTCCATCAAAGCGGGACAACTCAATATTAAGCCTTCAGACTTCAACTAAGGCCAGCCAGGGGGGAAGGGACTGAGTTTTCTGTGTGACATGTCTGATTGTCTCGTATCACCCCAGGAAAAACTTCGTCGAACTGACCGGAACGGTGACCTGCGCTGCTCCATTAGACGATTACTCCCTGCCACCGTTGCTGCCGGGTTAGGGTCCCAAGAAAACCCATTTTCCAGACACCTGGGACTCTGGGAAGGGGAACTACATACCACGCCAATCACCTGACTCCAAGGACACCTTAGAGTCCATAACTGTAGTAAACGCCGTTAGGAACGTGCAGGGGAGAGGACCCAATACCCAGGCAGGTAATTAGGTAGGTATTGACCAATATCCAGGTGAGATTCCCGGGGCCATGGAAACGGTCCCCGTCGTATTGTGGCTCGTACCCGTCGTCTCGCGCCCACCAGACATCACCTTCCAAGTCAACATGTGTATACCGGCATGTCTCGAAGCCTCCCACCAAACGATGAAAAACGTCTGGCTAGCAAGGTATCTGATGGAGACGTTGTGGAGGTGTAGCCGGCTGGGAGGGCCGGTACATTCGAATGGCTTCCGCTTGGACGGTAGAGTTACAGCAGGATATTAGTTACATTGATGAGAGCATGCAGGTACGGACCGTATATGCATGGTGGTGGGTTGGGCGGTAGATTATACTGATGATGGTAAGCTTTCTCTTGATATTGCTGTGTGTGGAGACTGTAGGAATCGTTAGGTCACCAACTGAGACAATGCCACTGTCGTGGCTGCTACTGTTATGACGCGAGCGATATATTGGATTACATCCGCACTCCGTCTTGCACGTAGAAGCCGGATGCGCCATCGGCATTGGTTCTGAGAGTGGTACCTTTGACTCTGGTTTGTCCGGAAGGATTCGCAGATTTGATACCGCAGCACTGCTTTGGTTGTAGCCCACAAAATGCCTAAGTCTTAATGATTATTCCTTCCGACTCTGAAAGAGTAACATACAGAATGATACCTGGAGCATCCTGGCCTCCTCATTGTACCTCCGTTGGAGAGCTCGCAAGCCAGGACTAGGCCCCATTACCGAGACTACACCCGGACACCGCAACGGTACTCCGCATCCATGTCGAATACTCACCGTCCTCTCCTTCACCCATGTACTCATTCCCCACCAACGTTGGGGACCCTCGTCAGTTCTCCTGCTCGTCACCAAATCCTTGTCCTCTCTTGCAATGCCCGACCCTTGGTGCTTGTCTCTAGGCACGGGACAAACGGCTTCGCACCCGAACCTCCCCCTCCTCCCCACTATCGCGACGTTTTGGGTATTAGCAAGGACTAATCCTGCCAAGCTGGAACCTCACCAGCCTGAGGGAGACGAAGACGTCGATATTTTCCCTTCGATATATCTACTTTGTATTCAGCACACCACAACCAGTTTGCTGATTTCGCACTTCCTCCGACCATGAACACTCAGTGCTCCTGTCGTGAAAATCTCTTACGTACATTGCAGCATTTCGTCTTATCAGGTGTGAATAAGCACCTTGATGATCCCTCATCTCTGAGTGGGGTTTAAAACCTCCGTGTGGCTTGTCATGTCGTGATACACACATGTAGTAGTAGTAAACGCCTCATGGCTTGCTTATCCTCTGAAATGAGAGCGCACGGCCCTTGGCCAAGGCAGACGTTGTCGCGATGAATGAAGCCGCCCCGCTTTTTGGCCGTTAAGCATCGTGGATGTGAAATACGGAACACCTACATCCGATGATTCGTATATGGGGCCCGGATTCCCGTGGCACGTCGGGGTTAACGAGCCCACTGGCTGGCGACGCAAACGGTGTCCAACCCCCTCCTATTCATTTACTGCAATGGAATAGGTGTTGTCCCAAGGGTGTTCAAGGGTACTGTCTTTATGCAGCTGTCTTGGGAGCTGCAGGTCATGACAGGTTTTGCAAACTGCCGGCAGCGTCGTATTAAGGCGGAACTCTTCTGTTTCCCCTCCCCACATCCATGTCATCATTTCAATCTTGATGCACGCACACCTTCCTCCCCTCCCCCTCCTACGCAACCCCCCCGCCCCCCTTTCCTACCACCTTTGCCTCATCTCTCATCTCTCCCCCCTCTACCGCCTCATACCTCCTATTCCCCTCTTCCCCTTTCTCATTCCTCCCCCTCTCATTCCGTTCATTCCCTCATTCCTCTTCCCCTCCGTCTTCCCTCCCCTTCATCTTTCTCCGTCCTCCCAAGTCCACCGAATCAATCTTCATCCACTCTTTTACCGCTACCACACTATTTGTCATTTTTTCCTCCCAGTTAAATTCCTCCTTCCGCCGCCTCCCCTACTATACCCCATTTCACTTTTTTACACCTTTCCCGTTACGCTCCGTCTCTCTCTCTTTCATTCTATACTCCACTACCTCCCTACTATTTTCCCCTCCTTCTCCCCACTCTTTTTTACTCATTTCGACCAACCACCCCTCCAACTCTCTACCAATCCTCCCCCCCTTCCTTCGTAACTAACATCCTCTTATCTTTATAGTGAGAATCTTTCAGAATAGCTGGAAGCCTACTGCGGTGGTGAATATAGTCAACCCAAGAACCGGGAATTGAGCATGATCAGTCGGCCGAACAAGGTGTAATTCATACTGAAATGACGAGGTTCTAACCCAACGTTGCCCCCACTCGTCCACAACTCATCCTGGCTGACTTCAGGGTACGTAGATGAACCGTGGGGTTGGGTAAAATTGGCAACTGGACAACTGATGTGACAGACCCATGAAATCGTCTGGGGTTGTCGTCCCAATTGTGTCCAAGACCCCAGACAGACTCGTGCGCTAACAACGGGCCCGAGGTGTTCTATTACGCAAGCTCGCGGAAAGAAGACGATTGCTGGACACAAAACCTCTGGCCCACGTCGGGGCAGGCCTCCAGACAAATCAGAGTGGCGGGATTCAATCAGTGTGACGGCAAGAGCCGCGGCCTAGGAACCATAGCTCGATGAGATGCCGTCGTGCTACCACAAGGGACCATCCTAAAATAAATCTTGAAGGGCTGCGATTTTCGAGTTATTTCCGTGCCCAATTGACTGGCATTGGAGGTTTGGAACGTGGGAGCTTCCTATGCGGTCAGCCATGATATGAAGAGACACACCATCCCGACATGCGAGACTGGCACTTTCGCGATGCTCCGTTGGCCCACCACATCCATGACTGTAACCGAAGTACATTGTGTACGTACACAGTGGCTTCATATTTGCGGCGCTGGGCGTTCATGCACAACCATGGACTCGGGTTCGCCGCGGATGCCTCCCGGTGTGACTGATCACAATTGGTTATTATGTAAACCGTGCTTGTCGCATCCTCCTGCACAAGAACAGTGGCAGTCGCCAGGAACCAAGAAATCAGAGTTTTCTGGGCTGCGCCGCCAAGTTGCGCGGCGTTACCCAATGCTAATAACTCACATGTTGCGGCTCTGCGTTTCGGCGTGGTGTCCCAGAAAGACTTCACGTCTGTGCTGTGTGGTAGAAACGTAGTTTTTATTTTATTTTATCGGCAAGTGCGTAGGGGAAGTTGTTTTTTGTGAGTAACGTCACTTTTACTCTTTGATTTCCTTGTACTTATCTCGTCCAGAAGAACTCCTAGCGCGGAGACCACTTGAACATTTACCTCGATTTCTTGCTGTGGTTGAATGTGCCACTCGTGAATAACCAACGGCTTGGGCGTGTAGTGAATAAACCAAGCCCCCGAAGCCGGGAGTAACCCGCGCGAGGCGACAGGCCTTTTGTGTCGGGTGCGGAGTGCCCATGTTAAGGATTTTCTTTTTTTTCTTTTTCCTGGCCAGGTTGCTAGGCTGCCATGTCAATATGACAGGTGATCCACCAGTGAGAAATTCGCGAAGAAGCGCGTCAACATCAACTATGAAAGGCGAAAGAAAGTCAAAGGGAAATTATTCACATTTGGCAACCTGTTGTATGCAAAGACCAAACCTTTATTTGGTGGGAGGTAACGACCCGTAACACGTAATTCCACGCTGATCTGGCGTCTGCTGTCAACGCCGCAGGTCGATAGTTTTGATGACTGGCTTGAAATACCCATCGTTTACGAAGGGGCCATTCAAGCCATTGTGCCTTTTAAGCCGCACGGACTCAAAGCTCAAACCATTGTTCCTCTACCCACCAGGCAAGGACATCCCCACTGTTGCTGGGAACATGGTCCACCAGGCATATTGTGCGACCTAACGGTAGATGGTAGTGGTAGAGATGATATCCTGGGTCAATGTGTGAACGAGTTATCTAGTGCCTGGTGGCTTTGCTCTGCCAACTCTGCCCAGTAGTCATGGTGTTCTGCCAAGGCGGAATAGATATCAGTGGATGGAGCTGATGACAAGATCGACGTAAGACGGAAAACCCCGAGTGAATAAGACTACCTGATCTATTGTCAGACCTTGGACGAGATGAATTCTTTTTTTTGCGGAAAAAAAGGTTCCGGAATGGTGCCAAACTTGAGCAGGATTACTCCATACTTTGGACGGGCTAGGAAGGCGATCCGAGGCCATGTACTCCGTGCTACTGCAATGGGTGTGCAGTGCACGGATTTGCAATGCCTTGGTTGATGCGCGTCAGTCTCCGTGCGTCAGCCCTGTCGCCTGCAATTCTGTCCAGGGTCGACACTTTGACAGGCCGAGGTACTACACACTCCAAGCACACTCCATTTCGGGCACCAACGCTGAATTGCGAAACTAGATACGTGGCGGATAGAGTGAGAGGGGTTTGCTGATGTCAATCTTGTACAAATAAATCACCAACACACTGATGTCGTGGGTCTTAGACACGAGTCGCATATTACATCAGACACGTGATCAGAGAGCGGGTGTGTCAACCAGTTCGTCGGATTCTCTCGATCACGATGCCATTGGATGGTTGGATGGCTTGTTGGACTCATAGTCAGCTATCAGTCAGTGCCTTTGGGATTGAGTGCTGACGTCCTTGAGAGTCAACCTTGCTGGTCTCCACCAGAGCACGCCTGGTCCGTATGTTGGTATTATTACACATTTGAGTCTCACCTGAGACGGCTTCATGTTTGCCTCGTTTGTTGTCTGAAAGGGGATAAGATTGCCCCTCTCGACTACGCGTGGAATCCTGTTGCCCTGGTGTAGTTCTGACCTTTCAAGACTTTTTTCATTGCTCATAGTGCCGGGCCCAAAACCAAGTTGCCAAGCCAGGATGAAGAAATTGACAAATACTACATCGACGTTAGCCTTCCCAAAAAAAGAAACGCCGCTAGTGAATCATGAATGGGTAAATGGATAAATTCTGGCCGTCATGTACTAGGCGACCCCGGGAGTCCCTAGTGTTAGCAAACAAAATTTGACTTACAATGGCAGTACAAAAACTAACAAATATCAGAGAAATGCTAGGTCCATTCTTAGCTACCTTTGGCGTTGATCGCAATTCCGTCTAAGGTATACGGTTAACTGAGTCCATACAGACAATGTCTTCAATACTTATCTTAGCAGAGAGGAGATATGTTTAGGCTGAATTGGATGACATGGTAGCATCTAGAGCACCTTCAAGTACTAGTGGCAATTGACTAATGTCGTTGGAATCATCCTTTGCTGTCCTCTGCCACTAAAAACAGGCAGACCCAGTTGTGTACGATCTAGACAGATAGTGACGATTTGTCATCTCACAAACTTCCGATCCGGGCGTACATATTGGTTTATACAAGGATGACTAGTTGAGGCTAGCCGGTGATCGCCTTGGCCGATGAGCGAGATAGCGAAAGATGACATTGCGTCAGATTCGCTCTTTCAAGATGGTTAAGCGGCTGGCTAGATCCAATGGGCACGAATGGTAGGACTTGCGTCGCAGCATCTGGCAGCTGTGTCGCACTGACCATCTCGGACCAGCATCACCGTCTGTGCGGACATTGTGGACGACATCGAATTAGACAGTTTGATTAGTTACGGGGGAAATCCCGAGAGGCAGATTGAGGAACAAGCAAGCCTTGGCCAGATAGGTTTCGGTCGCATCTTGGTGAATCGGATACACCCGATCGCCTGAATTGAAGGATAGCGTGACTCGAGTACGGAGTAAGCTGTACATAGAAAGGGGGTCTCATCAAGCTCCTCAAACATGGCTGAGTTGGAACATTCGGTCTTGACACACTTTGGAAAGCAGATCAGTCGGGTTCGCGGTCTCCATGATACCCGATAGCTTGCATCAGGACCCAATTCGGGAAGACCTGATGAGTAACGGCAAATGTCTGGATGAGAAGTATCCGGACTTCTCCCGATTGCGTTTGCTAGGAGTAAAGCTAGTAGTAGTGTTACGGCGTTGACTTTCGGCAGATATATTGAAGCCCAAATCAATGGTTTCATTGGTACTGTCGACGCCCTGTCGTATGAAGTTTCTCACGCTCTGCTCGCCAAACTTGCTCGTAAAACCAATCGGAATGCCAAGTTCTTGCTTGACACCGATGATGAACACCGACCGAGGCAATGCGTAGTAGTTCGTGCATTAGCTTGTCGCATGTAGCGGCTGAGCACTTTGAGTCCTGTCGATCGTCCGATAGCGGCCACAGCCGGAGACATTCACAAACGCACTTGCCATGATGCCCAACTACCGGGTTGAACTACAACTTTAATGCCGACTCCGTTGGAGGACTTGCAACGAATCGCGAAATCGAATATGTTAAGTTCGTCAAGGCGGGGGTTAAGAGCCGGCAGGGGTCCAAGAGGGGCAAAGGGTGCCAGCCGGGAGGAACCCAGGCGAATTGGAATGCACCGGGAGGGTAGCCGGCCCGCTAGCTGCTTAGCCCTCTATTGTAGGGATCTTGATTGGGAGTGTGACTGCTGCATGGCTTGGTGGCTGCGGAGACTGCAGAAGTGTGCCTGGAACTAACGCCGTTAGGTGGTGTGATGCTCAGCGGCAGTCCTGCCTGCAGCGTGTATGTGGAGTGCATGTCGTGTTGTGCGCACTGGCACTCAAACCAGCTGGCGAGTCAATATGCTGCTGAACGGATATGCAGTGCGTCCTCCTCGAAGCTAATGCAGCGCATCGGCGCCCATCCGAGTTGACCGGCTCCATTGAATCAGCCGCAGACCGGTGAACAGGAGGAGCCAGATACGGGCGACACGGAATGTATGCCGCGGTACGCAACCCGTATGAAAAGTAAAGGTGGTGATGCAACATGGCGTCAGGAGTTACGACGTAGAAGCCGGGTGTTGGATGACGAGGGACGCCAGAGCAGCATGCAGAAAAATGATGATGGGATGGGGTGCCACGTACAAAGATGCGTCAGGTCGAAGCAAATTTGCAGGTCACCCACCTGCTAACACTGCTGGCTTAGGATGCCTCCAGAGTGAGAGTTATGTGGCCGAGAGTCTGAGCCGCCTGCCTACGAGCTACACGTTGCACCTGCCAGTTGTTGCGAACTTGCTAACAAAGTGAACCCGGTTGATCAATTTAAACTCGTGCAAGAACTATGATTCCACCTTCCTCAAACACTCAGCTAGGCAAGGGTGCTACCTATTGGACTCTAATTCTATATTAACACGTCGCCTTTTGAGGGGAGAAGAGGAAAGTAGGACTGAGCCATTGGAATATGATTATGAGTGTGATACATGCGCGAAACTGCGAGTACACTGCTCTCTCTCCTATTCTATTTGGATGGAGCCAGAGGGCTACGATGCAGGAACAAGATTCGATTGGTGCATCACACCCCGCTATAGGTACGACATATCTGGGTATTACTGCATTTGAAGATACAGTATCTAGTCGGTCAATGAAAAATCACGCAGCGACGACATACCGGTCATCAGGTCCCGAATCGCGAAAACGTTCGTATGCGGTCGACCAGTGTAAGTGACGGATGGCATCTGCAAAGTGATTCAGACGCCGCTAATTAAGAGGTGGGCGAGCATTCGTGGCTGATAGCTCGTGGCGCACAGCATTTCCCCCCCTCTGCCAGAATTAGCCAGTAGGGTCCTGAGCTGTATCGGTCAGAATACCGAATCAGTCCTAGCGATGGTTCTCATCACTGACGGGCGCCTACAGACACCGAGTACAGGCTGTACAGCGCATTTGCGACAGGGACTGGACCCATCAGCGGTGTGCAGTGTGATTACTTGCCGGCCTCCCCTGTGACCGTTACTGCCATGTGTAACCACCACGCAAAGAGAACGGGGGTGTCTGGTCGGCCGGTGAGAACGTTTTTCGGGACATCCTTGGGAAAATCAGCGACGTAGGCTGTGGGTGCCCTGTGTAGGGGGATAGGTGAATCACACATGGCTATGGAGCGTGGGGGTGGCATCACCAGTCCCTGAGCCTTGTGCGGCTTTCGGGGAATGATACGACAACCTCGCCAGCAATAACAAAACCACCACTACGTTCAAGGGCGATTGACTATTGATTACTGATGGCGATAGCACGTCGCAAAGGGAGCAACGTGTTCTGCAGGGCCACATGTTTCTGGCTATGGCTTCAACGAGGGATAAACCAGGGCTGCCTAGCAACCAGGGGGACGCTCAGAAAAGAGGGAGGGATTAGAAGCCAAGCCCTCCACGAAGTACGACCAGCTGGAGCTTACCTGGAGGGCGAACCGTGGTGGTGGGATAATTATTGAGGACACATCTACCCAACAACCATTGTACACCAGCAATCGGATGTCGTCAAAAGAGGCGCTCAATTGCCCCAGAAACCACAAGGAAAGGGAGTGTCGTAAAAATGAAGGTGAGTGAGGAAATGTCACTGAGTCTGATTCAAATGGCAGTGGGGTAGGACTCGCCATCGCCGCGCTCACCAGGGGCGTCAGCTTTTGTGGTACTGCAGCTAGGTGATAAACTAGGTAATTGAGTATCAATTTGAATCGGGAAACCAAGAGACATGAGGATCGCAGCGGCATACAGCGACGCCAGGTTGATGGATGAATACAACGCGCCCCAATCTGCCAACCCGCAGGTCTGTGCATGCAGCGGCACCTGCGCCAGCGCTCTGCGACCCGGGGACTGCGTCAAAATCCCGACTGGGTGACCAAGATGCTGCGCAAGAGCAGTAGCTGCGTAGATTTGCAGATCACTTCTCTGAGAATCAAGCGCGAGATAGGCAGTGTAAAATACCGAATCCTCATTCACCGGACGGAATATGGCACGAATGACTATTTAATCACGCATGCTGACTGCTTTCGGTGCGACCTGCAGCATTTTGTCTCAGGGCAAGTTTTCTTACTTGATGGCGAGAGCCAAGACTCTGATGAGAAGAGGGCTCACGGCTGATAGTAGTGAACGCAGGTAGTTAGTCTGCTAGTATGGAGCTGTCAAACAAGGACAACGAGACCCTTTAACGCCGTTTGGGTAAGGTGGTGGGGGAGAGCTTGCTTTGTCAAATGACAAGGTCGAAACTGTCAGGCTTATCATGGCTGGCCGTGTCTTACCAGTGTTTCCCTGTTTGCTTTTTCTTGCCGTTTGCTGCTTACCTGGTTTGCTTTCTTGGGGGTTTGGCTTCTGTGGAGGATGAAACAAATCTGTCATTGTGTAATTGCTTGACAGATGCCTCGGACTGTGGCCGCGGTGGTGAATACAGCGCATATTGCGGCGAGTCGGAAGCCGACACATGCTGAAGTGACGGCGAGTTGATAGGGGCGCATGGCATCGCTGTACCACACCACCTGCATGGCACGTCGAGGACCTGACGAGGCAGGAACAAACTGCCCGGCCGAACTGACCTTTATATTATGTAAAGCTGCATCTCTTGGTGTGGTTGGGCATTCATTCTTCCCACCTAGTGAAAAGCCTCGAACTAGTCATCAGTGGCACTCGACGTAATCAATTTGTAGGACGGCAAGCCGGTAGTTGGCGCACCACCCAATGTAATCGAGTCACGTCCCGCGGCTACGGCAAAGTCATGCTAAATAAACGAGCACACGACTCGAACGCCCAGAGCACTTGGCACCACATCAGATCACATCCCAACCATGTTCTTCCGTCCCCCTTCCTGACAAGTTTGATATTGTGTTTTACGCAGCATCTCTTCTGGCCCAGGCGAAAGAAGACGCTATTCAAAAACTAGTTACAAGCTTAACCAAGCACGGCATGGAAGCCACATTGAGATTTTGACTCAGATTCTCCCACGTATGGCTTTTGTGGTGTGCTCAAAGTTTGTGCAACCGACAAAACAAAAATACAACGCCACGCTCAAGAAGAAGAAGAATGCAGAATCGTTCCCCGAGGCGTGCATGTCCCTAAACATGCCCGCGTTTCGGGCGCCGTACGGGCGCTGCACCAGCGCTGTAAGGGCTGTACGTACGTACTCTACATACGACCGGTTCCATCAGTGTCGATGTGGCGTGGAGTTTGGCGGCCGCAGGGAGTCAGCTACATTGCTTTGTAGGGAGTAGATTGAGTGACAGTTGTAAAACGCAAAAGAAGCAACTGTTGTTCCTATTGTTAGAAACTCGCAACTGACTTGAATGCCTCGTTCGTCATTGACACGCGCAACTCCTCACTCTTCGTAAGCACGCGGCGGTGGTTGTAGCCTTGTAGGTGGCTTCGCATGTCGTAAACACGGGTAATGTTACGACGCGCATGAGAATTTATGGGTTACATTCTGCCCACTGCCGTCCACCACTGGATGCCATTATTAGACCTCGCTGTGACGCTATTCCTTTACTTATTTCTGACCTGTGGTATTAGTACGGGTGGTTTTTTTAGGCACGTAGGCGAGGTCGGCAGATGCCGGACTGCATCTCAACTACGCCTGATTTAGTAGGGAGCTGCGGGCTACGCATGCAATCAACCCAAACTGTAGCATACCATGCCAGTATGTTGTAGCCGAGATCAGAGATGATGTCTTGGTGCTGCTGAATTTTGCGGCGTCTTATTGACAGTATGGGATTAACAGAAATCCCCGATGCTCTCACTGTGCTAGTTAGTAGTCACAGTAGTCATGGCTTCAATGAGGCTGAGCCAATATACGTGTCTTGCTGGCTTGTCGAGCAATCAGGACAAAACAATGCAGAGAGAAGAGACAGGATTGAGCCACGATTCGCTACCCTGGGTTGAAATGGCGCCTCGTCGACACCATATCGAGTAAGAAGCAATACGAATCACTTTACCCTCCGCCTGTTCGTCGTCTGGCTTTTTTTTTTAACGCCGACGCCAGGCTAAGCTAGGCAAAGAGAAGAAATGGGTGAAATAAGAGGAAAGCGAGGAACTACGGACAAGACGCAATCATGGCGAGCCATCAAAGACCGTCTCTCCGTGAAGCCAAACTCGCCTCGGTCTAGCTCCTCCCAGCAGAACAACCCCCCCCCTACGCGTATGTGGAACCGGATGTCTTCCAAGACGAAGGCCATTATCCCCCTCAAGGTCGGTTCCGCGCCACCCTGCTGCTGGGGTTCTAGAATTTTAGCGTGGTAGATATCCTGGATTGGCCAGGTTAGCCTAGATGAATATGGCTAGCAGTGTCGGTAGGCAGTTTCTGGCAGGCAACGGGTCCAGCAGGCAACGGACTGGTGGGAAGGAAGATAGATGATACTCCGTAGGGAGAGGAGACTAAGAGAGACAGGAGAGATTCGCTCCCCTGGTCATGTCCTTCCGACATGGATGACTCTAGTCTTCCTTGCCAGGGCGACGAGACGAGAGAACTCCACAATGACGAGAAGAACGGATATCCCAGGGGGGGAGGGGTGGAAATAACTTGCTTTTATCCTCGCGATGAAACGGAATCTTGCCACATCTTTGCGGAATCAGGCGCTATATATGTATGTAGGTGGAGGAGAAGTAAAGACTTACTTGGTTGCGCATGTGCGTGGCTGGCGATGGGCCATCGGCCAGAGAAAGGACAAGATATGCAGAGGGCCTGGATGAGGAGTGTGGGAGAGGGCGGAAGAGAGATGAGAGCCAGAGGCAGCGGTGGCGAAGGGTGGTGTGTGATGGGCTGGCAGCGCAGAATGTGGTTCAGGGGGCGTAGATAGGGCAAGGAACAGGGATGGACCTGTATTGACACAATAAACAATAGGTGCACCGCCTAGAAAGGCCCCCGCTATCACCACCACCCACACACCATCAACACTAACACCCAACACCCACCTGGACGGGACGGTGTAGCACCCACTACCCACTACCCACTACCCCGTAGATACGTACCGCAGTGTTCCTGTACGTATTGGTGTACAAGCTGTTCGTACTTTACGTGGTGCTTTGCTGTGCGGTGTACTTTCACTTTTGCTTTGCTTGGTCTTGCTGAGCACCTTAGAAAGACGGCCCTTCTCTCTCTCTTCGCTTCGATTGATGCCCTTCTCTTTTATCAACACCATCACCACCAAGACCATCATTGTCCAATCCACCTACGTCGAGGGATAGGAGACTGTGTCACGATATCACGACGTTACGGCATCGCCCACTGTAATTGCCCGATTCTCAGGTCGCATCGAGCACCGACACTAGCTACAGGCGACGAGCTAAGAAGAAGAGCTTGGGGCTACTTGGGAGCTATCACTACAACCCACAGTGGTAGCCCTTTTTCAATATCGACTCGACCTTGTCTCGCATCTAATCCATCCCTTCGGTGCCACTGCTTCAAGGCCAAGACCATCCGTCATTGCCGCGGATACCACAAGCTGCCAACCAACTCGGCTGACTGCTAGCTGCGTTTTTCGCACGTACGCAGCATTACGCACCAGCTGCGACGGGACGACGTCTAGCTTATCCCCTCGTTTCCCTCCTCTGTTGGATACAGCATATTTCCCACAAACATCATACGAATTCTGGCGGTTTTTTTTTTCAGCCTTTGGAATTTTCTCTTGGGTTGGCTCGTTTTTGTCTTGTGTGTAGTAATATTCTGGGATCTTTTACTTGTGAGTTGATTATTTCTACCATGTTTTCTACTTGATGCGATTGCTTTACACACTCCCGCTACGACCAGTGCATCATTCCTATGGGCTGTGCGCAGACACCTACATAGGGTCCGATTTGGATTGAGTACCGGGATGGGGACTCTGACCGATTTATGCCTCACCGATTGGAAACAATGGCAAGGCGCAACATCAACTTGTGAGAGCTGGCAGACAAGCATTTTGCTTGGAATGCAAATAGCTGCGACGCCGGGAATAAAAGAGCCTCATTGGAACCAGAAGGAAACACGCTTCGTTTTGCATTCTGGGGTGCATGCCGCATTCCAGCCGCCATCATGCACCAAAAAGACACGACCACGGCCCGCCATTCGTCGCCTCCATTCCAGAACGCGGCCGTATTGCGACTTCCCAAAACAATTGCTACGGCGAGAATTAGTATACTGACGATGAGTCTCTCCTTCTAGAAGCTCCCTAGCACTCCATCTTCAATCATCCACGATCGAACAACAATTTTGTGTTAGGGCTGGCTGCACGGTTCATCAACATCCCGCCGACACCAACCCCACACTCACTGCGTCGTCTACCAAAGCCGTTGGTTCGTGGAACCGACCGTAAACTAGCTAAGCTGCTTTTCAACGTCGCTTGAGAACAGTTCCCCTTAGGCCGCATAACTGCATAGTTATTTTTTTAAAACCTCGAATCGCGTCTTGACTACCTTTCAAGCTGTCGTCAGCTGTTACCGCTCTTTGGATACGACAGGACAGGGAATCTCTTCGCAAACCCACGACGGGGCTTGTGATTCGAGTTCACCTCACTGGACGACAAAAGCGCAGCCCAATGATTTTGAACCGCGGTCGGCCACAGCAACCGCAATGCTGAACGACGTCAATCTTCCAGCCACCCTTCAAACGGCTCCTATAGAAGTGTCTGAACCCCAGTCCAACGCCGTCGTACATGGACTGTACCACAACCAATACCCCACCACCAATCGCTTTTCACACTCTCAGATGACGCCCCCTGCCACCCCCAATGGCTCTCAGGAGGACCTGTCGCCGGAGACATTTGGCCCGCCCGTCTTCCACAACTTTTTGCGAGCGTTCTATCCCTTTCAGCCCACCCAGGGCATGGCCGACTCGAGCGTGACGCTACCACTTGAGGAAGGAGATGTTGTTCTGGTGCACTCGATCCACACCAATGGATGGGCAGATGGCACTCGTCTGGTCTCTGGCGCCCGAGGCTGGCTGCCCACCAACTACTGCGAGGCTTACGAGCCGGACGATATGCGCAACCTCCTCAAGGCTCTACTGAACTTTTGGGATCTGCTAAGAAGCACGTCTATCAACGATAGTGAAATCTTCAGGAACCAGGAATTCTTGAAGGGCATTATCGCTGGTGTCCGTTTCTTACTGGTATGCTATACACTGGCACATTTTTCTGTTGACATGTCTAGAGCTGACCCCATGTGTCACAGGAACGTACAAATTGCCTTAGTCGCGATTCGACCATAGTGGTGCGGAGCGAGGCCCTTCGAAGATGTCGCAAATCTCTCCTATCAGAGCTTTCCGCGCTAGTGAAGACGGCAAAACGACTCCAAGAGGGTCAAAGAGAGACCGCCGCGACACCCGAAGACACCAATGATGTCATTGACGAAATGATTCTCAAGGCTTTCAAGATTGTCAGTAAAGGTGTGCGATTTTGGGACGTGCTGGAAGAAGACCGCAGGGAGCGAGCTCCAGCATCCGTGACTGTAATGGCGACTGTCGCCGAGGAGTCTTACATTCCGCCGACGCCACCGGCAGATCAAACCGCCTTCGACCACGCGGCTAAGGAGACGGCCAGCGACGCTGGGTCTCGAGCAACCGCAGACGACATGGGTGCCAGCGTTGCCAGCGTTAGCGTTGCCGGGGCCAGCGTTGCGACATCAGAATCCGCCGATGCCCAGGCCCTGTTTACGCCCTGGAGTAAACGCCTCTCATCCCTCAATAACCCTGTCAGTACCCCAAATACGCAGAGATGGTCGCAGAGCAGCCAGGGCAACCGGAACTCGGCGACAATGTCGCACAGAGTATCTTTGGCTGGCCCGTCACCGCTCTCTAGGCCTCATCACCTTATTTCGGAGCGTCTCAACCGCAGCCACGATAAATTCTTGTCTCATCTAGGATCCTTCATTGGGCGACTGCATTTCCAGTCCCAGTCACGGGCCGAGTTGGTACTTGCTATCAAGCAATCTGCCATGTCTGGCGGCGAGCTTTTGGCCGTGGTCGACGCGGTATGTGAATG
Organism: Calcarisporium arbuscula; assembly: GCA_009828645.1. Taxonomy (NCBI): domain Eukaryota; kingdom Fungi; phylum Ascomycota; class Sordariomycetes; order Hypocreales; family Calcarisporiaceae; genus Calcarisporium; species Calcarisporium arbuscula. The sequence continues at coordinate 226,360 of WBSA01000019.1, forward strand.
CAACGGCTCGTCTCATCTGCAATTGGCACAGGCTCGCAACGTAATGTTTGAGCGCATCCGATCTCTCGTTTACTCAGCACGAGACACGCTGGCCCACGCGGCAGCCGAGGGAGCAGATGTCATTATGCCTCACGACAACAGCATTCTGCTTGTGTCGGCTACTGGATGCGTCAGGGCAGCCGGGGACTGTGTTGCAAGGTCAAAGGCAGCCATCGAAAGGATAGGGGATTTCGAATTTGACCAGGAGGGAAATACTCTTGGGCTTGACTTGACGATACTCGATATTGCCTCACAAGAGAACTCCAGGGCGCCGTCCGTTGCTGATCCATCAGACGCCGTCAGCACCGCGGACTCGGGCGTAACCTACGAATCTAGTGTCGCGTCTCGCCTACATATCATCACAGACCAAAAGCCGCTACCACAAGTTCCCCGAGTCACCACGCCTACCCAGTCTCCTCTATCCTCCCGGCCTGCATCTTCGCACGACGACAACGTTGCGAGCATGGCCCCCCCCTCTGTGGTGTCCTCTATCCGACCCAACCTACCTCCACTACCACGACTGACCACCACCCTTCTTCCCTCAGAGCAGCAGCAGTCTGCGACTCTCTCCTCCACACATGACAACGATTTCCACCAAGCTCAATTCGATCGCACTGCTGCTTCTAGTGCGGAAAGCAGCGCCACCTACCTCAGCCGAGATTCTGAAGCCAGCGTAATTTCTCAGACCTCGACGCGGGCTACTACGCCCGACCAGACACTCGCACCCAGGAACAAGCCCTCGATATCTGACCTGAGCAACGCTGCTAGCTCTTCGCTTACCGAGGAGGCTGATGATTTAGAGTCGCGACTCTTGGAAAAGACCTTTGCTCACGAGCTGATCTTCAATAAAGAGGGCCAGGTCACTGGTGGATCACTCCCCGCTCTCGTTGAACGCCTCACGACTCACGAGTCTACGCCTGATGCCACCTTTGTCTCAACCTTTTATCTCACGTTCCGCTTGTTCTGCACACCTATGAAGCTGACAAAGGCTCTGATTGAGCGATTTGACTATGTTGGCGAGTTCCCCCACATGTCGGGCCCCGTCCGCTTGAGAGTATATAATGCTTTCAGGGCTGGCTCGAATCTCACTGGAGGGACCACACAGACCGGGATGCTCTCGACCTCATCATGTCCTTTGCGGAGCACCGCCTATCACCGGTTCTTCCCTCAGCCGGACGTAGGCTATCGGAGCTGGCCCAGCGAGTATCTGGGGAAGGCATGGTTGCGCCTAGACTTATCTCCTCTATGGGCAAGACAAACACAGCCATCGCCCAACACATCCCAGCTGATACGCCGCTGCCACAGCCGGCTATATCCAAGAGCCAGCAAAATACGCTCAAATCATTCAAGGCCGGAAGCAGCTCGCCAACAATTCTTGACTTTGAGCCATTGGAACTGGCCCGCCAGCTTACCCTGAAGCAGATGAGCATCTTCTGCTCCATCATGCCTGAGGAGCTTCTCTCCTCCCAGTGGATGAAGAAGTCTGGCGTCGACGCCCCCAACGTCAGGGCCATGTCGTCGCTGTCCACTGACTTGTCAAACCTGGTGGCGGAAACCATTCTGCACTACTCGGAAATCAAGAAGCGGGCTGCCGTCATCAAGCAGTGGATCAAGGTTGCCCACCAGTGCTTTGAGCTCCACAACTACGACGGGTTGATGGCTATTATCTGCAGCCTCAACAGCAGCACAATAACACGTCTTCGCCGGACCTGGGACCTGATCTCTGTCAAGCGCAAGGAGATGCTGCGATCGCTGCAGGAGATTGTGGAGCCATCGCAGAACAACAAGGTCTTGCGAGCTCGCCTGCATGACCACGTGCCCCCATGTCTTCCGTTCCTGGGCATGTACTTGACGGACTTGACATTCGTCGATATCGGAAACCCCGCTACGAAGCAAATGTCCCTCGGCAGCGAGGCTGAGGAGGTTGGCGCTGGCGGCCTCACGGTCGTCAACTTCGACAAGCACACCCGCACGGCCAAGATCATTGGAGACCTACAGCGATTCCAGATCCCCTACCGACTGATTGAGCTGCCCGACATGCAGGACTGGATGACGGCGCAGATCACGCGGGTGCGAGAGGGCGACCAGAGCAAGGTCCAAGTTAGCTACTACCGAAAGAGCCTGCTTCTTGAGCCTCGCGAGACGGGACATCGACGGGAGGCCGAGCCGCCAACACCTGTCCTTACACCGGCTACTCGAGGCGACTTGTTCGGGTGGATGTCTCGAGATCGGGGCGGCGCCACGGCCACATCGACTCAGGTACAATAAAGTCGCAATGTTTAATGACACCTCTCTAATTGCGCATTGGCTACCTGGCTACGCGATGGACCAGGCTGGATGCCATTGCATTCTTATACACACATTCCTTATCATTGCGTACGCGGTACCCATTGGTAACTACATTCATCTTTGATACCCGACTCTTGTCTCGAACAATCTTTTTTTCTATATGTATGTGTTTGTCGCTCGATGGGCGTGAGAGAGGTTGCCCGCGCTCATCAGCCACGTGTTCGTTTGGAGTGGTTTCCTTGTTGTTTCTTGTTCTCTACCGGACACGGGTCCCGCCTAGATGAGGGCGGCTGACCACGATGAATTCACGGCAAGAACAGACATGTATTTTTGCACTGTGCGATGGATAGGAACTCCAGACGAATGCCCTAGGAGATGGGGGAACAGGGGCGACCTTGGATTTGTCCCGGCGGATATTGTGGCGGCTGAGTTTTTCATGTTTTAGGGTACTGGGGTGGATTCTTTGATATTTGTTTTTTCAGTTGTTTTTAATTATTGGGAGCATCGACAGGAGTACAGGTGGGAACGACGTGGGTTTTGGCAAACCGGGACCGTTTCGACGGCAAAAGAGGATTGCCCTCACTGTGGGATCATGAGCAAGGCGCCGTGTTTACGAAGGTATGGGAAGGCATCAAAAAAGATTACCCTGGGAGGAGCGAGTGTTTACATGTATTTTTGCGTTGCCTCGGCTCAGGCCGAGTGGCAGTTTGTAGATTCCCCCGAGTAAAATAGGAGCGAGCGTCTTGACGAGATTGGTGCGCATGTGTGTGACGGGACTTTTTTGAATTGTGAGGTGTGAGACGTAATCAGGATGCGTAGTTGTTGAAGAGTCCGGACTGAGTTTGGGGGAGGAAGAACAAGAGGACTTGGATGGGCAGAATGAGCATCACCCGGCCAGCCTCTGGCTGCCAGCTTGTATGATGATACCTAGGCAGTTGAGCGATGGCAGTTGGCCATGGACTAAAAATATGGCAAGTGACTGTGGCTGCGGCTGCGGCTGACAAGCGCCTTTGTTAAAGCATATCTGGTCTCCATCGAGAGGTCCCTCGGCAGGGACTCCGCTATTGTACGTTGTGGCGGCGACACGGGCGGTGGGGATGTAACCTCTGGACGGGGAGCCAAGGCGCGTGGCATGTGGTATGGAGTCTGGTGGCATGGAGTGTTGGACATGTGGTGGTATGAGGCGTGTGTTCTGGGACTGGATGGTTGTTGTAAGGGTTTTGGATGGAGCTGTGTGTTGGACGTGCCCCCTCTGCGTGTTCGGTTGGGGACCCGGGGACTTGGGCTGCTGTTGTGATGGCTCGGGGATAAGTTGGGGATGTAGGGGGATTGCTGGGTCGGTGAGGCTCGGACAGGTTAGATGAGATGGATGGGATGGATGGGATGGATGGGATCGAGGATGGTGCTGCGGTGGTGTGGTGGTGGTGGTGGTATTGGATGGTGTGTTTGAAGGTGTTGATCGGCATGACTGTAGGAATGAATCTCCGGAGTGTAGTTTTGAGACGGGAGATGGATGCTTTACTTGTCTACGGTAATGAGGCGATGTCTGCGTTTCTGTCTAGCCATCCTCTGGTACGTGGTGGAACGTCATATGCAAGATGCCTGCCTACCTGTTCACAGACAGTAGTGGTATGCCAGGGATCGAAGACGTCTACTCTAAAATCGGAGGCGCAAATCCGGGACGGCAGGACTGTCAAGGCTGTCAAACGACGCCTCGCAAACGCACGCATGCTACGGGAAGCAGGCTCACTCGGCGAAGCACACACACTCAGTTACATTCTCAAGTGGCAATACGTAGTAGCAGCATGCGGGTTTTCCCTGCACGCCGTGCTGCCGTGACATTGGGCGGTTGCAACGGTCATCGGGAGGCTTGGCGAGTGGTGAAGATGCTGTTGTTGGTGGGTGGGAGAGGCATGGGAGAGAGGCATGGGAGAGAAGCATGGGAGAGAAGCATGGGATGGAGATGAGGGTTTGTTCCAGACTGGTGGGGGACGTACCCCGGATCTCGAGCTGTTGATGAGGTGGTCTGGGGAGACGAGGCGTGTCGTGTGAGCTAGCAACCAGGTAGACAGGCTCGACGGGCTTACTACTATTGAATGCGTGTCGCTTGTGCGTGTGAGTCTCGACATGATGCATGTCAGTGTCAGTGGAGGAACGGACCCCAAGGGCACCACGGCGAGCGAGCGAGCGTGTGGATGGCTGGAGCTGGTTGGTTAATGCAAGCGACGCCACATGGACAGCTGGCGAGAGGCGCGATGGGGAGGGTCAGTCAGGCAGTCCCTACGTGTACGACTATTGATTCGGCGTGTCTGCGTGGTGTGAAGCGTGAGGGCGACAAGGAGTCGGAGCGGCGTCGAGAGAGATAGTGTGTGCGTGTACGAAGTGCAAGGTCTGGATTTACGAAGCAAGTATGTATGCACAGTGTAATTAGAGGGCATGAGATTGGAGGACAGCCACAGCCAACAGGACACACGCCCAAAGGTTACGTTACATACTCGATATCAAAGAGCCAGGAGCATGGGGCACGAAATTGACGGGACTGGGACTGGGACTGGGGCAGGCGGGCTAGGCTGGATGTGGACAGTGGCGACCAGGACAGTGCAGGACAGTGCAGGACAGTACTGGACAGTGCAGGGCCGGAGTGGAGGGCCGCCAGTAGAGAGGCTTGGGGGGGGGGGGGGCGTAGGGCCGACCGCCCGGGGGTGGCCTGTATTTGGATTGGTGGACGCTGAGGTGCGCCTGAGGCGAAGCCGTGATCATGTTGGAGATGGGGTTCGACGGTTGCTGGACCGTTTGGCCGTTTTTACATGTTGCTGTTCTTGGTTTCATCCATTCATTTATTTTTTGTTTTCTTCACTTTTTTTTTTGCCCGTGATTTCTGTGTGGTGCAAGGCAGAGATCGACGAGTGGCCGTCCCGTGATGCTTCGAGAGTGAACCGTCGCGTCCAGCAGCGAGTGCCGGGCGTCTGTGCGACGGCGCAAGCCAGAGTCTCATCCCCGAAACAAATAGAACAATGGAACAATCCGCCGGTCTACGGATGCACAGGCGGACGCAGATGCGCACTGCTACCATGAGCCCATCGCTATCGCCCGTATCTCTGCCCAGTGGGCATGACCCGTCGGCCTTATCACCACCAGAGAGAGAGATAGATGCGCCTCACGTCACATCAACCGACCCCTATCTATCCCCTATCAATGCCAAATGCCAACGCTGCCTACCGCCACACCTGGCGGCAGATCCAGATCGCCCGTTCGGCGTTGGTAATCGCAGCAGCCCGTGACCGTGGCCCATTGGGGAGGCGCCAGCGCGGAGTAATGTTCTGTGGCCCCGTTTCTGGGCGCGCGGGCGGCGGCGGGGTCGACTGCATTCGGTCCTTTCGAGGCGTCCTTTGATCGGCGCGGTGGGAACTATGCGCTGGATGTTAGTGCTGGATACTGAGATGAATAGCATTGGTGTGATTGAGCTTGACGCAGACGAGGGGCATCTGATTGACCGTGTCTGAGTGTCTGGGACTTTGCGCTGCCCACGTTCGTAGACGGGCACTGTGGGAAAACCAACCCAGCCCAGAAAACCCTCTCACCAGGCCCGCAGTTTAGCCGCGCTCTTGCCAGCTCGTGCCAGTATCCACAAGGGGTCCGAGGCAGGTCAGGACGGCAGGACGGCTAGGAATTAAAAGGGTCTGAGGCTCGACTCGAGGCGAGACGATGCAGGATTGACACTAGCTTTGTATAGTTTTGGGACCTATGCCGTGTTGGCATCAACGGCCGACTTTGGCGCTTCGCATTCCTGGGCTGCATGGCATTTGGCGTCACGAGACGAGTTGGGCTTGTCTGCTTGTAGCCAGCCGCCGTGGTCTAACGTCTGATGCTAGTAACGCATGGCCGGCCCGTTTTCATGGCCAGCTCGTTTTCATGGCCGGCTCATGTCATGCCCAGCACGATTGTTTCCTTACGACATCAATCCGCTGAACCTACACGCATGGGCAGCATCTACCGCAAGTTCCCCCGACCTGACCTGGCCGTAAATCACCGTCATTCTCCCAAATGAATGGTGGCCTACGAGCTTGGGCCCCCGGACGCACTCCCGGACGCCAATCCCCTATTCATCAATCGCCCGTTCTAGCAGACCGAGAGAGCGCAGGTCCTTCTCTCCTCAACGCGTAGAGCACATTATACGCGGCATAGGGTCCCCCCCGGTAGGTACCATCCGCACGCCCGCTGTCACGTAGCTTGCCCAAGTTGAGGCGTCAAGGCCGCCTGGGGTCCCCGACCCTTCAGCCTCAGCCGTTCGCGGTCTCATCGCACACCCATTTCTCGACACGCCGAGGCGCTATGGAGAATGGGACGGCGCCATCGCTTCGGCTCTCTCCCTCCGCCATCGGGGGGCCATGGGCGATGTCGTCCGCGTCAGGTACCATTGCTTCCTTCGAGGTCGAGGGGCGGCCGATGCGGCGAGTGATGGGCCGCTGTAACCAGCGACCCGGGTGTTTGGGTATGCGTTCATGGATGGATCCTTGAGGCGTGCCGCAGATTGACGCAATCAGATAGAGAGATACCTGTGTACAAGACAGGAGAACGGTGCATGCCACGTGATGCTGGGATTGATTGATTGCGATGGTGGTCTTACACGTAGCGTCTTGGTTGACTGACCTCACGGCTGCCCAGTCGTCTGGGCAATTGACTTGATGATTTGTCTCCCTCCCAACAGTCATTGCCATCAATCTTCATCTTCATCTTTGTCTCTGTTCTTCCACCATCATTTTTCCTCCATCGATCTAAGAGCAGAGGCTTGCCATGCAGCCTGACTAATTCCTGTACGCCCATTGGCTCGGCCGTTGACGGCCTTGGCATATTGGTAATACAGCCGATACTTTCGTTCCCATACACTTTACGTGGCGAACAATGTACCCGCGCTCGGCACATTGTGGTCTGAGGTCACCCGATCATTCGGCTACTCAAACACCTCGAAATTCAACCACGATTCCTAATCCGACAACCAGCAATTCAACCACCACGACGCCAATCCACGCGGTCAACCCCCTACTCCCGCAACATCCTCCCATGCACTCATAGACATGAACGTCCAATGCTCTGTCGCGCGAGCGGCGCTGCGGCACGGCTGCCAGGCGATGCGGCTCTCCCCCGCGGCAAAGATTGCCACATTTGCGTCATATCCTTCCCGCCGCACATACCATGCGTACTCTCTGCCGACAAGAACCAGCGAGCCCCCGAGGAATGATGGCGTCCCGGAGACGTCGATGAACAAGGGGGACGCCCTCCCGCGTGTCCACGAGACGCGACCGCCGCCTGCGTCACCTACCACGCAGGAGAAAATCCCATCGCAGAGGGCTGCATCGCCAGCACCACCCGCGACACCTACACAGGAGAAGACTCCATCACAGACAGCTGCACCGCCGACACCTCCACCGGCTGCTCAGGTTACCGAGGCGGAGGCTCAGAAGCCCAAGGCTACGCGGCCGCGATCGAAGCTGCGGGCTCGCAAGGCGGCCATGAAGCTGACGCCCGCGGCAGTCGAGCAGCTGCGCACGATGCTCGACCAGCCGGACCCGAAGCTCATCAAGGTCGGGGTGCGGAACCGAGGGTGCAGCGGGCTGGCGTACCACCTTGAATACGTGGACAAGCCAGGGTCGTTTGACGAGATGGTGGAGCAGGACGGAGTCAAGGTGCTGATAGACAGCAAGGCGCTGTTTAGCATTTTGGGGAGCGAGATGGACTGGGCTGAGGATAAGCTGAACCAGCGATTTGTCTTCTCGAACCCAAACATCAGTGAGTCTCTACTGTGTGATGCTAGAGCGCACGGGATGCTAACGTTTCACAGAGGAACAATGTGGCTGCGGGGAGTCATTCATGGTATAGTGATGACGCATAGGGCTCTGGTAGAGCCGGAGATTGTACGAATGATACGACGCGCATCATGCGATGGGGACGTTCAACTCAGGGGCGAGGTGGAGAGCATCCCACACGAATGGCCTCAACATTGCGTTTGGCGAGCATAGCTGCATCATTATATGGCATGACTGGCGCATTGCCGGCGTTTGGGTAGAGGGCATAATATATTGTGCTAGCTCCTCGTGTTAATACACTCTTGTACACTTGATGTCTACGTCTTCAGGGTAATGTCCTGGCATAAATAACGCTGTCATGCTGTGCTGTCTATGTCTTCAAGGCAATGTCCTTGCGTGAATAATGCTGTTATGCTGTGATGTCTTCGTTTGAGCGTAGATCATGACGTCCTCATTTGACGTCTAAAAATAGGTAACTCGAAGTGAGCAAACACGCGACCCGCCTTTGGTGTGCCTATCTACCCATCCCGTGTGAGCTACGTAGCAACTATCTCGTCTGAACGTAGCAACTATCTGAGAGGACCCCCCCCCCTACTACAGTGCCTTGTGCAGAGATACCATAGATAACAGAGAAGGCCTTTTCACGGCTCCTGTCAAACGGCTGGCTGGCCGTACGGAGGAGTGGGTGTATTGACTCGGGCAGGGAGGGTCCAGGTGGCTCTGGCGCGATAGGGTACACTGAGCGGCGGCCGTTGGAAGCCGGCGTCGCGGCGCGCTGTGTCTGGTGAGACGTACGAAATTAGTGCCGTGGTATTTTCCGTACGGTGGGTTTCTAGAAGTAATTTTCCCCCCCGAGTGATGGTCTGTTCCGAAGATGATGTGCTGACTTTGGTGACGTCGGACGGGAAGCCTCGCGCGGTGGTAGAATGTGCCCGGGTTGATGGGTTTGCTCCGGAAATGAAGCCCTCAGGGTCCTGCCACGTCTGACCATGTCTGGGAAGGCGAGGCGTGTAACCGAAGCGATGTCGCTACTGCCTCGTGCCAGATGCATACATGGCCACTCTCCTGGTACCAGCCAAGCTATTTGCCAGAAGCACCCCAACGCATCCTATGCCGTTGCCGCAGCATCAATTAATTGATTTCCTACTAGGGGCATATCATCCTCTCGTACCATCCAACCCGTCTGGCGTCTGTCGTTTCGTGTTGTGGCTTGCCGCAGACTCGCGTGACGTTGTATCGATGGCTGTGGGGAAATTGGGGTAGGCACTGGGCATTCGAGAAACAAAAGGTACATTCAACACCCCCCACTGGACAAGCAACGGGCGCCGAGAGAGCTGTTCTGGGCGCTTATAGAAGGCCGCTACGGGGCGTTGTAGGGGGTGGCCCAGACGCTGGGAAACCGCAGAGGTACCGCTCAGGGTGTCTCGTCGGCTAGTAAGCACTCCATGGTTACTCCAGACTCCTCCCCATCCCTCCTCCATCCCACACCCCGTCAGGCCAGTCAGTTCCTGGGTCAATCCCACTCCCCTCCTCCATAGAGTTGGATGCATTGGGCGGATTGGGAGAGGAGATTGAGCGCGAGGAGAGGCAGAGGACGGCCGAGATTCTAGACGAAGGAACAGTCCACGGGATGCAACCATGCGCGCTAGTGTTTCCAGCTGCTGGGCTCGCCAACGGGTGAATTGACGTTGGCATTGGACTGCCACGCCGAGAGCGAAGATCGGGTGAGATTGCTTTGACGACTATACGAACAAAGGCTCTGCAATGCGCCTGTCCGATCCCGTATTTCTCATGCTCTGTCTCACCACAGCTGTACCGTGTCTCGCACTGCCAATCCGCAAAAGTGACCGGCCAGTAGCGTATCACCGTCCGTCCCTTCCTCCTGCTCCTCCTTCGCCGTCAGCTTAGCGATGCCGTGGACCATCCATCGCCCTCGACGCTTGTCGGCGCATCCAGCCTCGACTGGCACTAGAACAAAACACCTCGACACGAGTCGACAAGGGGTGGGGGGGGGGGGGGGGCGGCCAGAGCCTGCAGGCATGGATTGGATGCTAGCATGGAGCCTGAGCATGGAGCATGGAGCATGGAGCAGCATGGAGCATGGAGCATGGGGTCGGTCGGTGGGTGGGCGGGCACTGGAGGGACAGTCGGAGGGACAATGGGGAAATTTACTGGGCGCGGCTCTACCAAGCACACCTCTACACCTCTGGCTGGCTGGGCTCCAGTGGCCCCCTAGTGGGTGGTCTTGGTGGTCCCCCCGGGGCGCGCTGAAGATGGCAGTAGTAACGTTGACTCCACACCATTTGGTTTGATTAGCGTGATAGGGGATCGCAGGCGGCACGTGCAATGGGTGTGGTCGAGCATGTAGCATGTAACTAGCGATGAATCCCAAAATTCCAGACAGCCCATGGATGCGAGTATACATACTCGATCTCCCCCCTCCCTTCTGGCCCGTCGTTTCTGGATGCTTTGACTCTCCAACTGAGCAATCAAGTCAAACAGCAGACGATCGCGGGGTTTCACCAAGCCTTGCCTTGCCAGCTCGTCCTCAGTCTCATTCCCTTCTTTTCGTTCCTTCCACACGACGCTCGCCGCCGACAACAGCAACAGCAACGCAGGCTCAGACAAGCCACACCTCATCACCATGTCGGAGAAGCACAATGAGCCGGAGCCCGTCGAGGCCGTCTCGGACTCGTCGAATGCCCCCCACCATGTCGATGGCCCCGTCGACCTGCCCGCCGGGTGGAAGTACCGCGAGCGCCGCATCTTTGGCTTTACGATCCCCTGGTACAACTCGCCTCAGGTCCAGCTCATCATGGTCTCGTTTGTGTGCTTCATGTGTCCCGGCATGTTCAACGCTCTCGGTGGCCTCGGAGGTGGAGGCAGGGCTGATCCCACTCTTGCAAACAACATGGTGAGTTCTTTTCTATCTCTGGCAGATTGGAAGCGCGGGGCAACGGCTGGCAGAGACGTCTTCCTGGAAAAGGCGTTTCAATGCCATGGAGGAGGGGGAGGAGGGTGGAGGGTGGAATAGCCGTCATCATCTCGCGACGCTCGCTAACACGCGCATCAGAACACCGCCCTCTACAGTACCTTTGCCGTCTTCGGTTTCTTCGGTGGCACCTTTGTCAACAAGCTCGGTGTCAAGATCACCCTCGCCTTTGGTGGTATTGGATACTGCATCTACGCCATCAGCTTGCTCGTCTCGCTCCACAAGACCGTGGAGGGCTTCAGTATCTTTGCCGGTGTCTTCCTCGGTCTCTGCGCCGGTCTCCTCTGGACCGCCCAGGGCACCATCATGATTTCCTACCCCCACGAGCACGAGAAGGGCAAGTACTTTGCCTGGTTCTGGGCCATCTTCAACATGGGTGCCGTCATCGGCAGCTTGATCCCCCTCGGCGCCAACATCAACCGCAAGGAGGCCGCCACCGTCAACGACGGTACCTACATTGGCTTCATCGTCCTGATGGCCTTTGGTGCCTGCCTCGCCCTCCTCCTCAGCAACGCCTCGTCCATTGTACGAACCGACGGCTCCAAGGTCGTCCTGATGAAGAACCCCAGCTGGTCCTCTGAGCTCTGGGGTCTCTGGGAGACGCTCAAGTTCGAGCCCTTTGTCCTGCTCCTCTTCCCCATGTTCTATTCCTCCAACTGGTTCTACGTGTACCAGCAGAACAACGTCAACGGCGTTTACTTTGGCATTCGTGCGCGTGCTCTTAACAGTCTCCTGTACTACCTTGCCCAGATCATCGGCGCTGGTATCTGGGGTGTCCTCCTCGACTACAAGGGTGTCCGCCGCTCTGTCCGTGCCAAGATCTCCCTCATCGTTCTCTTCATCCTGACCTTTGCCATCTGGGGCGGTGGCTACGCCTTCCAGAAGCAATACACCCGCGCCGACGCTGCTGCCAAGACCTGGCACCTGCATGACTGGACCGACTCGGGCTTCATTGGCCCCATGTTCCTGTACCTGTTCTACGGGTTCTACGATGCTGTCTGGCAGGCTACCGTCTACTGGTGAGTTCCATCCCCTCACTTTTTTTTTAAAAAAAAAAGAAAAGGAAAAAAATACAATTATACTGCGCTCGTGAATATCTGCTAACCCCTCCTAGGTACATGGGTGCTCTCTCCAACTCTGGACGTCGCTCTGCCAACTATGTCGGTTTCTACAAGGGTATCCAGTCCGTCGGTGCCGCCGTCATGGCCAACCTCGACTCCCGCAAGATCAGCTTCATGTCGCAGTTCATCAGCAACTGGGTCCTTCTTAGCGTGTCCTGCGTCTTCGCCGCCCCTGTTATCTTGATGAAGATCAAGGATCACGTTGACATTGAGGAAGATCTCAAGGGCACTGACGAGACCATTGCGGACGTGCTCCCCGTTGGGCACCCCGAGAAGGCCGTTGAGGCTTAGATGGTTTTGCCATGATTGGATGGGTGATGGGACGTGCTTTTTTATGTACGGTTGGGGGTGGTGTTTGCAAGATTTTGGGGGGGCGTTTCTCTGAGCTCGTGTGCGATTATTTTTTTTTTTAACCGAATACCATTAGCTCGAGAGCTCAGTTTTAATAGCATTGCACATTCAGCATACTACGCATCAAGTGACGTGAAATCATTGCGGGGCGAGAGTGTAAGTGTAGGTGGTGCATGGCTGAGGTGAGAATGTGTAGCTGAAGACGGTGCACATGACTGAGTGCATGAGCGTGAGTGAGTGAGTGAGTGAGAGTGAGATGAGTCAGTCATGCATGATGAATTGCTCCTACGAGACATCGTCTGTATGTGGCGTTGGGTACAAGTACTTGTACACAATTTAGCCTCTACAAGCTGGTTTCATCTAGAATGCACTTCAACGCAGAGTGATTTGTGAAGCACGCTACCGTGAGCTGCACGTCGAGAGCAAGCACTCATATCATTCGCTTAGGAAGGAAAGCCAGCGCCACATACGCCTGGGATGCGAATAATTACCTGGGGAAATGCGGCTGAGCCAAGCTCGCACACGATGGTGGCTTCCGTGGCTTTTTGCCACCGACCACATCTCTACAGGCTCCCGAGTGGAGTACGTTGAAGTGTCGGCCGAGAGAGACGCAATCAATGTCTTGGGGTTGAGGTTAAGGTGTGTGACGAGCCGATGGCGGCTCGTAGACCAGTGACCGGCAAGTCAGTCGCCTACGTGGGACGACGAAAGAAAAGACCATGTGTCATGGCGTGCCTGGTTAGGCGTGGACCGCTATGTAGTTTGTGAAAGATACCGTTAGAGGGTCCCAGGGATGTGACTTGACGAAATGGGACCTGATTACGGACCCTTGGAGACGTCCCCGTACGTCTCCTGGTTTTTGCCTGCTTCTCATGGCACAGTGGTCATGATGGAAGAGCAAGTCATCATCTCTAGCATTGCCCAGCCAAGGCACCGCTGTCACTTCACGGGATCCAGACTTTGTTGGCGTGGACCCCATGCTCTACGACATGGGCACCAGACGTTGGCTCGCCTCTGCTCTTCAAAGAATGCGGGTGCTGTCTCAACATCGACTCAGACGGCAAGGTCGTCACTAAGCACGGCTCCTACGCTGGGGGATAAGTTGAGACTACGCACAATCCATACAAAGGCTGATAACTGGAACCTGGGAAAGTGATGAATGAGTCTCAATATCAGTATATTACGGGAGTTTTAGCTACGTTTACCTCCGCCAGTCTACGACTTTCTAACAAGGCCAACTCCCTATATATTCCCTTTGCTCTGTTTAGCTTTCCTTTTGCTTTACTCTTCAAGTTTTCCTGTATTATTGGTGTTTCTCCGCAGGAAACGACTGTGACGACATTGCAATGCGATGCCTCAACTTGTACACTTGCCTTCCACAGGGTCTCAGTCGAAGTCAGCAAACAACAGGATTGTGAATCCCTGATTGTTCATATTCCCATCAAGTCATTTTTTTTACCGCACGGAAAGAAAATCACATCAAATTGACCAAAAATACACGCAAATCACATCACAACTACGACATTCAGGCATAGCTTTGCTCAGTACTGCTTCATACATGTCAACGCTCACTATAGGTTTTCCCATTAAAACCATGTGGCATCAAGCCTGTGACCGTTCAGAAAACAAACGGCTTTCAAATTGTTATGCCATTTACAGCAAATCCTCGTCGCAAATGCGTTGGTGAGACGATTCTACCTTCCCAGGGCGGCTGACAACAGTCTCCGTCCTCTGGTCCTCGGTCTGCTCCATCCTGGGCGTGTTTCTCGTCTAGGGTCGCTTTGAACCCGCCGCCTTGTTGCGACGATGGGCCGTATTCTCCAGCTCTGTGCTTCGTCAAATGCAGTCGCCGGCTCAGTCCGGGGAAGAAACCCATCAAGTGCTAGCCTCAAAGGCTGCCTGGACAATGAATCAGTTTCCAACCGCCCATATGCGACTCTTAGCTCCAACTTGAACCCCAACTTGAAAAGCGGACCACGAATGCATCATATGAAACGCCGGCGTCTGAACATGCAGGAAAGTACAGACCGATACCCCGATCTTATTGATATCGCTTCCTCTTTTGCAATCTGCCTAAAGAAGTCTAGAAGTCTGAACACGGTCGACTTCACGCTGTCTGCCCTGCGACCAGCGTCCTTGACTCTCGGATCTACAAACTGGAACCAGACAATGCAGCCAACCCCTTCCTCCCTTCCAAGGTTTTCCCATTACAGGAAAATCCATATAATTTCCAACAAGGGCTGTATCATACGCCAAGAGCTACTCTCTGGGCTATACCAACAGTATTTTAAACCTAGCCGGTCCCGGTCAGGCAAATCCACAAATCCGCAACTCCGCAAAGTCAACATACAGACGAGTAGCACGCAGATTTGCGGGCCGCCCTGGTGTGTGGCTATATCACGGTGGCTCTGATCTACCTTGAACCCCACCAATGGATAATGCCGCCTGAGCGGCAGTTATATTCGGGAATGCAACAGCCCACAAGAGTCGGCCATGTTGCTCACTGCGATAAACCACAACGGTGATTTTGGCCAGCGTGTGAAATCAATCACGGACAATTCTGCTTCAGACGAATTGGCCGAGTTTGTCTGGCTATCATGGCTTCTCGCCCATAGGGCGGACGATTTCAGACGACGCTCCTGCTGTCTGAACTGTATTTCTTTGTCCTGTATACGCCCTCTCCCCGCCGTCACTCAAACTGTGAGTGTCGTGGTCAACCTCAAAGAAGTGTAAGAGTCCAATGAAGCCTCATGGCCAGGTAGCCGGGCCAAGTTATCCTCGTAACTGGTGCAACTAGTCGGATTGTTGAAGTGACTTTGCTTCAGATTTCGAAGCATATGACTGCACCAAGGGTGTATACGGTTGAGCGGAATGGAATTGCTACATCGAACCTTGTTTCTAAATTGCAACAAATCAATCCAGAAGGAAGCCTCAGTTTTATTAAAGCTCACATATCTCTTATGGGCGTTGTCGATTGTATTTGCGAGGAAATCAAGAAGAAAGAGACCCAAATCGATATTATGTTCCTCTCTGCGGGAGTCTTGTATTTGGGAATCGACGAGGTGAGGGCACTTCTCTTGTAACAAATGAGCTGGTGTTCTTACGGCGGCAAAGAATGCCTATGGACTAGACCAGATCTCAGACTTCGGTACTACGTACGAATGCGATTCATATACAACCTGCTACTTCTACTTTCTCATTGCCAATCGTGGGTAATTAGCATTCTTGGCGCTGGGAAAGAGAGCCCGATACTGGAGCTCGGCCTGGAGCTATGGGGTAATTACTCGGCGAACAACGTGATTGGACACAGTAATACCATGGCGGCGGTTGCTATGGAGTATCTAGCAAGATCGTATCCCATGATATCTTTCCTCTATTTGTTATCAGGGCTGGTTCTGACAAATCGGATATCTGAGGGGTTATCGGCGCCGTGGTCTTTTCTTCTAGGGCATGCACACCCTTTGTTTAAACCACTTGATGTCCCCCTTGAAGAATCCGGCTAGATGCATCTACACTGTACCACGTTTGAGAAATATCCTTCAGCTGGATCTGCGAATACGCTGGGCAGCAGAATAGCAATCTTGGACATTGTCACGGTTGCAACTGAAGGAACTGATGGTATCAAAGGGAGTGGTGTTTCATGTGGACATGGCAAGCATAGAGTGTGGAAGGGTTGCCTTACCCTTACAAGCACGACGGTTTCGATTGCTCCTGGCATTTTTCTCCTTCGCCTATCATGCTTCGAGGTAGAGGATAATAGCAATAGTGATAATGGACATTCATCTCCTGGCTGGTAAGGGCTTGATGTAGCAGTTTCTATGCTGTACCATGTCTACCGTTTCAGCTCAACCATATGTAACATTTATCGGGGTATGGAATGTCCGTTCTATTAGAATCAAATCATATCTCGGACATTTACGCTTCGGCCTTTTCCCGTCCTACCCAAATATCAAAATAGAATAGAATAGTAAGATGAGGCCGAGTGGAGTTGCTAGTGGAATTTACAATGGCTAACTCAACACTACTCCTTAGACTCGGTCATCTCGACTCGGCTTTTCCGGAGTACAATATTTGTAGGTGCGATATATGTAGGTAAGAGTACTATGCCACTTCCATCTCGGTTTCTGAACGTTGAACATTGCCATGTTATGGGGCTGGGGTAAGAGGGGTGGGTTTGAAATTGTTCTATAGCTCATCCACGGAGAATATTTAACGCCCTTGCGCATCTCTGATTCAATACAGAGAGTCTGGAGCTTTCAAACAGGTATATATAGTCCCTGTCTTTCATCTTTCATAAACGGCCAATCACATATAGCCTCTTTAGATTTTGCTCATTTCATCTACAGCATGTCTACTTTTTACGTTCCAGTTGACTTGAGCCATACAGCCTTGCTGGTTGCCGATGTCCAGGATCAAATTCTTAGTAGATTTCCTACCCATATACAACAGCGATACTTGGAGAATGTCCTCTCCCTCATAGAGGCCTTCCGCAAAGAGATATATATTCGTCGCGAGGGCCAAAACAGTGCTGGCGATGGCGCATACGGCGGCATTCCTCTAATTGTCCATCACGTGTTCCCTCCCGGTATCAACGAGAACGGCTTCATCTCCCCATACAACAAGTTGGCCAAGTGGGTAAATCAGCTCGAGGAGAAAGGATTCTTCCCGAAGACAGCGGCCGACCCAAACTTGCCTCAATATGCGATTCCTAGTTCGCTGGTGCCGCCGTCTAACTGGGGGTCAAAGGATGAGACCATTCTTGCTAAACTTTCTTCTGGCTGCTTCTCGTCTTCCGACCTGTTGGCACACCTGCGGGCGAGAGGGATCCGACACGTTGTCCTTTGTGGGTTGACGACATCTGGGGCCATTCTGGGAAGCGCTAGGCTGGGAGCTGACTTGGACTTCCATATTGTGATTCCCAGAGAAGGGGTGATGGATGACGATGATGAGATCAGTTCTTTCTTGCTGGACAGGGTGTTGCCGAAGTTTGTGGATGTGGTCACGGTGGATGACGTGCATGGCTTGTTTGCTAAACAGCCTGCCAGGTTGAAGGTATCAGCCAAGCTCTGGTAAACTCCTTTAACTTCAGCACATGGAGGGACTCCACCTCGACCCTATTGCTGCTATCCGCCAAAGGTTAAGCTGGAGGACGTGGCACCAGGAATGTAATGTGCGCCTCTCTGCCCAAGCCCATGTAGGGACTATTACTTGAACATGGCGCAATAAGCGATGGTTCTAATGCTAGTAGAGGGATTTGTGCCTTTGTAGACGCACTTCAACCCACGTAACATGGGCTGCTGGAGTCGCAATTAAGTGCTGCAAGCATACTTCGTATCTTGGCAAGATGATGCCAGGCGCGTCGTCATGTGACCTGGCGTTCTCGATGAGTGTTGCTTTAGATGTGCGCGTTCGGCCCCGCGTGGGGTAAGTGTTCGGCGTGAATGGCGAGTTCTGAAAACCTATATAAACTAGGAATATTCCGTGCTTGATACTAGTTTATTGTTGCGATAGTATCAGCAATGCACGCCATCGCTCTCTAATCTCTTGACGTTCCTCTTTCTGTTTGAGGCTCGCCGATTCCTGTTTTGAGCACCGAACGTTGACGACACTCCATCTTACCTAGTATTCGTTTACGGGCAGTCAGCTTCAGTCCTTGAGCCGATAATGGGTCTCGTCAGGAGAGGGCGGAAGGAGACGGATGGGACAGTTCCACAGTCTGGTCAGGTCGAGATAAAAAAGGCCAGAGCAGTGGCTGCCCGCAAACCCAGAGCCCCCAAATCTACCGCCACAAACCCTAAAATGAGCAAACGCACCCAAATAATCGACTCAGAAGACGCACTGACACGCATACCAACCCACATGCACCCCAACTCACCCTCATCGCCACCTCCAACCGCACCCCCCTTCGAGAAGCGCGTCTGGACGGCCCTGTGCCAGATCCCCCGCGGATGCGTAACCACCTACGGCCTCCTCTCCGCGCACCTGGGGTCATCCCCCCGGGCGGTAGGGAATGCGCTGAGGAGGAACCCGTTTGCGCCAGGGGTGCCGTGTCATCGGGTTGTGGCGACCGGAGGGAAGCTGGGCGGGTTCAAGGGGGCTTGGCCGACGGATGGCGAGGGGACGACAATTGAGGAGAAGAGGGGCCTCTTGAAGGAGGAGGGAGTTAGGGTTGTTGAGGGGAGGGTGCTGGGGACGCCGTGGGATGGTTGGGCTTCTAAGGGGTAGGGGCAAGATTGATGGCTGTCTTGCGTATCTTTTTGGGCCGGGCAGCAGTGCTTATGGTATATTTGCTTGATGATGGAACAAGTGTTTGTTCATTCTGTCTGGTGTTGGGAGCCATGCAGGTGGATATGATTTGAGGACCTGGTATTTGGCAGCGGGAATAAGCTCGATGGATGTGATGTGGTGGTGTGGGTAGCTGTTCTCATGGGGGGTGGCGTTCTTTCTAATGTTTGCTTCATGTTGGGAGATCTTCATTTAATATCTTGGCGTTGGGAGTATGTGAGTGGACATGATTTGAAGAACTCCTATCTAGCCACCTTGTCTTACAATGTGTACAGTCGTACCTCACTCAGTGTTGTTGAGTCATCATTCATTTATCCAGAGTTTTACATTTCGTCCCCTGACATCAACGCCGCGGTGAGGGCTCAAACAGCGCTATCGGCACGTCCAGCGCCGGCGTCCCGATGATGTCTGCGCGGAGGGTTTGGGACGACCAATTGCCGCGGTATTCGAGCCTTTCATAGCGTTGGGCGAGGGAAGCCACTAGTTGGTTAGCTAGGGTTTCTTCCCAGTTCATGGTTTTGGACTCGAGATGTTGGTGGACTGGGACATCGAGAGGGGAAATGGGAATAGGAAAGCGGGGGACTCATGGAATAGAGAAACAAGACAAGGAAAGGAGCCAGACAAGAGGATGAAAATAGGACGAAGGACGAAACAAATGGCATAGAGAAGACGTAGGTTACTCACAGCAAAACGCCATCTCCGTCAATGCAAAGTTCTGCCCAACGCAGATCCTCGGTCCGCCATGGAACGGCGTGTACGTCCACGGTGTCGGCGTCCAGCTCTCCCACCTCTCCGGGCTAAACATGTCCGGGTCTGCAAACTTGTCTGATACAGCTGGATACAGGTCCTTGCGCTTGTGCATGCCTAGTGTGTTGATGGTTATGCTATCGCCCTTTAGGAGCACAATGTCTGGTTCGCCGTGGCGGCCGGGGACGGACGTGTCCTGTAGGGCTTGGCGCATGTTGACGGGCACGGCGGGGTGGAGTCGGAGGGTCTCGTTGAGGATGTTCTTGAGGTAGGTCATGTCTTTGAGGGTTTCGTAGGTAGGTTTCCCGTCTAGACCGATGGCGTCGAGGACTTCGGCGCGGAGACGGGCCCAGATGCGTGGTAATTCGGGGTTGGCCATTTCATAGACGGCCCAGGAGAGGGTGGCGGCGGTCGTGTCCCGCCCAGCGAGAAGGACAGACATGACTTGGTCGCGGATCATTTTCGGGTCTCGCGAGAAGCGGGCGATGCTGTGGAGGAAGGTGAAGTGCATGTCGGACTTGGAGAGCTCGTCTAGCTCGGCGGGGGGGAGGGCGACGGCGCGGGCGATAATGGGGGAGATGAAGGATTCTATGCGTTTGATGGCGCGGTTGTACTCGCCTTTTGGGATGATAGGGGCGATGGGGCTGGGTGTGGTGTGTTAGTGGCTCGGATTGTTCGACAGAGCTGGTAAGGACTTGATGCGGTGCTCGATACGACATGGTGTTGTCATATGGGCATCAGGGAGAACTGACTTGAGGACAAAGATGAGCATCTGGGCTCGCTGGGCAATGCTCATAGCGTTGGCGACGTCGTGATCAGGGCTGTCAAGGTTAGCCATCCTTCTCCCAGATAATCGACAGACATGAGTTGTGGCTCATACAATTCCAAGCTGTTCACATTCTCCCCCAACAAGAACTCTGTCGTCGTATCCAACGTCCACCGATAAAACAACCCCTTCACGTCAAACGCCACTCCCGAAGGGGGCAGCTTGGACAGCAACCTCTGGGTGCACCCATCGAAGATGGCCAGGTTCCTCAGCCGGTCCCGCAGAAACATGGGCCTGATGATGGCGCGGCTGTCGTGGCCACGCCTGGCCGTCGGTGGCGAAGATGCCGTCGCCCAGGAATGGCCGCCAGAGGTGATGCCATTGGGGCCCGTGGCCGAAGTGGGCGAACTTGGTGGTGAGGATGGTTTTGATCTGGAGGGGGTCGCGGGTGATGAGGACGCGCTTTTTGCCGGAGAGGGAGAATTCGGCGAAGTGATGGGTGGTGTTGGCGGCGTCGGTGTCGATCTCTCGAGGGGGCGGGGGGAGGGAGTTGAGGGCGGTGTCGCACCAGGCTGGGATGTTGTTTTTGAGTTGGGATTTGCCGATTTGATAGTAGAGGTGTATGCCTGGTAGGGTTAGATGAGTCTGCGTCGTTGTGGGTTTGGTTGTGCATCATCGTGAGCCGTCAGGAGTCGTGACGGCTGTTTACCATGAGGGTTCATGTGGACTTACCCGCAAACAGATTCCCGGCCAGAACAGGTGCCCTCGACCCATTTAGACGTCTAATCTTGATATCGGCGAGTCGGTGTCGCACCCAGGCAAGTGAGAAGAGAAGAAGGGTCAATACAGACGGCACGAGGACAACAAGATGAGTCGACATGATGAAGGCAAAAACAGCCATCCTATCGGTCTTGTGGGAAGCAGCGACAGGAGCGAGCAGACAGATATGGGACAAGGCAAGAAACAAGACGGAGGCAGAAGATGGGAACGAGCACCAGTTTTATCAGCCCTGCGTCGCGCCACTAAGGACTGGATTCATCCATTGTCCGCGGTGTTGGCAATTACTTGGCGGGAGGCCCGGGGCAGCTGATGAAGTCGGGGATTTGCCATTTTACGAGGAGCGACATCAAGAGTAAAGACGGAGCACGGAAATGGGACGACTGGGGTGTTGAGACGGGCGATGCATCCATTTGATGCAAGTGATGGGCCAGGTGGGACCTGAGCGATGGCATAGTTACTGGGAATATCTGCACCGTACAATCGACCAACATTATGTCTCCGGGCCATTCGGTTCTTACGGCTAGCATTGTTCGCGCTGCGATTGTTGGCGGCTAGTGTGCGTCGGAGGGGCTTCCTTGTGGCATGGATGAGGTGCATGTGGGCATCGCGTGTAAGTGGTCGAAGTACGAGCGAGTTGAATGGCCTACCTAGAATGGATAGGACTAGTAGTCGATTGTTGGAGGAGCGCGTGGCTGCCCAGATGCCGCATGATAAATGCCAGAACACGAGACAGACATCCGTAGCAGGTCAAGTTGACGATGGTGAGAGACAGTCGGCGGGTACTAGTTGGCTTGAGCTCTGTGTGATGGACGAATTCCTTCTTCCGTGTTGCCTATGTGATGATTGACCTTGGGAGACTCGCCTCGCTCACTCCGTATTTCGAGCAAATGGCGGGTGCAGGATGTGCTGGACCAGGGAATGAGATGAGCCAAGAGCGATGAAGCGGCATCTGTGATTGGATCTATCCCGAGATGCGGGTGGTGGCAGGCCGGCAGAGACAAGCGGGTGGGGGCTGCGAAGAGGGTTCCTCGGTGGTCGATTGGATGGCGGATCACAGGGTACGAGGCGTTAGCGGGAGTGGATATTGTTGAGGATGTGGGATGAGATTGATGATGAGATTGATGATGAGAGTGATGCGGAGTGGCGATGAGAGTGGCGATGAGAGCGACGGTGAAAGTGAGAAGAAGGCATGAGACGAGAGATCAGTTGCTATTGGACTGTGTACAAAGCATCCGTACCTTGCAGAGTACAAACACCAATCTGGGACGATGCAGGCGACCCGGTGATTGGCTGGGAATAATCACCCGTCGATAGCACCGCGTATGCTGCTCTAGTACATTGCTTCTGTCGTCGAGCGCATTGCCATCTCTCATTGCTTCTTTCGCTCTGATGGGATGTTGCCTTTCTTGGTAGTTGTGCTTCGAATAGTGGTGTAGACAAGACAATGGACACGATCCAGAATAGGTGCTTTAGTACGGAGTACCGCCAGTCACTGGTGGCAAGACGTACCAGATGAGAGCTCCAAGCCTTACGCAGTGCTCTGCACCTCTATCAACGACAAAGATGGATGAGGTTTAAATGTTTTGAAAATGCCCCGCTTCCTCTCTCCCCTCTATCAATTTATTTTGTTTTATTTTTCGTCATTCATCATTCCCTCCATCATTCCCTCGCTCCTTCCATCTCGCTCGCGGCACTTGGGCGTGCCTGCGCCGCGGCACCACCTTTCTCCGGCACCGACCCGCGGCGAAACTCGGGACCTGTCCCAGGCGTTACCCAATCAGGCCAGCATGCAATTACTCGAATTCGTCTCACCTCCATCGTCAAACATCGTCACCTCAGCTGCACCGTCGCGCCCCTTCGCGATCTGCACATTGAGCTTCATCTCTCCCATCGCCGCTCCTCTCGATTCCCCTAGTCCCCCTCTCCGCTCTCCTTGACAATGTTCAGCTACGGTCGTAGCCGCGCGCTGGCGTCGGCGCTCAATGCCTCCAAGGTACGACTCCAATTAAAATTTGGCAAGAAAAATTAGACGCTGCAATCCGCCCGCCCCCTGCGAGCGGCTCGCAGCTCGCAGCAACAGTCTCCCGTTGCGTGACCATGCCGTGTCCTACATGCAGAGCTAACATCTCTCTCTGCAGCTTCAGGCCGCCCCCTCCGTCAGACTCCCCGGCTTTGCTCAACAGCGAAGAGCCCTCAGCATCCACGAGTATCTCTCTGCCGACCTCCTCCGACAGGTAAAGAATCCATCAGCCACGGCTCCGAAACACGACCCGAGATGTCTCAATCTCTCCGCGTTCGTCTGCAGATGCTCGTCTGCAGCCACGTATACGGTCTCATCTTGTCACATTGGCTAACCCGTTTACCCCTTACAGAATGGCGTTGGCGTCCCCAAGGGCTCCGTCGCCAAAACCGCTCAGGAGGCCAAAAAGGTCGCTCAGGACATCGGCACCGAGGACATGGTCATCAAGGCCCAGGTCCTCGCCGGTGGCCGCGGAAAGGGCACCTTCGACAACGGCCTCAAGGGCGGTGTCCGCGTCATCTACTCCCCTCACGAGGCCGAGATGTTCGCCAACCAGATGATTGGCCACAAGCTCATCACCAAGCAGACTGGCGCCGACGGCCGTCTGTGCAGCGCCGTCTACATCTGCGAGCGCAAGTTTGCCCGCCGCGAATTCTACCTCGCCATCCTCATGGACCGTGCCTCCCAGAGCCCCGTCATCGTCTCCTCGTCCCAGGGCGGCGTTGATATCGAGACCGTCGCCAAGGAGAACCCGGACGCCATCATCACCACCTACATCGACATCAACACCGGCGTCACCGAGGAGACTGCTCGCGACATCGCCGTCAAGCTGGGCTTCAGCGAGCAGTGCGTCGAGGATGCCAAGGACACCATCCAGAAGCTGTACAAGCTCTTCCTCGAGCGGGATGCCACCCAGATCGAGATCAACCCCCTGTCCGAGACGTCGGATCACCAGGTGCTGTGCATGGACGCCAAGTTTGGCTTCGACGACAACGCCGAGTTCCGCCAGCAGGACGTCTTTGAGTGGCGCGACGAGACCCAGGAGGACCCCGACGAGGTCCGCGCCGCCAAGTCTGGCCTCAACTTCATCAAGCTCGACGGCGACATTGGCTGCCTCGTCAACGGCGCCGGCCTTGCCATGGCCACCATGGACATCATCAAGCTCAACGGCGGCCAGCCCGCCAACTTCCTCGACGTTGGTGGCGGCGCCACGCCCGCCGCCATCAAGGAGGCCTTTGAGCTCATCACCAGCGACCCCAAGGTGTCTGCCATCTTCGTCAACATCTTCGGCGGCATTGTCCGCTGCGACCACATCGCCACCGGTCTCGTCAAGACGGCCGAGGCGCTGAACCTCAAGATCCCCATCATTGCTCGTCTGCAGGGCACCAACAACGAGGCTGCCCACAAGATCATCAACGAGTCAGGCATGAAGATCTTCTCCATTGACGACCTGCAGAGCGCTGCCGAGAAGGCCGTGCAGCTGTCCAAGGTTGTCAAGCTTGGTACGTTGCGTCCTACTCGCTGAGTCATGCTGTCCCGAATACTGCTAACATGTGTTGCTGCAGCTCGCGATATTGACGTTGGTGTCGAGTTTTCTCTGGGTATCTAAGGCATCTGAGCATTACGTGCATGGTGGGTGGGGCAAATTGAACCTGAGTTCTGTGTACTATTTCCAATAGGGCGAGGTGGCCGGAACGGCTTATAGACGTGTTGTATATGTTCAATCCGTGTATGCGTGTGTTGCGTGACGGTGTGTGTGCTTGGTGCAACATTTGAGTAGCGTGAATATTGTCTACAATGTTGGGTCCGGTGCTTGAGCTCAAATGACAACGCTCTCACCACAGTCTTACTACGAGAATCATGCATAACAATTCAGCGATGACAGGCCTGGTAGTATTCAAAGGCCCCGCCACACTTCCTGACGACACAACGAGGCAAGATTCTTTCGTCCAATTCCCCGTGGTGCAGGGTATGTGCAATGACGGGATACACTGGCACACGGCTTCAGCTGGCGAAGACTAGAAACCCCAAAATGCAGCTGACAATACGACTTGCGACCTACAAATGCAGAGTTTGAGAAGAGAGACATGACGTACAAGCAAGGCATTTTACACTGTTTTGCAGGTTCGGGGTTGGCATCGAGATGGACAAATGGCGGCTTGAATTGCGAGACGCCGACGGAACTCCGAGGCGTGACTTCGCCTCAGGCTCGGTGTAACACAGCGTAGTCAGCGGTGCTCTGCTGTGGCGGATTACCTCGGTCATTTAATCCGCGGGCCACATGGACAACTCGGAATGGAGTAGTAGAAGCTCAGTGTTCGAGGCAGATGCAGCGACTGCGTTGTGGTGTGAAGACGCTGATGGGTAGTTAGTTGGTGTGCGCTGGCTGACGGCTGCAACGTAGGAGGCTCGGGGTCAATCAAAGTTGCCGATAGTGTCAATGTGAGATTGTGGCATCACCCTCTTGGCCAGTCATCAGCCCAAGTGAGAAATTAGTTTTATCCGTTTTCTTCTGTGCCTGTTGAATCGTCCGTAACATTATGCGTGCTTGAAAGTCGCCGGTGTGGCGTCGGCTCAGTTCGGGCATAGTCGACAGCCGGACCAACGGCCGGCAAAGGCAGCACGACCCACTTGCATGAAAACTCATGGGAAAAGGGGGGGCTTTTGCAGATACGTAGCAAATGCCGTTGTCGTTACATCCAGGCTCAAGGCCAGACGAGGCTTGACTCGCTTGGTTCCATGGCGGGACGGGTGGGGGTCGAGCGTCTAGGGCTTGGTGTGGCGCTCTTGTGAGTGCGCCATATCGGCGCTCCGACTTACAGGAGCCTGGAGTATAAATATATGTTGGCTTCCCTGGAGTTTTGGGTGATCCGTTTGTCTTCTGCCATCTATACCGCAAGCAAGTCTTTGACTCTACGACCAGCAACTTGGCATCTTGAGACAATATACACCACAGCAGTCGACACAATGCCCTCTAGCATCAAGGCCTGGTTCGCCCGCCACTGCACTCCTCCCCCTCCTCTAAACTATTACTCTGCCTGTCCTTGCGGACAGTGCTACCTCGAACCGCCCATAGTGCCCGTCCTTGCCGAATCGGCAAAGGAACGTGAAGCCAGAGAGGCGATGAGCTGCGACACTTCCGCCGCGTCGGGGATGAGTTCACGGAGGAGTAGTAGCTCCCTGAAGGGGTCCTCTCAGCACATCAAGGAGTAGGGCGCCTCGTACGATTCAAAGTGAAATATGAGAGCCAGTGGGGGAGAGAAACAGTCACGGCGGATGGGGTAATGAACGAAGAACGGCAAGACGATACCCTGACGCGGCGTTACGGCACGGGAGTGATTCCAAAGAAGCGACACGAGACACCCGGCGACCGGATAAACTTCAGGAGCGTGAAAACCCGTGGAGCCATGATGACAGCAGGGGAGGCCATGGAATGTAATTGGCCATGTCTGGGAATGTGCTGTCGCGAACGGAGCCGGGTCGGAGGTGTGGGGCCGCAACCCGAAAGCCGCAGTCCGCAGATGCCGCGACGGTTGTGTGTGGTGGCCGGTTGCATGACACATTAGATCTTTATGAATAAGCGATGTAAAATTTCGAATTTTTTTAGAATTTGCCACTAGAAGCTGTGCTTGAGAAATACAACCTTATGAAGCTCATCATGAGAAAAGTGACTTGGTGGTGAAGGCATTGATGATGTACTGCACTGAGAGTTACGTCACGACATGTCACTCTCACCGATGTCCACCTCGCTTCAACACTCTACACTTTGCACTTCACACTTCAACACCCACCCCATAGCAAATCCCGCATGCTTGGTTCCACATTGCCCACCTCACATAACCCTGTGCCACAGTCAGCATCCTGTGACCATGCCCGTCGACAAGGCAATTCTCGACGCCCTGTGCCTAGACTCCAACGCCCGCATCGCCTCCCACGGCGGGTCGGGATTCGCTTCGACGTTTAAGCTTGCTGCGACGGTCGATGGGGTGGAGAGGCATTACTTTGTGAAGACGGGGACGGGGGATAGCGCCAAGGTCATGTTTCGAGGTTGGTGTAGCGCTTCCCAGAGGCCGTCTCTGTGCTGACACGCCCAGGGGAACACGCTTCCCTCAACGCCATACACGATGCCGTCCCCAACTTCTGCCCCAAATCCCACGCTCACGGACCCATGTCCGAGCCAAACAAGTACTTTCTCGCCACAGAGTTCCTCGACCTGAACGCCAAGTCATCGCCTGCCGGTTCCGGCATCTCCCTTGCAGCAAAGCTGGCGAAGCTGCACGCCACCCCCGCGCCCATCCCCGACGGCCACGACACACCCATGTTTGGGTTCCCGGTCACGACATGCTGCGGCGAGATACCGCAGGACAATGCCTGGAAGGCGTCGTGGGCGGAATTCTACGCCGAGAACAGGCTGAGGGAGGTTCTTCGTGCGTCGGTGATGCGCCAGGGCGCGGACGCCGAGCTTTCACGTGCCGTGGAGGAGGTGGCGGACAGGGTGGTCCCGCGGCTAATTGGCGACGATACCGTAAAGGGAGTCACGCCAGTGGTGGTTCACGGTGATCTCTGGAGCGGGAACCACTCCCGGGGCCGGGTTGCGGGACAAGGCGGCGTTGAAGAGGTGGTGTTTGACCCGTCGGCTGTGTACGGACACTCAGAGTACGAACTGGGCATCATGCGCATGTTTGGAGGGTTTGGCGCAGCGTTCTGGAAAGAGTATGGCGAGCTGGTGCCGAAAGCGGAGCCTAGAGATGAGTGGGAGGATCGAGTTGCGTTGTATGAGCTGTGAGTGCCCTGTGTGTGTGTGTGTATGTGTGTTTGTGTATGTGTGTCGTACTTGAAGTGCTAACGGCTTAGGTATCATCATCTCAATCACTTTGCCATGTTTGGGGGTGCGTATCGCGGGTCGGCCATGTCCATTATGAAGAAGTTGATTGCAGAGTGCAGTGCGTAGTCTGGAAGCGAAATGGAGGTAAGATGGGCAAATGTGGAAGTGGGAGGCATAAGAAACATGGCGAAATAGCAGGCAAAAGATTGAAAACACAAAATCTGATGATGCTGAATTGCAATGCCTCGACGCCGATGCTTGCCAAAGTCTACCGCAATATGTACATGTCCCGCTCTATCACGTACGCCGTACGAATGCCGTGTATATACCAATCTCGATGCTGTGGTCCCCTCTACGCCGGTATGGCCTGTCTTGCTGGCTCGGCCTCCGCCTCTGCTTCCGTGCCCCCCTGCTTCACTGGGACGTCCAATGGCACGGAGGGGAGTTTTGCCTGCGGTGCCTTTGTCTGGGCGGCCATTTCGGCCTCGAGAGCGGCGAGCTCGTCTTCCACTTCGTCCTCGTCCTGGTTGGATATGCGACCGCCCAGCATCTCGCTGACCTCCTGTTTTTCCGTCAGTAAACCACCACGACCCAAAAACGCATGGAACCACCATCCCAAGCGGTGCAGGGGAAAGAACGCACCTTCTGGTAAGCTATCGCATCCGCCGTCTCCCCCATCAGCTTCTCCACATTCTCAATGCCCCCCATCTCGGCATGAATCTCCTTGAGCACGCTCGTCCCCTGCTGCAGCCCAAATAGCACATCCTTTTGTATCTGCGCAAACTCGACATTGGACGTCAGCTTCTCCAGCTGCTCGAGCTGGGCGTCCGTCTTGGCCAGCAGCGACTCCTGGTACTTCTTGCGGCGGAGGGCGAGCAGCGCGCGGGGTTTGTCGCCCTTGGCGATGAGTTGCCGCGCGACGTCGGTTTCGCGGTCGGTGATGACGGGTGATGCGTTTCTGGTACTGGTGGAGTCTGTCACGCTGGGTCTTCATGTCTAGGATTGCCCTTGGGGGGTGGTTAGCCGTGGTCGTGCCTCAGGGTTGGGGTGTCGTGTGAGGTGTGGGTGTTGGGGAAGAGGGACGGGGAGAGGTACTTGTCCTGTGCTGTTACTTTGCTTGCGTTGCCGCCCATGTTGAGGGTTTGGCCACGGGTCCAGCCGTGGGTGTTTGGGTCGTGGGGTCTTGGATGTTGAGAGGCGAGAGTCGGAGGTCGTCAGGTCGGCGATAGTCGTCATCGGCAGATATGGTGGCGTTGCGGCATCGCTGGCTACCCTGGAGAGCGCGAGAAATCGGATAACGAGAGGAACTGGTATATCACGAGGTTGCATCTAGTCCACGTATTTGGTCCAAATTCATATTTAACTTTCTCCTGTGCTGCTATTTTTTGTTGCCATTGTAATTCTTCCATTAGATAAGACAGCGACTTCACATTCGTGACGTCGTTTGCCTCATAATTGATCGCTGCAGTGACAACACCGAGCCATGTCCGGCTTACCTAACACGCATAAACTTTCGAGAGCGCCAGCTTTTTTTCTTCAACTCCGGCAACCAACTCGCCGCACCGCAACATGGCGCGCATAAGCCTCCGCACGAGCTTCGACCGCGACGTCTACCAGATAATCAAGAAGCTCGAGGACGCCAACGACGGCCGGCCGTTCAAGAGCGTGTCCCTCGCCTACGACGCCATCAAGAGATCCAACTCGAGCCTCAGCCGGCAGAAGAAGCGGCCGCTCGAAGATGCGCTCGACAGGGTGTTGCAGTTCCGCAAGGAGGAGCAGGCTGACTCTGAGGACTCGGATGCGCTGATTGAGAAGAATGAGCCCGCGAGGCCAGAGGACGACCGCTTTCTGCTCAATCGCCAGATGATAAAACACTGGAATCACGACTCTGGCGCGGCAAACGGGAATTCGGAGCCGCCCGCCACTAAGAAGCGGCGGATCCAGAGCGATAATGAGGAGAGGGATGATAGGGTCAGCGGGAGTGATGCGCCCGTGAATGGGGCTCGCCAGAAGGATGCACCGCAGACCGAGAAACCCGAGGCTAAGACGGCGCAGAAGAAGCAGGCAAGGTCGAGCCGCTTCAAGGTCGAGGAGCTTCACGACGTACAGCCACTAGGCGGCATTGGCGAGCTGCACCGCGACCTCCTCAAAGAGACTCGGTACTTACTGCACCGACCGAACTTCTACGACGAGGCGGGATGGCGGCGGTGTCCTGGAATGCTCCTGTCTGGCCCCTCCGGCACGGGCAAAAGGTCACTCGTCCGAACCCTGGCCGCAGACCTCAATGTGCCACTGGTTTCGCTGGCTGGGTGCCTTGAGGATCCGGAGCGAATGGAGAGGAGCCTCGCGGAGGCCATCGACACAGCCATTGCCATGGCACCTAGCATCATATTTATCGAAAACCTCGACTGGCACATGCCCAAACCAGATAGTTCCGGACACAGTGACCAACATAAGAAAGCAATATCGCAGTTCACCCGGCAGATGCAGCGGATTCGGCAGGACCATGCAAATGCCCCTCCTATCCTCGCCATGGCGACCACGTCGCGAATAAATGACATCAACCCTGTGGTTCTGCGGGCTGGGCTTTTTGAACGCACTTTTCAACTACGAATCCCGGACCGACAGGCCCGAGAAGATATTTTCAGGGTTCTCATGCGCGGGCAAGCGCTTCTCGAAAATATTGACGTGAAAGAGCTGGCCAAGCTCACCCACGGCTTTGTCGGCGAGGACATCGCCATACTGCTCACCCTTGTAGGCCAGGGTTGTGCGAAAAGAGCAATGGCGATTGAGGATCCTGATGAAGCGTACGATAGATACATCTTACAACGGTCCAAAGGATACCACGTGGAGGCGCCGCCAGAGCTGTTTGGGGAGCAGGAGCAGCTAGCCACCAGGCCGATTCCAGAGGTCAAGGTCGGCATGGAAGACTTCAAACATGCTCTTAGCGGATTCACTCCGTCTCTAAGAAAGGAAGGGTTCACAGTGATCCCCAGCGTCACATGGGAACAGGTTGGCGCCTTGTCCAAGGTGCGTCAGCAGCTTCACAGGTCCATAATCGGACCCATCATGAACCCGGAAATGTATCAGGCATTCGGCCTGAAGCGACCCGCTGGAGTTTTGCTCTGGGGACCCCCGGGCTGCGGAAAGACGCTGGTGGCCCAGGCCGTCGCCAATGAAGCCCAGGCCAGCTTTATCCTCATCAACGGACCGGAGCTCCTGAACAAGTACGTCGGTGAGTCGGAGCGTGCCATTAGAGAGCTGTTCCAGAGGGCACGCTCCTCAACACCCTGCATCCTCTTCTTCGACGAGATGGACTCTCTGGTGCCGAGGCGAGACAATGCCTCGACTGAATCTGGCGCTCGCGTCGTCAACGCCTTCCTTACCGAGCTCGACGGCGCCCAAGACCGTTCAGGAATCTACGTTATCGGCACGACCAATCGCCCAGACATGATTGACGAAGCCATGCTGCGACCAGGCCGATTAAGCGTGCGCCTCTTCCTCGATCTCCCCACCGCAGAAGAGCGAGTCGATATCCTACGAGCGATTTTCATGACTCACCATGACAACCCTTCCGATGCAGACGTGGCGCGGCTACGGTGCGTGGCGTTGGATCCTCGCTGCAACGATTTTAGCGGCGCCGACTTGGGCGGCCTGCACATCAAAGCTGCGGAATTCGCGCTGGGCAGGTTTGAGGTTGGGGAGAAGACGGTGAGGGAGATCGACGATGAGGACTGGGAACATGCGCTTGCTACGACGAGCGGGAGCGTGAGGAACCCGGGGTCATATCGGAAGCTGGCTGCGAAGCAGGGTGGCTAGGGACATGTTACGAATGTAGGGGCTTGCCAGAACTAAGGGGGTACTTGGAGAGGCGATGGTTAATATATCGGGGGTTAATGACTATATGACAAGATAGACTAGCTGGGCATTGATTGTTCAATGGACGTATTCGTCGCCGACCTGGGAATGGCCTACCAGTGTTACATGCCCTATCCTATTGCTATACCCCTTCGTAGCTATTACCACGTCATGTCACGGCGATGCTGCAGAGCGTGTACGGACGGCGAGAGATTGGCCACGCCATTCGGGGATGCAGCGACGTAGCCACTGCAGTGCGATTGCTCTCCTCCGTAGTCGTGAATCAATGCGAGCGGGTCAAATCAGGGTGAAACTGGCCGATGCACAGATGGAGACGACGATTAGACCGAGTTCACGCACAAAGCAAGCACAGAAACAGTAGAAAGTAAAGAGGAGTTGATTAGTACAAGCACAGAAACGTCTGTCCTGACTACTCTAGGCGTCGATGTTGTGGTTATGCTTTAGTCTATAGTACAGAAAATTTTGCCGCCCCTTCCACACCGTCTAATTCAATCGTATCATTACAAGCGCGCAAAAAGGTTGGCTGTTTATTCTTGGTTCGTCGTTTATGGGGTTTTGGTGCTTAAGCGGTAGATTCCTTGAGGTAGCTGCGAGGTGTTAGTCACTCAGGCTGCAGGGCGCAGAGTAGAATTCGCCATTCCAAGGGAAACTTACGCAATCAGGTCGTTCCTGTCCTTCTCCTTCTTCAGGCCGCCAAAGGCCATCTTGGTGCCAGGGATGTACTTCTTGGGGTTCTCGAGGTAGGCAAACAGGGTGTCGTTGTCCCAGGTGATGCCCTTCTGCTTGTTGGCGTCGGTGTAGGCGTAGCCGTCGACGGAGCCGGTCTTGCGGCCGAACAGGCCGTGGAGGGCAGGGCCGATCTTGTTGCCGCCGCCGTTCTCGACGGTGTGGCACTGCGCGCAGCGCGTCTTGAAGAGGTTGGCGCCCTTCTTTGCGTCTCCTGAGGTACGTTAGCCGGAGCGGTCGTGTGTGGTGTGGCGTCCAGAGGATGCCACGCGAGCGCAGAGAGATGCATTTTTAGCGCATCGCAACTGGCGACGGGATGAAGAGGGATTCTCGTTTGGCAGCGAGCGAGAATTCGCGGCGCTGAAAGGCAATTCTGCAGCGTTTGCGAAAATGGCGCAGGAGAGGAAGTCATCCCCATCCCTCACTCGGCCCACGGGGGTCGAGGCACCGCCAAATTTCGCAAAACGGCGATATTCCCCATTGCACAGCATTCTCGCCGCCATTTCCGGCGTAATCCCTCATCCTCGCCATCGCCCAGTGCGTTGCGCCGCCTCAATGGCAGATTCTCGTGTCACGCCCACATGTGCAGCCTGGGACCTCGGCCATCAGAGTGAGGAACTTACCACCAGCCATTTTGACGAAAGGTTATGAGTAAATTAAAGAGGTAGAGGAGGGAGGTATTAGCAAGTTCCAAAAAGCTAGAATGCCCTGGGAACTAGATGTAGGTAACAAGGTAGGTGGTGTGATGCGTATGGTGTGAAAGGGAAAGGAAGAGGATGAGAAGAAAAAAAGCTGGCCGGCCAAGGGGAATTAAACGACCAGGCCAACCCCAAAAAAATTCATGACAGCATGGCACAGCAAAAACTGCACTGTACTTTGCCAAGGTACCTACATGCCCACGGCTAGGAGCGTCACTAATGCCTGCTATTTGTGGGTCTTGCCACGGCCACATGTGGCTGAAGCCGGGGCCTCGGTGAGGCGCTGAGCGAGTTTTGGCCAATCAGGGGGCCGTAATTACAGAGGCTGCCTGCGTGAGTTCCGGGTGAAGTCGGACACGGGCGGATTCGTTGGAGGTACCAATGTACCCTCGTACTCGGCTGGGCATCTCGTGACATTCGCGTTGCCATTATGTAATCCTGGGACCAGGCCCGGTAATTTCCCTGTTGCCGGGGAATGCTCGGCAATTTTCTCCATTCCTGGAGAAAGAGTTACTCACTGCCTTGGACCTCTCCGTAATTTTTGAGGCTCTCACCAAACAAAACACGACCGCTCGGCTCAACGCATCTCCAGCTCCGGCTCAACCTCGCAACCTGCGTGAGAGAGTGAGCGAGACAGCAAGCAGCCTCAGACCGCCCACACACCAAACCCGCCATCTACACCGGCGACAATGGCTTCCACGGGCATTATCCCTCGCTTCCTGCTCCCCCTCCAGGGCCCTCTCTGGCGCGGCATCCGCATCCCTCTCTCACAAAACATTCGCGTGCGCTTCATCTCCGCGTCGCCCTCCTCGTCCTCGACACAGCAGCCGCCACACAAGACCATCGTGCTGGAGAAACCTGCCAAGTTCAACCCGCCGTCCCATGGCTCGCGCCTCAAGAAGGGCAACGCCCTGCCGAAGCACTACGGCCCGCAGCTGACTCCCGAGGAGGTGGCTTCCCAGAACAAGAGCCATTATCCTGGCTTGATGTCGCCCGAGGGGACGTGGTCACATTGGTTTTGGCATAGCCGCATTTTGCACACGGTTATTACCATGGTAGGTCATCACCGACCGCCCTTCCTTTCCCCCCCCAGCGTCACGTTACCCAATCAAAGACATTCCTTCACGCCACTAGGCAGCAGCACTGACATGATCCAACCAGGGAACCCTCTTCGCCCTAGGCATCTTCACCTTCTTCCTAAACTACACGCACAACTCGCCCTTCAAGGACCTCGTCCCCCCCGTCTCCGACCTCTGGAACCACCCAACCTACTTCTTTGCCGCGTGGAAGAACGTCATCGCCATGCACGAAAAGGACAAGGGCATGCGCGCGGCTGAGCACCGCACCCGACACCTCGACGACGTGGCTAAACGTAAGTACTTTATGAAGATGCACGGTATCGAGGCAAAGGACCCTGTGACGATGATTTTTGGTAAAGATGAGGGGAAGAGCGAGGAGGAGTTGGAGGCTGCGGCCATGGGGAAGGAGGTTGAGGTTAAGAAGGAGGAGGGAGAGGCGGCCCGGCCCGCCAAAAAGTGGTTTGGGGTTTTCTAGGTGTACGTCATGTAACATATGTAGGAATGCTCGTCGATGGAAGACTGATGGTTGAATGGTAATCCAGTATAACCAGCTTGCAACAGTACTCTTGCAAACATAATCTTGGGGCGTGATGTCGATGTAATTGACTGTTGGCGGGCAAATAGTTTGCACTACGAAAATTGCCCTAAACAGTTAATGATGTGCTCACATGTTGAACGCTAACGTGGTGTTGTATGCGAATACATCTAATCAAACGCCGATCTATGTCAACTTGATCGCATCCAACGCATCCAAAACCTCATCAGCCACCCCCCCCTTCTCCAACACAGACCCCAGAATCCCCTCAATCACCGCAAACTTTGTACCCCCCAGCGGTGCCTTCCACACACCCTCTGCCGGCTGTCCGCCCGCCGCTATCTTACTTGTTTGCTGTGCACCCTGTGCGTTGGCTGTGTACTGTTCGCCCGGCGGAGTAAGCCTGGATGGAGGATCGATTGTCCGCATGGAGAGAAGGCGCAGGTCGCGTCCTGAATCGACGTCCATACCGTCCTTGCTCTGCCGCTTCGCCTCGGCAACTGAGATGGCAAGTGCTGTTTCCGCCACGGCGAGTTCCTCCTTCGAGGGGTCAAAGATGATGTTGTCTCCCACTGCGATGACTAGCAGCGTGATCGGCGGCCGCGATGTTGTGTCCTCGTTGTCTGTCTGGACCGCGGAATCGCGCGGGTACAAGAACGTAGAAGACTCCCAGTCGTCGTCGAACATGGGGTCCTCGTCGCCTTCGGACTTGAGCTTGGGGAGTCTGGTGGCTAGGAGAGCGAGATGTGTGGTTAGAGATAAGAGGGGGAGGGGATATGATAGCGGAGGGGATATGAGGAGGACCTAGACTAGTGGTTAGCATTTGTACATTCAAGTCGGCACATGAAGGCACGATGGGCATCCAACAGGGGAGCCGTAGACTCACATCAAGGTATAACCGCCAGTGAAACCGCCTATTGATCCACAACTTCCGCGCAAGCCCCCCATCCGCTACCAGCGCCTCCCTCAACAACGACCCCAGAAATACCGTCGCAGCATCATCATCTCGCTGGCCCGGAATCTCCACCGCCATCTCCAGCCAATCCCCACTTCCCTTACGCTCCTCCTCGCTGGCATCCTTCGCGCCGTCCTGTGCTTCGTCGGCGTCACCGCTGCCAGCCGTCTTTTCAATCTCCGCCTTCACGCCGACAATGGCTTCCGTTCCGTCGGAGAGGCACACCCTCGCGCTGCCATTTGTGCCGGGCAGGATACCAGTTTCAGCTGTCACGGGACGGAACTGCGTGGGCGAGCGGCCGTCTGCGCGGATAGGAGGGCGGAGGGAGAGCGAGCTGTGGAGGTAGGCAAGTTCGGCGGGGGAGAGAAGAGATTGCTGCGTCGCCATGGTGGTGTCGCTGGTGGAGTGGACTTGATGCCCTCCTGTGACGCTAGAATTGGTCTGTAGGATCTCGTGGGCGTGTGGTGGGTGAGAGAGAGAAGGAGGGAGAGTAGAATTGGCAACTGGGGTTGTTGGAGATGTGGTTGGTGAAGCTGGAAAGTTTTTTGGGTAGATTCAATTGAGCTCTAGCTGATAAGATAAGGTGGCATGGCGGGGGAACAAGGGTGTGTCACTTCAAAGTGGCGGGGAGCTTTCAGCACCACTAGATGAGGGAGGCAAGACATGAAGCAGATATGGCCTATATTGTTTATCTTGTCGCATTATGTACACCATTAGACACATGCAGGAAACCAACATCCAGAGCATATGGAGACTGCATAGGGAAACGCTCGAGTTAGCATTTCAGTCTGGTTCATAGCTTACTCCTCGAGATACGTCTACCATGACATGCTCTATTTCTATCCCATTGTACACCTCTATATTTGCTTACCTCAGAACTGTATCGAAATCACTTACGCCCGAGATCCAAACAGATATCCTGGGTTACGTCCACTCCCATGGCTGCTACCATTTCGGCCACCATTGCTTGGATACCCGGCCAGTCTGTGATACCACCTGAGTTCCATGCCACCATGTCCGACGTTAGATATACGGGCCCACCGTTGGCAATCCTGATTGCAATATTTTCTAGGTCAACAGTCTTCATCAAGGCTACTGAGGGAATACCTGGCATGGTGGAGCGGAAGAGGGAGTGCTCCGCCGCTTCACCATTGGCGTCTGCCGTAGTTGCGTCACTACCGTCTTCATTGTTCGCTGCCACGTCTGCCCCGTTAGCCTCAATGTTGCTTCCGGAAACGCTTTGTCTCTCTAGAGAAAGACTGATAAAGGGCTTCTTATCGAGCAAATCCAAGACGGACTGGTCTAATGGATCCCAGTGTAAAGTCTCAGGGTCGAGGATATATTGCGGGGAATAGTCGATCTTGTATCTCATCTTTGGACAGCTGTGTATGTAGAAGCCTGGGTACCACCAACGGTACCCTCCTTCAATGGCCAGAGAAATCTCATGGAGAGCACTAAGCTTTCCTGGAGTGAATTTGTGTATGCTCTCATCGTACACGAAATAGACGGAGCTGACACACTGAGGTAATAGGTCGAGAACGCCCATAGCCACCAACTTGCCGTCAAGGCGGTAGCATTGGTGAAACGAACCGAGACGGCGGTTTCTCCCATCTGGGCCAGTCATGTCATATCGCCTCAGAGGTGACTTGCAAAGGAAGCGCTTGAAGGAGCCCCGTGTCCGCTCGCTCGGCGCATCGTTGTGCACAATCCTTTGATAGTTGTTGTAGACTTCGTATTTTTCTTCCGTGAAGTCAGCTTCTTCCAAGTTCACAACGAACTTGTGGGCAGGTTCAGGTGGCGTCCTCAGCAGACCGAATTCTGCTTCGTGAATTCGCTCAGTGAAATGAAACTCATTGTCTCGGCGTTTTGCTTCTTCTCGTGACCTCGGATGTAGACGGGCAGTTTCTTTGATGTACTCATCGCCAAGGACAAACTTGTTGAAACGATTGATGGCCTGGCGCTGGGTTCTGGAAGGCTTGAACGCCCCAGAGTCCAGACGGATGGTATAGTGAGGGCAGCATGCCTTTCGCTGGTCAGGGCGGTACATCAACATGCCCGATCTCCTCCAATATCTATCCAGCAACGTCTGGTAGAAAGTGGGACTCAAAGAGGTCGCATTAACATAATAGGAGAACCCTGAATTAAGAAGCACCGGTCAGCATTTCATTGTCATTTTTGCAATTCGAAATGTCATGAAATGACCAGCACATAGCCATTCCCTGGGAATGCCGTGAAACCAAACCGCCTCAACTTATTCTTTGCTCATGGCAAAAGTCTACAGAGAAAAAACAATGGAAGAACATGTGTGGGTTGAGGCTGGGGACAATGTGGGAGAAGACAATGAAATCATGTATTCACGTTTTGACCGACTCTCGCCGCCTTGGCCGCAGTATCCACAACTGGATGAATTGAGGTACCCTGCAAGTGAGTCAGTATGCAAGCATTTAAAACAGCTGTTCTATGGAGTTGTGCATTAAATTGGATGCCATGCGTTCTAGGATTGCATGACGTGTAATCACAGGTAGTCATTGATCTACATGACCATACAGCCGACGCCGGCGGTGAGGTTGTGATATTGTGAATGGGGTTCATGGAAGTGATGTGGGAAAGGGTTGCTTGTGCTGGCTCTGCTGGTTGCTCAGATGCAGATGCAAGTACCATTAACATGTCCACTAGCTTGATACCAACGAACGATAGCGGCTGAGAGCAGCACGTGGGAGGAAACGGTTGGGAAATGGAGGCTGCATGAAAACGCAAGCACCTCAGCGTCACTGACCGATTGGCGCGACAAGCTCGTAGTTATTGTCGGACGAAGAGTCGCCAGGGGTATGGGAGCCACCGGGATCCATACCGGGCTCTAACGGAGCGACCGTGGTACAGCGTTGGTCTGGCGCTGGGACGGCAGACGACGTTGGACGAAAAGAAGGTCGGGCTGGGTGGTTGTCAAGGGCACGAGGGCTGGCTCGTCGGGTTCCTGAAACGGGCAAGCCAGTGCGTGAGCAGTAGTGGTTTGGACCTACTGTCAACGACGGAAGTCCGACGAGAGCTGCTTAGTGGTAGGAGCCGTCGTGTATTGATGGTTGGTCGCCAGTGAGATTGAAGGCGTCGAATAAGGGAGGCTCAGATACCAACAATGTAGCTTAGAGTAAGCCGTCTAGGCCCCTGGTGATGAAGGGGATACGTGTTGCTTTGCTAGACGACTCGATATATGGGGCGGCCAAAAAGACGAAATTCGGAAGACGGGACTGGATATAATATCCATCAGTCGTCACCCGCGACCTTGAGCTCGGTAAGTTGGCTGGATGTGGAAGATGAGGGGAGGGGAGGGGAGGGGAGGTGAGGTGAGGGGGAGATGGAGGGGTTGAGGGGTTCGAGAAGCCCTGCTTTTGGCGCCTAACTGAGTGTCCGGAGCGCCTGGAGCACCCTGACTTTCTGGAGCGTCGGGGCCCGTAGATGCAGATGCGATGCAGATGCAGGCGCACCTGCCGGGGTCAAAAGTTGCAGCAGAGTTGCCATGCATGCACGAGTAAATGTGACGAGCTCTGGTTGGACAGCAAGAGACAGGGCGATGTTTTTGCTTTTGCCCACGGCGCGAGATGAGGCAGACAAAAAACGGAAGGGCGAGAGATTGATGTGCATGTCGCAGAGTACTTGGTGCGTAGTACATGAGTGGAAAATGGGACGCTTGGATGCCTGAAGTGAAGCGAATATGCTGACCTCGCGGGAAGGTGAGGCTACCCGAGTTGGAGCTCTTGCCACTTGGACCCTAAATTCAGTCTTACAGTAGACAGCCACTGTAATCTAGGGCGTTTTCCAGCATCACACGATGTGCCTGCTATAAAGAACGGATAGATAAAGTAGAGACTTGCTTGTTTGCCAATCTGCCTTGCCAGAGACGGCCTCAAGATGCCTTTCCTCGTGCGACGTCTCTAGTGTTAAGGACATGCAACTGCACCATGTAGCTCTACTCTGCCTGGGTATGCAGGTAGACCTCCATTCAGGGCACCTACCTATGTACCTAGGCAGGCACTTTATGCTGGGTGGCGACTTTGGAGCGACTGGCGAGGGACGACTCCTTGATTTTCGCCGACGGCGTTAATATCAACAGCCATTTCTAGGTAGCTAGGTGCCGAGAAAGCATTGAGACGATGACGGAGGACCTTGCTCTCGGCCATGCGGTCTGCTTTCAGCTTCACCAAGTTATCGATGCCAATCTCTTCTGTCTGATACTACAGGCAACATATAACCACCTGATTGATCTTGGCCCGTTAATTTACCACTTCTTGTGACCTACCTGAAATAGCCTCGGGCTGCAAGGGAACACGGCACCAGTCCCACTGCCGCCAAGGTACCGCATACAAGCTGTAAGCTGCTCCTGTGACACTCCAGCTTTCAAGCTTTTTCATGCTCTGTTTCACAGCAACCGACTCCACGCTGGCGACTGTGTCTAGCAGGTACCGAGGCAGGCAAGCAGTGCAAGCAGGCAGGCAGGTAATTGCGCAAGTGACGAGAGTTGACTACTGACCAGCAGTGCTCATGCAAACATGGCGAATCAGCCAAGCAGACATTGCAGCCCTGTTTTGTTCAGGTCCTACCGCGACTGCATCAGCATGCACTCTGCATTGATCCGTAGACTAATTTTAGTCAATACAGTGATTCACAATCCAGGTTCAGGCCTTCTATACGCGGCTACAGGAAAGGTACTCTCCTGACTCTCCTCTCACGACGACCCAACCATCAATTAGTCCGCCTTGTTAGTCACTCCGGTTAGTCCCAATCTGCTCGTGCTTCACACAGACGTGAGCTATGGCTTGCTGGCGTGCCTACGTCGGCCAAGAATAGCTAGCAGCACCTGGGGGCGGTCCGAGATACCCACCGAATGCAGCAAGTAGAGGCAGACACTGACCGAATGCCTTGCTTGCCTGCCAGCTTGCCACGCCTGCCCGCCTGGGTGGCACATATAATAATATACTTTTGCAGCTCAAAGTACCTCATTGACCACTCAAGCCACTCAGTCACTTACCGAGATACATCATTCAAACCTACAAGTTTGCCGCCGCCAACCCCCCCAAAAAAAAAACTTATTATTGCTCACTCACGCTACGCACGTCCCTTGTTAGTTGGTACCCTCAGAGTTCCGCACCCGCCGCCGCACGTTTCCGAGGGTCAGACGTCCTATGCATCTTTTCAGTTTGCAGACGCACTTCCGTCTCCGGGCTCTCTCTCTCTCTCTCTCGCTGAATCGTCAATCCCAACTTGTGTGTCTCTTAGGCTCGGCGTCCACCGTGGACCCCATCCTTTTCCCTGTCCATCCGATCGTCTCGTTCCGTCACACTTCCACATCCCTCCCCTTCCCTCCTTCCCATTCCTTCAAGCTCTCCTCTCATAACTTAAACTGGGCCCCTCACCTTTCTATCCCCCCAAAATCCCAATATCAAACCATGCTTGCATCATTTCTCTCACTGGCCACTCTAGTACCTGACATCACCCTGGGTGTCTGCGTCATCCCCAGGGCGTCACTCACACACACACCCGCCGTCAGATATCTACAACCATCTAACCAACAAACACAACAAATAACCGCAACAATGTGTTCTAATCCGCTTTGATCTTCGTCCCCCGCCCTGCCGCTCTCCGCAAACAAACCGAGGCTCTTGGCTGGAAGAAATCGACGGTTTCGATATTCTACACGCACCGATACTCTCGCTGGGCCCTATTAGACAGAGCCTATAGGCTGCTGCCACCTCTGTCGCGCCACGACACCCCGCCGGCTTCCGACCACTGCCGCATTCTCCCTGAGCGAATCGGACATCACAAGCGCTTGCCATTCTCGCCAACAACCATGTCGGGTCATGGTGCCGCAGAAGAGTCCGGCACTATGACGATGCAGTACGGACCGGCAGAGTAACCAAACGTCGTTTTTACCTCCATTTCTCTCTTGTGTGGCGTCAGCGGTCAGCGTCAAGTACTGCCAACCGCACAAATATACGGGCATATAACCCACCACTACTGCTGTTTGCATGCTTGGCTGCTTGGCATGGTGGTTGGTGTATTGCGTTTCAAAATTCAATACGTGCAAGGCCTCGTTGTGCGCGAGAAAAAACACCCTCATAGCATTGCAAAAAAGGCAAAACAAACCATGGCCACCAAACTGACTTTGGTCTTCGGGATACAGGCTTAATTCGAAAGGAGAGCTGACTCGTCGCCGGCTCGTGCCCTCACCCTGACAGACTACGTTCTTTTGATACGTCCACCCGCCGTAAAGGTTGGGGTTCTACCAAAGGCGGATGAGGGGAGACCGACGAGTCATGCCAGGAAGCCAGCTGACCGCGAGGGTGGGACTGGAGAGGCCGGCCATCACAATTCAGGTCGACTACGACATGGGCAGCTTTGAGGAGATGCGGGAGCCGAACGAAATTTCCAAGGGACCGCTCACGAGATACTATTTTTTTCAGGCCACAGTTCTGACACAGTCAGATGCGTGGCCCGAGAGCCACAAGCGAGAGCGCCAGTGGTTCACATTACCCAGGCCATGGAGACCTTGGGCCTCTCGCCCTGAGCTAGTGAGGCTCTCGAACGGGCGACAATGGTCCGCGCTTCTTAGAGGAAAGACCGTGGCCCCCGCTTTATCCCTTTATAGCTAAGATTTTCGGCGGGTATCGGACCCCGTGATTCACGAAAAATGAAGGATTTGCTTTTCAGAGATTAGAATACTCACGACACTGGCGAGCCTAAACCCGAACGAGGGGACATGATGGCCTGCAACAAAACAAGAAAAACGGGGCTTTACCAGAGCGGGCGCGCCCGAGGCAGGAGAGGAGCGTATTTTTAAAACCAAACTCTTTCGTGAGGCAGTGAAGTATGCGGGTATAGGGGGTGGTACCATGCACCGGCCCGCCGAGGATAGACTCTGCATTTTTTTCTTCTTTGGCGATTGCGTAATGGGGTTTTTGATAGAACACCTGGGAGACTTTGATTTTGAAACCAAGAAAAGACGACGCGAAAAATTGGGCCACAGGGCCACTAATGAAACACAAAAAGGAGGAGAGGAAACATGCGGCGTGGAGGTGGGGGTAAAAAAGATGCCAGGCCGGTACAGCCGGCTCAACGGAGTCTGTTGGCACAGATATGTGGCCTAACTGAGGGTTTACGCAACAATCAATCAACAAAGAGGATACAATGTAGGACGACCTGGATGCTTTACTGTGTCGGTGGATGACTCAATGCATATAAGTAGCTGGTGTAGAGTTTTTTTTTGTGACTGTGATGGTGGCACATGATTAGTAGGGGAATTGGGGGGCGTAGTTGTAGAGTTGCCAACTGGCACATTGCACGATTGTCGTGTGAGCCTGAGCTGGGGTTCGGACAGAAAGTCGCAGTTTTATGCGTGAAGAAGCTGAAACGGATACAAGATTATGCGTTAACAACGTTCTACACATTGACTCTTGCGGGCGTTCGAAAGCTCGGTAAGCTCTCAGCAAAAAATGAGCTGATGGCATATATCGTCCGGGTGACTCTGCTTTTTTTTGCCCTCGTTTTCCTCCAGTGCTCCCCGCAACCAGATCCCTGGACCAGGGCAGCTAAGGCAATGACGTAATGCTGGGCTTGCCGGGTCTTCATCACGTGACCAATGTTATCGATTTAGCCACGCATACAACGC
The DNA here is from genome assembly GCA_009828645.1 of Calcarisporium arbuscula. NCBI lineage: Eukaryota > Fungi > Ascomycota > Sordariomycetes > Hypocreales > Calcarisporiaceae > Calcarisporium > Calcarisporium arbuscula. The sequence goes on from WBSA01000019.1 coordinate 269,911, forward strand.
GGCGGGCCAGTCGCTGGTCTCAGCGGATGAGACATGCAGAGCCGGCCTCAACATCACAGCAAGCAACGGTCCACCTTTCCCGCCCTTGGGCTTGCTTCCTAGCACAACAACGACCCCTCTTCTCTTCTGCCGGCACACGAAAGTCAGGCAACATAGGGAAATCGGCAAACAAAGAATCGTCGAATTCATGGAAACCACCTGAAGCGCTCTTAATCTTTCTCTATGACGGGATCTCTTGACGTGATACCTTTTAAAAACACTCTCTTTCTCTCCAGCGCGAAGCTTGCACGAGGAGAAACTAGCATATCTGATGCTCCCCTCCTAAGGGGCAGGGGAGTGCCGACAAGGCCGCCTCAGCTGCCACCGCAGATGTTTACGACGGCGGAGCAGCTGCTGGATCTGAAGGATAGGTAATGGCGCCTCGATACCGTGGTGGTGGAAGGTTTGAGCTTGAGTGAATCTAGGGATGACCGAAGCACTTTCAGCGAAAACTTATGCTTGTGTTGCGTGCCGGGAGGAAAGCTCATGGAAGTTATTACGAAATGGGATACAATTCGGTGCGTAATAACACATCACGGCGGCCGGCTTCGCAGGTGCCAAACAGTTGAACGTGAAAGGGACGTACCAGGCTCATCTTTTGGACAGCTAACCTCGTCTTACAATCGACGACGCGAACGAATATTCGCCGCCAGGGACAGCACCGGGGACACGCACGGACCAGGGCGGCTGATCTACGCGGCATTCGCACGGGCATCTTCCTCGTGCGGGCGGAGGAGAAACGTGCTGCTGTCCCGGCGATGATCGACATCGGACAGGGACGACGACCCGCCCCCGGGGGTATGAGCTTGCGGGATGTGGGGTGGTGGAAAGAGCTTGCGGAGGGGAAGAAGACTGCGGCCAAGGTCAAGGAGAAGGCGCGGCTGAAGAGGTTGGCGAAGAGGGGTTTTTTTGGAGGGGGAGAATCTGGGCGAGGCTGCTTGTAGGCGGTCGCTAAGGGGGGAGAATGGGGGCCGGGTGGTGGTTAGAGGACGCGGTATGGGAGACTGGGAAATCGAGGCAGCAGAAGAACAGACAGAAGAAAGGGTGGTGGATGTGCTGATTCCCGGTATAGGCTATGGCACGGGTGGTCTTTTAGGCAGAATATGTGAAATGCCGCCCAGACCAGAGCTGGGGAGGGCGCGCCTCTTTCGAAAACGTCATGTCCCATTGCTCTACGAGATGGGAGGAGAAGGTGATGAAGATGGCTTGATAGTTTCTTCTCTGGACGGCGTCGTTCAGTGTTAGGTGGCTGCGGTATGGGAAGTTGACCAATCTGTATGGGTTCGAGGTGCAGCGGAAAGGTAATTTACCCACGACATCTATATGGTACCGAAAGGGGGCCCACTGTATATTCGAGCGCACAAATCCTGGTAGTGACACGTCTTTCTCTCATCTTGGAGAACGGGCCACTCACTAGTTCAACAGTGACACTATGCGTTCTTTCAAGTCTCATGGTCCACGAAGTCAGGATTGCAACACGCACTGGACCTCCCGTTGCGAACTCAAGAGGACAATAAAAGTAAGAAAATCTTCAGGAGTATGTTCTAAGCGCGCCCCGTGCGGCGCGCTATCATTAGACTAAGTGGTGAGGGCGTCCCCTATTCCTGTTGTACATAGCCCATCATGGGGCGTTATCGTGTGCTTTTTTGCCTCTTGCTCCTGCCGTTGATGCCCCGGCAGAGCCTTCCTGTTCCTCAGGGATTGAATAACCTCAAATATGCAATTCGCAAAACCGACCCCCCTGAACGCCGTGAAGCCCGCCTCTTGCTGTTTCTAGTCTCCTTTACATGTACGCCCGACAATGTCAAAACTACAAAGGGAGTGTCGTCGCATCCTCAAGTTGGCCGAGCCTCCTCCTACCGCCGCACCCGCTCAAACATGGGCAGTGGCGCGTCGCCAGGACTCTTCATCCCCCCCAGTAACCAGTCCGTCAGCCCGACAAACTTGGCCCCCATGCCCCTCTCCCAATTGCCGCCCTCCTGAGCTTGCTCGATCGTGTGAGTAAGTATGCGTCCCTCGGTGTCGAAATCGAAGATGAAGAGCCCCGCAAAAGCCTTGTTGGCGTCCACACCCCGACCGAGACCGAGCGTCTTTGCGATTGCCGCGGCCAGATTGCTCCTCCTTATGGTTCGGCCTGCGTTTCTCACACCACCGGACGACGAGCTGCTCCGCTATAGCGCCGGGGTGGCGACTAAGGAACGTCAATGGCTCGGAAGTCATGCGCTCAGCGAGAATCTCGAGCTTAACGTTGCCGAAGATGGGGACCCTGTTCCAGGCAATGGGCGAGGTCCACAGGGCGGCATTGTAGGCGACGCGGCCGGAGACGGTGGGGAGGTGCGGGTGTGTCGAGGGGAAGAGCTGGAGGGAGATACTTGGTGAGAGGATCTCTTGCGGGAGGGGGGACTGGAGGAGCGTCGGTAGTCTTTCTTGGAGGACTCGTAGGGCTGACGGCGTCTGTTAGCTTCCATCGTGTACGGCCAAGATGGCCATGGTGGATCTAGAGGATAAAACCAACTTTTGCCCAGCTTCGCCTTGTTGGGATCTTGTGATGGCTGCGGGTCACCATTGAAGCCTACCCAGAGGATCCCCGTCGTATCGAAGTAGGTGCTGAAAGGCTCATGGTGGTTCTGAGGCTGCGGAGAGTGCGGCGCGAGGTCCGCTACGGGATCCGCTGCATGGGGTTGCGTGACAGGCTGGACTTGCGCCTTGGCCGGGCTATATCTGCTGAGATGGCGCAGCGCCAATGAGCTGGCGGATGAGGAGGCTGCCAGCTTTTTCTTTGCGATGGTAGATGCGACTGCGGAGCGCAGCGGCGGCGCAGCCATTGGCGGGTCAGCGCAGGCCAAGCAGCCGCATGGACTGGGGGCGGGGACAGAGGGCAAAGGCTTGCGTATCGAGTGCAGGGGCGTCAAGGTGTGTGCATGGGGTATGGAAAAGGAGTCGTTGTAATGTTGTTATAGGTTTACAAAGTGGTCGTAGGAAATCGAAGAACCTGGCTTGAGGACGATGACGGAAGGAATTCTTGCCCATGACGGTGGATGACCGGAGCAGTGGGCTCCTCTTTTCCCCCAGGGTGCTGGGACGAGCGATGGTACGTACTGGGATAAAGGTGGCGCTGTGGGCGGTGGCTATCACGGTAGCATGATAGGTACTACTCTGTATACACTGCTGAGCTGTAGCTGTACGGAGGGGCTACAACCCTGCTGAAGGGGATCACTAAACTCATACTGGTGACAGCAACTTTCGATAAGTACTAGTATAGATACTGAAAAACTTTCCACATATGCTTCGTGATATGTGTTTGTCTGGCGGTAGATAGATAGTAGCATGGTCATTGTGATGGTGAGGTGACGGGGCAAAGTAATCAGGGCATGGTATTAGGGCGGGTTCTTTGAGCCCGAATAGGTCCCCGGGTACAGACTACCAGCTAGAAACATGTACGGATGGGACAGAGTTGCTTTTTACACACCAAGCCATGAAGATAACCATGCATGAAATATACCTAGATATGAGGTGCCTTGTGCAGCTATTATGCTGTGCCGGATATCCAAAAGAAGCCTCTAATAATTAAGATGGGTCGTAAAGGTAAAACAGTGTGACGGCCGTGAGGCGATGCCCCAGGGTCATACCACCTAGGTTCTGAAAATAGGAGCTGGAGTTTGAGTCGCAGGGTGAGAACTCGATGCACGCTTGGCTGTTTCTTCCGACATGCGCTCAATTGAGGCGTGCTGTATTATCCGTAGAATACAGCCCCATATTAACGACCTATCACTTGGTGGAGCAGGGCGAATCTACAAGCCCTGGATATGCAGCCGTGCTGTTTCCCTCTCACTGCCCGTCTAAGTCTGTCGCGTCCACCAGTCTCCGCCAACACTCTACGCAATGCTTGGGGGAAGCAGTAAGTACTAGTTACACAATATACTACGGTATACATATCGAAAGAACAAGGCAGGGCGGGAAGAGGCGTGGTTTCTCGGTTGGGACTTCTCCTCCAACAAAAACTAAGACAGACGAACCCGTACGAGTCACAGTGTCTTGGTTCTTCCTCTTGCTTGCACTGTGGAGGCTAAAGAATGCCTCAGACCAATGTGTCAAACCAATTATATGCTCGAGACATTGATTCTCAGAGTTTCGCAGCATTACACTCACGTCATAGTCGGTGTCTTGGAACGCACGAGCGAGCACGCTGCGTGATACTTGCTAGCTGACTCTAACATTGGCTAGGTTTCCTGTCTGGGCGCTCGAGCACATCAGTCACCAATTCACAAATGTCTCGTAACCTAAATCTCGGCTGATCAAGCTACCATGAAGGCCGCTACCTCTATTCACATTGATCTCCCCGCCCCGAGGCTCTCCTGTCTGGCTGCTAGTCCAGCTCCCACCATCTCGGGAGCGATGCTTGTGAAACTCTCTACTTGACCCTCGTTCTGCAACCGTTTACTTCCCCAATGGCAACCAGTGTGCGAAGTTTGAAACATACTGCCATAAAGAAGCGGCGACTTCGCCAGCTTCCCCGTGACGGTGCAGTCGTGAGTTTTAATATATCTAGCTGCGCTGTCTCTATAGCTCTGTGTACTTAGCTAGCTAACGAAATTGAACGGTGCTGTGTAGACGGTCTGCATTGCTGCCTATAGGGCTGCCGTGTAAGTGTTGGCCACGCTCTCTCTCTCTCTCAGCAGCAGATCTATTCGGCTGATAAATTCGGGTAAGTGTAATGGGGAAATATGCGTGTTTGCGTGTCGTAGTATATAAGTGTAGGTGAGTCCTCTGAGTATGAGTCGGGCGGTCTCTTCCGTGTGAGAGATGTGTTAGACTTGACGGTGTGGTCAAATCTGTGAATAATGAAAATAAATCGCTGGTCAGTTTCATGCACTCTCCAAGGTTTATCCCTCACTCCAATCTGCTCTTTGTGAAGACATCAGCGCTGCTGCTGGCAGCTACGGATAAATTAGTGTTGGTCAAACTCGTGGTGGCCGTTTGCCTAGTAGGCACCAGTGAAAGAGCAGCATCTGAAGTACTACGGCAGCTGGAAGCCTAGAAGCCTTGAGCCTAGAACCCTGTTCTAGCCGTTTGAGCCAGGGTGTTGTCTGTTCATTCGTTTATACGCCCCGCCCCGTCACATGCGCCAGCTCGGCCCCTGCATAATGGAGTAGCAAGTAGCTAGAGTACTTGGTGGGCGCACAGAGAAAAGACCATCAATATGGATGAAGTAGGCGTCCCAGTAGTGAGCGTCCCTTGGCTGTGGTAGTGGGAGGCTAGGCGCTGAGTGGTAGCCGTGACGACACCTCGTGGTGATCCTACCAGTCATAGTCACCTGGTGATCATCTGCAAAAGGTGAGCCACGATGAAAGTATTTCGTATCCTGGTGGCCTCTGCAAACATCATCTGCCAATCGATAGCATAGTCGCTATAACAATATATCCGTTCTGGTGAACAAGCTGTACATCTTCCGGTTGCTTTGCCTCTCTCATCCTTGCGTTCGCCTTCGCCTGCGCATTCACCTTGACCAAGAACTATGGTGCTCACGTGACCCGTCACCTGCCACTTCTCCCAGCATCTCGCCTTTCCCTGACGTATCCACGTACTCCATACTCATCGCTCACCTCTTGTTGACACCCATCACAGCGTCGCCCCATTTGGCCTCCTACAATATTGCATCCCCCTTCGACTTCTCCAGTCGCCATCGCCGCTCCCGCCTCTTAGCATCTCAGCCTATTTCGCTTCCTCGCAACCCTTCGTCTCCTTCGATAGCCTCGCACCTACCCCTCCTCCTCTTTCCTCCATCACTTAAGGAATAAAAGCCCACCGCCCATCATGAACCCTGAGTAGTACGTCGCGATGCCTCCCCCACGGTCCTCGGAGTCCGTCTCTCTGCCTCTCGGCGAACCGATATGCTAACTTACTGTCTCATCTTAGAGTTCCGCAATCGTCGCAAAGTTTACGCACCGCTCTCCCTCAGCAGCGTATCCTACTATCTTGACGCCGTCTGGCACAGGCACTAACCGGCTCGGCTAGATACGATTATCTCTTCAAGCTCCTCCTCATCGGTGACTCCGGTGTTGGAAAGTCTTGCTTGCTGCTCCGATTCGCCGATGACACCTACACGGAATCGTATATTTCCACTATTGGAGTCGACTTCGTACGTTGACAAGCTGCCCGCACCATGCTGCGAGATGAGGAACCCCCCTGCTGAACGACATGTTAGAAAATTCGCACAATAGAACTTGATGGCAAGACGGTCAAGCTCCAGATTGTACGTTGCCTTCTATCCCCGCGGATTTTCCCTACTAGCAATAATAATCACAACTGCTAATTCAACGTTTTGCCTGGAATAGTGGGATACTGCTGGCCAGGAGCGATTCCGCACCATTACCTCCTCCTACTACCGTGGCGCTCACGGCATCTGCGTCGTCTACGATGTCACCGACATGGACTCGTTCAACAACGTCAAGCAATGGCTTCAGGAGATTGACCGCTATGCCACTGAGGGCGTCAACAAGCTGCTCGTAGGCAACAAGAGCGATATGTCAGACAAGAAGGTTGTCGAGTACACAGTGGCCAAGGTAAATTGATTGCTGCCTTTACTACCCAGTTCTATGCCGCCACCTTCCTACCTGCGACGACATTGTCTGTGCCTATGTTAAGGCTGCCGCATAACTTGATGCACCACGTAAGCCTTCTCGAACCATTCACTGACCATGTTTGTTTCTAGGAATTCGCTGATAGCCTGGGCATTCCCTTCCTGGAGACATCCGCCAAGAACGCCAGCAATGTCGAGCAAGCTTTCTTGACCATGGCCCGCCAGATCAAGGAGCGCATGGGCACCACTGCCACCAACAACACCAAGCCTAGCGTGCAAGTCGGTCAGGGCCAGGGTGTTGGCTCATCCAACAACAACGGATGCTGCTAAATGTGTGATGACATGTTCCTGTCGAGGCGAAATAGGATGGAGAAATGTATGGTCGAGCAAGATGCAGCGCTAGGGAGGATGGCCGGAACACAGACCTAATGACGAATGATTTTCTTGTCCCTTCGCACGACATTTCCCCCCTTCAGTTCCTCTCCAGCTGCTCTGTTCTTGTGCGTCATAGATCGAGTCGACTTTCACGTGTCTTTATTTCTGGGAAGCTCACATCACTGCAATCACGAGACTCAGTCTGCCACCCCCAGCCTGGGTTTTCGCGCCGTCTCTTGCCACTCCGAGATATCGGAGGGGTCCGTCCTCTGGGAGAATGCAGGAATATCACTAGCTAGGCATAGAAGGACCTGCAAAGCGCACCATGACGGAGGCATCATGATGGCATTGCTGCCGTGTTTTTTTTTATCTATTACATCGGTTTTCATTTTTATCCTTTATTTTTTGCTTTACTGTGGACAACGGGCGCATGACTGCCAGATGAGACTGGCTTCCTGCGCACGTATGGGCGTGTATTCTTGTTGTTATTAATTCTATCTCTTGACTGATCAAGGCTTTACTGCGTGCACCAACATACTCACTTGTGGAGCTGAAGTGTAATTGATTGACCTCAATGTGTGTCCTCGCTTGAAATGTAAAATTGCTGAAGAATTGATGTCTCATTCACCTTGCACGTTAAACGGGCGACATGTGAGACGCCGTGCTACAATATTACAGCGTTACATCGTAGTCTGATACGAGCACTTCCCAATGTAATTACTGCACAGTTAAAAAAAAAAAAAGAAAGTCTTTCACGATCCCTGGTTGAGCCCTGCGACACCTTTCTTAGCCCAAAATGACAGGCTTCCATTTACGACCAACGCCGTTCCTCCTATCTAGCTTTTTACACCCTTCGTAAGCAAATTGTGTTAGATTCCCTCAACGCCTTGCAGAGACATGGATGCCATACATCCTTCTCAACATGCACCATCTCTGCCCCTTTATTCCATTTTGTGCCTTCTCCGAGGTCAAAATCCAGTAGCAACAAAATCTTCTCTCCTAATCGGTACTCAACAAAGAAACATACAAGCACTATAGAATACGCAGACATTTAGGCCAACCCTAAAAATTTGAGGGCCTTGTGACTGCTATCCTTTGCTACTTTGGGCTTTTGCAAGAACAAGGGCATGAGTCTTCTCTCCTCTTGGTCATAGTCACTGTCCTCGCTGGGATCGTACGTCATGACTGAAAACCCGTCACCTTGAACAGGATGGCTCAGCCGATGCCGTGACTTACTTCTGCGTCTGCTCTTCGACGTCTTTACAGTCTTAACAGTTTCCGCAATCGAAGCTGGCCGAGGACGTGAGAGTGCAGGGACTTCCAGGGTGGACATCTGGGACATTGCTGTAGGAGAGGGTGGGCTTTGTGGTTCTGTTGGCTTAGGGAATGGAGATGTAGTTTCCTTCAATGGCGCTGGCTTGGCTTTCCTCTTCTTTTCCAGCTTCAACTTCTCTGGCTTCCCCGGCTGCTCCTCTGCAGAACTGTTGCTCTCACTTGCTTCCACTGGTATACCCCAGACGGCAGACACAAACCCCGCAATTTCTGACTGACTAGCGGTTGACGACAGAAGAAAGTTAGATGTGGAGGCAGTCATGTGCAACGAGCTTCTTGGTGACGGAGACCCTGACGGCCCGAACGTATCGTCAGACTGGGTACTAAGATAGCTCCCTCGAAGTTTTGTAAACGGGAGGCGCTCCTTGCTCTCCGAGTCAACGATTTGCGCAACCTTCATCAAACCGACCCCGACCAGCTTCTGCAAGGCGAGAACAGTCGGTAGATGCGATGGAGGGTACTCCAAAAGCAGATACTTGATGCCAGAATGCAGTGCTAGATATGTCTCTAGATGTGGAATAATGAGTGTTGCCAATAGATATGAGTTGGTGAAGGGATTATCATAAGTCTGATTTGCAAGTGGCTGAGCTGTAAAAGCCTGCATCGCATTGGCGAGGAGGTATCTGTTGAGACAGAGTCAGTATGTTTTCTAGTTGGCTTAGCACGGGAATGCTGAGGCGTACCTAAAATCCAGTCTACCACTGCGCCCAGGACCTTTCAAACCGGTCCCGTACTTATCCAACTGCTTCATGATGGATGCTGAGTATTCCTTCTTCACACCATTCTGCGTCCCAATGGCCAAGATGTTATCCACCTTCTCCTCATCTTCTTCACAAGTGCCGGGCTCCGTACTTCGGAAAACTGGCGTCCAGAGACTCTCCAGCTCCGGAAGCAGAGGGAACTGAAATTGATGGTAGCCTCCAGATCCAGGGGGGAAGTAATTCTTGAGTGCAGAGCGAAGTGAGTTTTGCACAGCAACGGCCGTCTCATCGGGTATAACCACCAGTTCATGAAACTTACGCTCTGCTGCCAACGGTTGCGGCGGTGGTGTTTGCGCTGGAGTTGGCGGTCGCAAGACCGTGACAACTGGAACGGCTCGATCCGGTTTGGCAGAAGACCAAGTTGGTTTGGTGTATGCAAATGGATCATAATCATCTTCCATTGATGATATTGTGGCTTGCTGTGGTGAAACGCTGGCAGGTGCCGTATCCTGTTCCTGTGTTTTTTGCGACTTGGGTGTCTCAGGTTGAGAGGAAATCGAGTCGCCAGCTTCCGACATTGCTAGAGAAGGCAATTGCACCGGATATCTTCCATCTTTTAAACCAGTGATGACGGATTCCAAAATTACGTCAACTACCTTACTTTTGAAGTAAAGTGCGAGGTCCTCCGTAAAGGGGAGAACAGCTTTAGGTTCCATATGTGATGCGTTCATTTTACTGTCACCTTTACGGCCATTCTCAGTCGAGATGGTATGGGTTGAACTCGTCTTCTTTTTCTTGTTTTTAGGCGCAGGTGCTAGGTTGATAGTGGATCGACTGGTTTTGACAATTACAGTCCGTGGTCGTTCCATATCGTCCAGTTGGACCGTACTGCCAATATCAACGGGCACAGTCCGGGCGGATTGTGGCGGTTCTCGTTCTGGTAGGTCTGTGACTATTTCTTGTGACAAGGAAGGGGTACATAGATCCCTAAATTTGGAAGCAGCGGGATAGATCCTGTCTAATGACTTGACTCGGGTGAGTGAACTTCTGCGTACTGAGTACCGCATGTCTAGTAGTGATGCCTCACCATAGACGACATTATCGAGGGTGCGGATGCTGAACCTATCGGACATGGGTGAAAGAGTTGCCCCCTCCCTAGATACTGGCCCTGACATCAACATTGGGGCATCTCTGCCCAGTTTGGGTGTCGAAGGAGAAAAGGAGCGAATGCTATCAGTTCCGACTTGACTTGATGCGCTTGTTGACTGGTCAAAACGAGCCATAGCAAACATGGGTGTAGAGCATGCATCACTTAGGGCGTCATCCATTGAATCGAGACCAAATGCAACAAATGGGGCAGCATCACCGACTTGGTCTGAATATCCGTAGAGCGGTAGACTCGAGCTTCGTGAGCGACCAGCGAGAGTGAGATCGAGTTCATTGGACAATTGTAAGCCGGCCGTCTCCCGGTCTAGAGCATCGGCAGCTCTCATTGCCCTCGTGATGGGATCGTCCTGGACCTCATCCTCGAGTGCTGGCTTCTTCCTAGCCGATCTGGGCTTCGGACCTTTATCATCTGGTTCGACCGGACGTATACAGCCATCTTTTGCCAGGCTGGTGAATAGTGCTTCGGCTTTGCCTAGGTTTCCATCGGTTTCGTGCTTCATGATGGTTTTGATGCAGAGAGTGTGCGCTGATGCGGTACCACCGTTTAGGAAAACCAGTCGTTTGTTGGCGGCTGTAGATTCTTGTAGGAAAGCCTTGGCTGCTTTATTACGCGATTCGAGGGCATCGTGAACCGCGAGGATGAAGCTACGCGGATCGAAATTGCCTTGATGGAAACCACCAGATGTTGAATAGTTTTGTAATGGCGGTAAAATTAAAATGTGAGGTGAGGTTGGGAGAAGTCGCAGCTGAGTGGAGATGATTTCTGGTTGACCTTCGAAGGCGACAATACTGCCGAGGTCCTTCATCTCTTGGGCAGCCATGCCGATGTCGAATTATATCATGACCACAAGATGGTCATGAATTTGCGGTTGAGATGGCGATGAGCCGTAGACAGGTGCTAGAGGAAGCTGAGAATGACCTGGCGTGAGGCGGCGAGGGAAATGGGCAGCTTCGTTCAAGGCGGGATAGCCTGCTGTGTCTGTGCTGGTCGAGTCCGTTTGGTAATATCAAATATCAACTGTAGCCTCAAGGTGACGGAGGAACAGCGAGCTAGGCTAGGGCGGTTTGAAGTTGGAAAACAACGCCTTGCGAAGAGGAGGGAAAGAGGAGGAGTTTGTTGACGACAGAGAGCTGAACTCGTTCAGTCGGGATCGTCGCTAGGACCCAGTCTAGTGCGGCAGGGTAAGGTCAGAGAAGTTAGAAGAGTGCTAGTTGAGGTCGCAGGGTCCGCTGCTTGATGTAACGCAACGATGGGACGCTGAAAGATGAGGAGGGGCAAAAATTGCGTGGATCTGACAGACAGAATCTGGAGTATCGACTTGAATGAGGCAAGTAATATTTGGGAAGAAGGCAACAATAATAAAGGAGAAGGATGGAAACCGCGATGTTCCTCGCTTGGTAGTGACGAATGAGCGAGGGTTGGGTTTCGGTACTTGTATGGACCATGGAGAAGTACTTTCCACAAACGAAGGGCCTAAGGCAGGCAGATGTTGATGGATTGGCAAATTGGGCACAAACCTCACTAATAAAGACCAACCACAACAGGAGCTAGACTCCAGTCAAGGCCAGACTGGGGCATTGGGAAGGTGAGCACGGCGTTCTTTCCCTGTCCAGGTGATGATGGTAGCGACTGCAATTTCAGCCCCCAGACAAGGGAATAAGCTGTCCGTCGACAGGGGGAAGGCGACATGGGCGGTTGGATGCACAGACGGCAAGATGGCGTACTTCGCAGATGCAAGGTAATACGCGGAGAGCCAGTGATGTGGCTGTACCGAAAGTGCTTACTCCGTAGTTGCTTGAGGTACTCGCTCCAGATATATGTATTCCTAGGTACTCTGGAAGAACAGGCTGTGGCCAAGGACCCGGTGTATCACAACGGAAAAGGCGCCTTGGGGGCAACCATTCCACTTGAAAATAACCATGTAGAAGCTGAATTGGCGTACAAGATGATGGGGCTGAAGAATCTCGAGTGCCGGCAGCTAGCGGGTGACAATGGTGCAGTGATGAGCAACGATGCCCACATGTTGGTAAAGAGTGGCTAAAGCAATAAAACACATCATACTACGGGCTACGCCACTTCGGTACAAGGCAGTCGATCCATTGACAAGCCTGAAAGCCAACAACATTGTGACTGGGTGTTTTGGACAATGGTGTGTGTCCAAGTGCTACTGCGGCTGATGTGATATAGACCTGGACTGATTGTTTCTTCCTTGACAATGCAGATGCCCAGCCGGGTGCAGATTGCAATTTCCAGAAGTTTGCTTCATCCCAGAGCCAACAGTACAGAGTACTTCTTAGTAATTAACATGCTAATCTACCTACCCACTCTTAGGTGAAACCCGAAAAACGAAAGCCATCTACAGACCGCAGCCGAACACGAGGGTTGCAGGATACCGGCAGACCCGTACAAGTTACTGGCCTCTCGGCGTCGCAAGGCTGGTTGATGCCTGCCACCCGGCCTGCTAAATTAATATTGCACTCGCTGGATGGAGGATATTCGCAGGGATGACTGGGCGTATCAGACGGGGGGACAGTGCCACTCGAGCTCCCGGCTTCACGGTCAAGCTCATAGCCATTCTCCACTGTGGAGGACGCGCGAGTGATGGCGAGCATATTGGCAAGGGACACAGCGTCTACCACGCTCGCTCTCCCGGCGTTATCCCCTCTACAGGTTTATGGGCGAACCTGAAGCATGCGGAAACTTGGCCATAGTGTGCCCTATTTACACAGAGCATTTAATTACGATAGGTACACAAATGCGTCGCCACAAAGTCGGACTATGGCAACAATATGCCTGCCGGTGCTACGTGGGAAGTGGTAGTCATCATCTCTGCTTCAATTCTGGCTCATTTGCGAGCCGGGCCCCTGCTTACCTTTCTCTGCTTTCACAGGAATCCACAGAGGCAGACGTCACAGACTGCGGGGATTCTGTGTGGCTAACTGGCGCATCAAGTCAACTCATCCTGCTCCTTCAAGCAGGGGGTAAACAGTGCACAGCCGTTGGCTAGTGGATGTGATTAACGGGTTTGACAAGTTACGAAACAGCCGTGCCTCAGACTGCGGATGGGCTGCAGGTGACGAATTGGGAACCTCGGTGGTTCTGTTGTAATTTTCAATGGAGCCATCAAAGAACGTATCACGGACGAGATGAGATCGAAGTACGGAGTAAATTCATTTGGATAAGGCGCCGCTGTTTGTGGAGTCACGTCAGACTCGGAAGACTGTTTCCTTTTTCAACCAAAGTCTGACAGTCCGTCTCAAACAGTAGGACTTCCCAATGTAAGCAAATCATTCGGACACTATGACGCTGTGTTTTTGTGTCGAATCATTACGACCTTTGAAATGTTGAGAAAGCCGCCAAGTAGCAGTAACAAAACTCCAAGATTACGAGCTATCATTTTTTTTATCCAGTGTTCAACAAATAGAATTCGACATTCTTCCTAGCGATCTATTTCCCTTTACGGCCAGGCAACGCAATATTAATAAGACGCCCGTTATAGCTGCCATGTTCGTTGGGTCTGCTTACTGTCCAGACAGAAGACACCTCGCGAATTGCGCGCGGTGGCGTCGAACGGTGTGGCCACGGTGTGGATGCCGCTCGTTCTTCGATCACTCGGTATCTTTTTTGTTCAGTCCACAGCCACGCCGCGTGGCAGTTTAAACCCGTGGTCGAGTTCTTCCGCCGTCTACAATGTAGCTTTCATGTGGAGACATATCCATTATCGGCGTTGGCGACCACTTGTGATCCGGAATGTCTCACGTCCTTTTGTGCTGGACCCAGGCATCTGGATTCAACGCTGAACTTGGCACGCCTATCATTAACATGTGAGGAAGTCGGCTCCAGGCCCTGTGGTGCTAGCTCCCGCCGATGCCGAGGCGAGTCTGAATCAATTGCTCCTTGTTGTTGTAGGACAAAGAGGCTTCGAAAAGGTGGCACACGGTCCACAGCAAACGAACCCCGACCGGGCGTTGTGCATCATGTATCCAGCCGCAATGTAGGCACTGAAAGCTGAGTCGAAATCCGAAATCGGAAACGCAGCTGGAAGAGACAGGCGGCAATCTTCATTTCCACGTGGAAGGTGGTCTTAGCTGAAGCAAGCGCTGTACAAGACTGCACAGCATCAGTAGCCTGCCTGTGCGGATCTAGGTGGCGAGTTTTACGTATACATACTTCATATTGGCAAACCTGAAAAGAAAACAACAGGGCGGGAGACCGTCGTGGAAAGTTATGACCGGGATTGGTGTGGCGAGTAACCTTTCCACCGGGATTTCAGGGATCCCGTTTCTGGTTCCTCTGGCCATGACGGGCAGCTTCATCTACAATGCAACCACCCGCTCAGGTTACACAGGGAGCTCCGAGGTACTACCCGTTACCACAGGATAGTTTGTAAGTAGAGCTGTCGTTGGCTACGACAAGGTTCATGTGTTGACTTATGGGCAAGTTCCCGCCCGCGTTTCAGCCTCCTCTCCACATTCCGTGGAACATGATGCTCGCCAGCTGTTCTAGCCTCTAAGTCTACATCGTAACGAAAATAAGGTATACATGTTGGTGGCCGTCCGATTATAAACCACTTGAGGATTTGGAGCAAGCCTTTCAATGAAGACTGCTGGGACAAGCCAGTATTATCTGGTGGCTCGTGCGCGGCCCGATGACCCCTTCATTCAAGGGCTTGAGCTCTGCGGCCAGACTAAATTTAACTCGGTAAAGCATTTCGCACGGTTAGGGAACTTCAGTTGAGATCTTTGACAGTACATGCTATACGGCTCACGAGTCAGCTCCCTGGTCTATGTTCGGCATATGAGAGCGCCCACAGACAGCCATGAATATCCGTCTATAGATCACCCCTGTCGTTTCGAAATTGGGACCGGGACCGGCTATCGACACTGAGGGGAGCGGCACATTTTCAACGCCATATTATCTGTTGAGTCGTTAATTGAATATTCTTCAATGGTTGAGAAGTTGTGTGGCATTGACGTTGTAGCAAATTGGATGGTATGCTGGATTGGATTGTTTTTCCGACAGCGCCGTGGGTGATGGAAGTGAGAACCGGCCACAACGAGCTATGTAAGGAAGTAATGAGTAGTTCATCCCAATACTGAGAAACAAACAAACCCCTCCTGTTCTCGGGCGTTTCAGCAATACAGCTTCGTGATAAAGAGGGCACGAGTGAGATGTTGAAGGATGCTCCCGGTCCTCCTGACGTCTGCTGAACTCATGCAGACAGATACCGCCTCCACTTTACCTAGTGCACAAAGTACTCGCAGACCTGAATGCTAAACAACGTTGGCGGCGGATAAACCACGTTATTATCGCATGTACTGCTATGCACGGCATCGATGGCAAGCGCAACATGTTACAACGGGAGCAGAATACGACGTGTAATATGCCTCACTGCCTGCAGCCATATATTCATTTTGTTCTCCTCAGCTGCTTAATCATCCATCAGTTCAGCAAGTTCAGCTTCTTCCTCAGCCGTGAGTGCATTAGCCTCACGCTTGTCCGCCGCCTCCTCCTCCTTTGGCTTGCCCGCTTCCCGAATCTTCTTCATCACCTCGTCCAGCTGGCCCTTACCCAGCGGCCATGTACGTATCGTCCCGTCAATGCTCACACTGCACACTCTATCTGGCGTTCCCTGCGCGTTCCGTAGCACCACCAAATCGGTGATCTCGTCGTAGTGGCCCTCAAGAGTACAATGCAGCTTCCCGGTAGACCGGTCCCAGACCTTTACATTTTCGTCTCTGCCTGCCGTGATGACCCATTGCTCCGTGGGAAGCACAGCGCGGACGTAGTCCCCATGAGTGAATTCGTCATCAGATACGAAGCTGCGGGACCGTGCGAGGCACTTTGCCGTCCCGTCTGCGCTGGCGGTCCAAAGATCGCCGTCGTCGTCTGAGCGGTCAAATACTACCTTGTAGACGCTCGTTTCGTGCTCCTGAATCGTCAGCCGCTCCGATTCAGGGCGGTCGTGGAACGACTCGGGGAGCTGCTCGAAGCCCTCAAGCGTGATTTTCCCAGCGTCGGATATGAGGGTCGCTGCCGGCGCTGACGAGGACGACTGCGCTAGGGGTTGTAGAAACGGGGTCGACGGCGAGATACTGTACGGCCATCATGGCGGCTGTAACGTCCTGTAGAGTATGCAGGCGGCGGCCAGTCTCAACGTCCCAGACCATGATCTTCTTGTCAGCCCCTCCGCTGATGATGACATCTTTGCCAGAGATCTTGGCGCAGACGACGGCCTTGACAAAGTCGCTGTGGCCGCTGTACTTGCGTCCCGGCTGAGCTGAGGTGATGTCCCAGGACCAGATGTCCTTGTCCCAGGAGCCGGCGAAGATGGTGTGGGCGCTAGGCCCGCCTACTGCCAGACATGTTACGGGGTTTTTGGGACCGCGGTATGTGGCTATTGTGGCGGATGACTGCGTCATGTCAGTATATTGTGCTGCGTTGAGCGATGAGGGGGTTGGGGATGAGAGCGGGCGGAGGTGCATACCTCAATGCTGACGCGACGGACGTAACCAGCGGATTCCGCGATGAAGATTGTGTCTGAAGGGGAGGAAGGGTCAGGTATAGCGGCGAGGATCTTGGACTTCATCTGTATGGGGTCTCCATGCTTGTTGCCTGCCTTGGCAGCCTTTCTGTCTCTCGATGCCAGAGAGGCACTGGGACCGAGTTAGCATTTCTGCGCGCACGGGATAGGAGACATACATACTCGGACTGAAAGAAGTCGTCGGCGTGGGCAGACTGCATGGTGGTGATGCTCTGTTGGTGTCCTTGGAATGTAGCCCCTCAGATAGTGCCTTGGGGAGATTGCCTGTGGTCAATTTGCTGACTACGGATGCCGCCTTCAAGTCAACGATGATGCTTTATAATCCATACGGCTGTAGCAAGATTAAAAGAGCCAAGATGATATTTTTCATTTACATGCCCGCCCTTTTATAATCTTGAAGTCGAAAATAATGCTACCTGGTACTAAACAGCTGCCTATTAGGTACCAACGGGAGGATGGTTACAGCATTTCTCAGAAATTGTTGGAGTTGTGCACCGCAGCCCCACCAGCTGGCGACAGCTGCCGCCTGTGGTTGAAATGACGGGGATGAGTTCCAGGGTAGGTCCCCTGACAGGTGCTGGGCGGGCGCGACAGAGTTTAATTGAACGCGTCTTCATCGCGTCTCCCCCGGCCAGGCCACATCCCACCACCATTTGACCTTGGTTGTTTGATCCACGGTCCTCATCTCTAGGCAGCAAATTGAACGAGTTTCTGGTAGCGACCATTGACTTCGATGCTACCAAACACCTGCCACTTCCTCCGCTGAAATGGATTCTACATTGGCTTCGAAGCCTCGGCCCAGGCCAGCCCATACCCAGGGAACTACGCGTTGCGCTACACCGTCGATGGCTCTCGACTTGTCACGGTTGGGTCTAATAACACGATTCGCCTCTACAAGACTGGCTCCGATGGCGAGCCTACGAATATTGACGACTGCCAGGAGCAGAATGTCGCCGTGGCGGCTGGGTCGCGGGACTTTGTGGTCGGTTCCGAGGACGGCACTGTCAGCCTGTACTCCCTCGACACGGCTGCGTTTGAGCGCTTCCTGCTTAGAACATCGCTTCCGATCCGAGATGTTTCTCTATCTGCCGACAATCAATGGTGTGCTGTTGCCAGCGATGAATTAACCGTCAAAATTGTCAATACCCCAAAACATCAGCCAGGTCAAGCACCTTCGCGAACATGGCAGAGCTGCCAGACACGTTAGCTTCGACCCGCAGGCACGACTCGTGGCCGTGTCGGGCACAGATGGCATCATATACATTTACTCGTTGACTTCTGACGAGCCGGAGCTGATCCACAAAGTCGATGGCATAATTGCGGCAATCGACGGCGAGACGGACGTGACAGCCAAGGTTGTGTGGCACCCAGACGGCAGAGCCTTCGCTGTGCCGACGCCTACCAGAGACATCCAGGTTATATCAAAGAACGACTGGGAGAAGCAGCGCTGCTTTGCTGATGGGCACCTTGCTGATATCACCGCCATGGCCTGGTCACCCAATGGGGCCATGCTTGCGTCGGCGAGCAAGGACGGCAAGCTACTGATTTGGGAGACAAAGACACAGAGCGTTCTTCAGAGACACGACTACTCCAATGTCATTGACCTGAACTGGCATCCAACCCAAAATATCCTCTCCTTCACGACGTCGGACGGGGAGGTGTACATTTACCCCGACTTTCTGTCAGATCAGTTCTCACCGATGCTGAAGATGGCCCCGCAGCCTGCCCCGTTTATCCACGACCCCTTGTCGGAGATATCTGGAAACCGCAGAGCTCCGCCAGCCAATGGCCAGAAACCGCGTGAGATACCGACTCGCCCTCGGAGAGACTCACTTGGCAGCCTAGACTCATTCCTCGATGGGAACGGGGGTGTCGACGAGGATGACTTTGTTGTCGACGACGACGGAGCTGGATACACCGTCAATGGGGGGCTGAAGAGGGGCCGAGACGGCGAGGACCTACTTGGGGGGGCACTCAAGCAAGAGGAGGCACCTCGTTGAGCCGCAGCATCACGACTCGTTTCAACCCGGATCCACGCCGTGGCGAGGCAACCGCAAATATCTCAGTCTCAACCTCATTGGTTTCGTGTGGACCGTGGACCAGGACCAGCATCACACAGTGACTGTTGAGTTCTACGACCACGAATTCCATAGAGACTTTCACTTTACCGACACATTCCTTTACGACAAAGCCTGTCTCAACGAGCACGGAACTCTGTTTTCGTGCCCGCCGAAGGATGACGAGCCGGCGTACATCTTTTACCGGCCGCATCAGAGCTGGACACATAGGTCGGACTGGAGGACGCCGCTACCAAAGGGTGAGGCGGTGACTGCAATGTCCCTGAGCGACTCCTTCATCACTGTCACTACGGACGCGAACTATGTGCGCATATTCACGCTGTTTGGTATGCCTTTTCGAGTGTACCGGCCCAAAAGCACGCCCATGGTCACTTGTGCCAGCTGGAGGGACTACGTGCTCACGATTGGCAATGGGCCGGTGGGATCGGATGGCAATACCCGTTTGCTGTATACTATTGAAAATATCAAGAGGGATGAGATCTGCCAAAACGAAGACACGGTGGCTCTTCCTCAGGGGGCGACCTTGAAGAGCGTATTCTTTTCTGATAATGGGGTACGTACCCCCATGTTGCCTGATACTGACATGACACTTATTTTCATCGCAGGACCCGTGTATATACGACTCGACGGGGACTCTGCTTACGTTGCTGCATTGGCGATATCCCTCCCGCGCCTCCTGGGTGCCTCTGCTAGACACCAAGCTTTTAGCGCGTCTTGCATCTGGACGAAAGAGCGAGTCGTACTTTCCCATAGCCGTTGCCGACAACAAGTTCCACTGCATCATATTGAAGGGCGGCGATCAGTACCCGTACTTTCCTCGCCCCCTCCTCTCCGAGTTTGACTTTTCCGTTCCCCTCGGCCCAGCCCCTAAGCCGAAGAAAGCACGACAAGTCTCGGTGGATGGGGAGGACGCTCCCATGGAGGAGGACGAGGAGGAGGATGAAGACGACGAGACACGGAAACTCGAGCAGCAGTTCCTACTCAAGGGTCTACAGGCGGCCCAGATGCGAGACCTCGTAGACTCCACATCCGGAAGCCACACACAGAGATCGCTCCTGTCGAGACTCGAGCTCGATATCGACAAGACGCTGCTGCAGCTCCTGGCGGTGGAGTGTCGCGAGGGAGAGGAACGGGGGCATGCGCGCGCTGGAGATGGGGGAGCTGATGCACGACAGGACGGGACGGATGATGGAGGCGGCGGGCAAGGTGGCGGAGAGGTATGGGAGGACAGTGCTGGGGGAGAGATTCGGGAGATTGGCGAGAGGAGGGTTGGGGGGGACGGAAGAGGATTTCTAGGCTATGATGTATGGTCACGACTTTGTTGGGCTTATGATGTTTACGCGAATAGAAGGGCGCTTTGCGACTCGCCAAGTTTACTCAAGATGAGATGATGTTGATGCGCACACCAGGGTGGTACCCGCTTCTTGGATAGCACGAGCATTGTAACATACGCGAGATGCCGCCTCGCAGTCCTCTGTGAATATCAACAACACTGACTTGTTACATGTGCGAGTTCGCGTTGAAAGGAGGATGGATAGTCGGAGCAGAATGAAAGTCCCTTCCTTACCCTACAACACACAAGACTAGACTATTCTATTCCTTGTCACACTTGGATGCTCTACCTACATCTCGTCAGCGCCGAAAAAGGCTCTTCAGAAGCCAAGGAACTTCTGTCATGATACGTGAGGCTCTACCAGCCCTGTCATGCTGACGCGACATTTCCACAAACAAGGCAACATGCTGAATGTCACTGAGAGGGGCGGGTCTAGCTTCGACCCTTTTCATGTCCATTTCATGACCCGTTCGCGCCCCTGGCCACCTCTAACCAGCGTGGCGCGTGGTTCGTGCACAGCATCGTCGGCACTTCCATTTCGGTAACCCACAGCCGGGGGACGGGGCGGCGTAGAGCGGACGAACTGTTCCTTTCTGGAAAGAGGTCCTGGGCTGGGGAGATGGAGATGGAGATAGAGATGGCCGGGGACGTCGGATGAGGGCTTAGAGGCGGGCACAGGGCACTTTTGCGAGCGGGTGGCATGGGGACTGGGACTGAATATTGGGTTTGCGGGTTGTGGGAGCTGCTGGACGTGGAGTTGAGGCCGTTGCCACCGTTGAGGCGCAAGTGGTGATGGAGGACGTGCGCTTATGGCCTATGCACAACAGAGCAGGCCCGTCAGCAAACGACTGGTCCGCTTCGAAGAGTCTATTTCGAGCGCGTTCATCCCCACACGCTTACGAAACTACGAAGAGGTTGAAAATTTCAAGAGTAGACCAAGAAAATGGGAAGCAGGAAAAAGGAAAAAGGAAAGATAGAGAAAAAAGGAAAGAAAGAAAAGAAAGGAACTAAGCCGTTGCAAAGCCACGCGCACACGCAACGCGAATCAAACAAACGTCGGCGTGCCTACCCTGCCCTGCCTGCCCCTTGCGCTGGCATGCACACACGGACGCTGTTCTTGCTGCATGTCTCGCTGTCGCCGAGACGCTTTGTGTTGCACTAGGCTGGGCGCGAATGGCCTCGAGCATCGTCAAGCTTGGCTTTCGAGTGCCGTGTCGTGGGATCTGAGAGTTGTTCCCCGAATCGGAGACTGTCGTGATGGTTGGCGGCGATGGGATGTGAGACTTGAGGTGTTTATACTGACGTTGGTGGGCTTGCGCTACCGCAAGTCGTGATTTAGCATATGCAGCCAACAAGATACCCTTGATTGGTCGCCGTGGCTAGGGATTAGTACGTGCATCTAGGCGGCCATGTTGGGTGCATTTCTAAACGTCGTGGATATGATTGACGGGAATAGTCAGGCACGTTGACGAGCATGCACCCTCCACACCAGCTTTGACCAGCTGCGTTTTTTTTCAAGGCTAGCGGACCATGTAGGACGGGATTGTCCGTCGGAAGAACTTTACTTGGGAAATAAGAGATCGCTGGGCGGAATTGGGGGATTTTGCTTTTTTCTCTTTTTTTTTTCCTTTTCCACAGATGTCGAATTGCACGTCGTGAGAACTCAATTGCTGCGGGGACAGTCGCGACGAGACATGGCGTCGATGCAGGCTGCGAATCATGCCCCGTGGCTGATAACTCTGCCACTGCCATGCAGGCTGTAGCAGATACGACAAGCATGGCGCTTCCGTCGCGTGACGGGGCAAGAGCAAGCACTATCATAGATGTTGAGCAAAAGAAACGAGTGCCCAGCCTAGACCGTCTCCATCATGGTGATGTGAAAGAAAAGTGAGACTCGCAAAATGAATTTGGACTGAACCGGCACGCCGTGAGGCCGTCGTCGCGACCAGCCCCAGACACCAGACACGACGGCGGCCCGGCTCTCCGGGACCAGACACCGCTCCCTGATCGCTGATACGCGGCCTTGCGGGCTTCGACGACCGGGCGGCTGGTTGGGCGAGACACATGCCGAGCAGCCTCATGCAGCCCAGCACACGTCTCCAAGACACAGAGTCAGACGGGTCAGTGCTCCTCCCGAGTCCTTGGGCCAGGCGGTTGGAAAGGGGGGACAGGGGTGTCTCTGCAGAGGAGACGACGACCGCAGGCAGAGGAAAAAGAAAGGGGGGGGGGGGGGGGGAGCAGAAGGGCGTTGGTCCCCTGAGTGCGAGAGCTGGGCTTCTGGCGATCCAGGGTTGCAGATCCGCAATCCAGCCTGGCAAGTGAGGTTTCAGAGTCATTTCGTGACGATGTTTAGCCACGCTGCCACGGCGTAGACTGCAGAGAACACGATTGAGGCGAAGGCCCTCGTCACGGCGGTGCTCATCACCGTGCCGCCCGCGCGGCGGACGCAATGCAGGTCCAAAACATGGCCATTGATGGCTGGCTGGATGCCCGTTAGACACGCGTCAAGCGTCAGGCATCAGGCATGGAGCGTCGAGCAAGCCAAGCTGTGGTTGCTTTTACGCGGAAGCAATGACGGCGCATGCACCGCCATGGTGTCTCATCGTCGCCTCGTCTCATCTGCAAATCACTTGTCAGAACGAAGCTCGGACGCCACTGGCCAACGGCTGTACGGTACCGCTGCCTGCACCATGCCAGGTCCGTAATGAGCCCGCCTGCCACCGGCGTTCGGATGCCGCCGTGGGTTCCCCGGCTTCCTCTGGGGCTCCAGCGGTGGCCTGAATCATTGACCTACAGGTGGCGTGCAGATGAATGCCTCTTGGGATGGGCGTGTCGGCGATAGGCGGGCTAGCTGAGAATGATATACGAGTCTGACAGTCGGGGAGAGGTGGAGGTGACGGCGACGGTGACAGTGAAAGTGACAGTGACAGTGACAGAGGCAGACAGACGACAGGCAGCGGCTCCAGCGAACAGGCGGTGCGTGATGGGCGCCCGAGTGCCCACTTGGCGATGGAGCGGAGGAGATACAGCGGACAGGCAGACGAGGTATCGCTACTTGCCGTTCTGACGGGGAATTAAGCATTGGCTCGTCCTCTGAGTCTAAAGTGCTAGCTAGCCAGTGCAGTTAGTCGGTTAGTCAGGCTGGCTAGCAAGAGACAATACAGGCTACATGCCTGTAAGTGGCATCGCCGGGCGGCACATCATTCACCACGCCCAACGCCATGGACGCCTCAACCACGCCCAGCAGCCATCGCCAACGGCATCAGAAAAATCGGACAGTCCCCCAATCGCGGCAGACCCGGTAGCTGTGGCGGGTGGGTTGCAGCGCGCTGCACGGGGCCTGGAGACAGGACGGAGAAAGTATCATGTGTGCGTCGGCCAGTGCGAGCTCAGCCAGGGCACACACAGCATTCAGCAGTTTGTAGGTGTCATTGCTGGTGGGGCTCCACCTGAAGAGGTGCTAGACCAAGGGCTGTAGCTCTCTGTAGCTGGCTGGCTGCCCATCCAGTCAGCATTCCAACCCCCACGACCAGCGAAGCTAGCCTCCAGTGCCTGTCGCGGCTCTGGACGGTCCCGGATCCATGGGTTGGGGGGGCGCGACGGATATGGCTCTGGCGCGCACGCATTGACAGCTGCCGATTTGTCAACAGGACACTCCTATCTCTATCACAGATGATTGCGAAGCATGCTTGCCTGCTATCTCGTGATGGTGTCACGTACCGTGCGATAACGTTGGGCCTTGGCACCCGGCAAACGCCATCTGTCGTTGCTCGCTCGCCTCCCAGTTGGCAGCGCCTCTCCGGATGCTTACTTTGCACTAGGCTAGCCCTCTGGGCACCCCATGCACCCCATTGACGGCATTCGAGTTCCAACAATGCCAAATGGGAGGTAGCATCAGACGAACCAATCACGTCGCTTAGCGCCGTCACATCGCCGGTCGCCCAAAAGCTTCCTGAATCCTGTTGCCCACGCCTGGACAGCTGCTGCTGGGGGATCCGAGCTCTTGGGTGTGTTCCGGCACAGACCTGCGGCTGCTGAATCTACCGAGTCGATTTACTCCGTGTTGAGGCTTCGTCCACGCATTCGTAACGGTTCTTTGCATATTAGCATCGTTGGGTGTCTGCAACCGGACGCAAGGGACTGGCAGACATGTGCTTCGTGCGCACCACACGGCCTGAGGCGTCCACTTCGTATGTACCTGCAGACGTACCCGCGCAAACCGCCTGCTTCTTTCCTCATTCCGTCTCTTGCTTCTTTGACACGCCACGCATCGGCCAAGTACTGCGTACAAGCGTGACTGTAGGCTCGAATATCCTGCGGAGTCGTCGTGCGACTCTCGCCAAGTACGACTGGTGCCTCCACCGGCTCCAGGATAAAACACTCGCTGAACCACCCGTCAACCGGTACTGCAACCCTGCTCAGCACAGACTATGACCATACCATCGTGGCTAGCAGGGTGTCTTGGACTCTTTGGTGCCTAGGGTGCTGCTGTGTCTCGAGACTAGACAAGGCGACCTGCGTAGTGGTATTGGTACCGGCGCTTGCTACGGCCCAAGAGCAGTCCGGACGAGGACAGACCACGGGGTACATCTGATACCCTTAAACGCAATGGCTCTCCGGACACTCATCAGCGCGCAGTTTGTGACGAGTCCTCCGTGGTTGCCTCGGCCAACTTCATCATTGTCTTCCTGGTCAATCTGGTCAATCTGGTCAACTTGGTCAACCTGGTCGAGATAGGCCGCACTCAAGCCATCGCCGCAGAGGGCAAGAGTACTTCGGTACCGACGCGCCAAGCTCCCTAGTGCCTTCTGAGACTCTTCTCCATCTGGCTTCCACCTTCCTTCTCTACTGATCCGTTGCCCGCACCCGTTATCCGGCTAGGACTCTTCAGTGTGGACTGCCCCGTGCGCGTACCTGTACCTCGCCTGCGAGGTACCCCCTACTCGCTGCT
Source organism: Calcarisporium arbuscula (assembly GCA_009828645.1). Lineage (NCBI taxonomy): Eukaryota > Fungi > Ascomycota > Sordariomycetes > Hypocreales > Calcarisporiaceae > Calcarisporium > Calcarisporium arbuscula. Next base: position 295,012 of record WBSA01000019.1, read on the forward strand.
CCCTAAGCTCCTCCATCCTCGTCCTGCATGCAGCGCCCATCACGCACTCGCTCTTTGTACCGGCTACCCCAGACCACCAACTCCCCACTCCGTAGGCCATGTACCCCCCCCTGCCCTGTTCCATTGGAACCTCCTCTCCTCCGCCGTCGTCCGCCGTCCAGAGTCCACACGCTTCAGACTCCAGAGCTTCTCTCTGGCTTCTGCCAGCGTCCGTGTCTCCATCCCATCCATCCTCCCCTCTTCCCTCCATACTCACCACTGCTCCGGAGTAGAATAGGCGTCCCGACCTTGGTTTCCGTTGCGCCGCCGCCAACGGAGTCGCTTCTTTCGTCTTCACAGCACTCACTCACTTGCGACTGGACTGGTCCCGTCCCTGTGGCATATGAATTGGGCCCTCGACCACTTACGTACGCTGCGCTCAACGTGAGACCACCATTCCACCATTCCACCGCTTCCAACCCCGTTCCAGCTGCCGCTGCCGCTGCCGCTGCTCTGCCACGGCGCGCCGCACCAGGCCCCGTGCCGAGATATCAACATTCAGCTGGCTGTGGTTGTCTCTTCTAGAAGCTGAAATCACATATCTAACAGCTCTGCCAACCTTGACTGGCTCCCCCCCCTTCCCCCCTCCTCTCTCGTCTTATCCCCCCTCCCACATGCGAGGCTGAAGTCGACACCCGTGTTAGGGTGTGCTGGATCTCCAGCCTCTACGACGCTCCTTCATCTTGCGATCGAGCGCACTGTCGCCAACATTAATCGGACCCTCTCGTCCAGACGCAGCTTGTTCGTCGCCTGGCGATATATCAGCCACGCGATTGCTCTCTACAGCCCTTTGCGGCTCCTGTTCGTCGACGCGGACCTTCGGACATGAGGTGAGTAGCTGCCCCCTGCTCGCGCATTGCGATTTCAGCAACTGGTCCTCTCGATTGCCCTCCCCGACCCGTCCCGAGGCTGCGCAGCCTGGCTGCGACCAAGCTCTGATTGCAACCTTGCCTTGCATATGCTTCCGATGGATGATGCTGACTTCGTTGGGTATTACAGTGCTCATGGCCACCAGGACTAAAAGCTTCTACACACCGACGCTGGCCGCCAACAAGCCCAACGATTCAAGGGGAACCCGCGTCGTCCCTGTTCCCTTTAACCCATCCATCACCATGTCGACGCATTCTGGCGAGGCCATGGACACCACGTCCCCAGGCAACACCTCTTCCACAACCCAGCAGTTCGAGTCCGAGTCAGCAAACAACAAGCCCAACAACATCCGCTCCAACAATTCATCCCCATCGCATCATCAGTCCTCGGGCTCCAACAACATGCCTGCTCCTCCCCCGGCTGCTGCTGCGGCCGTACATCAGCCTAAGATTGTACAGACTGCTTTTATACACAAGCTTTATAAGTGAGCCATTCCCATTGTCCATGCGTGCATCGTCTCGACGCTCGTACTAATACACCGGTAGCATGCTCGAAGATACAAATATCCAGCATCTCATATCTTGGTCGGCGAGCGCCGAGAGCTTCGTCATGTCACCCTCTCCAGACTTTTCAAAAGTGCTTTCGTAAGTCAATCGCTGGGCATGGTGGCGCGCACCGACTCACGGTCATCATAGGCAGTATTTCAAGCACACCAACATCTCCTCGTTTGTGCGCCAACTCAACATGTATGGCTTTCACAAAGGTACGTATCTGACTGTCTACGGCGCTGTTGCAATTTGCGCTCACACAGCGTAGAGCGCGATGTCTTCCACACCGGCAACCCTGACACGACGCTCTGGGAGTTCAAGCATGGGAACGGCAATTTCAAACGCGGCGATCTTGTAGGTTTGCGAGAGATCAAGCGCCGCGCAAGTCGCCATGCCCTTGTTCATAGAGAGAACAACTACCCGAAATCAAACCCCTCCCAGCCAGGGACTCCGGCCGAGCCTGCGCCTCCGCTGCCGCCAGATACCGTTGAGGGCCGACTGGCCAGCATCGAGCACAGCTTCTACGACCTGAGTTCTCGACTACAGCGGAGTGAAGAGAATGCCCACTATATGCAGGTCAAGAACCAGGCAGTCATGGAGACGATGGGCCGACTCCTTCATTTCAATCAGGAGCTATCAAAAGCCATGCTCGCGCTGGTTCCTCCGGAGAATCCAGTTCACCGAGATGGTATGTTCCGCCCCGCCTTGCCTCACTGAACTCGATGAAGACTAATCCGTACGCAGTCGTGGCGATGCAAGGCGATATGCAGAGGCAGGCTGATATTATCCGTACATGGGACGAACCCCACGAAGCCCCCTTCGCCGGTAGACCGCAGTACTTTGGCAACGTCGATAATGCTCCCGTGTCGCCGAGACAGCTCCCCCAGGACGATTCTAGACGGGTAAATCTCGCCGTCCCCCAGGGTCGAGGACAGCCTTTCTACCGCCCCGCAGTGCCGTCCAACCTATCCCTAGGCAATCGACGGCAATACGGTTCGATTGGCACTGGCGGTGCTACGCAGTCGTCGCCACTACGCAATGCCGCCGCGCCTCCACCGCCAACACCTCACCCTCTCTCAAATGTGGAACCTCCCCCTGGTAGTCTCGCCCGGCGACACACTTCGGCCGATATCCGAGAGCATGGATGGCAAGCTGTGTCAATCGCCAACTCGTCTAATCCGCCATCGGGACCCTTGGCCGTCTCTCCAAGCCGGGCACCGCCCGAGGAACAGCGAATCAGAGAGTCTCTATCGACGTATTCTCTGCAGACCGTGAGCACTCCGGCGCGCTCACAGTCCAGACGACCACGCCGCGCCTTCAGTTTGCGAATGGTGGGAACGGTGGGAACGGCGGCGGTGATGCCTTTGGAAGCTGGTCTTGGAACTCGGCCATGAATCGTGATGGCAAGGGGTTATTCAAGGACCTCGTCAGCGCCTCCAACAAGAAGAGGAAGCATGGCACATATTTTGAATCCTAGTGACACGGCCAGAACGGTCCGAGGAGGACGAGGAACCGCGCATTGAAGACGACAGAAAGCGAAAGCGTATGCAGTGAGTCGGAACAACCCTTGCAAATCGGGCGCGAATCGGGGGTCGTGGTGATGAATATGTTGGCGAGCATTGTGCTTGAGTGTATGTTCTGGGGATGTGTATAAAGATGCTTGGAGGCTGCGACGTCTTGGATTACGATTGGATGTACGGGATTAGGACTTGTCACTTTGACTGTTGCTGGCGGGAGGCCCAAGGGAGTTCTGTACAATTCAACAAAAGTCAAACGGAGGCATTCATCTTTGGGTGGTTGGTTTGTTATGCGATGGAGCTATGGAGCGATGGAGCGATGTATAGCTTGCGGGGACATAATGGGGTGAGTACGGGGTATATCCGGTTGTCATTTACGATGGAGGATTCCGTGCGGTACAGACACGTCAGGGTAATGTGGGCAACTGGGCCGGTTGCGACGGGGCGCGGAGTCTTGGTGTGGTAGACGTAGATGCCGGTTGAGCTGATGGGTCGCATGTGCTCAATCAAGATGACTTTACGTGCCGACTGGAGATGCTATCGTGGTATGTGATTTGTATGTTTTAGGGCATCTTCGGCTGCATCGACAAAAGCCCAGGATCGTGTCACGGACGGGAGCGAGCAACAACATTAAGAACGTTTAGTCCATTGCACACGGCTTCTCCAACCTAGTCCAGTGTGGGGAATGTGGCATATTTGTGTGCGGCTGAATAGGAAATGGTGTGTCTTGTGATTTTGCAGGGTCTAAGCGGCTGCTCCTTGCGCCTTTGTCTTCTTGTTCTTCCGCTTCTTCTTCTTCCTCATGGACGGCCCTGTCGTTGTCTTGCGCATCTTCCTTTACGGCGCATCTTCCTTTTGACGGCGCATCTTCTTCCACATGTGCTTTTTGCGCTGGATCCTGCCTCGTCTTCTGGATTTGCGGCTGCGGCTGCATCTACTGCCCCGGTAGCCTCGGCATCCATCGCATCCCCCACGATAATCAGCAACATCCTCCACCTCCGCGATATTTTCCCTCCTCGGCCGCTTCCTCTTCCCCAGCCCGGACCGCCCTTCATCCTCATCCTCGCTGTCCACCCTCGCCGCTCTCTTCCCCGCTCGCCTCCTTCCCACGCCCTCCCCACGAGTCTCCCCATTAGCATCTTGTTTCTCGCGCGCGGGTGTCCTGGTGGCCCTGTCGGGGATGTAGCCTACGCCTTCGTTGGGGCGGGAGAACTTCCACTGGTCGTCGTCGTCGTCGTGGTAGTTAATGGGGGCCTTGGAGGCGGAGGGTGGTGGGCGGTGTGGCATGATGGGATTTTAGGAGCGAGGCGCGGTTGGAGAGGAGGAGCGAAGATGCGGTTTGTTATGGCGGCGCGGTCGGGTGCGAGGGGGAGGGGGGCCTGCTGCGGCATGATGTTGATATGGATGAGGTTTGCGAGTCTGCTTCTAGGTGGCTTGGTTATGTGGCATTGCGGTTGGCGCGGCCGGCGCTGAGGATTTTTCGCGGCTGCTGGATTGTCCGAGGGGCGTTGGATGCGAATTGGTTCCGAGGGCGGAGGGTTATGCGAAGCGAGCACGCCAGTCGTGAGAGCCGTGAGGTGGTAAAAAGTTGGAGGTTGAAATGACGTTGAGGCTTGGAAGTGAAAATGGTGGAGTCAAGGGTCGCTCGCTGTATGGCTGCATGTGAGTGGGGCGGCCCGACGAGTTCAGATTGATAGAGTGATAAAGTGATGGATGTGGCAGCGCTGACGCAAGGACGCCGATCTGACTGGATTGACTTGAAGGTTGCTGGAAACTTTGGCGGATTCTGCGATGGAGATGAGATGCGGTGGTTGTTCTCCGTTGATGCCCTTGTTGTCTTGCGAGACGTTTGGCAGGTCGACACCACGGCAAGTGTCCATACATTGTGGCTCACCCCAAGACAGAAGTAGAAGAGTCCGCCACGCGAGCGAGATGATTCCGGGAATTTAAATGACCCTTGAAAGCTGGTGGGCTCGTACGTTTTGTAAGTCTCTTCAACTGGCGGTTGGGAGTGCGATGCTTCAGCGAGGAATCCGGCAGTCTTGAGGGACTGCTCCGTAGTTGTGTCCGACATGGCGGGACGTCGAGGCTCAGGTCCGTGGCTGCATCACCACCAATCTTTACTCACAGGGATCGCCTCGAACCGAATCACGTCGTTGGAGGCACCCGTAGGCCGTCGCCTCAGCTGGTCTCGTGGCGGACGCGGTCGGGTCGCGGGGCGAATGAAGCTTCGGGATGGATGTCTCGCTGGCAGCGCGGGAGAAGTGCTACATTGGATGGGAAACCTCGGGGTTTCATGAGAATCTTCAATTACTATTACATATATCCTGTTTACCTCTTTTTTTTTTTTTACAGCCAAATAGTCAGCGCTATGCCATGCCGTCAATCATTACAACCCAGCACAATCTCCTCCCCCACCTCACTGGAACCAAATTATACAAAGTCGTCGTCTTATACAGTCTTCAGCTGCCCCCCGTTTCTCGCAGGGAAAGTATATACGGCATATCCGTACGGTCCTCCCGTGTCGCCAACCGTATCACCGACCCGGAACCGCTAGATCCGGATCGCAGGCTCGAGCTGGATGTCTGGCTCGGTGGGTAGGGCGGCCTGCTGTTGGCTAGACTGTTGTGGCTTGCCTTGCGGGACATCAATGCCGTGTGCCTGCTACCGGGCGTGTTGGGTGCCGTCGCGTATTGGCTCCAGGCGTTTGCAGATGAGTTGCGCATCGGCCGCCTGATCGAGTCTCGGGAATCGGCGGTGTGCATGCTGGACAGCCTGCCTTGCGGCGTCGACGCTCGTTCGTCGTCACGCTCGCTGTGCGAAAATGACCAGTTGTCTTCAGCCTCGCTTGGCGCGTCCAGTGCCCCAAAGTCCAGGGGCCGCATTTCTCGAAGCAGCTCCGCAAACAGGTGCATGAGCTCGCGGAACTGCGTGTTGGAGATGTCGCGGTCTGAGAACCGAGCCTGTTCGTACCGGGAGACAAACTCGGCACTGTTGCCTGTGGACACGACGCCGAGCTCAATCAGGTGGTCCAGGTAGGTACGCAGCGACATGCACGATGTTCGCTGGAGCAGGCTGGCAACCTCGGGGTCGACAACAGGCGCATCCGGCTGTGACGTAGCATCAGACGGTGCGAGAGTCATTGCCTTGGCTTCAATGAGATTCGGCAGCTCGGACAGAACGGTGCAGTACTGCAGATTCGGTAGATCCGGCGAGGTGGGAGACGCCCAGCCATTGTGTTCAACCTCCCCCCAGACAGGGTTGTGCACTGGAAGACTCAAGGCCGCGCCCCTTTCCACCGCGGCCCCTTTCTTGTTCCTCCAGCCGAGACGCGACTGACGGCCATGCTCCCCGGCGTCCTGCCCATCGTCCGCCTCCACGTACTCCACCCTCGGACGAGCCTCGTACGCAATAGCTGCGCTGCGAGCGAGCCCGGCACTAATCATCCTGTACACCACATCCTTGACGTCCCCCTTATCGATCGGCACCCAGTTCTTGGGTATGGACGCCACGACCGTCTTGCTCACATACAGGCGAAGGACGTATGCGAAGCACACGATGACAAAGGTAGCAACATAGGCGATGATGATGATCCAGATGTTGTAGTTTTGGCTGTTGCGCAGGGAGCGCTCGATTGCGTCGGCAGGCGTGACGAGCACGAGGCCGGCGAGGAGGACATAGAGGAGGAAGTAGACCGAGCCGTAGAAGATGCGGAAGTAGAGGTGGTGCCTGTGTGGCTTCATGGCTTAGGTGTGCTGCGGTGGATGTGGTGTCGCATCACCGAGGGGGCGAGGGCGAGGGCGAAGGCGAGGGCGAGTATGATGGCAAGGTGTTATGATGGCGACGATGCTGGGTTGGTCGGCAAGGGGCTGCTCGAGGAAAGCATGGCTAAGGTCGCTGAGGATGCATAGAATGTGCCGAAGAGCCAAGACGAGGAATGATGGCAGAATAAGCGGAGGTCGTCGATAGACGGAAGATCGTGCTGGCGGTGGTAAGGATAGCGAGATGGGAGAGCCCGGTGGTGCTGGTGGTGCTGGATGGTTGGTGCAATATGAAGAAAGAAGCTGAGATGACCATGACAAGGATGAGTTAGTTGGTGGTGGTTGGGAGAGCTCCCGAGGTACGTGCCCCACTACCTGAGATTGGCCTGCATCACACGATTCACTCTTGACAGGCTCAACCACTCTCGAGCCACTCAACTCACTGAAATGTCTTGCCGGCACCACTAGATTGACCAAGCAATGTTGTTAAATATCTGACATGGCATTCACATTCTCTACCGTTGTAGAAGCCGTGGCATGAATGAGCACGTCTACTCATGGGACATTAGATATGCTGTCCAATGGTTCTCCGCTTCTTGTCAACAGAACCATTGCAAGGCTCGCATTACTTTTTCTTTGGTATCGTTCATTGTACATGTGCAGTTTGCCCCTTGCAGCCTAGACATCCGCCTGCATGATATCATCGCACCTGTTCCATCTCTAGTCCTCTCCCAATTTGCCCTCTTGGCCTCTCTGCTCGTCCGCTCCGGGCGCTCTGGCTTTTCCTCGACCCGTGTTTGGCTGTGCTCATCTCTCCGGCGCGCCCTCGTTCGCGGCCTCCTCCCCTCCGGCTGCCCTGCTTCTCTGCCGACCGCCTCCTTGGCCAGATCGCAGGTCCTTCAGCGACATGTCTCAAGTCGCCCGCTGTATGGTCCAAACACAGTCCACGCCCGCTCTAGACTTTCGCGGTACGCGTCCGAGTATCAGCTGCTTCCACTCGGGACACCCCTTTTCCCCCTGCCAAACAATCCCGTCAGTGGATTGGAACCGCGCCTCGTGAGCGCCTTCCCCTTGCCGAATTACCGATGTCAGATCGTGCGCAACAATGCTGGGCACGCTCTCTGTCGGCCGTTTTCCGAACTGGTCTTCATCCAACTGTGAGCGCAATCTGCCACGATAGCGCCACCCCCATCAACCAGCCCATCCCGCGTTGACGTATGAGCGTTTGAGCTCTCCGTAGGGCGTGCCCAGAACTGCAGCGCCGAACTCGGTGCGAAAGTCGTGCCGGAACAAGGATCCGACCCAGTCGACCTTTATCAGGTCGGCGGCAATCAGGCCCGCCTGGCTCCTCAGGTGCTCAGGCGAGACCGCGTCTTGCTGTTCCTTGCTGAGCACCCCGATCCTTGGCATTCTTCCACGTCTTTCTTTGCTATGGGGCTGAGTTCGGAGATGGGCGACGAGCCGGGAGCCCTGTAATGGGTCGTCTCCCAGTCCCCCGCATCAGTTGTAGATGTAGGGCCGGAGACGTTCTTTGTAAATTACAAGGGTCCTCGCGTAGTGGGAGCATCACTTCGCCTGCTTCGGCTCCACGGCAGGAGTGATGTGCGGCGGGTCGACGGGGGGTCGGGGGTATACCGACTACGCACCCACAGCATGCTTAACCCAGGCCCTTATCGCGTCCATACGACTGGCTAATCCTGCGAAACCACATCCGGGCCGTCCTTTCTGTCAATTTCGGCAAAATATGGCTTGGCCGCCGGGGTTCGTAGTTTTGCGCGATGAGCGCCAGTTCCCACAAGGCAAAGGCCTGCAGCGGCGTGTTAGAAACCAAGATTACCAATGGTAGTATGGGTTGCAAATAGCCACTTGCCTTGATTGAAAGCTTCTTGCTCTTGAGACTCCGCTCAAAAGACTGCCATTGGGGTCTTTGGATTCTGATGTGAGAGGGTTTCCATTCTTAAGAGGCTCCTTGACCATGAACACGGCAAAAGCAGTGTTGCCGGCCGACCAGACGAAGCTGAGGAGTGTGCCTGCGTATATGCAGCGCATGAGCAGGAAAATATCGGTGGGCCAGGAAGGCGGCCCAATGTTGTCTTGGCAAGTTGTTAAAATGGTCGCAAGAACATCAAGGTCCAGCTCATTGCGACTGATCTCAGGCAGAGATAGTAGAGAACCAGCGAGATTGGCAATGTCGACACGGCGTGCTTCGCACAATCTACAAATACTGTAGGCAGATGTGCAAGCACGACCCGAAAAGAACTGGATGCGTTGCTCGCCCTTGTCTGGCTCGTCTCCACCCTTTTTCTTTCAGGCTCAGATCGAGTCTTGTCCACATCCTTTCTGTAATGCGATACCGTCTGCCACAGTGAGCACGTGGCCAGATAGCACGCCAGGAATACCGGTCGTTCATTGAGCCTCGCGCGGTCGCCACTAAAGTATGTGATCCATCGAAGGTTGGAGCCATCTGACATGGACCAGAGGAAGACGGGGCAGAATAGCAGGCTCGAGACGCTATACCAGAATCCTGTCTCGTACGTCTGAAGGGTGAGGAGAGAGGCGCTGACAGCTTGAAAGCCCGATTCGGTCGTTCTTAGTCCGACATGGTAGTGCGCGATTCGGAGGATGAGTATGGAGATCCCACAAGCGAAGATGAGTGCTGTTCGAAGGCCTGCCGGGCCAATAGGAAACCAAGACCAGAAATCTAGTGCTCGTTAGCAAGATGCGGTCACGCTACGGGACAGGCACGAAGCATACATGAGCTCCAGTCAGCCAGGAGGATAGCTTCCACGTAGGACACGGCTAGCAAAAGCGTCGCTGTGGAGGAGAACCGCCTATGCAAGGCCGGCTGCAAGGTGTCCTTGTAGGGAGCTCTTCGCACTGCAGTTCCCGCCATATCCACGGCGCATTGTCCGCTGAGAGGCTAGGGGGAGTATGTTCGGAAAGACGTGATGCAAAAACAACCCCCAGGACGGTGTGAATACGTGACAGAACTAGGTTGAGCAGGTGTTTATGAGGCTCCAGCGCCAGTGGTAAATAAAAATCACAGCTCCTGCCGCGGTACGTACCTCGTAGCAACGGGACGGGTCGCGCTAAGCAAACAGGGTCACTGAAATCAATCAATCACGTGGCGATAAGCGGCAGGCACCTGAGCAGCGTTATTGGTGGTGGTTGGTGGCGGGTGCGGAGAGTTACGTAGTGGTACAAGGGCATGCTGGGCTGGCTTCCCTCCTACATCAATTGCGTAATACGTCGATTCGAGTCAAGGAAGCCTGCTCATCCACATACTTCCGCGTGCGCGTCGAGGCCACCGACTGATTTCGTTTCTTGCCCTCTTTACAGCGATCATACCATCATCGTCGCCGAGTTTGAGCGACACCAAATACCATGTCGTACGATCAGCTCTCCAACCTCGAGTCCGGCAGCCGCCGAGGCGGCTACAGCGACGATCCGGCGTTCCAGGACCTGCAGCACCAGCTCAAGGGCAAACTACAGTCCCTTCTGAAGAGCAACTCCCAGCTTTCCAAGGATGTCAGCGTGCTCGGCACCAAGAAGGACTCGCCGCGTCTGCAGGAGCGGGTGCACAAGACTATGGACACGGCGCGCGACACATGCAGGGACATTGGAGAGGGAGTCAAGAGGCTGCAGAGCTGGGATGATCTTTCAGTATGTTCCGGTGTGCGGATTTCGAGCCGGCATGTCCAAGCTAACCTGGTGTAGAAACAACAAAAGTACGAGCAAACGAAGATATCGAGCGATTTCCAGACTGCCCTCCAGGAGTTCCAGAGCCTGCAGAGGCGAGCCCTGGAAAAGGAGCGCACATCTCTCACCGTTGCCCGTGCGGCGCAAGACTCCGAACTGGCCCAAGGCGGCGCATCCGACAGCCCCTTCGGCCATCAGCAAGCAGCAGCAGCAACAAGAGCTGTCGCAGTTGGCTGCGCAGGACGAGGTTGATTTCCAGGAAGCTCTAATCATCGAGCGTGAAGAGGAGATCCGCAACATCGAGCAGGGTGTCGGCGACCTCAACGTCCTGTTCCGACAGGTTGCGCAGATTGTCAACGAGCAGGACGAGCAGCTGACGTCGATTGTGGACAATGTGGAGAATACGCGCGACCATACGAGGCAGGCCGACGTTGAGACTCGCCAGGCTGCAAGGTATCAGAAGGCTGCCCGCAACAAGAGCTGCTGCCTGCTTCTCATTCTCGGCATTATTCTGACCATTGTGGTTCTGGCTATAGTTCTCGGTTAGCCCCGATCTAGTCTTGGTCTCGTTTCTCCGTTTCTTTGTTCTGATGGGACCTGGTGGTTCATTAGGTTGACTGGCGCGCATGGCGTTTCATGTTTAGAGCTGCGCATAAGCATGTAAGATGCATTGGAGTTGTTTGCTGGTCTTGACGCCTTTATATATTCGTGTCTAGTCTTCGTCATAATAGTCTACTACTACACTGTTTGTACATTTGTCTTGCTATCCTTTGATAAATCACTCTGCCCGCCTAAACGCGGGGTCCGAATCCACGGGAATGCTTGGGGCACCTTTTGCACTGCTTTCAGCCCCGAGTCCTGCTTGCGTAGCAACTTTCCCATAACGAGTTCGTTGATGTCGTTGAGGGCAAACGTAGACGCCCAATAGAGAAACAACGCACTGGGTAGATCGGCGAGCAGCAGTGGGAAGAGAGGGATGAGAAGCATCACCCTGCCAATCATGGTGCGGGTTCTGGTCATGATGCTCTTCGGCGTGTTGGAGTTGTCGAACGTTAGGAGAGCGCGAAGCTGATCCGTGGATAGCTTGCCCCAGGATGACCGAGCTAGAAGGGCTGAACATACCAAGGGCAGTGCGTAGAAGGGGTCCATGGCCGTGAGATCAGCAACCCAGAGGAAGCCGCCTTGTGCGAGTGACGGGTCGTGAAGACCACTCGCGTTGGAGAGAGCAGACACGGCCTCGATGTTGGCCAACCCCGTAGAGTGGCCGATCCATCCCAACGGCGCACCGCTCAGCCGTCTGAAGGCCTCAGAAACGATAATGAACGGCACCATACTTGTAAGAGGAACGAGGCTCTTCCACCTCTGGACACCCCAGGTCTTGTATATCCTCCTGCGCGACCGCTCAGTGAGCCCCGACACGCGAATCCACTGCCTCGCCTCCGTCTTGTCTCCCTGGCCCCGGGGGACGGTCGCCGCGTGGCGCGAAGCCCAGGCTGAAACGAGGGGATTAAGCTCGTTTCTTTTGAGGACCAGGCGTCTGGCGTAGTACTGGACGGGGAATCTGACAGTGAAGTTGACGCCCATTGCGACAAGGGGGATTGTGAAGGTACCATGGTAGGCCGGCGGTGTGGATTGAGGAGATTCCTTCTGCGGTGGTGACAACAGCGTCACCTATTGTGCTTAGATGGAAGCCGCGTCTGTTGGCGGGTTTTCTGTGCTTGATTTGTGCGAGGCATGGTGAGGCCCGTCGTAGTGAAGACCCTAGGTAGGGGGGTGTGAGGCAGCTTCTGGCTGTCAGTGGGAGAGCTGACATGCCGGCTGCCGTTGTTGGGAAGGCAAGGTGTTGCAGATCACGAGGGAGGCGAGTTGAGGAGCTGAGGTAGGGTGGACAGATGATGGTTGTTGAGGTGGCTTGAGGCTTGCAACGTGATGCTGTGATGGAGCGCAGATTGGATGATGGTGGATGGACGACGAGAGGTACACTCAAGTACAGGTGCCAGTGGCAGTCTAGTGTAGGAGCATAGCGCTTTCTTAGTGGATGCCCTGTACGACCCGCTGCACGCGCTGCAGCTGCACGCCAACCCTCTAATTCCATGCACTGAAGACCCTGAGGTACATGAATACAAGCAATAAGACGGATGGGCCCTTGGTGGCTCCATTTTCGGATAGCTTCTTGATCCTTGCCTTGCCAGCTCCCCACCAAAGACTCAGACACCTGGTCTCAATACGATGCATATTTCCCCTCTCTTGCTCAACTTTAATTCCTACTAGACTTTCTTTCTAGCTTCGTTTATATACAGCCATTCAACCTCTCCTAGATATCATGCGCCACGTGGCCCTCAAGCCTATATAACAACTAATTACGGAATACCTCGAACCCTAGCGGGCGGCCTTCGAAACGTCCCCTTTCTACGCCCAGCGCCCATCGAGCATACCGCGAAAGAAACAAACGAGAGGCCGTCTGGGCCTCACCAACTCTAGCTATGGCCGGTCCCACGACATCCTCCGGCAGCACGGCCTCCCTTTTCGCCGACATTTCTCCAACCTGGGCCGTACTCGTCACGGTCGTGGCATTCGCCCCGTTATTGCTCGTCTTCGTCCTGCCCAAGATCATTGCCGGCATCGGTGTCTTGATAGGCCTGGCATTGCGCAGAGCCACATTCGCAAGACGAAAGTATCTCCTGGAGCTGATGAATGAGGAGGACAAAAAGTTTTGGCGGCAAAACGGAGATTCCAAGGAGGTTCCTAGCGAGGAGTGGGAGACTATTGTCGGCCCCAACGCCGCGACAGCGAACAAAGATTGGAATGGGATCGTAGGGTTCTTTCACCCTTTTTGGTACTTGAGATTCACAGTTCCGGCGACTTGAAAAGTTACTAATGCCTGGTAGTAACGCTGGCGGCGGCGGAGAGCGAGTGCTGTGGGCAGCCATCCGAGCGACCCAGAGCCGATGGCCAAAGGCGAAATGCGTGGTCTACACTGGAGACCATGACGTGACCAAGGAGATGATTCTGTCTCGAGTCAAGGTAAGAGGCCGTTGCATCCTGTTGCGATATGGGAGGGAAGCTCACGCGCTATAGAGCCGATTCAATATTCCGCTCCACGCCCCGATGATTACCTTCCTCTATCTCTCCAAGAGAAACTGGGTTCTCCCCTCTTCCTGGCCTCGCTTCACTCTTTTAGGTCAATCTGTGGGTTCTGTGATTCTAGCTTGGGACGCATTCACCTTGCTCGTCCCTGATATCTTTATCGACACAATGGGATACGCATTCGCCCTCGGCCTCTCCAAGTTGCTGTTCCCTAGGGTGCCTACTGGTGCCTACGTACATTACCCGACAATCTCCACCGATATGCTCCAGTCTCTGGATCCAAAGTCTGTGACCGGCTCCCAGGGCATCAACGCCGGAAAAGGAGCCGGCAGCCGAGGTAAAGCCAAAAAGCTTTACTGGCAGCTGTTTGCCCAGATATATTCGTGGGTCGGGGCCAGCATAGACGTCGTCATGACCAACTCGACATGGACACAGGGACATGTGAAGAGTCTATGGGCGCCGTATCGGGTGAACAAGGACAAGGAACATCCAATTGCCGTCGTGTACCCGCCCGTCGCTGTGCGCGAGCTTGAACAGGAAGTTGAGGTGTCCGAGGCGAGTGAGAAGAAACGGGAGGAGGTGCTCGTCTACATTGCGCAGTTCCGCCCTGAGAAGAACCACCAACTTATTTTGGAGTCCTTTGCCCGGTTTTTACGGACGGGTACTAAGGCTGCAAGCAAGGCCCGGCTAGTGCTGATTGGAAGTGTTCGCGACGATCAAGACTCCAAGAAGGTGTATCAGCTTCGGCTGTCGGCCAACGAGTTGGGCATCAAAGATCGCGTCGAGTTTCACCTGGATGCCTCATGGCCCGAGATTCTAGAGTGGCTGAGGAAGGCGTCGGTCGGTGTCAACGGCATGTGGAATGAGCATTTTGGCATTGGCGTTGTCGAGTACCAGGCCGCTGGGCTCATTTCTGTTGTTCACAACAGTGGAGGGCCAAAGCTGGACATTGTCACCGAGGTTTGACGGCCTGCCAACCGGTAAGTGCTCGATTGTGAAGGCGGCTCTCGACGTCATTCTAACGCGCTTTGTAGGGTTCCACGCCAGCACGCAGAAGAGTTTGCAGAAGGCTACGAACAGGCCCTTTCCCTCAAAGACCCCCTTGCGGTTCGACAACGGGCACGGCGGTCAGCCAAGAGATTCACCGAGGAGGAGTTTGCGAAGAAGTGGCTGGCCGAGATGAGCCGTCTTGTGGCGCTGAGAAAGTGAGCTGCTGTTCATAGTGCATGTTACGGGGCAGTGTTGACGTAGATTTCTACTGGTATTTGGGACAGTGTTGCGCTGCGATGTACATTTGGAGATACCCCTTTCTTCTCTGCCACGGGACCACGTAGATGGGCTTAGATGGAATAATTTGCCTTTAACTTTCGATACCCTCGATATATTCATCTCTCTCTCTCTATGTCTTGACATTTATCGTGATGCCCTGCTACTACCTGAGTATGTCTCTTTCTAGGTCTCGAAGAATATCGTTATACCATGCTGCTTCCCGAGTATATCTCTATCTCTACTTTGCACCACAAGCAAGAGCACATCTATATCGTTAATCCCGCGCTATTCTTTTGCCTCGGCTCGCCAGCCGCCTCAAATACTCCGTCGTCACGCACTTTGATCCCTTGCGCGGAACTCAGCCCGTCCCTCACCCACAGCGTATCATGGCCCTTCTCACGCAGGAAATCTCTCGTGCCCTCATCGAACCCACGCTCCATCTTGAGCAGGTTGGGCGAGAGCTGGTCGTGGAGACGGGGCGCACGGAGAGCATCTTTGGCGGACATGTCGTGTTCTATCAAGTGCCAGAGGACCTGCGTGGTTGCGGAGATGATGCGGGATCCGCCGGCAGCGCCGACGGAGGCGAAGAGGGTACCGTGGGGGGTGGAGGCTATGACGGGGGTTATGGAGGAGAAAGGCCGTTTGGAGGCCTGGATAAAGTTTGCGACCGAGGGGGGAAAGCCGAATTCGTTGGGGACGCCCGGGATGGAGAAGTCGTTCATTTCGTTGTTACTGGCAGCGTTAGATACATGAGGGTAGGAGGCCATGGAGGGTCAGGGTTAAAGGGTAGAGGGGAAGAGAGAGAACAGGGGGATCCATACAGGATTATACCGGAAGAAGGCTCCATGATTTGAGCACCGAAGATGAGGTTAATGGTGGTTGTCAACGAGGCGGCCATGCCTGACCTGTCGGCTGTGACGATGTGGGATGTGCCACAGCCGGTGGGGGGAAGCGAGTGGTTCCTGGGGAGGTACTTGTCTGGATGTAGGGTTGTGTCGTCGTTGATGCGGCTCCGGATGTTGGAGAGGTATGCATCGCTGAGCATGTGGCTCTCAAAGTCATCGAGGTTGGCAACGAAGTCGGGGTCTCCTAGCTCGCTGCGAGAAAGCGTATCCGAAGCGCATGGCTTCGGTGAAGCGGTGGAGAGTGAGGTTTCTGTTAGAGTCGAGGGCCCAGTCGGTAGACGAGAGGGGGTACCGCTCCATGGTCTTGAGGATCTGAAAGGTGATTGTGCCGGCGGCGGGGGCGCCGAGGGAGTAGAGGTCTAGGTTGCGGTACTTGATGTGGCGGACGGGGCGGGAGATGACCTTGTAGGAGGAGAAGTCAGAGGGAACCATGGTCCCGTTGTGGAGGTTTATGAAGTCGATGAGGGTTTGGGCTGAGACAGGATGTTAGTTCGTGGTGTCTGGGATGGGGTGGTTTGAGAGCAAAGGCACCTAATGGGCCCTTGTAGATTACGTCTGGGCCTTCTTCTGCAATCTTTTCGAGGGTGCTATAGGAGAGGAATGATTAATTTTCGTCTGGTATAGTCGTGAGAGAGGGGAGAAGGTGCTCACTTGGCGTAGCGTTTACGCGTCATGATGTCTCCCAATTCCACAAGTGTTCCTGCAGGTGTTAGCCGAGATGAAACTGACAAAGTTGGGGAGTATGGAGTGGTGAGCGAGGTGCGTGAATACCATTCGGAGCAAAGTCTTCAGCCCAGATGGGGTCGTCGACAAAGAAGTTGCCGGGATGATCAGGTATCGAGGACTTGATGAATCGCATGAGGTCCTCGTTGGCTGGGAAGGTTAGAACATCGATCTTGGATCTAGACATGGGCTGTTTTGCATGGGTTGTCGGAAACTCACCCCTGAAGCCATCCCGCGCAAGGTGGATTGCACCCTGGAGGAGCGTCTTCCACGGTAGAGACTGCATCGTGGTCAATCACAAATATCAAGTGCGGCTTCCTGCTCATCTCTCAGATACTCCACCCCGTACTTATCGTGGATATACGCCAGCCCCCCGACCTCACTCGGAACTCCCACTGCCAACCCCCCGAAGATACTCCCCTCAATATTTCCCTGGTACATGTCCGTGTGTGCGGCAGCAGGCGCCGTCTCGCGAAAGTCAACGGCCTCGTAATTGCCATTGGCGTCGCGGATCATGGCGAAGCCACCGCCGCCGATGCCGGAGTGGTACATTCCCACGACGCCGACGCAGAATGTTGTTGCGATGAGCGAGTCGATTGCGTTGCCCTGGTTGGGTTAGATCCCATCGCATATCATACCAAATGTGTGACTACTTACACCTCGAGCATAAATGTCCCTTCCTATTGTGCTGCATTCCGCCGCCTCGCAGGCTACGGCGCCGAGGCTGCCTTGGGGGCCACCGGGCTGCAAGACGGTCTCATAGCCCGGCTGAGGGAGGATATAGGCGTATATGGGCTGAGAAAGGAGGGCAACTGCCGCTGCCGCCCGTAACAGTCGCCGTGAGGGGGCGGTTGTGAGCATGGCTATGAGGCGGGTGAGGTGAGTGAGGCGTGATGGCGGATGAGATTGCGTTGATGGCGAGGATATTGACGGCGAGGTTGTTGGATGATGTGTGTCCGTCGTGTGCCTCTTGGGAGTTCTGAAAAACTGGCGCAGGTGCAGTACCAATGTACGCTTCAAGAACATCACACCGACCGGGTCATTGTGTGTTTCTCTTATAAATCTTGCGCTCTGCGACGTGTTCCGGGTGACGGGGTGCAGCACGAGATGTCACTTGACGCACCATAAATATAAGCGGGGATGTGAGGGCGCCGGTGTGTTATTTGCTGTTCGAGCTACCAAGAGTGGGTGGTGTCGGTGTGTCGTGTGTCGTGTGTCGTGTGAGTCGTGGGGGAGGCACGGGTAGAGGCAAGATTGGGATGGAAGACGAGGCTTTGGAACATGAGATTTGACGAGTCTCGTGTAAGTGAGGATCTAGATCGATATGAACCAGGCTTTGGGTTCGATACTTCCTCGATGTCTCGGATGGGCATCGTGGGTTGTACCTGCCCTGTGAATGCCTGTAGCGCCAAGACGTAGGTACCTCGTGCATGAGTACGTACTTGAGCGTATCTCGGCTGTCGGGCTGGAGTCGGCATTCGCTGATAGGCGAGTTGTACCTGCTGTATTTGGCTTGTGCATTGCTCTTTCCGTACTTTGCAGACACTGTTTTCGAAACCACAAAACAAACAGAGACGCTATTGTTGCATTTCTGATTTTGACGAACACTAGTATGGCCTTGGGAGGAGGAGTATTTGACTACTTTGACCTGGTTGTCTCGTTGGCCATGGCATACGCGCTTTATACTATCGGCCTGGTAACCAAGCTAACAAACTCTATAAGCCGTGGTCGTGGCAACAAGCAGCAGCCCATACATGTTGGAATCCATATCGTCATGGTATCAATCTTCGCCTTTTTGCTTTGTCGGGATGGGTGGCTAGAATATCTCCTGCTGCCCCCCCATTTTTACGACATGGCAACCAGACTCCAAATTACTACACCGCAATCACCGGATATCAAGCAGGCATAGTCCGCCCTCTCAATCACTCTGGTATGAAGGAGACCATACATTATCACACTGCCTGAACTGGAAGGAAATAGTTCATATTTTGTGACGCTAGGTCGCTCGTTTATATCGCAACGCAGCTTGTTGGTTGTCGCTCTCAACATGAGCTCTACGTCAAGCCATGAACTTTAACCCTTCTGAACATTTGTGAACACGTCTTCCCGTGTAAACAACTTTCATGTCCCCAATTTATAAGTCACCATAGATATCGCGTCTCCCGTTCTATCCTCGCACGTCTCTGTCCTTTGTACCTCGAACGTGATACTCTGGACACACGACATCATATTTCCTTCGCAGCCATCATGAGCTGGAATCAACTCCCGGAAACAATATGTGCCTCCATATTCAGCCACCTTTTCAACTACCGCAGCAATAGCAACCTTGCCGAATACGAGCTCTCCAGCTACGCCTCCGTCTGCAAATCCTGGCAGCCCTTTTTCGAAAAGCACTTGTACGAGTACATGGTCATCAGAGCCTCCGAAATAGACGACTTCAGAAGGCTGGTCCGTCGCCAGAGACACCTCGTCAAGCATATAATCTTTCTCATTGAGCTGGCAGACTACCGCTGCACCGAAGACCTCAGATATATCGTCAGTGGTGTGCCCAGACATTCATTTGATGAAGATGTTGTCGAATGCTCCCTCACCGATCTATTTTCTGTCATGGCTGCCTGGGGTCCCAGAGCCGATTCTGCTCCGTGGCTGACACTGGAGGTGGTCGCAAAATGTGCATGCCATGTAAGGTCAGTGAACATGACTACATCCTATACACCTTTGCGGCCCCCAGGAAGTGAAAACCCTGGCCATTTGTCGAGATATGTGGAGTTGGTGTCAATGGATCTAGCCCACCTTTCCTCAAACGCCCATCGAACGACATCTATCGCAGGATCCGGCGGGCGGAAACCCTACTTGCCTGATGTGCGCCCCAGACTTGAGAATGCGCTGCCGGTTGTGAGGGTTGTGAATTCCTTCATCTTGCGACGACAGACGCGGCGGCAGTTTGACGCCAGGGCGATGGGCTGGATTCTTGGGAGCTTGCCGAATCTTGAGCGTTTGGTTGTATGAGCCGTGGCGAGAGTTTGAAATGTGGTATGACTTTGTTGGTGTGTCTCGTGAGTATCAGCATGGCTACTATTGTGACACCGGTATGTCCCTCCTTTTTATACTTTCTCTTCTTTTATTTTCTTGATTTCATCAGTTTCCTCCCTCTTGAACGTCAGCTTTCAAAGCCCGACTTGCTGATAGCCTAGCACCTGAATCGCAGAATACCTGGCCCACTTCTTCCCAGCCTTACACAGCTCCCTGAAATTCCTTTCTCTATTCGAAGACTTCAACGAAAGGCTGGATGAACTCATTCCCAAAAGTCGATTCTCCATGGAGCGTCCCGTCCCGGCAGAGCGGATCCGGACGCCTTCTCCCTACATTGGCGCCGCATTAGCATCCTATAGCAGGACCCTAGAGGGCCTCTTCGCCTCGTACATTATTGATGCGTACGACTTTATCAATGCGTGCAAAATGGAGTGGACATGGGATCGCCTCACGTCACTGTCGCTGACGTCCCGCCTCCTGCTCTGGCCTCACTCCACAGAAGCGAAGGACATGCTGTTCAAGGCGGCGGCTGTAGCTCTCCGGATGCCCAAGTTACAGAAAATGGAGATTTGGTACGGCATGGCGGGCACAGCGGGTGTTTTCCGATACGAGATCAAGGCAAGTTTGGCAAAGGTGGTGTGGCAAGGGACGGAGCACTTGGATATCGAGGCGAGGACGGTGGCGGTATGGAACGAAGTTGGTATGTTTCATACGGGGAGGGATGCTCGTGGCTGGGAGTCTCAGCGGCTGAATCAGGAGATGATCAAGACTCATGGCGATGCTATTTTGGAGCTGGGGGTGAGCAGGAGTGCGGTTCATCCGTTGTCGTTGGCACAGATTTGCAGGGAGAGTGACTATAGGATATGCCATTGGGGCGACATGTAAATGATGTGGCTTAGCTATACAGACTCGGAGACGGCTCTCGGCTCCGTCATGCGGCTTTGGTATGCCTTGCTGCTGAGGTTGTCCTAACTATGCCTGCAGTCAAGCCCATAGCGTGCTACTGCATAGAGACACTTTAGCTTTCTAAGCCACTTAGATTACCAGTATTCGTAGAGGAGCATCACGTTTGAGTTACATAGTCAATACGAAGAATTTATTTACAGCTCGATTTAGTATAGACAGACTGTTCGTCTTGTTTTGTTTTGTAGTATTACATTGTCATCAATTGTAACGAGCCGTCCATGCCTCTGTACAATTGCTTCAAGCGTCGACTTAACGCTTGATCTACCACATACTAGTTATATAGGATTTATTTCCTTGATGAAGCTGTGTTTCCTTTGATGTGATTGAACACTGAATACTCGCGATCCTGTTGTTCCATACGTCGCTTTAAATCCACATTTGCCAAGTTTTGCAATGTCAGTAAACGACATAATTCGAACCACACTACCTAATATGTAGTAATTATAAATATATAATACACGCTGGACTCACATTACCTGTCTTTATACTACAGACGCTACTAATAATACCCTTTCTCAAAGTCTTCCATACCCCAGGGTAAGTCGCTAGCCCGCCACAGCACGTAATACCTCCCTCCCCATTGGCGCGCATTCAGCGGGGCGCCGCAAGCCTCCCGCAGCCTCGCATCGAAAAACTTCAAAATTTCAGTCTCAGTCTCCAACTGTTTTCCAAGCTCCCTCCCGCCTCGACTTTGCTCACGGACAATCATTCGCGTGGCACCGTACCCTGCGCCGATGAGGAGCATATTCTCCCTCTCGCGACGTCTCATCCCTCACACCGCCCTGCCAAAGACGCCTAGTCCTACACTTCGACGCTCCTTCGCTATGGCGTCGCCGCAGCCTCATCTTCAGGCCGCCGTCTCGACAGCCGTCCCAGACGCCCTCAATGGGTCCCAGAACCACCCTACAAACACTAACGAGAGCACACCTCCATCCAATGGAGCCAATGGCACCACCAACACCAACCCTAATCCCAACAAGAGGCAAAACCCCACTGGCGGCAGCAAATTCGCCAAGCAAAAGAAGACCAAGCGCGAAAAGAACATCACCGAAGGCTCCTCCGAAGAGGTCCTCCGTCATGACATCCGCGCCCTCCTCGCCTCCCAGGCCGACGTCCCAGCCGAAGAAGACTCCACCCTCCCCGAAGAAGGCGCCGAGACTGACGTCCAGGTCATGGAGCTCTCCTCCACGGGCGACGGCCTCGCCATGCGGCCTGGCTCGAAACAGGTTTATGTCGTGCCGTTTACGGTCCCCGGCGATACTGCCCGAGTCAAGGTCTACCGACATCTGCACAACGACAAGCAACCTCACACCGTGGCCGACTACGTCTCCATCGTTACGCCGTCCCCTCTGCGCGACGATTCCCGTATCCAGTGCAAGTACTTTGCCTCGTGCGGCGGCTGTCAGTTCCAGATGCTGGATTACCAGGAGCAGCTCAAGCACAAGCGGCGCATCGTCGAAAAGGCGTTTGCAAACTTTGCAAACCTCCCCGCGGAGCTCATCCCCACCGTGCAAGACACAATCGGCAGTCCCCTACAGTATGGCTACCGCACGAAGCTGACACCGCATTTCGATGGCCCGCCTGGCTTCCGGCCCAGCAAGCGAGGAAAGAACCCGCGTGTGCCATTCCCCGCGTGCCCGGACATTGGATTCATGCAAAAGGGGAAGCGCAAGGTCCTCGACATAGAAGACTGCCCTATCGGAACCGAGGCAGTACGGCTGGGCATGACGCGCGAGAGGGCGAGGATGCAGAAGGACTACACAAACTACCAACGCGGGGCCACACTCCTCCTCCGCGAAAGCACAAAACGCAATCCCAAGACAGGACAAGATACCTCGGACGACGAGCCCCTGCCTCCCTACACCGTCAAGACCGAAACAGACGCCTTCACCGACATCAAGTCCTGCGAGACAGACTCCAAGGCCACGACAACGGAATACATCACCAACCACGTCTTCACCAACCCAGCAGGCTCCTTCTTCCAGAACAACAACTCCATTCTCCCCGTCTTCACATCCTTCATTCGCGATAATGTGCTCCCTGCCTCGGGCGGCATCAAGTACCTGATCGACGCATACTCCGGCTCCGGCCTCTTCACAATTACCCTATCATCTATATTCCAGCGATCAATCGGCATCGACATCGCCGCCGACTCTATCGCCTCCGCACGCAAGAACGCCGCGCTGAATGGCCTCAGCGACGACAGATGCGAATTCATCGCCGCAGACGCCGGCCAGCTCTTCCAGAGCGTGTCGTCGTACCCCCCCGACGAGACAGCCGTCATCCTCGACCCACCTCGCAAGGGCTGCGATGAGAGCTTCCTGTCGCAGCTCAGGCGGTTTGCGCCGCGGAGGATAGTGTACGTGAGCTGTAACGTACACACCCAGGCGAGGGACGTCGGCGTTCTCGTGCGGGGGGAAGGTGAGGGTGCGAGGTACGAGATGGAGAGTCTGAGGGGGTTTGACTTCTTCCCGCAGACGGGGCACGTGGAGGGCGTGGCGATTTTGAATAGGTGTGATGAGGTGGTTGAGAGTGAGAAGTCATAGGTGAAAATGTAGATTTTATGTGTTAATCGTTGGTGACGGCATAAATTTACACGTCTGGAGTGGCTCATTTCAGGGATATATAATTGAAAGGGACAATTTGTCATCGTGCATTATGTTTGACACTCAATATACTACTCAACCGTTCAACGTTGAAAGAAATTGCAGAACCTCATTACCGCTTCATATAATGACTACTTTTGCCCCAACAATGCCTTCAGCGCTTGGACTGTGATCTCTAGCACCTCAGGTCGCCTGCTCAGCTTAAGGCACTGCTTCAGCTTTTCTACGCCGTCCTCATCCACAATCTTCTGCCGTGCAAGCTGCCCCGTTTCCCCCGGTGCCTCCGTCATGTTGGAAATCGTGACCACACCGCGGTGCCGCAGGTCCTCGTCTGCATCAACACACATTCCTAACAGAACTTTCACGCCCCGCTCCCTCTGCACTATGCCCCGGACCACTTCTTCGAAACCAGTCAGAGAAGCCAGTGCACCACCGGCTGCACTTCTGGTCCCGTCGTCTTCAGCGTCAGCGAGGGCGAGCAGGATGTGTAGGCGGCTCTTGGCTTGTGGACTGCCGTCTGCGTAGAGGGCCACGCCCTCGGGGGCTTGCATTAGATTGCATATCAACTCGACGGCAGCCTTGGAAACGAGGTGATTAGACGAGAGGAGCTGCTCTTCCACATGCGGCCAGGCGGTGCGAATAATGGTGCGGCGGGTGTCTTCGTCTTCCAAGGATGCCAGGTTGGTGAGCGCCATGAGGCCCTCGAATGTGGGGAGGAGGTCGCGCTTCTCGGCGGCCGGGTCCGGAGGAATGATGGATACCAAGGGCCGTATGGCTACGTTGGCGGGATAGGATCGGTTGCCACCGAACACGAGTGCTGGGTTGGTGCTGATGAGGATTCGTGCCAACGCATGTGCTGCTGACCGGCGAACGGCCACTTCGCTTTCTGGAATGGTGGTCCAGGCCACGAGAAGTAACTTGATGGCCCCCTGCTGAGCGAGCGAGCCGCGGAGGTTCTTGGATACGGACAGAGAGTGAATGATGGAAATGACGAGAGATAAAGACGCGGGAGAGCCGTCTTTGCTGTGAGTGACTAGGACGGGCGTGAGCCCGACGTCAAAGACGGCTTTGCAGCGCTTGGCGACGTGGTCATCGTCGTCGAGCTCGTCAGGGGTAGGGAGCTTGCCGGCAGCATCGGCATATGCCTTGAGCTGGGTCAGTCTCTTTTCTTCCTCTGTCAGCGCCGGCCGGTATCTGGTCAGGTTGAGGAAGATGCTGAGGGCGCCGTATGTAGTTGGTGATCTGGGTTGGGCGTCGGCAAGTGTTTGGACGAGCTTCTTGAGCAGTGGTGTGTTTGCCGCGACCTTTTCCTTTATCTTGGGTTGTAGGGATGCGTAAGCGAGCCCTTCGATGGAGTGCTGTCGGCCGTGATCTTCGTCGCGTAAAATCATGTTTGTAAATAAGACAGAGAGATCTTCGATGCTTGTTACCGCGGGTTCGATTCGAGATTGGTTCGGGTCATTCGAGGGCTTAGGCGGGACAGCCTTGAGTCTAGGTCAGTCAGCCATCATGACGACAATTCAGGAGCACGATGCTGTGAGGATACAAGCAAGGGGGGGGGGGGGGAAGCTTACTCTCAGCTTGGCCAGGATGACGGCCGCGAGATGCTGGACTTGCTCCGAGTGTCTCCTCATGGAAATGGAACCGTCCTCGCCTTGGACCTTGGGGTCGGCATTGTCGCTGCGCAGGTTACCGGTGGGGTCCTGGTCAACCACCTCCTCGAGCCACTCGACGCAGTACTTCTGGATAGCCTCGCGACAGTGTGAATTCATGCATGCCGCACTTAGCATCTCCAGGCAAGCGGTCTCGACTTTTCGACTCTTCCACTCCCTCCGCATGAGAGGCCCCAGAGAGACGAGGAAACCTTCGTTGAGGAACAGCTCTGCGGTGAGGTCGGGGACAATGGGAAAAGTGGCCGAAGCAACACAAAAGGCAACAATGTAGTCGTCATAGGTGCCTCTCCCTACGCGCTCAAAGAAGAAAGCCGAGAGCTTCTTGGACCCATCTTCGCCAGCCGCACGCATATAAGCAGAAGTGGCGAGGGTAGCGTGGCCGCGGACGACTTCGGGCTGTCTCATGTCGAGGTAGCAGAGGACGGTATCGACGCAGTCGCCATCGATGACGGAACAGACGGTCTTGTGGCTCTTGTTCTTTTGCTGCGCCTCGGCATCGTCGGTCAGCAGCTTGGTGAGCTGATCGAGGTCGCGGCATGTCTCCTCGTCCTCCTGGCCGCCTTCCATGAGGCGGGCGAAGACGAGGAGGGTCTGGTCCTCGAGCGACGCCGTTGAGCCAGACTGCCGCAGCGTCTCGGCGGCGGTGGCCATGGCGGACGTCGTGATCAGATGGCGGGGTTGGGTTGGTCGGGAGAGCTTCGACGGCTGGCGTTGGTTGGATTCGACGGGCTAACGGCGCCGTTTGGATGAAACCGTCTGGAAGTTGGCAAAAGAGAGATGTGGGTGAGACGTAACTCAAAAACAAAACTTAGTCGGAAAGAAGCATATTTGGGGAGACGCCATGGGCACGACCACTGTAGACAGCTGAAGCGGGGCAGATCTTGGTACCCACGTCATATCGATACGGCGGATACCAGATACAAGCTGACAGGTTACTCTGTACAGATGGTACAGAGGTACAAGTGACAAGAAAGACGTAAGTGAGGATGCCAAGATACTTCTATTGCTTTTTATCGCGTACGCCATGCGTTTTCATCCCACTGATCGGTCCTTTTTAAGCAGGTGTAATTTCTTGTGTAACTATCCTTATCAAGGTTGACGTCTTTAAACGCTGAGTGAACAAGACTCGAACTAGTAGTTCTGGAAGACACTGTCAAACGACCATGGTAGCATGGCGCTGGGTGTAATGACATTGATACCCGACGTTTGCATTCTTCGTGAATCTATCAGTGTGTTAAAATGCGCATCTCGTGTGAGACTTGTCTCTGTCGCAGCATGGACGGGCATCAAAAGTGAGCCGTTGAAGGCGTTCCGCGTCCTTCCAGGGCTCGAAATGATCACAACGGCCCAAATGATCTACGTGGGACCGCGATGGAAGGCAAGTTCATGGGCTTGTAAATGCCTCGCTGGAAAAGCGGGCGTGCTTTTGGCACGGCAGCACTGGTCTCGAGTAACTGCTTCAGTGAGCGCATGGGAGCTCAGAGCATCCCCTCGGGTGAATGAAGTGCTTCTCCGTGGAATCGTGCGAGTAAATAGTGCCCGTGATGGTTCATCTTTTGGTCGTAAGCAGCGCTTGTAATATGCATTGTCTACCGATTCGTACCAAACCAGCGTCTTATGCCCAGCCGCCTGTCGAATCGCTGAATTGCCGTGCAGTCTTGGTGCTTCACGAGCTATCAGGACAGCCTGATAATGGTGCCACTGCCTCATTCCATCTTCAATACGCCGCTGGGCTTCCACATGGGATCAACATACTTGTCTGCTGTGTCAAGAAAAGCCAGACGCGGCCCTGTCATTTCGTCCCTTCCGCTCCGGTGAGAATCAATTGTGCTGGGGGATCAGTCGGTAAGGACGTCTTTTGCTTTGAGCTTGGTGAATGACGGTGAAAGAACAATGGTTAGTCGAGATTAGTATGTAGCAAACCACCTTTGAAAGTGCCCTCTGGTGTCCGCTGTTGGGACCTGAACAAGGAAACCTATTCGCCACCTGTTAACATAATAACATGGGCTACCAATGCATTTCAACTCATACCTCTGTGCATGCTCTGGACTCTAACTCGCAGCATTTCTATTTACGGCAAGAAAGTAGTCGTAGGACCGTCCACTGAAGAGGCAGAAAGATGAAATGAACGGTGCCCAAGGTACCTATGTACCTGAGTCGCCAGGCAGTTTGAGCTACATGGTTCTGGGGTACCTTTATCTATATCCACACATCTTTACGCCCATGGAGCAGTCATCAGTACCTAGTTTGTTTGTACTGGTGGGATGGAGGAGGGGTCAAAATTTATTTCTGGCACAACCCCACCAAGGCGATAACTTTTATTTTTCTTTGTCGAGCCTATTGAATATTTCTGCCTCTCCGAAATACCGCCGCGATAGTCTGTCACTGAGCAAAGGACAAGAGGAGGACAGGCACAGAATATATATACACTGCTTGCATCGGTCAATCACTCAAGGCAGCCATGTCAAAGCGCACTGCCAACGCCGACAATGGCGACGGGCCCCGCAAAGGCGGCAACCGCCCCGAGGCGATGGAAATGGACCTCGACGAGAACCCCAGCTACAAGGAAATGGGCGAGTTTGAAGACGAATTCGAGGACGAGTTTGAAAGTGAGGACGAGATTCTGGAGGCTGGAGTCGATGGCAGACCTGATGCCGAGAGGGAGGCGGAGGAGAAGGCCGCAGGTAAGAAGTCTCCCACAGTCTGAACTGGAAATTACGTTTCTGCTGTTGAAAAAAACAATCGTATTCGTGTTCTGGGATGGATGCCCTGACTGAGAGTGGGAGATGGCTAACAGGACCAGCCGCCATGGAGGTAGACCAGGGCACATTCATCGTCGGCCGTACCAAACTCGAGCCTGGACAGACCCTCGCCCCCGATCTCAGCACGTACGAGATGCTGCACAACCTGAGCACGCCCTGGCCGTGTCTGTCCTTTGATATCGTCCGCGACTCGCTCGGCAACGACCGCAAGGCATACCCCGCCACCATGTACACCGTCGCTGGCACCCAGGCCGAGTCTGGGAGGGCGCAGGAGAACCAGCTCATGGTCACCAAGTTCAGTGGCCTCAGCCGGATGAACAAGGACGATGATGAGGACTCGGACTCGGACGACGATGACGACGGCGAGGACTCTGATCCTATCCTGGAGAGCAAGGCCATCCCCCTCACCTCGGCCACCAACCGCATTCGCGCACACCAGATTCCCAGCCAAGAGCCTGGCCGACCGCCCACGACCTTGACCGCTAGCATGACTGAGTCGTCCAATGTCTTTATCCACGATGTCACGCCCCACCTGGCCTCCTTCGATAACCCCGGAACCACCATTTCTGCGCTGCAGAACAAGCCTATTTCCACAATCAGGGCGCACAAGTCTGAGGGCTATGCCGTGGATTGGTCTCCTACAGTTCCCGGCGGTAAGCTGCTGACGGGAGACAACGACGGCCTCATCTACCTCACTTCGCGCACCGACGGCGGAGGCTGGGTGACGGATAACAGGGCATTCCAGGGCCACACCAGCAGCGTAGAGGAGATCCAGTGGTCGCCCTCGGAGCAGTCCGTGTTTGCGTCTGCTTCCAGCGACGGAACCATCCGTGTCTGGGATATCCGCTCCAAGTCCCGCAAGCCGGCAATCTCAATGCAGGTCTCCAATGTGGACGTCAACGTCATGTCCTGGTCTCGACAGACGACACATCTCCTAGCGTCCGGTGCGGACGACGGCAGGTGGGGTGTCTGGGATCTGCGACAGTGGAAGGCAAACGATAGCACGCCGCAGCCCGTGGCCAGCTTCGACTTCCACAAGGAGCAGATTACGAGCGTGGAGTGGCATCCCACCGACGACTCCATCATGGCGGTCGCGGCTGCGGACAATACGGTGACGCTGTGGGATCTGGCTGTGGAGTTGGACGACGAGGAGAGCAAGGACACCGCTGGCGTCAAGGACGTGCCGCCGCAGCTGCTGTTTGTGCACTATCTGAAGGATGTCAAGGAAGTGCACTGGCACCCGCAGATCGCGGGCAGCTTGGTGGCCACGGGAGAGGAGTTTAGCGTCTTCCGGACGATTAGCGTTTAGGAGCATTGGTTAATGATGGTTTGTACATATGACGATGTGTTGAATATACCATGAAGAGACGCCGCAGTTCCCGCTGATGTGTGTACACTGTACGATCCTTTGCGACGATGCTTAGGTGATCCTCTCACCAGATACTAACGGCCGAAAACACCAGACCGCTATTTCGTGACCTCGACAGTAAAACCCACAAGCTAACCGCCGTTCTTTGCTCCCACTAACAATAGTTTGCTCGACACTTACCGGCACTTGGCACTTCCCGGCACGAGGTTGTGTTGGGGTTTGAAATGTCGTGAATGCTAGTGCATCAAGGATACATCGGCGTGCGCTAGTCTCTCGTCTCTACTATCCGATGTCGTCTATCTGGGCATCACAGGGTGTCCTGTATAGAGTGATACCCGTAGCTACGCACACTTTGAAGGAGTAAACCCCGTCAGTGTGTGGGTACCGTGATCCTGCTCGAAAACGGGTGTGGCGTTCCATCCCGCGCCGAGATACACATCGCAGCTTACTCCAACCGCATCGACCTGTAAATAGCCTTGGAGGATTAGGTCTTTTTTTTGGGAACTACGCCGTCTTCGCGACGGTAATCTTGCGGAAGGACGAATGGCCCAAGATGAATGAGGGGGAGTGCCGTTTCTTGCACGGGGTGATGCTGTACATGAGCGAGGCGATATGCGTATCAGCCGGTTGAACCGGATTGGTCCACGACCGGGATGTGAACTGGCTCTTATCGGCGATGCCATTCTCGGCCATCAAGGTGCAGGTCATATATTAGGCACTGCGCATCCTGTGTGGCCATGAGTTGTACACGTCGATTGCCCGTCTGTTCCGCTAGTCGTAACCATAAGTATTCTACAAGGCCGCACCCCCCAATGCGATTCCGGCCCAAACTCCACGTCCGTCCTCCACTTCATTACTTTTCACCATCGCCCTTCGCCCATCCGCTCATCGCCACGGTTCCCTACTTCTCCAGTGGCCCATCGATGATGTGCACCTTGACAACCGTTTCGGCCGACTTGGCCGCCGCGCCGACCAGCTCCATCGCATCCGTCGCCCTCTCCAGCTCAAACTCGTGCGTCACCATGGCGTCCAGCTTCTCGGGCGAAATCAGCTTGCCCTCCACGGCTCGGATCGCCGCCGGCCAGGTGTCAAAGTAGCGGTTTGTGAAGAGCAGCTTGATTTCCGCAAACGACAGGTGCATGAACGGGATGTTGTTGATCTTGGCCTTGGATGATACGCCGACGACGTTGATGGTGCCGCCCCGGCGGACGGTAAAGGCAGCGGTGGAGATGGACGACTCGATGCCTGTGCACTCGAGGACCAGGTCCGGCATGTCATACTCGTCGCGGCCGCGGCTCAGCGGGTTGTATCCGTCGCGGGCGAAGAGCTTTCGGACGCCCTTGCCGTTCTCCTCGGGGGTGGCGCCGACTTGGACCTGGTATGTCAGGCAGTTTGGCTCAAACTTCTTGGCAAAGTCCAGCCTGGACTGGTCGATGTCGGTGATGACAATGGGATGGGCGCCCGACGCGCGAGCAACCGCCATGGTGAAGAGACCGATGGGTCCGGCGCCGAAGATGGCAACGGGGGTGCCGACGTTGATGGGGCTGATGCGGAGAGCGTGCATGGCGACGGAGATGGGCTCCAGGAGAGCCGCCGTCTTGAAGCTGACGCTGTCGGGGAGCTTGTGGACGGCGGAGGCGGCGTGGGCCTTGAAGCGCTGACACGTTCCCGAGTAGGGGTACATGCCTGCGAAAGCGACGTCCTCACAGAGGTTGTAGCGTCCGTTGACGCAGAGGTAGCATTTGGCGCAGGGGACGCCGGGCTCAATTGCGACGCGGTCACCTGGGGGATGTTAGAATGATGGTGTTGACGTGGTGGGTGGGGTGTGAGGCGAGTCTGAGGGCAACTCTCCCAACTCACCAATCTTCAGGTGCTCAACTCCCGGCCCCAGCTTGATAACCTCTCCCGCAGCCTCGTGCCCGAGGATGCACTCGTGCTCGACGGCAAGATCACCAATGTTTCCATGGCGCCAGAGATGCAGGTCGGAGCCGCAGATACCGGTGGCGCGGACGTGGAGGAGGACCTCGCCGGCGGTAGGCTCAGGTATGGGGGCCTCCTCGATCTTGATCCTGTGGTCGGGGGTGACGACGAGGGAGGGGTTGCGGTGGTTGGCCATTGTGACTGTGTGTGTCGGCTCTGTTTGCGTTGTTGTGAGAGACATGGCGGAGGAGTGAGGAGAGGCGAGGATGAGGGGTGATATATGGGCCAGGTGAGTGAGGTTGAGTGGCAGTGAGGATGTGTGATGCGTGACACCGTTGATTTGTACCACGCAATCAATGCAATCGACCAAGTCTCACAATGTCGAGAGGGAAGAGGGTGAGGATGATGAAGGCGATGAGGACCCAGATGAGATGTGCGGGGAGACATGGTCAAGTCATACTTATACCAACGCCCGCTGGGGACAGAGTACAACTACGGAGCAAGCTATCCCATCAAGTGCCCCTCATATTCGGAGGATGCTGTCCATAAAATGGAGTGTCGAGTCTGGAGCAGCACTAACAGCGACAGCCATGTGTGTCGTGAATTGAGACCGGGCCAAGTCGACATCCGCACACGCCCGCCTCACACACCAAGATGCACCGAGCTGCAACAGGCACGACCTACCCCAACCAGAGCCTCCGCCAACCCGCATTGCCCCCCCAAACCCCATTCTCGGCATTCTGCAGTGTGCCGTGGCGGGAATCCTGACAAGAGGTGTTGCGAGGTGGTCATCCAGCGACGTCTTGCTCGGGTTGCCCTTCTCGGCTAAGGGCATCGCCACTCGACTAACACGGCGCTGATGAATCCGGCTATAGTCGAAAAGTGGGAGAGCCGCGCCCGTCGCCCCTCCGTTTAGCTTCCGCGTCTAACGACCCAGCGTAAAAACAGGGACGTCGCGGGAGTGAATATGACAATTTCTTTTGTGTCGGTCGTGTGACGCGTGTGAATGCGGGCGCGTATGGAGTGACAATGGGCTGAGATGCGCTGGGATTGTGTGATGTGCTGGGAAGATGCGGTTTGGTTGGATGTTGTGATTAGGGGCGCTGTTGACAATGACTCCTCTCCCAAACGCTCCATCTGCTCCATTTGTGCCCTTTCTTCAGCGTCCATTTGAACCGTGTTCTCGATGGCCTGACAAGCTTCAGGGTCCTGTCTGCATCTTGGGATCAACAGGGCCCAGTGGGGTGACAAGGTCCGTAGCCAGCCAGCATGGGATGGGACGCGAGAGGTCAGCTATAATTGGCATTGTCAACCGCAGAATGGAGCACCTCGCTGCCAGCCACGGCCTGACAAATGCTTCATTCAACCAAGCCTCGACCGTTATGCTTCTTGACTGTGCCTGGTCCGTGTCACCAGCCTCTTTAGCCGGCGGGCAAGACGATGACGGCTGCGTTCCATGCACGTGGGATCTGGACACGAGCGATGCTCGTCAAGGGTGGTCTCACAGACTAGACGATTTGATGTACGATAGATTATCTGGTATATTATGCCGTGCAGGCCGAGCACAAATTGAGCGTGCCAAAGGTGTGTCTGTACTCACCTGTCCTAGGCGCAGACGCCTGACTGTAGTAGGTAGAGGTAGACCCATGCACCTGCAAGTACCCCTCTCGGTGAGCATGATGCGAGCCCACGTCGAATCATCCAGACCCAGCCCTCTCCCTATTCACGACATGGCATCCATGCACTGCACTCCATCAAGCATCGAAGCTCCCTCACAGCATCCGTGCTGAGCCCTCGGTAAATCTCCAAATTCGGAATTTACCCTCTTCTCCATATTACCACGACCCCCAGCTTCGACTGAGAGCGTGTGGGGATGTCGACGAACCAGCGGCACCTCGGTCAGCCGAAAGAGGTCATCCGGTTGATTGAGCGAGTGCTAACCCTAAGCTAGGCTATTGGCAGCGGGCGCTGGGAGGTGAGCAACGCGCGCGACCGGGTTCCATGGCAAATCCACGGTTGAATGACGGTTCTTGGAGTCGAAGCGACTGTCTCTGATATGGGGTTGTCATATTTAAGCTTGGTCCCCGGGCGCTGCGTGTCACAAATTCTCTATTCTCTGCCCGCTGCCCCTGGCTGCCTGGATGACGGGACTGTACAGATGGCTACCCACGCCATGACGGTTATCGTGATGATGCACATCGATGCACCTTCCCCCCAAGCCGTTGATCGGCAGCCGCGCAATCTGGTCCCATGGCCAAGGCGATAACAGCTGTTGCAGTCGAAGCCGTGCGTGACTGGCTCGCGGAATCTCGTATGCACCGTAAGGGTCCAATGCAACAACGCCCATCCGCAACAAGTGCTGTGGTTCGTTGAGCCACCACTGACTGGCCTCGGATTGATTGCGTACCGCACCACGGCACAATGATGTCGTCGTCGATTTCAGTCGTCTTGCATCGCCTGTCCAAGCCGTCGTCTTCACCACCAAGCACATTTTCAGGTGGCGCAACCTTGCTGTCGGCTCGGTGCGGGGTACAGGTGCGACCGCGTGCCCGCTGGCACCTGCATTCAGAAATCACAAGTCAGGCGGTGCCTTATCTTGCAGGCAGGGACCCCAGCAGGTTCGGCGGCGAGCCCGTAATTAGCGAACGCCTTAGCGGACTCGTACCGACCCCTTAGCGAGCCCCCTATCAAGTTTTCGCTGCTGGCCATGGCTGTTATCAGCCAGGCGGCTGCGTGGGTGGCTCGTTCGCCCTCCAGCCCCCGGGGCCTGGGCGCTTCTAGCGCACCTTCCACCGCGACGTCCCCTGTCACCGATAGGCCGTAGCCCCTGTAGATGCCCACCTCCAGCACGTGAGTCCAATCATCGGCGCCCTCCGCGCGTTGCCAAGTTTCATCCCAAGGATCGCTATCTGCCAAACGCCCTCGCATTGATTTCCCCACGTTTTGAGGCTCCATAAGCTTGTTCAGCCGGTTTTTATTTTGGTTACCTAGGTGTGTCTGACGCATCGCTGCTGGCTGTCTCGACGTCGTACGTGGCGATAGCATCAGCTGGCATCCTCGCTACTCTTTCGCATCATCCCGTCCTTGCTGAACCTCTCCATTGACGACGCCGTCAGCCGAGGTGGAGCTGCATCTCCCGACAGCTTCAAATCCAGCAAACCCTCACGCGACAAGCCCGACGTCCCGTCAAAATGTCTCGACGAGGTTCCACCACCGCCGACCAGGCCCTCGCCAGCCTGGGCTACAAATCCGAGCTCCCTCGTAACTTGGGCATGCTCAGCGTGCTCGGCCTGTCCTTCGCCATCATGGCCGTCCCGTTCGGTCTGTCCACCACCATGTACATTACCCTCACGAACGGCCAGTCCGTCAGTGTCCTCTACGGCTGGATCCTCGTCTCCCTCATCTCCCTCTGCATCGCCGCGTCCCTCGCCGAGATCTGCGCCGTGTATCCCACCGCGGGCGGCGTTTACTACTGGTCTGCCATGCTGAGTTCCCGCGAGTGGGCGCCGCTCGTCAGCTTCATCGACGGGTGGTTGACGCTCGTGGGGAACTGGACGGTCACGCTGTCTATCAACTTCTCGGGTGCGCAGCTCATTCTCAGTGCCATCTCCATCTTCAACGAGGACTACGTCGCCAATGCGTGGCAGACGGTCTTGTGCTTCTGGGCCGTCATGCTGGTCTGCGCCCTCGTCAATGCCTTTGGCTCGCGCTATCTCGACCTCATCAACAAGCTGTGCATCTACTGGACCGGCGCTAGCGTCCTCATCATCATTGTCACCATGTTGGTCATGGCGCCCGTCCGTCGTTCGGGGGAGTTTGTCTTTGCCCACTATGACACCTCGGCAAGCGGCTGGCCAGCAGGATGGTCCTTTTTCGTCGGTCTGCTTCAGCGTATGTTCCCTCCTCCCCCTTGCCCTCCCTTTCCACACTGTTCCGTGTATATCCGGATACGGCTTTAATCCCTCAACTAACGTGCCCAGCCGCCTACGTCCTCACGGGCTATGGCATGGTAGCCGCCATGTGCGAGGAGGTGCAGAACCCCGAACGCGAGGTCCCCAAGGCCATTGTCCTGTCCGTCTTCGCCGCCGGCGTCACGGGCCTCATCTACCTCGTGCCCCCTCCTCTTCGTCCTCCCCGACGTAGCCACCCTCCTCAATGTGGCCAACTCGCAGCCCATCGGCCTCCTCTTCAAGATCGTCACCGGCTCCGCTGCCGGCGGCTTCGGCCTGCTCTTCCTCATCCTCGGCATCCTCATGTTTGCTGGCATCGGCGCACTCACCGCGGCATCGCGCTGCACCTATGCCTTTGCCCGCGACGGCGCCATCCCAGGATACAAGATCTGGAGCCGCGTCAACCACCGCCTGGACATGCCCCTCTGGGCGCTCGCGCTGTCCACTGTCATCGACTGCGCCCTGGGCTGCATCTACTTTGGCTCCACGGCTGCCTTCAACTCCTT
Organism: Calcarisporium arbuscula; assembly: GCA_009828645.1. Classification (NCBI taxonomy): domain Eukaryota; kingdom Fungi; phylum Ascomycota; class Sordariomycetes; order Hypocreales; family Calcarisporiaceae; genus Calcarisporium; species Calcarisporium arbuscula. The sequence continues at coordinate 330,215 of WBSA01000019.1, forward strand.
CACCGGCGTCGCCACCATCTGCCTCTCGGCCTCGTATGCCGTCCCCGTCCTCGTCAACCTCGTGCAGCGCCGCAAGGCCGTGCAGCACTCTGTCTACCCCCTCGGCAAATTCGGTCCCATCATAAACGGCATCTGCGTCGTCTGGATCTTCTTCGCCATTGTCATCTTCTGCATGCCGGTTTCGCTGCCCGTCACCGCGGAAGGCATGAACTACGCGTCCGTCGTCTTCTTCGGGTTCGCCGCCGTGGCGTTTGTGTGGTACTTTGCGTATGCGCGCAAGAACTTTACCGGTCCGCCCGTGATGAAGGATGGGCAGCTGGAGGTGAATGTTGTGGTGGGCAGGGCCATGAGCGATCCACAGGAGGGTGATGCGGAAAAGGTTGCCAAGTAGACGGATACGTTATTCAATTTGCAGGCATACATAAAATGACATTACCTATCAGCAAAGTTTTTGGATAGTCTGACCCGCATCAACCGTCATATAAACCCAACCCAACTCTACCATCCATGTAATTAGCCAGCAGCGTCTACTCCACCACGGCCGTGCCCGCCTCCTCCTCCAGCCTCCGACTCTCCTCCCAATCTCCCAGCAGTCCCTTCGTCTTCCTATCAATTCTCTCCAACGCATCCCGCCCCAGCATCAGCCTCAGCACCTTGCCCTTCAATCGCCCGCCGGGCCCCTCCCCAGAGATGACCTGGAACATGTTCTCGACCGCCTTGGCCGGATCGCCCGCCTGCTTCCCATCCATGCTCAGGAATGTCGCGAGCGCCTTCCCCGCCACCTTATCCCGGTACTCCCCCGTGGGTTCCTTTGCCGGCTGATGCGCCGCGCCCAGGAAGTTCGTCCTGAAGGCCCCCGGCTCGACGATGAGCACGCGGATCCCGAACTCGGCCACCTCCTTTGCGAGCGACTCCGACATGCCCTCCACCGCGAACTTACTGGACCCGTAGGCGGCGCCGGCGGGACCGGAGTCTTGGCCGCCCACGCTGCTGACGTTGACGATTAGGCCGGCGCGGCGGGCGCGCATGCCGGGGAGCACGGCCTGGGTTGTCCAGAGGGGCCCAAAGACGTTGGTCTTGTACTGGAGCTGGATTTCCTTCTCGCTGCGCAGGGGTCAGTCGTCCATATCGCCTCGCCGGTTATACAGCCTCGGGGGCGACTTACGTGAAATCCTCAAACGGCCCCAGGAGGGAGTAAGCAGCGTTGTTGACCAGGTAGTCAATCTGTCCGTATATGGCCTCCGCGGCCCGCACCTTGGCGACGATGCTGTCCCTCGACTCCGTCATGTCCAGCTCGATGACCTGGCCGCCATTGGCGATGATTTGCTCGACGGCGGCGGCGGACTTGGCCTTGCTGCGGACGGCGCCGATGACGCGGTGGTTTGCTTTCAGGGCGCGGAGGGCGAGGAGGCGACCGAGGCCGCTTGACACGCCGGTTATGAGCCACACGGAGGACATGGCGGTGGTGTTTCGCAGGGCTGGGTCTATTCTATGACTTATTGTGGTCAGGCAACGAGGCTCTGTAGTCGACAGTATACGCGATGTGCGCGCCCTTTTATATCACGGCGCCCAGACGAGCATTGCATCATTTCACATCTCCGATCGGCGTTTACGCTCTGGCGCCTGTACTCGGGTCTAGGGGGCCGGCGTTTAGGCGTCCGGCATCCCCACAGCCGGGATCGGGCCAGCAGCCGCGCTCAGTAAGCACTGTTCTTTGGGCGTGTTTTAATGCCCACTTCGGCGGTCTAGTTGTTGTGGTTTGCTGGGTGAGGCGATTCGGAGATAAGACATTGTGGGTATCTGGTGCGTTGGCGCGGGTTTAATGGGGAATAAGATGCCTCGGCGGGCAAAGCAAGAACGGGATCGTCGAAGTAAAGCAAATAGCTCATTTGCATCCCTTTTTGGCTGAGGCGATTGTGAGCATGATGTAAAGATGGAACTGAGGTGTCTGGCCAATTAGACAAGCTGTCGCTAATGACATGCAGGGTGCCATGCAGCGTCTATTCACCTATTGCTGGTTCCATTCTGGCAGCTTATGGCTGCAGGTTATCATCCATGGCCTGACTCTCCACTAAGTGGTATGCCTAGCATACGGCTGCATTCATCTGCGGACATCAATCGCATACGCTGTAACATACACGGCAATGCTCGTTGTATCGCGTCATCTTTGGTGCCCGTGAAATAGTCGATTGCGGTGCTTGGGGTCAAGTGCGTTTGATTTAGTTTCTATTAAAACACAACACCACGACATGCCTTGTTGACATGACTTGTAGAGGCTCCATCGCCTAGCATCTTGCAAATAAATTGAGCAGAGGGTATCATCACGTCGTGCACTTCCCATGCATCTTCCAATCTCGAAATCATCACGTCTTTCTGGTATCGACGGTGATGCCCCCCGTCTTGACGGTCACGGCCTTGATGCCCTTCATCACAAGCCACCCGGCGAGCAGAGAGTGCACCCACTTCCCCACCGCACTCTCCAGCAGCGTAGGCTTGTCGTCCGCCCTCCTCCACATCCACGTCTCATTCACAAACACTACTGCATCGGACGAGTCCGTGCCGTCGGCGCGCTTGGCTGGCTCCACGGCTGACAGGATCAGTCCTCGCGCGGGGGGTCCTCTGTATGACGGGGGAGCCTCTAGCGCCAGCTCCGTCCGCTCAGATAACCCTCCAGGCTGGGGGCTGTCGATGTGAGATACACGGTACACGCCGTTGACTATGTCGTTCTTTGCAAAGGAGAGCCGCTGAATCCAGTCTGCGTCAAATGTGTGCTTCATGTGCGCGTCGCCGATGCAGGCGCGGATAACGAATGCCTGGGGCGTCCAACTGAAGGCCCCATGCGTCGCCCGTAGCCACTGCTTCATCAGAGGAGACGGCTGGTCGGTGGCGTCTCCCGACGTCGTCACGTCCCTTGCCGTGTCTGGGGCATCGACATCATCGACGGTCGCAATTTGGCTGACATGCAGACTGGAGACGGGAACCGGGTGGGAGACCACCCGCTCGTAAGCCAAAACCCACTGCGACCCGTCGGATCTCACGTCTGCGGGGAGGCTGGCGGGTTCTGCGAGCGGGAGGGGAGTAGACGAGGCCGCGGCGGGTTGGAGAGCGCGAATTCCACCCAGGGAGGTCGTGTGCCTCGAGACCTGGCGCTTCGTGTACAGGACGTAGGCGACGGGCAGGGCGATGGGCAGGAGGGCGATGGCAACGGAGGCGCCCTGTGGTATGCGAGGATGGAAGGTCATCGTGGCGTGGCGCTGGTGACGATTAGGATGTTGGTGATGAAGTTGGTGGTGGTGCTTGCGTTGGCGGACGTCTACGAGTCCAGCTGGACTGAGCGGTACGAAGTACAAGTGAGTCACCAAGCAATACGATGCACACGAGGCAGCCCAAACCGCTCAACCCGGGATTGGCACGGAAATAAATGAATAGTTGGAGACACTGCCCTTTCTCATCGCCTGTGCAATTCTTCATCAGCAAATACAGGCAGGATGTGTATTGCCTCGTTCGCTAGTTGCACTGATGCTCGCACATTGACAGTGGGTACAGATCAGGCACTACCCAGTCAACCAGCCGCGTGGTGCTCTTCCGGCTGGATGACAGTGCATTAACTTAACCCACGACTGTCGCGTCAGTTGCTTGTTAGCGTGGGATGCTGGCTTGTTTGCCCGTCAGCCAACAGCCTTCCCTAGTTTCTGATGCTTGGCCCCTGAGACAATTGCCGGGGCGCGGAGTGACGGCGTGGCTGCAAGGGTGTAGGGGGGGTGAGACACGTGGATGGACGAGCTCTGGGCGAACACAAGATTGCCAAGTTGCATTACGCGTTTAGAGCGCCGTGACGATGGATAAAGCGAGAATGGGCGGAGGTGGCAGAGCAAAGCTGAGCGCATCGTTCAGAGGATGGCGTTTTTTACTTATTCGGAGTACGGAGTACGGAGAGCCTGCCCTGATGGCCAGCCCTACACCAAATTGGCTCCACTAGCTTCTACAGTGGATGCTCAACTAGCAGCGCAGGGAAGGCAGGGAGCAGTTATCAGGCCTTTACTGCGTATTTGATCAACTGGCTATCCACAACAGGCCCACTGTCCAGCGAGCGTGCAAGTCCCTACTCGAGGTGCACATTCCATTCGAGGCAGTGACGGAGCAGCCTCTTGCCACTCTCGACCTGCCCGCCACCGTCGTGCTTGCCTCCAATGTTGCGCCCTTGGCCAGTTGGTTGGTCACACAAGCGAGACAGAGTCTAGACCACATGGGGTCGATTTGCAACTCCCCAACCAGCCACTGCCTCGCCGTATTGAGTATCAGGGCCTCCCAGCGCCGGCACTCTCCAAGCGACAGCTCGCGTGCACTGGCGGCGCACGCATTACGGGCCTTGGCTGAGAGACCCCTCTCCGGGCGCATCCCACCATTCGCTCCCCCCAAGGCGCCCCTAGACCCCCTGGGCGCCCACAGCCTTGGCCGCTGACTGCACCCACTAAATCGACCTGTCCTCCGACGCACGTCCCCACCGACACGCACTGCCGTCACTGTCGTCCACTGCCGCCCCACCCTTCAGCGCTCTGCAGCGTATCGGCAGAGGCTTGTCTAAGTTTAAGCATCCTGCGGGCCCCCTGCTCCGCACAGGCACGCGAGCTAGCTTCGTCTCCACACGGTGTCCCGTCGTCCATCTCGCAGCGTGTCTGCCTCTTCTCCTCTACTTCATCTCCTCGGCCCTCCCTCTCTCCTCCAGCCGTCTACGCTCTTTAATGTCTTGGGAACCAGCTGGACTCGTTTCCCTGCGGTGTTCTACATATTCTGTGCCGTTGTTTTTGAAATCGGCAATACTTGTGAGAGGATAAGGGTGGGTGTAAGTCACCACCGCCACCCAACGGAGAGCCACGAGCACCAGTTCCCATCATCAACTTTGGGCGCATCATCATCGTCGTCAACCTCCCCGGCATCAATCCACCGTCAAGATGGGCCAGGATCCAGAGCTCGAGAGCGCTGCTCGCCACGGCAGCAACGACTCGTCCATTGTCGACAGGGACGAGGACGCCCACCTCTCGCTGTGGCAGGCCCTCAGCAAGTATCGGCGCATCGCCCTCTACAGCTTGGGCGTGTCCTTTGCCATTCTCATGTGGGGATACGACTTTGCCATTGTCGGCACTATTTTTGGCATGCCCAGTTTCCAGTACGTTGCTCTGTCTTGTTGATACTTGTTTTGCTTGCTCTGCTGGCTGGTTGCTCATGGGCTCTGCCAGCCCCCCGCTCTCCTCTCCTATCCCACCCTACTTGCTACGCTGTTCTACGTCGACGTGCTCACATCCGCAGACGAGACTTTGGCCAGAACTACCAAGGCAAATGGATCCTGCCCTCCATGTGGCTCGCCCTCTGGGACTTCATCGGCCCCGGCATGGCCATGGTCGGCGCCGTGACGGCGGGCTTCTTCCAGGACTGGGTGGGTCGTCGATCGTCCCTCTTCGTCGGCTCGGCATGCTGCGCCGGCTCCATCGCCGTCTGCTACGTCTCGAACCAGCCAGATGGCATCATCGCCCGTCGTGGCGTCTTCCTCGCTGGCAAGGGCTTCCAGGGCTTCGCCGTCGGCATGGTCACCACCACCGCCCAGACTTACCTCTCCGAGATCCTGCCGCCCATTCTCCGGGCCCCCATCCTCGCCGTCTTTCCCATTTTCGCGCTCGTCGGCCAGCTCATCGGAGCCGCCGTCATCTTTGCCAACCTCAAGACCGAGAACGGGTACATTCTCTGCTTCGCCTCGCTCTGGCCATTCTGCGCCATCCCACTTGTCATGTCGTTTGTCATGCCTGAAAGCCCCACGTATCTTGTCCGCAAGAACAAGGTGGCCCAGGCTCTCAAGTCCGAGACCAGGCTGAGTCCTCCTGGCGCTGACAACCGGCAAGCCATCGACGCCATTCAGCGCAACATCGATCACGAGCGCAGGTTCGCCCAGGCCACTTACATGGACTGCTTCAGAGGAATAAACCTGCGACGCACCCTGATTGTCATGTTTGCCAACATTCTACCCCAGATATTCGGTTCTCTCACTGCTCGGGAAGGCGAGCTACTTCATGCAGGTGGTCGGGCTGGACGCAAATCACAGTCTGATTATGCTGATTGTGGGTGTTGTGCTTGGGCTGGTCGCCAACGTCGTCAGCATGTGGATCATGTCGAGGGTTGGGCGCCGGAAGCTCGTCTTGCTCAGTCTCCCTACTCTTGCAGTGCTTTGGCTGTCCACGGGCATTGCGGGTTGCTTTAAGGGCACTGTCATGGTCTGGTGAGTTGCCGACCCAGATATTTGGAAGCGACTCTGCGTAGGATACTAACCACCAGCAGGTACACTACAGTCACCTTGATCGTCATCACCGTCATCAGTGGCCTATCCGTATGGCCCGTATCGTACGCCATCGGAGGAGAGACTTCGGCCATGCACCTGAGGTCGAAGGCTCAGGGCGTCGGCTGGCTGACGAGCGGCGGCGGCAACGCAGTCTTTGGCATTGCGCTACCTTATATCTTTAACCCCGACGAGGGCAATCTCCGAGGCAAGACCGGCTTTATCTACGCGGTTTTCTGCGCCATTGCGGCCGTTGTCGCATTCTTCTTCGTTCCCGAGCTCAAGGGCCGCACGGCGTCGGAAATCAATCGCATGTTTGAGCAGAGGCTGGATGCGAGGGACTTTGAGAAGTGGTACGACGGGTCCGATAGTTCCTGTCTGCGAAAGAGGACGACGACCCAGGACCAAGAGAAGATTTGACGATTTTGATATCCCACTGTATTTACCGTCTGCGCGAATCTACGTAGAATTATTCTTGGACATACACGAACACGTACATTGTTGCACCTCTGAACCTGCGTAGTGCGCTTGATAGATGGGGACGAAGCATTTGCTCTACTCTCTGCGCCAACTCACAGAGCATCTATAGTAACTGCCCAAATCCAAGTTCATTTCGCTAATACGTGGCGTCGCTAATAGATGTACTCAAAGTTCGGGTTCTCCTTGTCCGTCATGTCCCGAAACGCCGTGTTATTCAGCGCCTCATCCGCCGTCTCCCCGCTCAGCCTCATGTCCTCCCTCACCTCCTGCTTCTTGCGGTTCTCCCACTGGAAGGCGTAGCGGAAGACGAAAAAGAGGGCCAGCTCGATGAAGTTTGCGACGAGGAGGGAACCGATGCCGAGGTGGTACGAGGGCGCCTGCTCGGCCTTGTAGAAGAAGGGGCCGGCGATGTTACCTATGCAGGCGCCGAACCAGATCATGCCCGAGACGATCATCTTCTTGGACTGGCCGCCCGTGTTGGAGGTAATGAGGGAGAGGGAGATGACGAAGGAGGCTTGGTACGAGCCCGTCAGGTAGCTGGCGCCCGTTAGTACGGCCATGCATCGATTTGTCTGGACATCGTGGCACTTACAAGCAGATGAGCCGGCCGACGTACGCGTCATCCGGCGCGAGCAGGAACCCAAGTGCGCCGCAGATTGTGGGAACCATGAATATGGCACACACCCACGTGCGGCTGTTCCGGGGCATGTGCCTCTCCGCGAGGGCGCCCAGCCCAATCCAGATGACCACCAGCACGCCCTGCGGGATCCCCAGGAGCGCCGTGTGCAGGCGGTCGAACCCCAGCCCCTGGATGACGAGGGTGGAGAAGTTGGAGAGGCCCCCGTTGGGGATGTTGGCGACGAAGCCTAGCAGCGTGAACAGCCACGTCTTGTAATCGAGGTACGCCTCGCGGATCTGACCCCAGTTGATGACGCGCTGCTCGATGCCCGTCTGGTTGCGGCGCAAGCGGGCGATCATGAGGAGCTTCTCGTCGTGGGAGAAGGCGCCGAAGGTGCGGGGGGAGTTGGGGAGGAGGAAGAAGAGCGCCACGGCCCAGCCGGCGCAGAAGGCGCCTACCACGATGAACTCATAGCGCCATGGGGAGAGGGCGCCTTTGATGTGGCCGATGCCGTAGCCTGGGGGTGTTAGTCGGTGCGAGGTTGCATGTAGGAGTGAGGATGATGGATTGGGCGAAGATGATACATGATGGTCAAGATAAAGGAGACATGAAGGACATACCTATGAGACCGCCTCCCGCAACGCCAATCCCGTTCCACGCATACCACGCCGATATCCGCGACGGCTGCTCCTCACGCGTATAGTACATGGACGTGATGAGCATAAACGCCGGGTCAGCAATCGCCTCAAATGCACCGGACAGGACACGCAGGGCGAGCAGGCCACCGAGATTGCTCACTGCCGCCTGCACCATGAGCAGCGCGCCCCACATGAATATGTTGAAGGCGAGGTAGTACGCTGGCGGGCTGCGCTGCATGAGCAGGTTGGAGGGGATGGCCCAGAGGAGCCAGCCGAAGTAGAAGGAGGAGGAGAGCCACGAGTACTGCGTTCCGTGGAGGCTGAGGTCTTCCTTTAGGCCGAAGATGGCGGCGTAGGACAGGGTCGTTTTGTCGACGTACTGGGGATGTTAGCTACACTGGTCCACGAGACATGCCCTTTCATGACGGGTTTTGAGTATGTGGACTGCAGCTACGTACGTAGAAGAAGTAGCAAACGCCCAGCAAGGGCAGGATCCTCATGTCGAGCTTGCGCACGAGGCGCCGCTCATCGGCCTGGTCAATGGCATCGTCGTTGGGGTAGCGTTCGATGGCTTGGCGGTAGATTTCGGGGTGAGGCTGGTGGACGATGGTGTCTTGGAGCTTGAGGTCGTCCTCGAGGTGCTCTGCGTGGATGTCTGGCTTGTCTGCCATTATAGTGCATGTATGTGGGATTGGGTCTAGAGCGCAGACGAAGGATGGAGAAGAGTTGCCATGACTTGACACTTATATACCGGATAAAGTGATGGGCTGATGACGGTCTAATACTCGATGTAACAGTAGACATGCACCTACATTACACGCCTCCTACCATTTGCCGATGCCGACGTCGGTCGGAAGTAGCCTACAGAGGGGTACGAATATTCTACCGAAGAACCGAAGAGCGTGCAAACTGGGGAACGTGTGCGGGGAGAATCCGGGGTAACACCTCCACTGCGTTGGGTGTTGCGATTGTGTAGCTAGATTGAATGTGGGCTGTGGCGTCGTGAGGTGAAAGCCGTCTTGGCCGGCATGTCGAATGACTCGCACTTACACGCTCTGCCGGTGCCGTGATGTCGAATGACTCGCTCTTACACGCTCTCCCGATGCCGTGATGGCTCGGAAACACGTGGGTTGTTGGAGACAAGGTGTTGAGATGGAGCTTGAGCAGCGTGTAGTCATACGTGACGGTGAGGCCATGACTATCAAGCTGACACGATATCGCGGCTCCATGCAATCAGTCTGGTGGATAGAGGTGTGGCTTCGACCTTGCAGGATATAGTATCTACGCTACCGTCCGTACTTGTAGAAGCCTCGTAGATCGGACTATGCTCGGAGTCGCGCATGTTATCCGCCTCAATTCCACCCTGTCAATCTGGGATGGGCTACGACGTGTTGGATTGAGTTAACTAGTGTGGAGGAGATGGCATTGGCGGTTTCATCCGGAGTATCGCGAGAACGGGAGTCATTTTGTGTGTCTAATCTGACCTATTCCTGCCAGCTTAAGCCGCCTGGTTGATGTACGGCGAGCTTCGAAAAGGTACTGGATCCCTACGGTCATGGCGAGTGCAAGAGGAGAGCAAGGAAGGCTTCTTCAGGCGGCACGCAAGATGAGTCCCCAGGCATGTAAGATGATGCAATAAAGGAGTCGGCTTTGGGCCCGTAGACCCTTCGACCCGACTCTGAATGCGAGGAACAAGACTTCACGCTACCGATGCCGACGGCTGCTCCCATCGTCATTGACCCAAGGTGTAAGCCTCCTACGTTTGAAATTAGCAGTCCGAGCAACAAGTGTCAGCCCCAGACGTGACTGGCCCAGAGTGGAATTGGCGAATCATCCCCAATGTGCAAACTGAGCTCCTTTTCCATCGGCAACACGATTTATGGTTGTAGCGTCGATGGCATGTCTCCAGCAGAGTCAACCGTGCAGTGTTGAGAAACAATCATAATCATGCGAACCGTGTTGATGATTGGACAAGACTCACTGTCTAAGTTAATCAATGTCGTGGCATCCCTTCAATGAAATGCTCAACCTCTGCTTCGCTGGCATGTCTCTAGCACATCCCCCTGTCGCTCTATACGTGTCGGATGTGCTCAAAGGCGGCCTTAGCTCTTGAATTTACAATATCCACGTACTGTGCCATACTCTTAGCCAGCTGCACCATAATGAACGATCACTGTCTTTTACTCCTCAATGTGTCATCTGAAGATGTATTCCATCGCCTGTCTCAACAAGGCCACTATACATGCGACATTCGGCTCGACGTAGTCGGCCACGAACCTGGACGAAGAATGGCCCACGTCTCGAAGCCTGCTTCCTAAACAGCCTCTCAATATCTTTTTGAATTTAAGACTAGAGTGAATCTGGGGGGATCGGTCAAGGCAAAGACGTCCGGCTCGTCGACACCAAAGCCACTGGAGCAAACATGCCTCATCCGCAGCCTCGGCGATCCGCGTGGTGCACTCAGCCTGGCATAGGTTGGCGCCGAGTCGCTAGAATCAGGCATGAAACTGAGGAAGGCGGTTGAAGTGTTTGGTATAGCGTACGTGATGTTTGCTACTTACCTTCTATGAATTATGTATAAATAATATATAAAAATAATCCAGCTGCGACTACACTGGTAGATCCAATACTACCAATTAAATTTCAACCTACAAATTCACCAGGATAATCTTCAATTCTTCTAGGTAAATTGCAAACTTGAGAAATATTGTGGGAAGAACGCGACATTAACTCCGACGGATAAAGCCAGTGTATTTTAGTTAAGTTTACATGTAATTTTATATTTTACGTGCTTAGCGTATCATTCTGCAAATATAGCGGATACAGCACTCATACTTGAAAGATGGTCGAAATGAGCAATAATACGTATCATGGAAGGCCATGTCGAGCATCCCATACAACACCACTTAATCATCTAATTGTAAGCACAATACGAATCCTAATGAGACCCTTGAATTCTTCATTTAATAGATCCTTGGTAACAAGTTGCTGATCAAGTGGCACGGTTAGGTACGTAAAGTGAGGGTGTAACAGGCTTACATTCTCCAAGGATAACTAAAGCTAAGCGGATGTGTTGCGCACACATGCTTATATAGGGCGTTCCGTACCCTGTGATTCATGATCCCTTGTTCATCACGCATCACCAAGAGAAGATTTTACTTCCAGTATGTACTGCAGCATCTCATAGCCTTGCCTGGAAGAGGACGGGCTCGGCGATGCGTTGACGGAGCGTGCAAGAGCAGTTGGCGGGCAGTGGTGCCACCTTGGATACCGGTTGCACCACAGACAAAGCGTGGAGACATGGTTTCTGTATAAGTTAGGTAACAAGATGGTAGGACGCTGAGGAAGAGGTAACTGGCTGTTTTCTTATACAAGTAGTGAAAGGGCAGGCGGAATAACGTTAGGGTTAGGTATTCTTCTGAGGATTCGTAACGCCCGCCTTTGTAGTCGACTATGGAGAGGTTTCGCTGTCTGCTCTGGAATAGATATAAACTTCACGACGGTGCTACTGCGGCGGTATATCTCGAGTCCAGGCCAGCCAGCAACATCAGCCAGGAACAGCGTCAGCAAGCAGGTCATGGGCGGCTAGACAGTTACTAGTTATGATATCTCTTATGTAGTTTTAATTTTGTTAAATATTGAGCCTTTCTAGCCTCTTAATGAAGAGTGTTCTTTATTATTGATGCAAGTAGATGAGTATACTTTACACAATATTACTTACAGGCTGGTCCCTCCATTGAAGCTCTAGGGCCAAGCCTCTACATTATCGAATGGGTCTATTCCTCCAACTTGCAGTGGTCAGGTCTTGTGTGCCTTCTCTCCGCCATTGAGTGCTAGCAAGGTTGACCCAGTTAGGACTGGAGACAACCAGCGAGATTACCGAGGGCCAGACTCAGCCACCTGATCGTAACCTTGAGACTAGACGTATTTCACTATTCATATATCACCCGTGCGTCTCCACCACATTATATGCTTGCTCAGAATCGGCACTATGAGTGTACAGTCTACGCAGTGTCTGAAGCGCCAAGCCGACCCGAGCCGGGACCCACCCCGGTGAAAGAAGTAGCTAAAATTGACCACGCCTTTCATAGGACTGGATGCAAAAGTATACTACCATGCAGTCATCTATATATAGCAAGTAACAGACCACAGGTAAAATCTTATCAGTCTGATACTCGTCATACCTTCGGTGAAATTGCGCCACGCAGTTCAAGACATGATGGCGGCCTACCCTAGAGCATTCTGACTTTAAGATATTATACTGCCAATCCGCAAACAGAGCAGGCTGCATAGTACAGTGACCAAGTGCTATCTGTTACGATTCAACAGGGGGACTTGATCCTGTGTGACTATCACGCGCTGATTGGGATGCCATGGAGAGGATATCAACAGTGTCTGGACGGACGTGGAACCACAGCTGAACTCGAGTCTCCTTACCTCTTCACAGAAATAAGACATGTGGAATTGCGCTGTGACCTCAATGTAGAGGTGTCGCTCTCGAAACCGTGGAAATTGTTTCCAACTCCCCTCGCAATACTCAACCATCGAGCTGATGTGATAACCAGACCCACTGATACAGGTGGAGTTGCGGAGCATTTTCTCAGTTTTGTGTGGCGCTTGCTGATCAATGACGGACCTGGCGCAATGCCATTATTGCTGCTCCTGGATGGTTTGCCGGGGATAGGCTTCTAGAATATGCTTAAAGACACGGGCTGCAAGTCACGCACCGAGTCCATTCGCGGCGCTGCTGTTATAACAGAAGACGAGAACATGTTTAGCCCCATCTAATTACGAATGAGACGAAGTCGGAAGGTGTCAAGTTATCGGCATGTGGACCAGGCGCATGCCAAGAACATTCCAAGACTTCCGGCAGCCATTCCCGCACCCATCTGCGCCAAGAGATCGCATCCCTGGTCAGCCCTCGACTGCCAGGCTCTTCGACGCCTCTGCAGAGACGGCGAGTCTGTGACGCGGCAGGATTCGCAGCTGAAGGAAATGACCCCAATGACGTAGCCGTGGTGGTATCGGCACGTCTCGCACACAGTCTGGGGATTGTTCGAATGGGAGATTGGGATGGGGTAATTGGAGACTTGGAACCCCCAACAGTCGCCACTATTATCAATGGAGACTTTGGAGGCTCGTCGCAATGTGTCTTGACTCCAACAGGCCGAGTCATGGTGGTGGACGGTGGAGCAGATGCGGCAATTTACGGGTGCGCATCATGGCTGCCTTGCTGCTGTTATCATTCGGACGCATGCGAATGCAGGCTCTGATTATCAGGCAGGGTAAGCTGACGGGGGGAAGGGGGGGGGGGCACTGTGGTGATACTGTGACTAAGTGACTACTGAACACTCGGACGTTGACGAGGTGGACATTGTTCCAGCCCGGCATGTCTCATCGTGGTGCAAGGGTATGGTCCCATTCCGCACAGCTTCACTCGCACTCACTCTCACTTACATGACTAGCACGACGACGCATCACCACTAGCACGACTGACGAAGCTACCCCAACCCAACTCTCCCCCGCGAGTCTCCCCCAAAACTCAGACATGCTAGCTCGCGGAAACTAGAAAACATCTGTGGGGAGACATCAGGTTATTCCCCCAGCTAGCCCCAGCACGCACGCAATCCATGGTCACCCGGCCCCCCGGCACTTAGCGGAAATGGAGACCGTTATCGGGAACCCCGGTTGGCTTCATTTCGTGTGTCTGGGGCTGCTGGGGTTATATCTCAATCCTTCGCCGTCTTGTTGCCATTCCCGTTGTTGTTCTCCTCTCACCGATTGCCATTCCCGCGTCGAGCTTCGACAAGCTGTCTTGCTGGCGCATCGCCCACGCTGAACTCTCTGTCCCAACGCCGCTCGACTCGGCTCACTTCATGACGGGGGGCCCTTCTCTCTGCTCTTCATCTGCAAAGTTAAGATCCCGAGACTCGGACGACACGCGACCATGGACGAGGTGCAGCCCGTGCCCAGGACGCCGCCCGGCCGCCGCGCCAGCGCAACCCAAGATGCCGACCTGCTGCAACAACTGGGCCACAAGCAGGAGCTCAAGCGCAACTTTTCCATGATTTCCATGCTGGGGCTTGCATTTGCCATCCTAAACACCTGGGCTGCCCTCGCTGCCTCCATCACCCTCGCCCTGCCCTCCGGCGGCGCCAGCTCCGTCATCTGGGGTCTCATCGTGGCCGGCCTGTGCAATCTCTGTCTCGCCGCCTCGCTCGCCGAGTTCCTGTCCGCGTTCCCCACGGCGGGAGGGCAGTACCATTGGGCCGCCATCGTCTCGTGGCCGCGCTGGAGTCGCGGCATCAGCTATGTGACGGGCTGGATCAACGTCTCCGGCTGGGTTGCCCTGAGCGCGACCGGCGGGCTCCTGGGCAGCACGTTTGTTATCAACTGCATCTCGCTGTTTAACCCGTCGTACGAGCCCGCCGCGTGGCACCAGTTTCTGATATACATTGGGTTCGCGCTGTTCGCGCTTCTCGTGAATGCCTTTCTCACCCGCATCCTGCCGCTCTTTACCAAGGCGGCGTTTTTCTGGTCCATAGCCGGATTCGTGGTTATAAGCGTCACCGTCTTGGCGACCAAGCGCTCCGAGTACCAGAGCGGCGCGTTTGTCTATGGCAACTTCATCAACGAGGTCGGCTGGCCGGATGGCTTGGCTTGGATGCTCGGCCTGCTGCAGGGCGCATTCGCATTGACCGGTATGTCCATCATCTGTCTAACCCCCATCTGCCTCCAAAAAAGCTGACGTCCCGCCCAGGCTTCGATGCCACGGCCCATATGATCGAAGAGATCCCCGAGCCCCATAAGCAGGGGCCCCGGATCATGCTCTACTGCATCCTCATCGGCATGTTCACGGGCTTCATCTTCCTCACCTGCCTCCTCCTCTGCGTCAGCAACGTCGACGATGTCATCAAGGCCGCCGAGGGGCCCCTGCTGCACATCTTCATGGACGCCACCAACAACAAGGCCGGCAGCACATGTCTGCTCATGTTTCCCCTCGTGTGCATGCTCTTCACCACCACCACCCTCGTGTGCACCAGCAGCCGTATGAGCTATGCCTTTGCGCGAGACCACGGCATGCCGTTTAGCAGTACCTTTGCCAAGGTGCATCCGACGCTCGACGTGCCGCTCAACGCGCTGCTGTGGACGGTGGCGTGGGTCATTGTGTTTGGGTGTATCTTCCTGGGCTCGAGCAGCACGTTTAATGCCATCACGTCTGCGTCGGTCGTTGCCCTGGGCGTCACTTATGCGATCCCGCCGGCTATCAATGTGTTGAGGGGGCGCAGGATGTTGCCTGAGAACAGGGAGTTTAAGATTCCCGAGCCGTTTGGGTGGATTCTCAACCTGGTGAGTTGCATTGCACCCTTGACAGTAACGCCGCAAAGAGTCCCTTGCTAATGCGGATAGGTCGGCATTGCCTGGGCCATCCTCACGACCGTCCTGTTCGTCTTCCCCCCCGAACTCCCCGTCACACCCAACAACATGAACTACGCCATTGTGGCATTTGGTGTCATCCTCCTCATCGCAGGTGGGACATGGGTGTTCGACGGGCGCAAAGAACTACGCGGGCCCGCGTGTGGACATTGATGCGCTGTTGCGTGGCGAGATTGAGGGCGTTGAGGCCCATGGTGACACGATGATGGCGCAGAAGGAGGGCGTACCGGAGCATGAGATGATTGAGAAGAGGGAAAGTGAAAAGCAGCAGCAGCAGCAGCAGCAGCAATCTTAGATGTATAATTAGGCAGAGCTATGATGTATGGTGTGTGTTTGAACAACCATCCGAGTCATTTTTGAAGTGTATGCTTCATGTTTACCCTTGGGCACGAAACTAGCTCAAGCCTTTCCACCTAGTTCAAGACGCTTCAGTTCTCCAGTCCACCCTGTCAATTCCCTAACCGGAGCCTCGATGGCCATGATATCCCAGTGAAAGCCCCGCCCGCTTAGACCGATCTTTGTCAAGAACTCCTCCTGCACTGTCCCGCTGTGGCGCGTGATTGACGCAAATGTCCTGTTTCCACTGCCTCGGATGCTCAGATCGACCCATTCATGCAAGGGAACCGTGGTGTTCAGGCGGTAGTGATTGCCGGAAGCGAACAGGGTGATGTTTGGCGTCAGCATGAGCACCGAGTCGGAACCTGCGATGAGTGTCGCGTTGGTGGGGTCCGCGAGTTTGTCTATTTTGAGGGATAGAGATAGGGTGTAGTCTCTTCCCTTGGAGGACCATGGCGTCGTAAGTGAGCATTCAGGCGTCATGTTTAACGAGCCATTCTTTCGCTGGCAGGTGGTTGTGGCATCGTAGCCGTTCAGGGAGAGATCCTTGACATTAGTGGAGGCGCCACCGTCAAACTCGTACTTGAAAATCGTGTCTCCGTTGGATGGAATTGCTCTGTCGAGGTTTTGTCCCGGGATACGAGGGTGCAGCTTTGCGAACACACCCTCAAACTCACCCTCTTGCAGATCACCGCCCCAGAGCTTGTCAGCCAGCGCGGGAAGTCCTCGACGCCAGGCGTAGTATGCTTCAGAGTATACACTCGTGTTGCCACCGTAGTCATTCCACAGCGGCTCAATGCCGCCCAGCACCAGTGGCTCACTGCGTTTTGGGTTGTCAGACGCGTTCTTCTGGTTGAAGATGTAGGGATACCAGAGGCCGCCACCCGGAACGGCAGGATCCCCGTGGAACGTCTTGGAGACGTCGATCGTGGGCTTGTATCCCCCGTATTTATTGACGATGTAGTAGTCGTCGTTGGAGTTTACGACCGAGTAGTTGTTGCGGATGTAGTCGGAGTATGGGTTATCCTCAAAATACGCCCAATGCTGGATCGACACGTCCTGCTTGATGTTGTGGTAGCCATCACGGTACTTTGGCGGAAACGTGCCCCAGATACGGGTAGACTTGTTTGATGTTTCGCGGATAAAGTCGTTCATCTCGTTGACAAACAGATTGTACTCACTTGCAGGGCCGGTATACTCGTCTGCGCCAATAGACACGGCCCTGGAGTGGAACCACGGCAGGAATTCTCCCCAGATGGTCTTCACGGTCGCGATGGCGTCCGGGTGCGAGACGTTGAGAAGGCTGAGGTCGCCGGTGTATCCAATCTGTGGCCGCCATTGCACGATGGGCAAGGCGTGGCCTGGGGCTTCGATCTCGGGCAAGATGGCGACGCCTCGGGCCGCGCACTTGGACTGGATTTCGTCAAAGTCTTGGCGAGTATATGACTCGTTGGGGTGCCTGTTCAGGCCCTTTACCGAGCCACTGTCTGATAGGAGACGGAACCAAGCGCCGAGGCTCAAGGCTTGTTCGCGAGAGTACTGCTTGGTGACGAACAGATTGTCGCTGAGATGCAGGTGGAACACGTTTTGCTTGAAGAAAGACATGTAGGCGCACATCTCGATGAGAAACTCTTTGGGATAGTAGTGTCGCCCGCAGTCGAGCATCATGCCTCGGGTGGCCCATCCCGGCGCGTCACGTCCAGTTCCATACGGGACTGCATTCCCGCCTGGATGAAGAGCCGCCTGTTGCAGGACCGTCCTGGTCCCCCACCAGACGCCGAGGGCGCTGGCTCCGGTGACGAAGATGCCGGAACTGTTGGTGGTGAGGGGTGTAGCCTTCTGCCGTGTGTCTGCCTGCCGCGTCGAGGTATGCGGCCGACTCGTCGATTGTCAAGAATACGGCCTTGTCCTGATGGGAGCCGTCTTGCGCCGTCTTGACGTGGACGTCGAAGGTGTTTTTGAGATCCTCGGCGAACGTGAGCGCAAAGTCGTTGAGCGACGGGGGGATCAGCGTCAAGCCAGTCGTATCCCTGGCATTGCTGTGATTTGCATCTACTATGATACTGGTGATGCCGGCGAGCGGGAATGATGCAGATCCTGACTGGAAAGGAACTGTCGGAATGCCGAGGCCTAATTGTGTAAGTGACAGGTGAGGATTATCATGGGGTTGTTGAGATGCGCACCACGGCCGTGGGCTAGGGACACCACTGGAATGATTGCTGTGGCAATCGACACCTTCATTCTGATGCTATTATTGGAGCTGCGAGCTTGTTTGATTGGCGCGAAGAGCGAAGGAAGAGCGAGACCGAATGCGATCTTGTCTCGCATTGGAGTCAAGGCCGTAAGCAAGGATGGAGTGTCGACGCCACATTGCCTCTCATATACCCTCGCACTTCTTCTAGCACCGCCGTGACATCTCTGCAAACACAGCCGATAATCTAGCGACGGATAAATATTGCAATGACGCCTAGGCAAGCTCTTGGTGCTGGATGTAACATCGCTGAGCGGGGTTATCAATGAGGTTGCAGTTGATACACCAAGATGGCTTGGCGATTAGATCGCAAGTTGGCTAGTTCGGCTAACATTACTGCTTAGAATTTGGTATGGGTGTTAGCGGAAGGCAACTTCTGGTACAGGATGAATCTCTAGATATCTCGCGCTGGTGGTTGGTGAGCACGGCCGAGACGCCTCTCGTCTCTTACGCCTGCGTGAGAGTTGCCCGATTGGTCCGACTCCAGAGCTGAATCCCGTCTTACGCCACACACTAATTACATGATGGTGGCGATGCTCCCGATTTGAACGAGAGGGGCTTACGAATTCTCACGGATTTAAACGAGTGCTGCATGTTGGTGGCCGGGCTGAATGTTCCTCCGAGGGGCGAGCGGCGGTTGGCCATGCATTATCAGACTAATGTGCGTTATTATTTCTCGCAATATGATGACGAAACTCAATGCAAAGTGGGAAAAACAAGGGTGATTAGACCACAAGAAGACAATGGGCGATGCCGAGGTGGATCGCTGCCGGGGCCCAGGCCGATGTGGCTCCACGATGCCGCGGATTCGATGATTCAGCCTAGTCCGTGGGAGTCTCTGGATTTGTAATGTCGAGAGAGAAGCACTCCATGTCTCGGATTTATATAAATGCCACACGGGGTGCCCTTCCTTGGAACCCGAGCATCCCGCAGCAACCATCACACTCATCTCATCATGGCACCAACAACCCAGAAAGCAATCGTCATCCAGGGCCTCGGCGAGGCCAAGCTCGTCACTGACCGGCCGATTCCTCAGCTTCGAGACGACACCATCCTCGTCAAGACGGTTGCTGTGGCTCTTAACCCGACCGACTGGAAGCACATTCACCGCTACGTCAAGGAGGCCGGCCCCCTCGTTGGATGCGACTACGCCGGCATCGTCGAGGAAGTCGGCCCCAAGGTGACCAAGGACTTTAAGAAGGGCGACCGCATCTGCGGCGCAACCCACGGGTCCAACGTGGTCCAGCACGAAGACGGCACGTTTGCGCAGTACATCGTCGTAAGAGGCGACCTGCAGATCAAGATCCCCGACAATGTCAGCTTCGAAGAGGCGGCCACTCTGGGCGTGGGCATCACAACTGTTGCCCAGGGTTTGTACCAAAAATTCCAATTGGCGCCCCCCTCGGCTCCTCTCAAGGAGCCGGTGCCCATTCTCATCTATGGTGGAAGCACGGCCACTGGGACCCTCGCCATCCAGTTTGCCAAGTTGTCTGGATACACCGTCGTCACGACGTGCTCGCCCCGCAACTTTGACCTCGTCAAGTCATTCGGTGCTGACGCTGCCTTTGACTACAAGGATCCAGATGTCGTCAAGAAGATCCGCGAGTACACGAACGACAAGCTCAACTACTCATGGGACACCATTAGCAGTGCCGACTCTGCCAAGATAAGCGCCGAGGCGATATCGTCCAAGGAGGGTGGACACTACGCCTCGCTGGGGCCGACTAAGCTCCCGCGCGAGGACGTATCCAACGTATTCACGTTGGCATACTCGGCCATGGGTAGGGCGTTCAAGCACGGAGAACACAGCTTCCCGGCCTCTCAGGTGGACTACGATTTTGCAAGGGAGTTTTGGGAAAACGAGGCACGTCCGCTGTTGGCGGCCGGGAAGCTCAAGGCACATCCCCGCCGGGTCGAGCACGGGCTTGAAAAGGTTCTGGATGGGCTGCAGGATTTGAAGGACGATAAAGTTAGCGGGCAGAAGCTGGTGTACACTGTGTCTTAGGGTTGGATGCGAATAAGATGGCATAGCCAACAAGATACGCTTATAATGAGAAGTCTCCGTGAAGCGAGTGTATACTGGAAAACTAAACCGTGCAACATTCCAGAAAATACAAGCGACTCAAAATCACAAGCCACTGCAATTCGTGGCTTCGTCGGACCCAGTACTGACCTATCTGCTAAACCTCTTCCTCTCAATCGGCCTCAATACAGCATACGAAGCTGCGGCAAAGGCAAACCCCAGCTCGAAACCGACATCTCCCCTGGCAGCTTTCGCCGCCGGGCCAACCCACCATGACTGACTCATTCCGACAACCATGCCGACAATACCACAGCAGAACGAGGCGACCGCCGCGATCCCTGGTGGCAGTTTCTCCTTGACGTCCCAATCTTGGGGATCGTAGCCCGAGATTCCTCGCCGGAACAAAAAGTGCTCTGTCAGGGCGACGCCCTCGTAAATGGCCAGCCAGTAGCCGATAAAGTGCATGAAGTTCTCCAGCACGGCCTCGAAATCGGTGTATCCTGGGATGGCGATGGCTACGTAGACTGCAGAGCAAATCACTGTCCACACGAAGCGTGGGACACGTCTAGTCCAGCGACCCAGAACCATGAGAGTCAAAGAGACCGAGTAGATGTTGGGACAGTTGTTCGCCACGATGGATAGAGACAGTATGATGAGGCAGAACTGGCCAAATGTCCCAACGGCAGGGAAGAGCACAGCACCCAGCAGACCGCCAATCCCAGCGTCATCGTAGCCCTGCTTGTAGATGTTGTCGCCTTTGTTCAGGCTCATGGACGTCGCTATAGCCGCGCCCAAGAGTTGCGTGAACAACAGGGTGGGGAAGATTCCTAGCCAAGTCGCCAGGAAGACCTTGCGACGCGGTCGATTGCTGGGCTGGTAGACTGTGTAATCTGCCGCAAGACTGGTGTATCCTGTACCAAAGCCAAAGACTGTCGATCCAAAAGAGAGAACGCTGCCAGCCTCTGCCCTTCCGGAGCCCATGGGCATGTTGACAAAGTCGCCAGAGTGCGCAAAGACGCCGAGGAGCACCAGAAATATAACGAGGGTAGGGATCCAACTCCAGTACTCGTATGCGTGGACGGCTTTGTAGCCGAAGAAGACGACGAGGAGGGTGCACGAGGCGATGATGAGTATACCTGCCCACCCCGGGACATGCGGGTTTACGGCGTTGATGAGCTGTGCGCCGACGATGATGTTGGCGGCTGACCACCCGATCCCTGAGAGCAGGTTGAATAGCGCAAATGCAAGGCGAGTGATATTAGCTGAGAGTGCGGTGTTATATCGCGAGAGGGCTGCACGCACTCAACTTGACTCCCCACCAGCCGAACCAGAATCTAGACAGCACCATCTGGCGCAGTCCAAAGGCCGGACCAAATGTGGAGAAGAAGCAGACGGTGAGAACGGCAACCATGTTGAAGAAGATTACGGCGAGGGCTGCGTCAATGAAGCCCAAACCGAAGAGTGGTGTGCCCAAGACGCCGATGGTGAAGGACGGAACGACCAGGTTTGCGGCAAACCACTGTTGGAAAGATGTAAATACGAATGATCTACCAGGTGAAGAGGAGCGCCCAGGTGAGCTACCATGGATGCAATGTTCCAGTACGACGTGTCTGTTCTCGCATCTTCAGGCACTCGCTCGATGCCTCGCTGCTCAACATGGAGCTTCGAGGCCAGTCTCTGGAGTCTGGCGCAAGTGCTGAAGGAGGTGAGTTCGCTGCCTGGGCGAGCAAGGGTGTCTGTGTTGGTCTTCTTGAGGGGCTCGCAAGCCTGCCTCTCGACATCGTCGCGTGGAATGTTAAGCATAGTGATTGAATGGTTTGAAAGAATCGTGGCACACAGTCATTGTGTAGATTCAAGATACGGGGGTGTGTTTGCAAGTGCCTGTAGTTTGGCCGGAAGAAAATGGGTAGAGACGTGGTACATATAGTTAACTTGTGCGGGCCATAATACGCCCGAGAAACTCTACGAATATCTTGTATAATGATATAATTATTATCTGTTTCTGATACATATAAGCAGCATCTGCGTGGCGCAACAGAATCCGGGGAAGCGGGCTGCCTACAATGTTGGCCCACCAAATCCGGAGCAATCTCACACGGGAAGATTCCACGACCCGATGATCCGGCTTATGGTATTGTACATGAATGCATACACTATTGGCGTGCTAATAGATATGTGCATCAATCGGCATACTCTAGGCATACGCACCGGATGGCACCGGTCCGTTGGTGCGGAAGCGGGCGATGGAGGGAGGCTACACGACGGAGGACGCCGAGACTACATTGTAGTGTCGCGAAGTGTTGGAGGACTCGATTTCAGGGATTATGAGATAGCTATGAGCTAACCACATATGACTGCGATCTACTTTGTGGAGCGGATGCTGTTATCAAGTGTGCTGCCGCCTACAATCCGAGCCTCGGCGTAGAGAGTAAAGCCACTCGTCAGGGCCTGGGACATCAGATGGCTACTATATCAGAGAAGCATATTATCGCAGGAGGCAACACAGTAATGAGTCACGAAAAGTTGACGAATTAAGATGGCTAATCACAGCGTGATAAATAGCCCTCGTGGAATGGCATGTCTTGCGTCTTCGCCAGCCCAAACTTGAGGACAAATTCACCGTAATTGTCTGCCTGCGATGCTATGCTACGTGCAAGGTTTGCTGTATGCTCGAGTCTGTAGATAATGCCATAGTCTGCGCCATTATGAAGCGAAGAAGCTGACTTTGCCGTCTATGTACACTCAAATAACATGCTCGGTCGGGGATCTCCCCGCAGGTCTATTGTCTATCAACATGTGCCGCAGATGCAACAGTCCATCGTCTATTAACATGCGCACGTAAATGATGTGAAAACGGCTAGGCGTGTTTCCCGTCATCTTGCCCAGTCGTCTCAGTGTCGTCCTCCGACCTGCCAACATACCGCTCTTCCACGGCCATCGGCGTGATAACATTGTCTTCTGAAAAGTAGTTGCTGTCTCTGACGTGATATTTGAGCACCCACACTACGCCGGCCGTACCAACCATGTATAATCTGGCATGTGTTAGCACTGCGTTTTCGCTGAGTGAGAAGGTCCCGACTTACACGAGTTGGAGTACTACTTGCCCAAGGAAACTGACTCTCTCCCCAGCAAGCAGGAAAGACATCATCATCCCAAGAGCCGAGTAGAACTTGAACACCCCAGCGACACGTGCAAGCGTAGATGGATCATTCGAGAGAGAGGACAGAGTGTACTCCACGCACATCTGATAGCCGGAGTGGATTGACCCGAACAAAATATAGCATATCAGGATTCCGGGCCAGTACGACGCTGTCCAATCGACGGCCCCCTTGGGCCTCTTATCATCAGGGTGGTTTACGAGTAACCAGCTGATGAGGCCGACCGATGCGCCCACGGCGACTGTGCCCATTATACTGACCCCGAGCAGACCGCGGTTTTGACGAGACTTGATGTGCTTGCTGTCCAGGACAAATATCAAGGCGATTGGGACGAATAACTGGATCGAGTTGTACACCATGTTGTTGACTGACCGGGTCCGTAGGTTAAAATAACGAGCTGACAATCTGTTAGCATGTGCATCATGTTTCGTCAGGCATCAGAGCGCGTGGCAACGCACAATTGACACTGCTCATGAGCCCCAACGCCATCTCGCACACAATCTGCGCCGGAACAAGCATCAAATGCCTGTAGTCAGTCATGATTTTGGCCGTCTCCCTCATCTCAGGCCAAAACGATGCCCGCTTGAAGAGGGCAATATGCGTGCCGTCCTTGCGGACAATCTTGCTAGGGTGTGTGATGAAGATCCAGGCAATGAAGAAGGCACTCGAGTGGAGAGCCACAAAGGCAATATAGACTGCGTTGGTGACGCCGACGGGTTTGGTTTCGTGCATGTTGAGACTGAGCGAGATGGCGCAGCCGATGATGGCCCCGAGGCTGCGGAGAGACCACTGGATGCTGATGTACTGCTTTGGTTAGGCATCGTCGTCTTGGTAATTCAAGTGGCACTCACGAGCGCCTTGTCCTTTTCTTCGGCGTACGTGAACTGGACGTACGCCGCCGCCGTCCACAAGAAGCCACCGGTGAGGCCGAGAACCGCACCAGATAGCAGAGGGAACCACGAGTGACCCGTGCGATCATAGTGCCATAGTCCTCCGACGTAGATAGGGTATCCCAGAGCGCCAATCATAAGACTTAGCTTCGGCCTCAGAATGTTCAGGATTGAGCCGCCGAAGAGGCCAACCAGGGCGAGGAGGCCGTAGAGGATGGCATTGGTCTTGTTGGCTATGTCGGCAGAGGAAGGCTGGCCTCCTCCTGCGCCGAGGCCCGTGAGTGCCGTGTAGATTCCGGGCAAGCAGAATAATAGGCTAGATTGTCAGTTCACACTTTACATGGCCGATGGTCCGATGAGCGTTTGGGCTTACATGCCGACCACCAAGTTCTGACTGAACGGCCGTCTTATCACCGCCGTCATATTGCCACCTGACATTGCGTCTACGAGATGGCCCGAGGCTCAGATGAGTCCTGATTGAGAAATGTGAAGGAGGCGAAATGAAGAAATAGTCAACTTCGCAATCGTCTCATGGCTCATTATGATCCGTCGAGTGGGCCGCACTAGTTGGCATCATGGTTCCCCGCCTCCGCATTCCGGACTTGAGAGATAATGGAAGTGCCTATGGCTTCTGAGGTCAGATGAACCAAGGGAACTGAATTCAATAAGAAGGAGACTGAATGAAAGTGAGTTTGGGTGGATGATGAGATGTTGAGTGGTGAGATGGTCAAGACCTCGGCGCAGTAGGGCATATTCGTGGCTAGTAATTTGCCCACCAGCAGCATCATCTCATTCTTTTGCATAGTCTGTCTATCTCAAGGTGTATCGCTTTCAACCCTGCCATGGAGTTGAAGCTGACACATTTTGAGTTTTTGTTCTACATCAGTCAGCGGCAGTCTCTGCCGCTGTCGCTGCCTCCTCTCAACTGGTTTCCTTGGGCTTCTTGCGTTGCCTCTCTTCCTTGGCAATCTCTAAATTCTTTTCAATATCGCCTTCCCGGTTGCTGATATCATGTTTGACATCCTTCCTTGCGTTGGTGAGTTGGCAAGCATCTCGTTACAAAACTTTCGATCAAGGTCGTCATCATTGACTGCAGCGTCTAGTTGGAGACATTGCTCAGCAGTTCTTCTGCTCAGCGCTTCGCGTTCAAGGCGGCGCATATGCGCGCTTGATCGATCAAGAAGCCGTCACCGTCAAAGCTGTCTGGCCAGCCGTGCTTTTGATACAGCCCCTCAATAACTTCTCTTTCCCACTCTAGCCCTGAGTTCTCGCCACCTCCCGGGAGTTCTTTGAGCTCGTGATACCATTTTGCAATGTCGCGTAAAACATCGCCGGCTGGGCGGCAGTCGGATTTATCATAGACAAATGCGCCTTCCTGTGACTCCTCGTCGCTGCTGCTAGACTCTGCCTCGCTGCAATCGTCCACTTCCTCGTCTCCGCTATTGCTTCGGCCCTCGCTCTCCTCGAGCTCACTGTTATTATGAAGTTGACTCTCGTCTTCATCGTCGCGCTCCTCAATCCCAACGTCTGACCCAGCAGAGGAAGCCCCTGCCTCTTCATGGTCAACGTCTGCATCTGATTCACCACGCGGCGGCATTTGCAGCGCTGGGTCAACTGAGCCCAAGTCCATTTGGTTAAATATCCAGATGTCGTGAGTCTTGGCGCTGTATATGAGGGCAGTGGAATGGTTTTCTGCACCCTGACAGCGGTGTCATCCATGGTTTTAGGGGAGGACCGTCCATGTAAAATGGATCACGCCCTTGGGCCACTGTGTCGGGGTCGAGAAAGCAGACAAATTCGCCTCGGTCGAAGAAGTCTCCTGGGCCAGATGTGACGTACGGGAGGATGCTGTAAAGGTAAATGATGCTGTCGTCGAGGCTGTGGGAGCGATACATGGGGATAAGGTGATGGACATCATGAGGGCCAAGTTGGATACAGTCCTCGTCGAGATATCGCATGCGCACGAGGGTGCGATAGACTTCTAGTAAGAGGTCCGCCACCTCGTGCAGCCTCGTCTTCATTTTGCGCTCCAGGTTGTTCACAATGTCGTCCATGGTGGTGAGTTGAGTTGGTGAGCGGTGGGAGTGGTAGACGCGGATGGTGGGCGGCGACGCGTTCTTGTTGTGAAGAAGTCCTACCCTTTATGGAAATTCAAGGCAAATGCCAAGAGAGTACTGATGAATTATCATGCTTATATAAATCAACAGTCAACCATGCTGGTCTCAGTGGGCCAGCCAACAGTGGAGAATTGGGACTGCCCAAAGAAGCAGTTGAGCAGTCATTTCGCCATTTCTTCAGGTCAAGTTCTGAAGAGCGCGCTGGTACAATTGTCGCGCGTAAACTTTACATGCAATCTTGTCGCCGATGCCTGGCATCCAATAGCCGCGGCTGAGGAGCCCGGCTTGAGGTCGCAGCCAAGTGATGCCTCCTCAAGTGGATGGACCTTGGCGAGGGTTCCCTTTGGTTGTCGTGATTTGCACACTGCTAGTTGGCTTACGCGAGTATATT
This sequence comes from Calcarisporium arbuscula, assembly GCA_009828645.1. Classification (NCBI taxonomy): domain Eukaryota; kingdom Fungi; phylum Ascomycota; class Sordariomycetes; order Hypocreales; family Calcarisporiaceae; genus Calcarisporium; species Calcarisporium arbuscula. The sequence continues at coordinate 356,880 of WBSA01000019.1, forward strand.
CAGAGGTTTTTGTGAAACAACTGCCTGAGAGAGCATATGCCACTAGCTCAGAACTACGTGAGACGAAGCTTAGGATGTCATGAGTGAGATGTTAGAACGAACTCCGTCGATAAGCACGACGTATTCGCGCGGCAAACAGCACACCAGGTCCCACCATGTATTGAAATCTGCTATGCTTTATCACGGGGCATTTCATTTGAGACCTACCGCTCGTTGAAGCTGAACGACCAAGCTAATTGACTAGTTGATGATTCACTGTCAAAGCACAACTCTGGCTTCATGGCCCCGCTGAAAGACGAGTACACCACTGTCGACAGAAGAAGAGATGTATAAACCAAGCTCTAAGCTACTCTGGGAGCTTGGGTCATACCTATATTCATCCGCTCATTGAACATGAAGCTGATCATCTCGGCTCCGAAGATCCCCGTGCGCCCATGCGTCAGCCTAGCCCGAAATCCGGGGAACACGCCGGCACTGTCAACGAACCACCACGTGGTGCTGCATTTGCATGTGTATAATCTGGGGTTGGGGACGTCGGCTCATTTCGGTGCCTTTGTAGAAAACTCACAAGTATCGATGCCTCCTGTCGGGCAGACGATCGCGAGCCGACACTCCGCCGGCGGTTGTTCGGACAGACGGCGAACCGTGCGGTCCAAGCGACATACTAACCCCAACCGCTTTGCAATATATATGAATTACGGCTTCTCGGTGCTACAGCTTCCTTTTTTGCATCACCGGATGGTTTAGTGTCGTAGCCGGGGAGTGTCGGCGGGCCGTCAAGATGGCTTACTGACCGATCCCCCTCGCTGCGACGGTGGCTTGGAGATTCCGATTACGTCTGCTAGAATAATTCCTATTTGGATTTTGTTCTCAATTCGCAGTCCAGGGGAGTTATGGGAATGCGTGGCTTCTTGTTCGGACCGACTTTTGGCACCTGCTGAGGAACGGGCTCGGCTGCTTTGGCTTCATCGTGAGCCGGCCGTGAAGCATTTGCGGTTGCAGTAGCATCAACATGGATGGATTTTGTATTTTAAGGATGCTATTTCCGCCTTTGAAAACCGGAGACCCCGATACTCAGCATCTCATTTGATAACACCACCGCAAGGCGCCTTGCTACGATGCGCGTCCCCAAAACCCTCTGCATCACGCTCGCGGTCGGCGCAAACGCCGCCGCCGTCAATATGATCCAAGCAAGAGATTCCTGGACTGCCCTCGGCTGCTACTCAGACAATGTCGCCGGTCGAGCCCTTCAGAATGGGGTCTCCGTCCCTGGCGGCGCCGCCGCCATGACTACCCAGGCTTGTCAGGCGGCTTGTCTCCAGGGCAGCTATAAGTACGCGGGGACAGAGTACGGGGGAGAGTGCTGTATGAGTTCACATTCCCATTCCTGTTTTCTCACTCTATATGATGCCGAGTAGCTGACGGGTTAGACTGCGGCAACTCCATCGGCCATGGGGGCGCGCCAGTATCAGACGGCTGCACCATGGCCTGTCGCGGCGATGCCACCGAAACGTGTGGTGGCGCAAACCGATTGAATGTATATCAATACTCGAGCGGAAAGCCACCGCAGAGTGTCTCGGGCAAGCGTGGTCTCTGCTATAACAACAATAACCCGACCAAGGATGCTGTGTATGCAAACCTGTTCAAGGGCTATCAGAAGGTGTCGTGGGCGTACGACTGGGGCTATCCCTCGTGGAACTTGGACAAATCCTTTGAGTTGTTCGTATTATCCATCCCCATTCGTACTATGAGACATACCATTTGCATCATCATCATCATCATCCATGCTGACCTCTTTAGTGTTCCCATGTTGTGGGGTCTCCCTCAAGGAGACGACCCGGACTGGACCAGTGCCGTCCACACGGCCGGAACAAAGAACATTCTCGGATTCAACGAACCCGATCTTACGTATGACGCCTCGTCCAACATCGTCCCCGATAAAGCTGCACAGGGCTACAAGAAATACATGCAGCCCTTCGCTGGCGACGTGAGGATCAGCATGCCCAACGTGCTCTGGAACAACCACGGCTCCTCGTCCGGCGGGAACTACAACTCGGCACAGTGGACCAAGTACTTTGTCGGAAACTGTACCGGCTGTCACTTTGACTTCGCGCCGATCCATTACTACGGCGTGTGCGAGCCGGGCGGCGGGGAGTCCGGGACGGACTGGTTCAAGACGAATGTGACCAACGCGCACGATGTCTTGAAGCTGCCCATCTGGGTCACCGAGTTTGAGTGCTATGGTTCTGAGCAGCAGCAGATTGCCTTTTTGCAGAACGTGCTGCCGTGGATGGATGCCCAGAGCTACGTGGAGAGGTATGCGTACTTTGGCGTCTTCCCCGAATATCTGATCAACGCCGCGGGTGATGGTCTTTCGGATCTGGGAAAGGCCTATGCGACGGTGTAGCATTGAGGTTGGCAAGTAATTACATGTTTACGGATTCTCCCATTTGTAAATAGCTGGCTGCACCTGTTTAGACACGATCATGAAGCTCAGTTGGCCCTCAATCAGTTCCCGCTCGCCAAACTCAGAGTAGTACGACGGTGAGAATGAAGAAGCTGGACTTGGGTGAGACCCAAACATTGGCTACATATTGCAGACAGACACCGGGAACCACTGAGTTTATAACTGTTGCAGCTGCTCGTGGGCAGCTTACGCGACAGGTCGTGAATCTACATCGCCCGATCCTCTTGAGATGAGATGTACTCACCGCATGGCCATGTTGATGGATATTATGAGTGCAGTCTTTTAGTTCCTACTTCCGTATTCCATCACCATCACTACGTCAAGTCTCCAAATTGCCATTCAGATAGCGTCTGGTTGCCGTCGCTCATGGACACCAATCTTGTGGACTGGAATATCGCGGCAGGCCTCTCCAGTATGTCCAATCTCTACGACTCGAATGCGTCAGTAAATGGAGAACCTTGTTCGGATGATGAATCACGGCCCATTCGTTTGCGTTATCGAATGTACTCTGAACCTAATTCCCACACATGAAAAGAAGAGAAGTTGGTACAACCACATAAAGTAGGAGATGATGCACCAACCCCAAAACGAAGACGAACAGACCATGATGAAAGGGTTAACCCAGTCGACACACCAATCGACGCCCAGTCGACACCACAGGCGACATTATAGACGAGTTCCTAGACAGACACTCAGACGATGATATTCCCGATGCCCTACCTGGTCCCCACCGACCTACTTACCGCTGCCGACCTACTGATATCACGCGAACCAAGCTCTCTTCTCATGAGGAGAGCTGGTTTCCCTGTACCCAGCCAGAATACTGCAAATGCACAGTACAGCGACAGGATAGACCTCCTATCCAGGCCATGACTGACGAACGGCATACTAAGCATATACAGAAGCGCCGTGAAACCACCAATAAGCGCCCAAAGGGCAGCATGGCCATTCGACTACAAGGGTTCCTATATAGCCAGGGCATCGTGGCAGGATACCTGGGTTTCAATAACATTCCCGCTGTTTTGGAATGGGATGACACTAAAAAAGAACGACCCTAATCAGGCATGACACCAACGAAACAATATCGTCTAGCCCCAGCCTCGACCAACGCCAACAATTTAGTCTGTCCAGCCCAATAAATCTCAACCATCCGCGTTACTACTCAACCATGATAAAGCTAGAGTCCAACTAGATCCTCTCGTTTACTTAAGCGTCCCTCAAAGCTCGTCCCCTCTCTGCAGTTCCCAACCCCCTGTCGCTCACATACCTGATGCAGAAGGAGGTTCGGCGATGCGTCTCGAGCACAATCAGAACCAGTATCAACAAGGAAATTCTTGGGATCTCCCGCGCTCCTTCGGGCACGGTGCTTTCATGCTAGCTTTTCTTGGTATTCAGTCTATTTTCGCCATGATATATCGGGAATATCTTTGCCGCCTACAGGCAGAACGGCTCGGGCACTGGGGATCCCGATGTTTGCTATTGCCGCTTGGTTGTATTTATTGCTCGTGATTCCCTTCATCATGTCGTACGAGGCCGTGCATTGTTGCGTGTTGCATGCACTTACTGTCGTTACCACCAGTAGCCGCCGTGATGAGAACCGCCATTGTTGCATCGCTGCTTGCAGCTTCAACCACGCTGGCTCAGTCGGTTCGCGTCCCAGGCGCCTATATCTTCGAGTTTGAGGACGGCCATGTATGGAATCCACCGGCGTACTACGAGGGAGGGAAATACCCACTGACAATGTACAGGACTCGTCCTCGGCGATGAGCGCGATCCAGATGGAGGGCAAGACCCGACTCCGCCTAGACTACGAGCTCTTCAAGGGAATCTCGGTTCAGCTCCACGATGTAGACACATCCGAGGCCAGGGCCAAGCAGCTCGCTGCCCTGCCAGCCGTCAAAAACGTCTGGCCCGTGGAGCTAATCAAGATTCCAGACGCAAAGGCTCAATCCGTCGCAGCACCATCATCCAGCAAGTCGTCGCGCCGGGACACAACCGAGCGCAAGGCAGTTGATCAGCATGATGCCTTTTCTCCTCATGCCATGACGCAGGTTGATAAGCTGCGCGCAAAGGGTGTTACAGGCAAGGGCGTCAAGATTGCCATTATCGACACTGGTGTAAGCGATATTCTTGCACAGGACATACCATTCGAATGTCCGGAATGTTTCTGACATTTGCCGCAGCTTGACTACACGCACCCTGCGCTTGGCGGCTGCTTCGGCGAGGGATGCCTTGTCGCCTTTGGCAACGATCTCGTCGGCGACGACTCCAACGGTTCCAACAAGCCCCAGCCAGGCGGCGACCTGACGGACTGCATCGGCCACGGAACCCATGTCGCGGGCATCATCGCCGCGCAGCCCAACGACATGAACTTCACCGGTGCTGCTCCCGGCGTAACGCTCGGCATCTACAAAGTTTTCGGCTGTGAAGAGTCCGCCGGGACTGACATCATGATATCCGCCTTCAACCAGGCCTACGAGGCCGGAGCAGACATTATCTCGGCATCTATTGGTGGTGCCTTGGGCTGGAGCGAAGACTCGTGGGCTGTCTCTGTGTCCCGAATCGTCGACAAGGGCGTTCCTTGCTTCGTCTCTGCTAGCAACGACGGGGATCACGGCCTCTTCTACATCAGCTCTGCTGCCAACGGCAAGGGCGTCACGGCCGTTGCTTCATACAACAACACGTTGAACCCGACCGTTCTGCATCCCTCGACGTACTCTGTTGACAATGGTGATGACGCGCCTTTTGGGTTTGTCTCTGGCACTCCGTCCAAGTGGGACGTCACTCTGCCCCTGTACGCCACCAGCTTCGACATCACCAAGGCCGACGACGGCTGTGATCCCTTGCCTGACAGCACACCTGACCTGGCCGACAAGATCGTCCTCATCAGGAGAGGAACCTGCGCGTACGTAACCCAGTACCAAAACGCCGTTGACAAGGGCGCCAAGTACATCATCATCTACAACAACGTCGGCGGTTCTGCCCTGGTCGTCAACGCCAGCGCCGTCAAGGGTGTTTCTGGGTCGGCAATGGTGCTCTCCGACGTGGGCGAGAAGTGGGTTGGGCTTCTCAAGGATGGGAGGAAGATTACGCTCAAGATGGCCGATCCATCCAAGACTGATCCGTTCCTCGTCGAGACGCCGAACAATGTCACCGGTGGAAGCCCCAGCCTGTTCACGTCTTGGGGACCTACCTGGGAGATGGAGTTTAAGCCCCAGATTGGTGGTCCTGGAGGAAACATCCTCTCGACGTATCCCGTCTCCAAGGGCGGATACGCTATTCTATCCGGCACATCCATGGCGTGCCCCATCGCCGCTGCCATCGCCGCCTTGATCTCCGAGGTTCGGGGCACGCTCGATCCCACACTCATAACCAACCTGCTCTCGGCGAATGCAAACCCACAGCTGTTCAACGACGGCACCAAGTTCTATTCCAAGCTGGCGTCCGCCGCTCAGCAGGGAGGCGGATTGGTGCAGGCGTACGACGCGGCATATGCCACCACACTTCTGTCGCCCTCGAGCCTATCATTCAACGACACGGATCACTTTGCCGGCACCCTGAACTTTACGCTGGAAAACACGGGCAAAGAGTCCGTTACCTATGCCATCTCGCAGGTTCCAGCGCTTACAATGTACACGCTGGACAAGGGCTCCGTCTACCCATCCAAGTTCCCCAACGAAGCGGTCGACACTGCTGCTTCCTTGAAGTTTACGCAGGATCACATCAGCATCGCCGCTGGAGGCGAGGCGAGCATTGGCGTCCTGCCCACGCCGCCGCAAGGACTGGATCCTAGGCGACTGGGTCTGTGGACCGGCTACATTACCGTCAACGGCTCCGACGGGTCTTCCCTCTCTCTCCCTTACCAAGGTCTTACAGGCTCTCTTCTTAACTCGACAGTTCTGGAGTCAGACCAGACATTCATCTCTCGCTCCAACGATTCGGACCCGGCCCCTGTTCCCGACAACACCTTGTTCACCATCCCCGGGCCGGGCAAAACGGCATCCGACCTTCTTCTGCCCGCTCTCGCTATAAACCTCGCCCTGGGATCGCCCAGGATTCGCGCCGACATTGCCCCTCTCGCACCCAAGAACTTGACGACAACGTACAGGGGAGTCAAGACGATCGGACAGCCGTATGGCTTCCCGTCCGATTACAACTCGCGCGGCCTCAGCACCTTCAACTGGGATGGGCAGCTGGATTCGGGTAACTATGCGCCGCCGGGCAAGTACAAGTTTATTGTTCGGGCGCTGAGGATCTTTGGTGATGCGAGTAAGGATGCGGACTGGGATGTCAGCAACACGACGTCGTTTAGGATCGAATATCTCTAGCCGACGTCTTCGTAGTGAAGAGTCATACGTTTCCAGGTACATAATAAAGATGATCAGAATGTTAAACAGGCGCTTGTGTTATCTCTGGGGCCTTTCCTTCGACGTGAGCGTTTGCAGGGATCCGTGGACGTTTGTAGCTTGATTTCATGGTTCAACCAAGGCTATCCCTGCCATCAGTCGCCTGCCATCATTCACCTACTCTCATCCTCACACAGCTCCGTTTGTATCAGATGGGCTTTCTTGTTCAAACCTCTTATACCTCTCTTCTCTCCACTGGGGCCCCCATTTCCTCACCGTCCAGATACAAGGCGTAGCCGCAAGCACAACCAGCGCCAGGAAGACATACGTCCAGCCATACCCCCACGCATCGAGAATATACTGCACAACCGCAGTGCCCGCGGCACTCATGGTCGCCCTGGTGAGATTGAACGACGACGAGACCCGGCCGGGGTTCATGGGATAGAGATCCACCAGCAGCGTAGTCAGAATTGAAATCGGTCCACTGAGACCTAGCCCAGCGAGAAATAATACCATCAGCGGTGCGGCGAGGTTGGTCCCCCGAATCGACGACCCATCCCCATATTGCCATCATGGCCACGGCAAGGAAAACCCACGGCCACATGAGGTCCAATCTTGCTCTCTCTATGGGAAACTTGCGGAGATCGTCCCCCCTCTTGCGATCCGCCGACACGCCGATGCTCCCTGCGACGCGCGCGTAGTGCCAATTGAGTAGCTTACCCACGATGACGGAGCCAAACACCGAGCCACACGCAAAGGGCATATAGCACAGGCCAACTTGCAAGTCGTTGAAGCGGTACTTGCGACGGATAATGTCCTGGAGCGGCACGAGCATGGCGTAGTTGGCCATGACGAAGAGCGACATGAAGAACAGGAGAAGCCCAACGTCCTTCTCGAAGACGATGCGTACCGCGGCGAGGATGTTGGGCACGGGTATCTTGAAGGGCGTCTCCTTGGGTTCCGGGATGGGACCGCTGGATTCCGGGTCTCGCCTTCTGCGGCGGAACTGGATCGAGGATATGAGCGAGCTGTTGAGTGCAGGCGGCGGAATCGATCCGTTGCCGACGATGCTTCGGCCTGTCTGTTCACGACATGTCAGCCACGCAAGTTGAGATTCAAGCCATGGTGAGACAACGCACCTCGGGCACAAATGGCAGATATATGATGAGATATACCCCCGCCGCAATAACCAGAAACCAAAACGTAGATCGCCACCCCAGCTGTTGCGCCAAGACGCCTCCAATCACGGGCGCCAAAGCCGGCGCAAACTGCACGCTCCCCTGCACGGCGGTGATATATCCACCTCTGTCCGCACTCGTGGTGAGATCTGCCACAACAGCACTCCCGATGGCCACCGTGGCCGAGCTCCCAGTGCTCTGTAGTGCCCGCAGCACCATGAGGGCCGCGTAGCTGTTCTGCAGGGCCAGGCCGATGTTGGCGCCGAGGTAGATGGCAAAGGTCAGCACGTACACGGGCCGTCTCCCAATTTGATCGCTGAGGTCGCCAAAGAAGAGGGGCGCAACGGCCTGCATGATCTGGTAGAGTGTGACGGTGAGGTTGATCTCGCTGAGAGAGCGGTGGTAGGATTCGGCAATGGGGGTGATGGCAGGGAGGTAGACGAAAGATGAAAAGGGTGAGAAGAGCGTAGCGAAGACGGTCATGATGATGACGAAGGCTTTCGCCCGGGAGGAGAAGACGGAGTGGAGGGGAGGTTGCTGCGGCTCAGTGTCATCTTGGGCCACGTCAGAGGGTTTGTCGGAATAACCTCTGGACCCGCCGTGGTCCTTCTCGTGCTCGATCTCGTTGCTCAATGATGTTGGTCTCGGTGATATTCGTGGTGTTGCTGATGCGGCTGTCGTCTGCCTCATGCCAGCCTCCGCGTCTCGCTGGTCTCCCTGCCTCTCGACAGAGTGTTGCTTTTCTGCAACCATGCTGCACCATACGTCGCGTGTCAATAGAAATCAATCCCTAGATTGATTCATGGTTGATTTGCGGCAGGGCAGATCGAGCATTATATCCCATCTCGACTGATCGCCACGATGCAGAGCTGCTTGCCGATTCGGCGCCGACACAAAGAGGCTTGCGGGGTTGCCTCATAGTCAACGAATACAACTTGGAGATTGCATTCTCTCACGTGGGTAAATACATTAAACCCATCATGAAGACGGCCTAAATGTGAATCATTACAGGATGTATCAAGGGCAAGATGGCTGGTCTAGCATGGTGACATCCAGCCCGGGAAGCAAGTGGCGGTTGGAGATGGAGACGTGCGGTAAATCACTGAGTAAATGGCTGCCTTTCCCACCGCCGTGGTGTGAGTCTTGGATGATTAAAGCAGGGTCAGGGCCTAATTGACAGCTGGAGGGTCATCGACTGACTCGAAAGCCATGGGCAGATTCATCAAAGCAGAGTCAGAGCCTAGTTGACGGCTAGAAAGTCATCAACTAACTCAAAAGCCACGAGCAGATTCATTATGCTGAAAGCTCATGTCTTACTCTCTCTTCAAAAGCCTTATTTGAGTTGGTTTCTTACTTCCCTTTCGTTCACCTCTTCATTCACTCTCGCTGGCTTCTCGCTTTCGTAGCTCAGCCATCATAGCAGAGTTACGGTTACCCCAGGGTTCACCAGGCGCGATACTAGACAGTTGTGCTCACAGAAACATCACGAGTCATCATTTGCAGGCACACCGCGCAGGGCGTAGAGTGAAACGTCATATATACAGTCCGTGTCCTATGTACAGAAGAAGTGAATGTTATATACATCCTCCAGCGCAGCAGATAACCCGTCGACGCCCGCCAGCAGATGCCGTCACGACGCCGCGTGCCAATGCCGACGCGAAATAGTATGTGCAGTTCGTAAAATATGTATAAACTAGATGCCAAGCCAGACCTTGTCCGTGAATCTCTCATCGACGGACGCACGCACCATCGTCTTCAACGCCCCCAGCGCCACAGTAGTCCCTCATTTACAGGGCCTTGGCATTGCCGGTGGAGTGGACCTTGGCCAGCCTCACGGCGTTCTTCTTGGCGACCTCGGCGTCAAAGGTCTTGTCCTTGGTGGCAACGGCGGTCGCGTGGTTGGACTGGTACTCGAGGTCGCGGTTGTCCTTGGTGGGCTCGCGGGCAGCGGCGCGACGGCGACGGCGCATGGCCTTGGCGTTGCCCGAGGAGCGGACCTTGGCCAGTCTCACGGCGTCCTTCTTGGCGACCTGGGCGTCAAAGGCCTTGTCCTTGGTGGCAACGGCGGCCTCGTGGTTGGCCTGGTACTTGAGGGAGCGGTTGTCCTTGGCGGGCTCGCCGGCGGCACGCTTCTCGACGCCGGCGGCCTCCTCCTTGCGGGCGGCCTCGACCTTGTCCCAGTTGATGTGCTGGCCCTCCTTGGGGGCGTGGACGTTCTTGTGCGCCCCGGTCTTGAACACGGGGTGGGCGGCGCGCCTGTCAATGCCGGCGGCCTCGGCCTCGACGCGAGCCTCGTGGACCTTGTCCCAGTCGAGGTGCTGGCTCTCCTTGGGAGCGTGGGTGCCAGCCTTGGTGGCCAGGGCCAGGCCAGAAGCGGCGACGAGGACGAGAGCAGAGAACTTCATGGTGGGTGGGTGTATATACAGGGTAAACAAAAGGGAGCCGGTATGTAAGTGCTGTCTGAGAAGAGGAAGAGAGTGAAATACGCAGATCGCGCATCCAAGATGAGGAGACGGACGGCCCAGCACTTTTAAACCACCGCTCGCCCAGTCGCGCCCTCTGTCTGACCACCATCCGTCCGTCCCCTGGCTAATATCGAGTGAGTTTCCCTCCGCGCCATGCCTGGGCCCTGCCCGGTTCAGATCCTTGGATCCTCGGACCTGTTTTCTGTTTGGAGGAAGCAAGTGAGATCGGTACTAGCGCACATCGCCCCAGCTTGCAATCGCATGTGGCGGCCAAGGATTGCCCCTAGCGTCATGTGGGATGGGGATGGCTTTTGGCCGAGAAATGTCCCGACGATGGATTCCATAGGTCAGCTGGGTGGCCCGATTGTCGGGAATGTCATCCCCCCAAGAGCCCACCCCGACTAGTCCACCAGTCTCATGGCAGTTCGAGGGCAGTTCACGGTCTAATCCACGTTGCATTGCGAGGGGGAGGCGGCGATGGGCTTGAGAGCGCAATCACAAGAACACCAATGGCGCCGGGTAGCCATCTGGGGCTACCCACGGGGAGCCCCGGGGTATTGGAGCCTGGAGGACAATGGGAGACCAGGACTCGGCGATGGAGGACGCACAGAGTAGGCAGGTTACATGAGATGGCTGACAATGGCCACTTATACGTGGCTGCTGAGCGTTGGTGGTGGAGATGAAGCGCCGCTGCTGATGGGAGATTGATTGTAAATAGAGACGGCCGAAATGGGTTATGAAGCAGTGCTTCATCCTCTCCGATTCTGCATAGAGGTGTGTCCGCCAAATAATAAAATAGCAAATACGCGCTGCCCACGCAGCCTCTCTCCCACGGCCATCAAGACCTACCCGAGCTCGCAGGATGCCGATTGCGCCACTGTTAGGATCCAAATACCGATCCAACGAACGCGCCATCTGCATTTGGAACTTCGGACCTGCAGCTTGGCGATAAGGCTGGCCCAGGAGTCCTGGCGATGGTGATTGCCTATTTCATTGCCGTCTGAGCAATCTCCAGGAACAAGACGAGAGGCCAGCGCCTGTAGTCCCGGCCTCATGCTTCATATCCATGGCAAACATTTCGAGACTCGGACACATCTTCATCGCCTGTGCCATATCGGACAAAACTGTGGACACCATGCAGGTACAACACACCACACGGCTATTCTCCTCCAATAAAATAGGGCCGAACAGGGCCACCATGGCCGTCGTCATCATCAGGATGCGGTGCCAAGGCCAAGCTCCAACACGACGGCCTCCCCATGGGCCAGCCCTCCATCCTCAGTCCGCTCGTTCGGTCTCTCCTTGGAACAGGAATCGCGGCCCCCACGTGTCTGGAGCGAGCCGGATCTGCTAATTTGCGATCGGCTTTCTAGCGCTCCATGGACTGCGAGCGTTTTGCTGTGCAGGACCATGTGGGAGACGGCTGAGGGAAGACGCGCGCGCGGATCAGACGTTTAATTGACGTCTTGAAGATGTGAAAGTGGATAAGCAGATATTGTCTCAGCCGGCGAGATTTAGCTAACGCTTGTCCTGCCGGGCTGGCTTTGAGAACGTCTTGCTCCGCTATGCTCCATTGCCGCGATGCCACATGGGCCTGCATAGACATGCAAGACTCGCATGGTGCTTCGTGGGAACCAAACCTCGCCTTTTTTTTTTTTGTTAAGTGTTCGCTCGAAGTGAAGAGGCGCGTCCTTGGTTCTCGCTCTCAGCCTTTCTTCGTAGGCGTTGTCAACGCCATTGGCGGGAACTGAGAGTTATGCGTCTCGCACGCACATGGTCCGTCGCAGGTGAGTGAAGCAACGTGGACGGATTCAACTCATATTCAGTTGCTTTTTCATTCACTAACTCATTAGGAAGATGTATGCCCTATGCGCACATGTTGAAATACGCGCGCGGACGACTCGGAGTCAGCACCAATGGTTTGGCCATCAGGCGCAGGCATCGTGATCGAGCCGCTTCAAACTTGGTGGCAAAAGAATTCATCGGCGCTTTTCTCAGTAAACATGCCGATATATTCAGGCCGATGCGCTGGACAGGTTGATCAGTCAGTCCCTGCGGTGACACACAGCTAGTGCAATGTCGACGACTTCATAATTGCTGCCTGCACCCAGCGATTGGCACGAAACGAAACTTGCCACTCCGTCTGCTCGCGGGTTCTAGATCTTCTCATTCAACGATTAAACTCCCTCCGACTCACCTCTCCTAATCGGCATGTAACATCGGCATTCGGCATCGGCTTGTGCCAGGTCACTCGATGCAAAGAAACGACTTGGCGGAGATAGTCGGGAGTATCTCCGAGTAGATGATGCTTCCAAGGCTTGCAGCATCACCATAGTTGCCGGCTCACGCATCGAAGAGACCCTAACTCCGCCATGGATGCGGAATGAAGCTGCAAGCTGCACTATTTCTAAGCAGCAATTTGCTTTCAGGGATGCCGTCTAAGACACTGCAGCGTGGTCTCTATCCATTACAAATCGACGTGGTGATGCGTTTTTCGATATTGATCAACGGCATCCTTGAGATGTGTATATATTTGGCTGTGTCTCTTCCTATCCGGCTCCCAGTTTGAACATGTGCGCAATCACAGGCGTTAAACCACTCCAAGATGTATATACACAGTAGCTTTTATATCCTCGCTCTCCTAGCCCATGCACCCTTCACCATCTCTCACATCATCCCCCGGAGCAATAACGATGGCAAACCCAATCACGCCGTGAGAGTAAACACCAGCTCTGGCATCTTCGCTCCGTACTTCCCACCTGCTCATCCCGACATCGCCTCGTTCCCCGACATTCCTTACGCGCAGAATCCGACTGGCAGGCTTCGCTTCTCCGCCCCCGTCGCCGCTTCTCCTCCTCCCGACGGCAGCGTCGGATACGCAGAGCATCTTCCTCTGGGATGCTATCAGTACGTCCAAAGCGAACTTTCTGGTACCGTTAGCCTACGCGCTGGGCATGCTGCGGCCATGTTCCAGCGCGGCGACTACGCCAACACGACCGAGGACTGTCTTCGTCTGTCCATCTTCGCGCCCAAGACGGCCACTGAAGATGCCATCTCAAGGCCGTATGGTGAAAATGGCTCCGACTCCCCAGAGCAAAACGGCCTCCCCGTCATCGTCTGGCTCCACGGTGGCGGCTACGTCTTCGGAGGCACAAACGTGCCATACCAACTCGCCCCAAACTGGGTCCAGCGAAGCCAGAAGCACATCGTCGTCCAGGTCCAATACCGCCTTAACCTGCTTGGTCTGCCAAATGCGGCAGGGCTAGCAGCCAGCGACGAGAACCTGAACTTGTCGCTGCTCGACCAACGCTTGGCGGTGGAATGGGTCAGGGAGAATATCGCCTCTTTAGGCGGCGACCCTGAGCGCATTACTCTCTGGGGAGAGAGCGCAGGCGGTTATTCCGCAGATGGCTACTTGTTCTCTTGGGCTGATGACCCCATCGTTTCCGGCGTCATTGCCGACTCTGGCAACGCTCTCGCTCTGGAAGCAACCTTGGCATCTCTTCCGCCTGTCGGAGACTACAGCCAGTTCTCAAAAGCGGCTGCTCGACTCGGCTGTGGCGATTTAGATGCATCCGCCGAACTATCTTGCATGCGAACCGTGCCGTCATCCGACATCCAGGCCTACATCCAGGCACCAACCGGCGGTGGCGGAGCCTCGGACGACAATCTCTCTTTCGGGACCATCATCGACAACGTCACCGTGTTTCCCAGCTATGCCTCTCGCATCGCCAAGGGATCCAAACAGTTCCCCGTCCAAATCCCTCTCCTCATCGGCACCAACATTGACGAAGGGTCAGCTATAGTTCCATACGATTTCCCGGGCAGCGAGACAGCCACATCACTCCCCGCTTCTCTGGCTCCCGTAGCAGAAGACTTCAAGCTCGGCTTGGACTGCACCACTCTGAGAGAGGTTCGTCTTCGGTCGGAAGCCGGGGCGCACACTTGGCAGTACCTCTACGCGGGCAACTTTACCGACGTGAGTCCCCGGCCCTGGCTGGGGGCATACCACGCGGCTGAGCTGCCCATGGTGTTCGGTACGCTGGGTGGCGAGGGCCCAACGACTGGGTTTGAGCGCCGCGTGAGCCGAGATATGCAAGATCTGTACCTGGCGTTTGCGGAGGATCCTGTTCATGGACTCTCCCAGCGTGGTTGGGCGCCAGCAACAGGAGCGGTTGGCCGCAAAGAGGTCAATGAATGGGCTGCGGGTGGGATCGTACGGCAAATGGTGGATGTTGAGGACATGAGAGACGAGTGCATCAAAAACGGACACGAAGTGTAGCCAAACACGAGTCATGGTGACACCTCACACATGGCATTGTGTCTAGTTGTCGTCTATTTGTCGTCTATCCAGCTCTATATCTAATTCTATAGTCTATGCTCCGCTCTAGTCAAATCCAATTCTAAACGCTCAATCCATCCACGCTATGCAATAACTTCGATATGCCCTCTATACCCATTCAATGCGAAAGACCTTGTAACCACTCTCATCACCACGCCCAATGCCGCTGCGCTTGTCCAGACGCTCAGCTTGCACAATCGTAAGCCGTCGTCCGTCTCTTCCACGCGGTCTATCCTCTGCGGCGAAAGCCGTCTCGACCGTGTCGCTCACGCCCTCAAACCGCCCGTTCTGGCGAACAGTGGCGACGAGCCAGAATATACCGCGCGCAGCCAGGAGGCGAGTCGCGCAGTCTCGAAGCCACACGGCATGCTCTGGGGCGTACACGACGTCTGTTGCCAGCAACATGTCGGCTGGTAGATCCAGCGGGGGCTCCAGCGATGGTGAGGACCAGTCAAGGGGGCATGCTTCGATGGGTCGTGACTCGCCCAGGGAATTGGCCGCGATGTTGGATCTCAAGTTGTCTAGCACTGCTGGGTGATAGTCCGTAGCGATGACTGTGGCATTCCCAACTCCCAGGCGCGGGAGCATGAGTCCAAGCACAAGACTCACCAAGCCGGTGCCAGCACCTAGCTCGACGATGCGAGGGGAAGAGCCCAGCACGGCCTGACACAAACCAAATCTGTCTGGCTCTTTGCATGCGAGCTCAGAGAAAATGATTGATGCGCCCCAGCTCTGTAGACCTACATCTGTGCAGTCCGATGATGAAGTGCCAGCAAGCCCGTCGTTGAGTTGCACCTGAACGGGCGCCGACTTGTCAGCCGAGCTTGCCAGTTCGAACGAGAAGTGCCGTGAATAGTTCTCCTCGTCGCCGTCTTCAGACACCTTCATGTCGAGTTTCTCATCAGCGTGCAGAGACTCGAGGACGCAGCAGGCCTGATCGAGTGCATCCTGACGAGCCTCCTCAGAGCCCAAGCAAGACAGCTCCTCGACGCGCGCAACGAATCCCGTCAACCAGCGCTCTACAAACGAAAGCTCAAAAGCGTCCTCGCGAAGAGCTGCTAGATTCTCTCCAGGGGAATTTCCATCGTCTTCGTCGCCCTCATCTGTCCCCGTTGCGTAACCAGAATCCACCTGCTGCAGTGACGCTGATCTCAGGGCTGGGTTGGCGGGCTTCTTTGGCTCGCGACGGAGTCTGAAACGGAGAGAGACGGAAAGCGGACAGTAGAGGGTTGCGAGATCCTCTATTATGGAGAGGACTCGAGACTCGGAGAGAGAATCCAGCGACCGCAGAGGAGGGAGAGTGCTTGACGGGCGGCCGCCAAGCGCAGTCATATTGGCGACGCTGCTATCAATGCATTAATAAAGCGGTGGAGAAAATTGACAAAGAAAACGAAGAAGAAAATTAGTCGCGTCTCCGATCGTGAAGCATTTCCAACGTCAAGGTGAAGAAGGAAGATTTCGGAGAAAGGTGAAGCGGTGGGTTTTTGCTGACATGGCGATTGTGTATCGCGAGACCCACCGATAAAATTTTATGAGGCCATCGTCAGAAATTTTCACCAGCGCATTAGGCCTGGCTTATACTAGTACAACGTGCGCGACTCATTGGACAGGACAATTCTGTCATGAACAACCACGAAAATACGGACTGCACATTACCATTTTTCGTGGCAAGGCAAGAGGGATTTTGGACTGCGAAAATTGAGTTTGGTGAGTGGTATTTACACTCTACCTTGGCTTGACTGGACTCCCTCTGAGGTCCAGAAGCTTCATATTGATGAAGTGAGTAAGCGAGTTTTTATAGCTCGTTGACCTGCATTGAGCATGTTAGGCCAACAAGCGATGGATGTCATCAAGTCGATGCTTCTTCGGTAGACGAAGTTATGTGCGGGTTCCGAGTTTGCCTCAGACAGGCATCTCGTATAGATAACGTTAACAAGCATGAGTCTTGAAGCAAAAAGAGCAAGTGTCATTGCGCTTTGGTCGCTTTTAAGTGTATATGCCAGACGACACATCGTGTTATACCAATCGCACTGCGCTTCACAAACTATTCCCAAGGGCCTTCCTTACCAGGCACTAGACCCAGCAGCTTACCATCAACTTCCCCAGAAATAGCTCAGACGGGTCGCATCGCCTCTGATAAACTTGCGCACTAAAGAAATCACGAGTCTTGGTTCCCCGAAATTGCTCCCGCAGAGTGTCCATGCTTACTACGACGGCTTCTCTACCAATCTCACCTTCCAGAAGAGGCAGTTTGGCGACCGCCAAGATGGCCGGACTGTCATGAGTAAGACGCACTACTTGAGTGTACGCCAGTGCATCTAGGACTTGATACGAAGGTAGAGCGTTTGTTGCAGATCGTCTTGTATTAGACATGTCGATTTATACCTTCCATCGTCCTTGTTCATGATCGTTTCCCCATGATCTCTTCCTTTGTGCCTCTACTATCCACGCCATCATGTTCACCAAGTTCACTCTCCTAGTCAGCTTGCTGGCTGCTACCCCCTTGGCCTACTCGGTTGGCGATGGTGCCAAAGGCATGCCTTGTCTCAACCCGGCCCTCAGCAAAGAGCAGAAGCTTGACCTCCTGCAGTTGCCCAAGTCAAAGTCTAATGTCGCTCATCTCGAATCCGGTGCCGTCGTCAACATCGACACTTATATCCACATCGTGTCCAAGTCCCAAAGCGTGGCCGATGGCTACCTCAGCGTACGTTGTCCGCGATACTCCATGGGAACTCGCAAGATAGCTAACACCGTTTTGTAGAGAGACACTATGAACACTCAAATGAGGGTTCTAAACGACGGCTTCGCAGGCACTGGCTTCGCCTTTACTCTCAGAGATATTGACTGGACCATCAACGCCAACTGGGCCGCCAACTACGACGAGATGGGGATGAAGTACCAGCTCCGCAAAGGCGACTACCGCACTCTCAACCTGTACTTCCTGGGGGACTTCTACTCAGGCTCGGGCTACTGCTACTACCCGATATCGGTCTCGCCTGGCTCAGAGGACTTTTATCGCGACGGCTGCACCATTGGCGCGTGGACAACTCCGGGCAGGACTGGCCCCTTTAGCACGGGCAGGATCGCCACGCACGAGGTCGGACACTGGAGCGGGCTCATCCACACGTTTGAAGGCAACAACTGCTCTGGGCCGGGTGACTATGTCGATGACACGCCTGCTCAGTCGGGACCGTCGAGTGGGTGTCCTACCGGGCGAGACTCATGCCCAGGGTCCGGGCTTGATCCTATCCACAACCATATGGACTATACAGATGAGTGAGTAGTGTAACGTCCCCACGTAAGGGTGTTTATTAATTATTCATAGTGTTTGCCGTACCGAATTTACGCCTGGGCAGATTCAGCGAATGGCTGATAGCTACAACTATTACCGCCGGTAGTTGGTGTTTAGATGTGAACAGTGTGGTGGCGGGGGCAAAGTGCGGGCTGCGGATTTGTGTTGGTTTATGTCTCATGGCTTCTCAAGTGTGTTTTCTTATTTTCTAAATATATTGCGTGATGGGTTGCAGAATGAATTCAATGCGTTTTCATCTGTATCAGTGTATATAATTAGACCAACTGCCAGGTTAACCTATCACTGCAACCAGTCACAAACCTCCACTAACATCAACACATGTTGCAATTTCACACATTTCACACTGTCATTCAAACTCAAAGGCTTGCTTGAACGCATCACACTGAATGTTAGAACGGTGCTTCTAGTCTACGTGATCGCAAGCTTGTTCTCCTGCTACGACGCCATGTTCGTTGTCAGGGTATAGGGTAGCTCTCGCCTGTTGTCAGCACTTGGGGTAGTTTTTGCGTCTCCGAATCCATCAACCAGCAAATCAGCGTAATTGGTTTAGTGGTAAAATTCTCCGTTGCCATCCGCAACGTCGGGGAGCCCTGGGTTCGATTCCCAGATTACGCATTTTTTGCAGCGATTTTCATTTCTTTTTGCTGCCTGGTTAAATTTGTCCTTGTCTAGCGAAAAAGCTGAAGGCCGTCACTGATACGCAGTGCATACAAGTGCATGACGATTCTACTGTTTTGTTTCTTGTCTTGATTGGTTGGTTCGCAGAAAGAGAGACTGCGTTCAAGAGATGGTTGGGCTTTGATTTAGTGCCGTGACGGTATCGCCATCTAGCGATGGAGATGCCTCGACTCTATACTTTCGCGCTACTACGTGGGCTCTGTAGGTGATGATTGCAGTGTTTCTGGATTCGACAGCCGGCGTAGAGTGTATCGTGAACGAGGCCCCCAGGTAGCCAAGCCATGAGATGAAATGATGATGGGAGAGTCAGATGGACTGGAATGTCCCCCAAGTCGGCATTGCAGGACTTAAATGGGATCCTAGGCTCAAACCACTTTCGATGCTCACGCAATAGAAAAAGCAAAAGCCATGGGTAATCGCAGTGCCGACGAGGAACTTCTAGAACATCAAATGCGACACCAAGAAGAGGCCGTCTCCAGCCTGCCACGACGCCACGTCAGCACCGCTCAGCACTCTAAAGCGTAGACTATCGGATGACCCGGTCCTGTTGAAAGTGTGTATCTCATCTCATCTTATCTTCATGCTCGCCATGTTCAGCGGGTCTGTTGACGCAGACATTACTCGCCAGTGCCGCACAATGGCAACGGCTGGCTTCAGCATGTCTCACCCTAATCCAAACCAGAGCCCAGGATGGCATCGCTCATCGCGTTCACATCCGCATTCACCTCTCCCCCATTAATAATACGCACGGGAATGTACCGGCCAGACAGCCGCTGCGGGGTTTCTCTCTCCGGTCGACAAATCACCGCTCCCCAGCCCTCGTCCAAGAGGGTCTCAGATGCTCACCGAGCGCCCTCATAGGCTTGCGCTGACCAGGGTGCCATGGCTGCTAGCGGCGACCGTGAACTGATGCTGGCCCGAATCGGGAAACCAACTCGAACTCGGCCTCGGCGGGTGTTGTAGCGCCGCTACCCAGTATGTCGTCGTTGGTATGGCGGCGGAGGACTAGGTTAGAGCCTGATCTTCGCTTCTTGGCTGCAGGTTTCTGCGAGGCGTCACATCATTCCCTGCCTTCTTCTCGTACATCTCCTCTCTCTCCCCCATGAGCTCGGCGCTGACTATTGCTGTTTGGTAATCATCCTGCGGAGAATTCACAGCTTTCTGCTCCTCCTGGCTGTCGGCCGAGCCTCTATCCCGAGCCTGTCCCCCATCTGATACGCAGAGAGTACGGCCTCAAGACAGAGCAGGGCCAAATCCAAGTCCGTACTCCGTGGCTACGCCTTTCGTTTTGCAGGCTGTAGTATCTCCGCTAGAACCGAGAGCTCGGGACCCCGTCAAGGTCGCGTCGATCATCATACATGTCGCAGCTCGAATCCCGTCCGAGATTCGCCTGACTGGGTCGGTGGACGGAGGGCCGAACGGGATATTCACACGCCTCTTTATAACAAGCTTGCTGCCCGTTTGGGTCCCCCGGTTGATAGTCTCCTTGATCGTCCCAGCCCTATGCGTCACATTACTTGAGACTCTGTTTCATCTATAACCTCTTTGTCCGCCTGTCTTAACGTAGACAACACCTATCTCCATACGCCATACCCACCCGCACACACACATACTTTTCAGACCAATCGCCATGTCTGAGAAGAGCTTTCAAGATACCCCGGCGCCCCAGAGCCCAAGCTTCACGCCGCACGACAACAATAAGCTCACAACTGAAGGCGCCGACATTCCAGCAACCCAGAGCGACACATCTGAGCACACAGCCGTCGAGGAAGAGCGTGCGGCGGCGGCGGCGGCCCTGACGCCGCCTGATGGAGGACTTCGTGCCAATCTCGTCGTTTTGGGAGCGTGGTGTACATCCTTTTGCAGTTTTGGCTGGATCAACAGTGCGTCGCATCTCGAGAACCGTCAGTGCATCACCGTGCAGATTCTAACGTGCAAACAGGCATCGGTGTGTTCCAAGAGTATTACCAGTCTAATCTCCTCAAGCAGTATCCTGCCAGCAAGATCTCATGGATCCCTTCGCTACAGGTCTTCTTCATGATGGCAATGGTGAGTCTTCTTCCATCCGCACCTTCGCCGCCACCGCCTTGCCTGTCATCTAACGCCGCCAGGGTCCCATCATCGGCATCTTGTACGACAAATACGGCCCTCGACAACTCATTTTCGTCGGCACCTTCTTCCACGTCTTCGGCCTCATGATGGCGTCCATCTCCACCGAGTACTACCAAATTCTGCTCGCACAGGGCGTATGTAGTGCCATTGGTGTCTCGGCCATCTTCCAACCAGGTATGTCATCTTTTCCCCCATCTTCTCCCCCCCTACTCTGCAACTGCATGTCTAATACTCTCTAGCACTCGGTACTATATCTGGATGGTTCACTTCCAAGCGAGGTGCCGCCTTTGGCATTCTATCCACAGGCTCCTCTCTAGGCGGCGTCATCTTCCCCATCATGCTCAGCCATCTCATTAAGCAAGTCGGCTTCGGCTGGTCTATGCGTATCTCCGCCTTCCTCATCCTCGCCCTACTTATCGTCGCCAACCTGACTGTCAAGTCATTTACGCCTCCCAAGCCCAAGCCGCTCACCCTCAGGCAGTTCTACGTGCCGTTTACTGAGGTCCGATTCGCCATGCTATCTTTTGGCTTGTTGCTCTTCACCTTTGGGCTGTACATTCCCATCGACTATATCCCCGTCGAGGCGTCTGCGGCGGGCATGTCGGCCAGCCTCGTGCAGTATCTCATCCCCATCCTCAACGCTGCCAGTCTGTTTGGTCGCGCTGGTTCCGGATTCCTCGGCGACAAGATTGGCCGGTACAACATCTTCATCATCGTCTGTTACGTCACCGGCATCTTCATACTGGGCCTGTGGATTCCCGCTTCGGGCACGGCCGACAGAGTCGCATTCGCTGCCCTGTTTGGTTTCTTCTCTGGTGCATACGTCGCGCTCATCCCGGCCCTCGTCATCCAGATCTCACCGCTGCCAGAGATTGGCTTCCGCACTGGGCTCGTGTTTTTGGCCTGTGCCTTCCCCGGGTTGACCACCAACCCCATCAGCGGCGCCATTCTTGGCAATCCCGGCGACTGGGTTCATCCCAAGATCTTTGCTGGTGTCATGTGTTTGGCGGGTACTGTTTTTATCATGGGAGCAAGGCTACACGCTACGGGATTGAAGCTCAACGCCGTCTTCTAAGATGTGCTGTGATGCGCTTGGTGGCGTGCAACTTGTAATATATATATATATATGAAACGACGTATCCGAATCATCTCCAGCATTATAGAGGGTAAACAGGGAAAAGCAAAGTTAGGTATGAGGGCATAGCATTCTGATTGCATCGATCGAAACAAAAGATCCACTACATATGACAGTGGTCAAATACAAGAGTAAATAGCTCGCTTAATATAATCATCTAAAAGTAACTAGAGAAATCTTGAAGATCTATTTGCAAGTCCCCAACCAGGGTATTCCAATCTGGCATGTTCTGTACAATATTGCTCCAGTCCTCATTTTCATCCATGGTCTGTCCGATGTTCGTCGTCTGATCCGCGCTCGTCGATGTCTCTCGAGAAGTCTCCGTAGTCCTCGATTCCGCCCCAGAGGTATCCATGCCAGTGGCGAGAGAATCCCTAATCTGTTCAGCTTTGCCTCGTAGCCGCTGTAGGACGATGGATTTTAAACCAGGGCCGGAGAAGGCTTCTTCAAGTCTCCACCGCTCAATCTCAAACGTCCGGTCCACAATCTCCCATGCCTTGGCCACATGAGGCCCTTCCGGGCGCACGCACAAGTGCCACAGCAAGTAGAGTAGCATGTGGTACTGCGGATGGCCGCTCATGCACCACCTGTACTGCCGCTGGAGCTCATCAACGAACAGGTTGAGGTGGATCTCCAGGTACTTGCACACTGTTATGAGATTCTCGTCAGTGGCAAACGACTCCCTCTTGTCCGGGCTTTCCAAGTTGGCCAGCTGCTGGCGGGTCACAAAGTCAGCCTTGTAGACCATGGAGAGGGCGACCTGCATGGTCATTTTCTGCAGAGGAATGACCGTGTTTGACAGCCTAACGTATTGCTGCACTCGTGCTTGTAGGCTCTCGAATATACGTAGCCGCTTTGCCTCCTTTGATACGTGTCCCGTCGGGGCTCGGCAGAGTTCGCCGACGTCTTGCAGCATCTGGGCGATTTCCATGCAGACAAGCGGGAGACTCATTCTGGTCCAACCGCCATGCGGAGGCGGCAGCTCAGTCATTTCTGGGCGCAGCTCGCCGTCGTCTGCGTTGAGTGGCATTTTCGTGTCGTACAAGGGAACGGTGGACCACGAGGTGATGCCATGGTCCTCCGCCGCCCGAGAATCTCGTGCGATAAAGTGCCACCACAGTCGGCGCCGGACCTCGGACTCGAAGGGCGATAGTCCAAGTTTGACGCCATCGCGATGGAGGCCGATAGAGTGCGCCATGCGTATGGAGAGACCGATGAGTATCCAAGTGCCGCGGCCGTGATTGTGAGCCCGAACGGATGTCTTTGGATAAGCAAAGTTAGTAAGAGCAGAGAATCGGGGGACATGTTTCTCGTTGGGCCAACTCACCAGATAAATCGCCATTGCCTGTAGGAGCACTACGGTTGGGTTCTCCAGCATGTCGGCGTCGGCAAGATTCTGATGGAGTCTATTCTTGAAGTGGTTCAACGCCGTAGTCTGGTCCACGCCGAGAGTGACCTGAACATGTTGAGGATCCATGCTCACGACGGCGGAGAAGAAGACGGCGGAGACGAGAGCCAAAACGTCTTTTGGCACTGCTTCCGGCTGTTCAATAGCGGTAAAGATGGAGATTTCATCGGTGGGGATGTGTAGGACTTTGATGGACGGGTCGACGGTCTGGACGAACACGCTCCAGAGGTGCATGGCGTTTGCCTTTCTCAGCTGCCAACCATTGTTGCTCGTGAATGCTGCGGGGTTAGAGAGAGTACCCATGAGGTTGAACGGCGACTGTGCATCTTGGCTGGCTTTGTCTCTATGCGTGGCTCTCAATAGCGACGACTTGTCTTGGTCCTGGACGGCAGTTAGCCACGACGATATCCATGTGCGCACACACACGCAAACGTGATAGTGGCGAGCCTCACCTCTTCGATAACCTGTGATATTAAAAGCTCATTGAAGTACTGGCTTGATGATCCGTTGCGAACCAGGATATCTTGTGAGGATAGCTCTCCGCCCGGGGTACGAGTCTCATTCTGCGGCGACTCCCTGTACAGCGAGTTCTGTTCCTGGACATCTGGAGGCGAGCTATGCGGCGTATGGAAGGGCACCGTAGCTGTTGTAGACTGCCGAATTCCAGACTCTCTCGCCGTGACAATCGTCTTCTCAAGGTCCGATATGCGCGATGCGACGTCCGCGATTGTGGCCTTGCGTACCCGCCGCCTCGGCTGCTCAGACGACGGATAAATACATGGAATGTCAGCGCGGATGCACCCTGCGCACGGCGCCTGTCTGTTACATCGAATCTTCCGCCTGTGGCACGTTGCGCATGACCGATCCGGGAGCTTCCGGTGCGGCGGCGGAGACGTTGGGGTGAGACAGCGCCGGGCCAGCTCGGGCCCATCGCTGGTGGAACTTGTGTTTTCACTGCCGGGGGTCATCATTCATGCTTCACAAGTGTTGATAAGATACGTGGTTGACGGCGCCGAAATGCTCAAAACTGGGCTCTCTTGGCAGCGAAGCGTGGTGGTGTAGAGGTGAAAGATTCTTCGGTCTCGGGCTAAGCAGAGGGGCCGATCCGAGCAATCCGTAGCCTGCGTATGGATTATTAAGAGGGGATTATTACGAAGCGGTCCACACGAATGACTCTTTCGGCTGTAACTGCGGAGATGGCATTTCCCGCGATGCTGTGATTGTTTCTTTTGCGTCACATGTCGGCGAATTACGCAACGTGGCACGCGCGTTGTTTGCTCTCTGGGACTATGTTTTACGAATGGAATCAATGTGGCATCATTCGGTCAGCCTACTGTTGTTGGTTCAATAAATGCCCAGTGATGCCCAGTGGCAAATAAAATCATGACGGATCAATAAATGTTCACACAACACACTAAGATCAAGAGCAGAGCCGGCGCTTCATGCCCGGCAGCCATGAAAATGAAACGAGATGCCCTGCCAGAAAATCGCAAGAAAATCGAAGACAAACGTTACTTAACCCTCAATTCTGTTTCCGCCATCAAACACGTCATGGAAAATTGCCCTTCTCGGGCCCAAAGAATCCCTTCGCCGGAATAGGCAGAATGCCAACCCCGGATCCATCGACTCCAGCGTGGCTCACCGTGTTCCCCCACCACTTCAGCGCGACAGGATGATAGCCTATGGCGAAGAACATGATCAAGGCACTCACTGCTAGTCCTGCCGTCAGCGCGGCCGACAAGACATAGTTGTACTTGGACCACCATGCCAGCCGATGGCGCGGAAGCCAGTACATGAAGATGAAGGACAGAATCATGCCAGGCGTCTTGTACGACATGTTGGATGGAGCCCAGTGTTGAATGCCCTGGATGATCAGGATGGGGTTCAGCCAGAGCAGCGACCCCACGAACGCGAAGAGGGTCTTGTCGAGCATGTCGAACGTCTTGGGCTTGAGGCTGCGGCGGAACTTTTCTCGCACTGACGGGAGATACTTAGGGCCGTAACCCTGTCCGACGAGGAAGACGATGGAGATGCCTACGCCAATGAGGAAGCACCACTTGAGGATCGGGTACACAGAGTTGAACATTCTCTTGGACCCGAGCAGACCCCACATGAGAGAGTTGGCGTACAGCGGAGCACCGTCGCCGGCGCAGGTAAACCTACTCGGCTGATCAGGCTCGCATAGACCCTCGACGTTGTTCAGGATGAAGTTTTGGGTGGCCACCGCGACGAAGCAGGTGATGATGATGGTGCCAATCTGGCTGCGGAAGACGGCTCGTGGAGCGATCCTGCAGTAGTGTGCCATCTTCTGGTCCTGGACGTAGTTGTCCCCGTAGCCTGCTAGTGCCCAGGCGCCCAGTGTCTGTCCAAAGAGGAAGGCATTTGGGTTGTCGGGCAGCAGGAATCCCGTGATGATCTGGATCAGGGTGCCGAGAGAGAGATTGGTGCCCGTCGTGGCCGTCAAGAGCGACAGCGGGACGGCAAAGACCAGGTTGATGGCGACGAGGAGAAACACGAGCCACACGGGCACATCCACCGGGAAGATCTCGACGAAAATGATGGACACGACAATGGCGCCCACCAGGATGACCAGAAACCACCAATCTGGAACCTCCTTGTACCGCGACATGGTGCGACTGTGGATATCCAGCGCGCCCTCAAAGTTGCCCTTGCCGTACCGCAGGCCCTTGTAGAAGTTGACGTAGGCGTTTGACACCGTCTTCCACTGGTTGCCCATGATGTACATGAAGTAGGCAGGGTAAAAGGCGAAGTTGGCGCCTATGGTCAGGATGTAACCGGCCGAGTAGAACGGCGGGGAGTAGTCTTGGTACTTGCCGACGTCGAGCTTGTTGTTCACGACGACCTTCTTCACGTCAAACACGGTGCCGTCGTTGGCGAAGGCCGACGAAGAGTTGATGGGGAGGTAGGCCGTGTTGTACATGTTCTTGTAGTAGATAGCCAGGATGACGAGACCGCCGAAGAGGCTGCCAAAGTACATGGTGCAGGTGCTGAAGAAGGGCTGGGCGAGAGCCGCGTAGGACGAGGTAGCGACGTTCCAGTCAAACGTCGTGATGGGATTGAACAGGCCGAGGCCGAGACTCGACCCGGTGAGAATGGCCAAAGTAAGGTTCTGCGGCGCTATCCAAGTCATCCAGTTGAACGTCGAAAGGGCCGTGAAGAGATATCCCGGCAGCCAGTAGTAGAAGAACATGGCAACGGCCGCGACGTAAAAGAACCTGTACCTCGAGATTGTCCAGCCGTTGATGTTCTCTCGCCGCTCGGGCGTGGTGAGGGCCCTGTTCATGGCAATGGTCGGCAGCACAGTCGGCCACAGCGCCTTGACAGGGTAGACGCTGAACCTCCTGAGGTAGCCGGCGAAGCCCATGCCCATGAGCTGCACGAAGAGCGTCAGCATGAGCTGGTACCCGAAGTGGATGAAGTCGAGGCCGTAGAAGACGGGGGACTTTTGGACCAGGATCATGCCGTAGCTGTTGGTGGTGTAGATGGCGATGTTGTAGGTGATTGTCGCAAACATCTGCTCCTTGAAGGTCCAGGGGCCCGGGTTGAGGGAGTGGCGGCTGCCCATGACTGTTACCCCCCAGTCCGGGAGAACTTTCTCGAGGAGCTTGGCGCAAGGGTAGAGCAGGATCTGGATGACGGAGCCGTTGAGGCCTGGGATGTTAGTTCCTGGCGGCATTCGTGCGCGACGTCAATTCCTCGGGGGGTTTGGAGGTGGCTTACCGATGGAAGGGAACCTGCTGTTGAAGAAGGTGGACATGAAGGTCCCGATAACAGCCCAGCCAATTCCCAAGAAGTACGCCCGGACCGTCTCGACCGGAGTGTCTGGGTCGTCGATCGGGCAAGACACGGCGCGGACGCCAGGATACGGCGACGACCACTTCATCATTGTGGCGTCAATCCTCAAGTCGCGATCATAGTAAGTCCCGTAGGCCTTGGGTCCCAGGAGCAGCTTCCCCATGCGCTCCCTCATGTCCGAAGGAAAGTTCCAGTCGTCATTGTGGAACTCGAGAGATTCTTGGATGATGGCCAGAGCCTCCTCCTCGGACATGTTGTTGATCTTGTCCAGAATGTAGTCGCCCTCTCCATTGGGAGCCAGCGTCTCAAGCATCTCATGCGGGATCTGGTCGCCGAACTGCTCCGTCATGCGCGGAGCAGTGCCAAACTTTGCGCCGTCTCCATGGCCCCCCTCTTGGATGTCATCGTGAATAGCCTCAGTTTTCTCCGCCATGGTGCAATAGTGGCGAGACGACACGCCTCGGGAGTGTACGTGACGGGAAGACCACAAGCCTAGCTGCACTCTCCTTTAAGCTTCTGTCACCAACGCCTCGGTTTCGTTACAACGCCTTGAATCAGCGTTACAACGCAAAGAGATCGGCGGTAAAGCAGAGAAGAACAGGAAATGCAAACACATAGATGGATAGGCTCTAACACTGGGAATAAAAGAGATGCCGGATCCCCCACCAGCCCCCCCGCATTTATCTGCGGGGTAAATGTTGGGGAGACCCGACGACCTTCCCAGAAGGGCAATTCCCGGTGTTAGTGGCCCGGCACAGGGACAGAGGGCTTACTGAGGGCCGGGATTGGTCTTTTGGGCGGTCGTGTGCTGTAGGATGCCAGTGCTTGTGCTACGAGGGAAACATGGAGCCCGAAGGACTGTGGGAGCAGTACCGCTGGGGGCGCTATGGGGCTGCTTCACTTGGAAAAGAGGCCCAGCAGGTCGATGGCACCGAAATCAATGGGGTGATGATGCGATTGTTGTACTTGCTATGGCATCATATCCTCCCAACTCTCGCCCACGCCAATCCACACTTGCTCAAGTAGACTTGGTCGTATCCCAGATAGCCTTCCCAGAGGCGTCCAGGATCTGGATCCAAGGCGCCTGGCTCAAGCACACCAGCGTCTCTCCCACCCCGCCAGTCCCCGTGCTCCACTGCACTTGGCCTTTGTAAAATGTCGCCAAATTGCCATCGGCCTGGAACTCCATATGGCACGAACTGGGGCTGCCGCATCCGCCGCCGACTGTGTGTCCGCTTGCCCATACCGGCTTACCAGCCGTCGTATCCAGCACCACGACATTGCTGTCGCCCTGATACTGCATGATGACCCCGTGAAGGGAGGCGAATGGTGGTGAGTCGGAGACGATGTCCAACTCGCCCTTTCCGTAGGTGACCGAGTTTGGGAGTGGTGTTGTCGAGCAGAGGAAGTTGGTAGTGTTGCCAGAGGCGGTGACAAAGTCGCCTTGTAGTGTTTGGGGCCCGGTCACACCTGGCGGGTAGTAGATGAAGTTGGCGTCTTTGTCGTAGACCTCTTGGATGGGCTGGGAGCAGTGTGATGCATCGGAGAAGCCTGACTTTGGCGATGATACACCTGACGCATCATTGCCCGTCACCTACAAGTCGCGGTTAGCATCTACTAGGCTAGGGCGCCACACTGCGTTCTCAGGCTCACCTCAATCCCGCCTGTCCACCCGTTGATTGCGATCGGGAAGCTGATATGGCCACTGAACTTGTTGCCTGTAATTTTTACTGGCCCCTTCAGCTGATACGGGTCATTGAACGACCACACGTTGGCCCCGATGCTGATGCCCAAGTTTAGCATCTTGTCACCGACGATATTGTTGTTCGAAACGACGACGCCGGCGTAGCTTCCCTCGTACTGGCCGTCTACCATGTTGATGGCGCCGAAGCCTAGGTACTCGCTGGAAGAGACGATGGTGTTTTGGTTGATCTGGCTGCCGGGGGAGCCGAATATGACAATGCCGCCGTCTGTAGGGCCAGTGATCTGCGTTCTGTTAACGGGGCTGTTGGATCTCGTAGATTTGGGACTGGCGTACCGTGTTCTTCTCTACCAGGGAGTCGGTGCAGTCCAGCGAGATGCCATCTGCCCACAAGCCATTCCCATCCTTGTCCATTCCGGACTGGCCGCAAGGCCCAATGTCATTGTTGGTAATGTTCACATTCGCACAAGGGCTCGCAGCATCCCCCGAGCCGATAATGTGCAGACAGCTCCATCCGCGGGGGTTTCTGGAGGCAACGCGAGAGACAACCTGCCCCGTGGCCTTGCCTCCAATCTCAATGGTCGCCGCACCGCCCTTCTGGTATCCAGCATTCGGTCGGTTGCCGTCCAGCTGGATATTCAAGATGCGGATGCCGCTGTGTCCGTTGCCTGCAATGATGGTGCTGGCAGAGTTCCCTGGCTTGATCTGGATTGTTCCCCGGGACGAATCAGTGGGATACCCGGCCGTGGATATCTCCTGATTATCTGCCGTGAAGCCTATTTGGCCAGCAACAGAGATGTGCGCATTTGGGCACAGCTGAACTATGGCCCCTGGCCCACCCTGAGCCAGAGCCGCGTTCAGGGTATTTTCATCTCCGGAGCTGATACACCCGGCAGCGAGTTGTGAGAGAACGGCGAGCGACACCACTGCGTTTCGTTGAAAGCTTCTCATTATGTAAAACGTACACTTTAGTAGTAGTAAATAGCCAATGCCAATCAATATTTGATCCTTCACTCATGGGTCGTGGTCGTGGTCGTGGTCGTGTCGTGGGTCTCGCACACATAGATCCAGAACAATAACCTAGCCACATTGGATCACGGCAGCTATTTACAAACATCTCTTTTCGCTAGACTCGTTGAATTCAAACTACGAGATCTACCCCGCGATTTTTGACCTCCATCTCGGCGTTGATGCGGCGCAATCAGACATTGCTCGTAATAGGCTATTGTCGTCGACGGCGAAGTGTGCTCAAGCAGGCATAGTTCAGGCTCAACCGGCTAATTCCACAGGGATCATAGTCGAGCATTACCGGATTTAATGGGCTGTATTACTGCCTCCCGGGCCCGGGGAGACGCTGCTACGGTGGTATTGGGAGCTGTGTTAGCATCGGTTCTTCCCGAGGCCGGAGTCGCCACTCACGGTCATCAGATCTCATCGGCGCCACCACACCACGATGCCGCTCTTCTGGCTCAAGTCGCGGATTATTACTCCCTGGTAGCCACCAATCACCTCCCGCAAAGGACGAGGTTAGCGTCAGAGCCGCCGACTGCTCTCCGGCTCTAATCAAGTAGGCGATGGGAGCCTGAGCTGCAAATGGGTGTGAGTGTGACGGCTGACCTGCCATATTGGGATAAAACATATAGTAGGGCTTACTTTTTCGGCGCGATACCTTTCTTCTGTTTCAGGTGCCGAAATTAATGCTGGTTACTGGCCTCGGGTTGTGCACAATGGCAGGCTGTAACAATGGCGGGCTGTAACACTAGACTGCCGACTTTGTTCGGAGCGTTCATGTGGTGTTGGCGAGGGAAGCCAGGTGGTGGGATAATAATCTCCGGCATTTGCCATTCAGCCGTGCAATTGCTGATCAGAACCTGTTGTCGTATGCACTGAAGTGTCCAATTGAATGGCGCCACGCCTTTGCCATTCGGCTGAGTTGCGACAACTGGTAAAGAAGCTGTCTCTCGGTAGTCGAATGAATGATATTTTACAAGTCGGACTCATCCATGGTGAGACAGTAAGCCATCGAGTAATGTCGTACACAGATCTGTTAGGTTAAAGACTCGCGTGGCGGCGTGTCTCACCATAGATCTATCCCCGTTAGACGAGTAACCAAAAGACGTAAGCTTAGTAGCCCCCATGCCCCTGGGCATTGATTGCACTGACTCGTTCATCAAAATTGCCACATAGACGCGACCAGGCCTCCCATTGTTGGAAAAACTGCCTTAAGTGGACCACGTTCGGCCCTCCTGGCGTCATCCAGCAGATAACACAGCCTCCTGCCACAATCGAAGCCATTGATACCATCACACGTTCCTTTCCAAATGGAAACCCTCCTCTTACCTTCCCAAGGGACTCTACGAAGGGGTCCCCGGTGGATAGGCTGCTGGGTCGAGAGGACCAATATTGGACACGAAAGGCGGTCTAGGCATCCATAATGGTTGCTTCTTTCTGGGGGCGGACAAGACTAGCTAGCGTAATGTCTTCCACTCATATCAAGTTGCCATTTCGAGGGTTTCGAGTAAGTTGATTGGCTAGACGGAGGTTGATATGGTGTTGTTGCTCGTAGCTGGCCAGGTATTGTCGCCATTCGCCACTGCATACTCGTGGATAGCTCACAGGTTACCTTGACGGCGAGGCTCCGCCATTTGGGTCTTGTCTTCTTGTGTTGTCCACAGCTATCCTCAAGTATATAAGTCGATTGATTGTCCGCCCATGAAGGCGACTTCCATACCAAACCCATCAGGAAGCGCTTCATTCTGTAATCTCATCTATCCAGGAAGAAAACAAAACCCTTGAAGACTGCATCATGCTTCCCAACATGAACGCCAAGGTCGCCGTGACCACCCTGCTGCTTGGCGCTGCTCTTGCTACCCCCTACCCGCCGTCGATCTTGGAGGCTGCTCTCCATGCCATCCCTGACACTGTGGACTTTTCTCCCAAGCGTCCTGGCGGCGGTAACTACATGCCTGGCAAACCCTCCAAGAGCTCCCGAGCCACACGCACTTCTCCCGCGGTCCCTGAAGCTGGCGCCGAGCTTGAGTACCGTTCAACCGGTGGACGCGTTTACAATGGCAATGTTGCCAACTTCAACAACAAGTACACCCAGGATGGCATCGGGAGCGGCTCAGACTCTTACACTCTGTACCTTGGAAATGGAAGCCCTTCCCAGGGCTGGCCAGACAAGAGCCGCTGGGTCTCATTCGAGAACATGTAATTCACACCAACTGAACCATGCCTTGGCAAGAATACTTCAACTAACATGCAGCAGGTTCAACAACTACAAGAACCAGATGTTCCAGGCATGCGGGTACCAAAACCCCCCTCAGGCCAACGACAGTGGCCCCTGAAGTGGTGCGTCGATCTTTCATCCAATGCAACACCAACTCGTGCACACTAACATCATCCAGGGCGCCATCTACGATGGCATCCAAGCTGCTGCTGATGCCTCTGGCGTCGATCACCGGTTCATCCTGGCCATCATGATGCAAGAGTCTCATGGCTGCGTTCGCGCTCCCACTACCAACTACGGTGTCCGCAACCCTGGTCTGATGCAGGACCACAATGGTGGTGCCACCTGCAACGAGAATGGCTACGTCCCCAACCCTTGCCCTTCCTCTACCATCTACCAGATGATCCGTGAGGGCACTGCTGGTACCGACTCTGGCGACGGCCTCGCCCAGTGTATTAACGAGTCTGGCCAAGGTAACGTCGCCGATTTCTACCGCGCTGCCCGCATCTACAACTCTGGCTCCATCTCCAGCAACCGGCAACCTGCAAAGTAACATTGCCACTCACTGCTATGCTAGTGATATTGCCAAGTAAGTTATTGATAATCCTATTATTATAACGTCTTTACTAACATGATAATAGCCGCCTTACCGGTTGGGTCAACGCCCCGTCCAAGTGCACTTGTGACAACAACCCCAACAGCTGCGGCGTTGTTTTGTACTAACTTTGAGAGCGACCAACCAACCTTACGAAGCCGACGTACACAGAATGCCTTTGATATCGATTTATTTTTGAGTGCAATATGCTGTAAATATTTGTATATAAGAAGCATTACATAGCAGTATTGAACATAATCTCATTTTGAATATATTATAACCAACTCCGCTATGCTCTCAGGTCATTCAATCATTTCCACTGTATACCTTACCACATGGATCCAATCGTACTATTGATTACGGAAATGCCTCCCTTACGTGGACATAGAGTCTTACCCGTATCGGTAATATGCAACAACCCTAAGCTTTGAACTGGTAGCCAATCCCGAGGAAGAAAATAATGTCGCTTTACATGCTCTGTAGATGACTTGAGCTGCCAGGAGCAGACCCAGAATGATGAATCTATGAACACCAGACTCCCATTTCCGAGAATATTTAGAGGCATTTCGATTTTGCTGGAAATGATATCGGGAATATGCACTGGAGTTAATGTCCCGGCAACGGACTGGCCGGAGACTTGGACAGATGCACAGTCCAGTATTAAGAAACGGGGTCGGAGTTTTTGGGACGATTTCTGTCGCGATATTTTGAGAATTATGAATGAATGAAAGAACGTCAAGAATACGCTTTCAACCACTTCTGTGAATGAGGATTTGAGGATTGGACTTCCACCAGGCACCGATGAGGATGATGACGCTGAAGGTTCAGTGATTATATTGTCCACACTATCTTCCCAAAGCCAGGATGACACTTCTTGCAGACCTTGTCTTTTATGGAGAATAACGTCGTACGGCGTCAGAGAGATAATGTGGTTGGGTATATCTGGGTGTGAAATCCATTTTCGGTGGGAGTGAGGCGACGTAGACTTATAGGTGAATTCCATCTTGGCAGGCTCTAATGACCATACTTGGGCCGATTCTGGTGATGCAAGTAATAAAGCTGAAGAATCCCACGGAAACAAAAGTTGCGTAACGCTACTAGAATTCGTTCCTGGTTCGAAGCGATCCAGTCGCCGAGTCTTCGTGCCTTGACTAGTTTCGTCCAGTTGAACGATGGTAAGCCTTCCACCAAGCTCTGCATAACAAAATTTCTCATCATCGGGGCTCCACGAAAGATGCTCGATGCTTAAACCCGTGGCCATTTGCTCTACTCGAACCTTGGCCGAGGTACTGAAGTTGAATAGTTCCACGGCGCCATCTTCGTCCCCAAAGCAGACGCTGGTGCCACGATGCATGGGGCACATGATAAAGATTGGGGCTGTGTAATCCACGGAAGCCTCAGACGCTACATTGGACTGTTGAACGCTTTCATCTGGTGATTGGCTGTGTGTCACATCATCATCAGTGACAGAAAGCCTGATTAGTGCGTTCGGTTCCCAGACCGTACAGAAGCTTTCTCTTATGTCATAAAACCGGCGACCATCCTGGCTAAAGCAGAATGCAGTGATCATTTCATCCGATGTCAGCTGGTAGATCAGTGTCGAGCTTTGATAGTCATAAAGCTTAACTGTCCCTCCGACGCCGCAAATGGCATAACTAAACCGTTGGCGCTGCAGATGATATCGGCCGGCACCTGCCCTGGAGACGGTGGTTGCTCTTCATAAGATCCGTCGATTAAAGCTGATTTTTAAAACTGAAGCCATCCATAAATAACCCAATCAGCTCGTCTCCTGAAGGATGCCATGAAAATTTGGAAACGAAGGGAAGAGGTTTTGAGAGCTGATCGTGTTTCCGCGATCGCGAAAGCCGTGTGAGCATGGTGACGGGGTCAATTACCCATTACTGTCAAAGGGAATCGTCTATATGCAACTGCAACCTTTGATCCATCAGGGCTGATAGCTAATGAGGTAGGGGAGTTCATGTAAGTGCCGCCATTCGACTCAGTGTCATGGAGGACTCCGCCGTGAATAATTTCCCAAGCTGTTGAAAGTTGCGCATCACTACTGACATTGGCACGCAGGAGACAACGTCGATCCGATCCTATGATCAGGCAGCCATCATCAGCGGTAAATTGCATACAAAGAGCGTGCGTGTCTTGCTGGTTGATAATACTTCGTAGGAGCTCGCCCGTTTCTGGGTTCCAAAGTTTGGTCGCGCTGAACCCATATGAGGCAAATGTGTCCCCCGTTGCACTAAAGCATATCGCGGAGACATCATCCCCATGCACCAAACGATTAATTTCATGGAAAGTTGTGCAGTCCCAGATGAAAATTGTGCCATCGTAGTTGGAGACGGCAAGATGTCGGGCGGAGCAGCAAATGGAGGCAGCCATGCTCTCACTACCTACTGAAATACGAACAAGACAGTCGTCCCAGTCTTGTGAGAGTCCAATTACCTGAACAGAAGAAGATTGCTGTAATCCAAATGTTTTATGTATCGATGAAGTCACCGGGCAAAATGGCGCAATGCACGTGTAAATTGAGTCGGGGTGTTGTGCGAGACAACTTCCGAATTTCGCAATCACCTTGAGAAGATCTCTTGACCAAGTCTCCAGGTACTCCAAATCATCGTAGCGACGAGACCCGCGGATCAAGAGCTGACTCTGCCTTCCTCTTCCTCTTTACGAAGTCATATAGGAACTCCGACGTTTCGATCAGTACTTTAAGCTGGCCGAGGGAGGCTAGAATGTTGACCCAGGTGAGCACAGGTGGCTGGCTGAAGAATTTCATCAACAAGTCCAGATGTTCGTCGTCGTCTCCAGATGATTTGGCTGCTGATAAGTGTCTTGGCCAAGCGGTTGATCGATACTCAAAAATCTTGGACGAGACTCGTTGCAGTTTAGAGCGTAGGGTCTTGTCAAGAAACGAGGACAACGACTGTGTGAACAGCTCAGAGTGGTTCTTGGCAGTGTTCAAGGAAAATGGCAGTGTTGTTGAAGATGCCAGATACTCGCGAGCTGTTTGGTGAATTAAGCCAACTCTCTTGTTGCCTTCAACGATGACAAAATGACCACAGAGCCTACTTAGAGTGTGAGATATATCCAGGAAGCGTCCAAATTCTGGCTCCAGAGCGTCTACCAGTTCATCGGGAGATAATGTTCGACGGGCATGAATGGCCCAGCATAACAACCGGTATGCAAGGTTCTTGTCAGACGGCCGCGTAATACTTGAGATAGTTTCCTCCATGCGCTTGTAGAGCTCATCCATGCCAGGTGGAAGTTCTGCAAGCCGTTCTCGTATATCTTCTTCAGTGTTGCAATCCTTCATCTCTTCCAGTATGAGATGCACCCAAAGAAAATTGTCATTGGAGCCTTCTACTACTTTGCCAATAACCTCTTGTGTAATATGTTCATCCCAGTTGGAGTATTTAAGCTCTTCCATGGCGTAGATTTTGATATCTGTGCGGTCTTGATCAATGCACAGCACGGAGGATGACAGCCGTTTACCAATCCTCTCCATTGCAGTGACGAAGTTTGGGCGCCATCGGCTACTCAGTATCACTTTGATGGGTACCTTTGAGTCGGCAACGTCTGCCATCATTTCCATGATGTGTTGAGGAGAGTTTGCTTCATCAATGCCGTCAATGATCCAGTACAAACGGTCGAGTGAAGTCCATCTCGAAAAGAAGACCCACAAATATCTTCTTCCAAGTTGCTCTCCAGTCGGTGTCTTTCAGTTTGTATCCTCCCTCCATGAGCGCCAGCAAAGATTTGCCAAAAGCAGGGAAGTATGATGCCACCTGAAAGGCAAGAGGCTTTAGCATAGACGCAATCGTTCGTTTAGTCTCGTCACCGGCTCGAAAAAAGAAGTATTGAACTGCCGCCTCTTTGCTCTGAAGGTGCCGAACAATAAATGATGAAATGACGGATTTTCCGCGAGCGGGCCGACCGTGGAGCCACAACAAACAAGATTTGGAAGACGCAGAAAGCCAAGAGCGGCAAGGTTGTTGCTCTAAAAGCCACTCACAAGTGCCTTCAGCTCGGCGACTAGAATACAAGTCCAGGTCATGGTCGATGGATGTGATTACAGCTAGAAGATTCTGTATCTTCATCATATCATCAGGGTTGGATTGAGTATCTATATAAGATTAGTAATTCAGCGAACGCGTACACCAAAATATCATGAGGGTGAACTGGGAGCCGAATTCGTACCATGCGTTGAGAAAGACGACACTAACGATTTAAGTGCACCAAGAATGACCTTGAAGTTGGGGTCCTGGGGGTTCTCAAACTTGCAGATCGACTGATGGTCTGCATTTAGAGACCTAGAGACCTCTCCAGGATAACCCAGTTTGGCGGATTCGGCGTCCAAAATCAACTAGCAGCTATCAGCCGGGAGCAAATGGATGGACAAGTCAGCAGGGACCAAGTGCCTACCACAGATGATATGCTGCCTAGTTGTGTCTGAAGTGTCTCATAAAAGGAAAATATTTGCAGGCCTGTGGCAACATGACGAAACTGTTCATTCATAGCGCGCAAGAAAGGACCCTGTTCGTTCAATTCGGCGACGTACTGCTTCGGTGTCGATGTGAAACTTATTGACAGAACCTTGTTGAGGTGAGCGGCCAGGTCGGCACCTCTATGTGGCGTGGACAGAAAGACGACCGCCTTCACGGCTTTCATAATGTTGATGTATCTAGTATCCAGTTGAGCATCCAAGTAAGCCTGTTTTGTACAGCAAGGTTAGCCAGCCAAATTCTCTCCTCAATAGTGTAGCAGGCCGGTCCATACGCACCTTTTTAAATACCAACCCCCCCATCGAATGTGCTACAAAGATAATTGGTGCCTAAGACCGTCATCATATTAGCAAGCCTGGCTCGGTTGCTGTCTGGTGGCGGTGAAGAGTTTAGTCTTCATACTTCTCCAAGATGAAGATCGCTTCCAAAGGAGTCCTTGGCAAACAGCATATCGAAGAGCAAGTTCTTCGAAAAGTCGGAAATGCCCAGCACTGAGCTTTGTGCTGCAGATCGAAACCTTGCATTGTAGCCAAACGAAATTATCCGCGCCTTCTGGACATCCTCGTCCATGGGAAGCCATTCTTGTGGCCAAAAAAGTTCAAGCCTTCTATTCTTGCACCATGTCATTCGACTTGAGCCACCCAGTCCATGCAAGAAGATGATGTCGGCCACGGGGCGCTCGGAAGGCGTGTATAAGACGGACAGTCCCAGCGGATCGGGCACGCGTTCGGCGGAGAGAGTATCATTTCGCATCAGAGGATTCGGGGGAAGAGGCGACGCTGACCTAGACCTGCTCACACTGCCTGATTTGTTGTCGGCAGCATTGCTACTGAAGCTCTTCGCCCTGTCCTCCCATATCGACGACGACGCTGAAGATCCCGCATCTGGTACGCTACCATCGCTGACTCGGCGATTCTTTGAAGACGAAAATAACTTTTTCCGCGAAAACTGTAGATAGTAGCGGCAAGCCTGTTAGCGGGCCTGTGGTGAAACTCGTTTGTGCAAGAAGGTAGAACATGCCATAGTTACCGTTTCCTCTCCCCACTGAGCCAAATACTCCAGAGCTATTTTTGTGGTGTTTCGGTCATTGGAGACAAATGCTTGATACGGATGAACAAAGGAAAAGTTTCCAGCTTCTCCTACACACCGTGTTCGACCGTCGTATCCGTCTTGCCCTCCCGCCCGACATCCTGCGGGACAAACGGCCACCCACTTAGATCCATTCGATTCATTCCCATGACCAGCAGCCACACTTGCGTAACCGCCAGAATCTGCAACAATACCTCCTGTTCGCTCCGCTTAGGAGACTCCCATGCGCATGTCCTAGGTTCCCCGCCCCTACCCTGCTTCTCGAAACCAGGGTCTCATTGGGGCTTCCACCATCAACCCTGGATACGCAATCCAACCAACTGGCAGCATTGTTAGGGAAGCGAGAAGATACGTTGCAAGGCAAACCAGGCTGAATGTATGTGTTGTCTGTGTCGCCAAGAGCTGAAGATGAGGCACACCGATGTGGTACGCGAACCACTTCAATGTTCTTCGTTAAAATTGGTCACTACCCTATTATTTCTAAATGTCCTGATTGTTTCTACGCAGCCTTGCCGATGGGTTGTTTCACTGATGTGCGTATTTAAAGCGTCAAATAAGAAGCACGAGGGAATTTGCTCATGTTTGCCTATGTATGGAGTAAAGAAATCGCAATAAACAAAAATCGCATTAAAAATGGCGGACAGTGACGAAACATCATCGCTTTCGCAGGCTTTCCAAACTCGTTGAAGAGAACTCATTCACCGCCAGGGTGCAGACCACCAAACTCACAACTAAACATCCATGCCTCTCTTTCTTACCTGCTACCAGATACTCTAAGAGCCGTAGTAGCAGGTCTATATTTACCGGCCAGCTATTCCAACAATCTTTACTCTTTCCCCTTAGCCTACTTACTACAAGACCCCACAAGTCCCAGTGGTTCTACGGACTGATCGGAGTCGGAATGATGGTAGCAACCATTCTTTTCCTTCCAAAGTTCCACCTCTTTCAATTTTTGACTCTTTAGACTGATAAGAAATGTAGCATTTTCTGCTGTTAGGATACCGTCTCTCTATTTCACTTGAAGAGACTCTTTCGTATTCGTAGTAGCCGCTTCTGAACCCCTGGGCTGTTCATCGCCATGGACATTGGTATTTTCCTCTTCCTGGAGAGATTTCTCTGGCCCTGTAGGCTTCTCAACATCCGTAGCCTCACTGGGACATCGTGAGCTTTCCATCGTCTGCAGGCATCTTGACTTTGAAAGAGTTTTCAGGCTCCACAGACTTCCCAGGTTCTCCAAGTTCGTTGTCCTTTGCTAGCAATCTAACGTCGAAGGAACTCCCTACTTCTTCAGACATCTCAGGAGATATGGGTGTCCATGGTGATGTAAGTGTCTCGGGAGACGTTGGCGTTTCGGACTCAGTAGACGTCTCAGGCTCTGCATCCTTCTCGACTTCTGTAGGCGTTTCGAATTCAAATGGCCCCTCAAACCCTGTAGACTTCTCAAGTTCTGTGGACTTCTCAGCATTCCCCAGGTTTTTGACCTCTGCTGCCATCCTAAGCTCAAAAGACTTCGCAGGCTCTGAAGACTCCTCAGGTGATGTTGGCTTCCAAGGTGATGGAAGAGTTTCAGAATCTATAGTCGCCCCCAAAGGCACCAATTCTTGAGGTCTTTTCACATCTGGAGAATCTTCTGGCACCTTGTTACCCGCCTGCTCGCCTAAGGTGAACCTCTCTGGTACCACAGGAACCTGCACCTCCACGGGCTTCTTGACATTGGGAAATTTTTCCACAGTTTCGTTATCAGACCAAGGAACATACTTTTCGATGAGGTATTCAAAATCTCCTAGAACCCTGTACAATAGACTGTGTGTTAGAATGACTAGTTGTACTTGCTGTTAGGCCAGAGGCCAGATTAGAAGGGCTTCGAAGCTCACGATTTTCGGGGCAGCGAGTTAGGAAAACACGCCGAGAACATAAAGTTCGTCTTTGCACGATACAGGCGATTCCTGTCGTCCCATTCATCCCGAGGCTCACTTGCTGGATAGTGGCCCAGATACTTCCGGTAATAGACTCTATCACGCAATCTATGTCGATCAGCCCGCCAGATGGCCAGCTCCATCTCGTGGTGTCCGTAGTATGCGGCACAGTCGAAGATCCAAGGGTTTCCAGTACCCCTCTCGGTGCCCACATTGCCTTCCCACATGTCTCCGTGCAACAGTGTAGGCCGGACGCTCCGGCCCTCCGACTCCAAAGCGCCAATCAGTCTAGGGATCAAATGAGACTGAACTCTTTGATAGAGGCGATCCAGCTGGGGCCAGATGCCGTTTGACTCCGTGTCCTGTCTGTACGCTTCGGCAAGAAGTTTAGAGAAGAACGATGTCCAGCTGGGGTCCCACCCGACAGACTGTAGACGGGCACCATCAAAGGTCTGTATGTGAAAGCCAAACATGCCAGTCGTTGAGACGCTATTCTTGTGCATTTCTGCAACCCGTGCTCCCAACTTTGCCGGATTTGGCATGCAGTCGGGTATGAAATCCTTGAAGACTACAAGCAGGAAATAGCAAGCTGGAGCAATGTCCTTGAGCTGTCCCCAACCAACCACCTCGACGACGAAGTTTGGGGCGATTTTATGAAGCTCAGTCATGCCAACGTACTCCCCCTCAAGCTGCCGTCTTCCCAATTCTCCAGGCACATACTGTTTGTAGCGTGGTCGCGTCAGCCATGGTTCCGTGCGTCGCGTGTAGCAGTCTATGGGTCCGTATCATTTCACCTTGAGGAAATATGCAAGAGGCTTCCCTTCTTTGTCAACAGCATGCATTTTAGCAGTAAGAGACCATGCAGAGAGACCATATCTATAAGCATCTACGGCTTTGACTCCCTCCGGAAGCGCTATCCATGCATGTTAACCCACTCGTCTGTAGTATTGCGTTGGTCGGGGTCACGGTGGGGCCGGAGCGGCCTTGGGGAAATACATTATCTTACCGTTTTGAACTGCTGGGTCTATAGGCACTGTGCCTTCGTACGACTTGGCCAGCCATGCCAGTTGCTGCTTCACGTCGTATTGTTCCTCTACGGCCGCCATTGTGAGTAATGCAGAGCAAACATTCGTGAGAAAATGAAGCAAGGGAGACTCAACCAAGAACCCATGGGACAAAGCCCTTTTCAAAAGGGGGGGGAGGGGACATCACCATGCTCAACAGTCTTGTTGCCTTGCATTCCTGCATTAGTACGGCGCGTAATGCCTGCCAATGGCAACTGAGGCTGTGGAGGAGGTGATATTAGTTGACCATGGTGCGACCTTGCGCCCATGCAACCATCAGCCGGTCAAGCGGGGTCTGGGGGTTCATTGCATATCGAGAACCAACAGTCCCTTGTTCTTGCATGGCCTTCGTTGTAGGCGGCCTCGACAATCATTTTCGCTCCGTTTATAAACGATGGCTTCAAGCCTTGTTACATAGATGATGACATTATTGACGTTGATTACACCGGGACCGCATGCAATATGGATCCTGAAGAAGGGCGGAAGCACAGTGTAGTTCAGTCAATGGACGTCGGGTCACAGCCAGAGCCCGTCTTTTCGGTCTTCACCGTGACCCAAAAACGATGGATCATTCTCCTCTCTGCCTGTGCGGCTACCTTTTCGCCTCTCAGCAGCTTCATCTTTTACCCAGCTATTACATCAATGGCCGAGGGCTTGCACGTATCCGCCAAGCTCATCAACCTAGCCGTAACGACGTACATGATTGTGTCTGGCATCGTGCCCGCACTGCTAGCTAACATTGCTGATACGCTTGGACGACGGCCAGTATACATCTTCGCGCTGTTTACTTATCTGATTGCAAATATTGGCTTGTCATTCCAGAATTCGTATGCCGGGTTGCTCATTTTGCGGATGATACAGAGTGCGGGCAGTTCTGGTGGGCCAATTTACCTTTGCGTTTATTGATAGTGCGCAGCTTCTGACTGGTGACAGGCACGATATCTCTCGGCTACGGCATCATTTCCGACATTACCACTCAAGCTGAAAGAGGATTCTACGCCGGTATTCTTCTCCTTGGGTACCACTGCCGTCACACTAGCAATTGTGCTGGTATCACTCTAACAGAGGTAGGCCCAACGTTGCTCCTCCAGTCGGGCCAGTCGTCGGAGGCGTCGTCGCCACCAAACTCGGCTGGAAATGGATCTTTAGACTTTTGTGCATACTCGGTGGCGCATGTCTGGTTATAGTAGTCGTCGCGCTCCCAGAGACGGCTCGCGCAGTGGTCGGCAACGGGAGCATTCCCGCCAACGGCATCCACCGAACACTGCTGGCACGGGTTTCGAAGAAATCTCGGGACACAGAAGAGACGAAAGACGCCTCATCGCCCAATTCTCGAGTCACGTTTCCCAGTCCGATTGAGTGCTTGAAGCTTTTGCTGCAGGGAGACGTTCTAGTGGTCTTGGTCTGCAACGCGCTGTATTACACCATTTACTGCTCCATCCAGGCGTCGCTGTCGACCTTATTCATTGAAGACTACGGATACAAGAGCCTTGAAGCTGGGCTCATATATCTTCCCTTTGGGATTGCGTGTCTCGCCAGCACATTGACGTGGGGTATATTGAACGTCGAGCGCCTCAATGACGTTGGCTGACACAATTAGGCAAATTACTCAACATGGACTACGCGCGCACAGCACGGCAGAGCGGAATAACAGTCGAAGCTGCGAAAGACGGCAAACTCTTGGGATTTCCTCTCGAGAAAGCGCGACTCCGCAGTTCATTCTACCTTGCTGTTATCGCAACCATCGCCACAACGGCCTATGGATGGACAATTCAGCGTCGCATAGTAAGTGGCCGGCCCAGCATCCTATACCCTACTTACAAAGCAACAACAGCACGTCGCCGTTCCTCTGACGCTTCAGGCTTTTATCGGTTTCTCAATCACGGGGCTGTTCGTCGTAAGTCTCATACCTCCCACTCATTCTAATACTAACTGCGCAGGCCCTCGGCACGCTCCTCACAGACCTCAATCCCCACGCTCCATCCACAACAGCAGCAGCAGCTAACATTGTCCGCTGCGCCAGTGCCGCGGTGGCCCTGGCCGTCATCCAGCCCGTGATTGACAAGATTGGCGTGGGGTGGTGTTTTACCATATTTGGCATCGTGGCTGGTCTCTGTGTGCCAATGTTGTATTGGGAAATGCAGCGTGGTCATGTGTGGAGGAGGAAGAGAACGGCGCGGGTAGACGGATGAATTTGTCAGAACATTTCGAGGAGGCATTTATAATAGAGTGTTTTCTTTCTCTCGGCGAAGTAAAGTGCTGAAATGAAGCTGCAGGGATATATGAGGGTACTGATACTAGAGGGCAACTAGGGTAGTCGTGCGTGTAAGCACAAGTAGGAGCAACCTGCCTGCCTCAATTATAATACCAATAGTCTAATCAATGAACTCTTACACCATATTAAACATAAAGGACAGTTTTGTCTAAAGAGGAGTCACACACTGCATCGTACATCTAGTTTGCCGTGCCCATTCCTGCACAGCCAGCAAACCCAAAACCCAGAAACAAATGAAACAAATACTTGACAGAATATCCCACATTCAACTCTTGGTGTGATCCTCGGCCATGAGCTCCAAAACAGCTCCTTCAATCTGCCTGCCCATCGTATAGTGCGTGTCGTCCGTCTCCTTCAACACCGCATTTGGCACCTTGTCCGCGAGATAGCGCATCGCGACAATGGGCGCGTTGATGTCCTTGACCCCGTGCCAGATGAAAACCTTTGGGTAAGTCACCTCTTCGAGCTTGAACCCCCAGTCTGGGTCTGAGAGAATCCTGGCTTCTTGGACTGCGGCGTTGGAGCCTTGGAGGAAGGGCTCGCCGACGAGGGTTCGGACTAGCT
Source organism: Calcarisporium arbuscula (assembly GCA_009828645.1). Classification (NCBI taxonomy): domain Eukaryota; kingdom Fungi; phylum Ascomycota; class Sordariomycetes; order Hypocreales; family Calcarisporiaceae; genus Calcarisporium; species Calcarisporium arbuscula. The sequence goes on from WBSA01000019.1 coordinate 401,088, forward strand.
CGTCCAGCCTTTTTGACACGGCCTTGTCGTCCAAGGGCTTGGCTGCTGCAGTGGTATCGGGCGCACCGCTGGGTTTTATGCTGTTCCCTTCAGTGGACGCGCCGAATACCTTCTTGTCGACGAGGTCCCGGACCTTTTGCTTGGTCGACAGCCACCGTACCAAGCCAACACAGCTATCCAATATGACCTTCAGCGCGCTCGGCCAGTACAACGCACAGGAATCTCATCGCCTGCCTCGTCCGTGTCATAAGCCGCAAGCCAGCAGCCCACGGCGGTCCGCTGGCGAACAGCCCAACACCCGTCAACATATGTCGCGGGAGCGCGTACGCGCAAGCCATGGCATACGGACCGCCTCCCGACAGCCCCATCACGGCGAATTTGTCGAGGTTCATACCGCGCGCAAATTCCTGCACGTCGCGGGTCCAGTCCAGGAGATGGCGACCGGGAAGGGGAGTCGAGAGACCGAACCCGGGTCTGTCGATTGCGATGCAGCGGATGCCATTCTTGAGGGCTATCTCCTGTATGGGCTTTGCTTCTACCCGCGAAGATGGGAATCCGTGAAAGTAGAGGAGGGTTTTCCCCTCGGTAGCGCCGTACTCTGCGAAGCCGAGAGTGCGGCCGTCTAGTAATTTGAAGGTCTGATCCATGCGAGAGGCTGGAGCGTCTGTAGACATTGTTGTGATCCGTCGGCGCGTACACAGCCGTACTGCGCGATGGGGTCTAGTCCTGGCAAACATTGTGTAGCAAGTCTGGGAGTAAAAACTATGAAGATGAAGATTTAGATACAAAGGAGAAAGAAGGAGGAAAGGCGTCGAGCGACAAGAATTGACGACACTTTAATGTAGCTGTGTTGACAGTTGAAGCTCCCTGTGCCGGATTCACGGAGACGTATAGTTGCCCGATCCGGCCCAGTGCCGGTGTCAGTAGGGCTGGAAGTGCTTCCAGTGCATGCGCCATTATGGCTGGCGGAGCAGGCTGCCCACTGTATTTGGCAACTAGGAGTCTCCTCCAGGCACTAAATGCAGTGTCGCAGGATAAATCGGAACTGTCACACGCATCCTCTCGGCGATTCCAGCGATACTCTCAGCGCTGTTAGCGCCAACACCAAGTTCCACTCAACAGCATTGGTATGGCCAGATGAATGCCGGACAGTCAGATGCTGCTCTTCTACGTCCGGGTTTCTTTCAGTGCTGGATACTTCCTGTCACCGCATTCACTCAGGTAAACTGACGTCGTCTCACCTAGCTCACTCACCCTACGTTATTGTGTAGCCGCAGGCATGCCAAACCACAACAGCCAAGCCTGTATCCGTGACGACTAACATACTGCGAGGCCCCGCCCCCGTCCAGTGTAAATGCAGGTAAATCAAATTGATGCGTCAATCCTTGCCATCAACACAGGCCTTACCGCATTGCGCTATTCAACAACCAATCCATCACGGAGCCGAATATTTCGGCCGATACTCTCCACAGAGTACGTACCTCGCCGGATTACCTAATCGGACTCCGAGTCGCCGCTCGTATCTCCTGCTTTCGGAAATTCGGAGGAGAACCGGCGCTGAGCTCGGCATTACAAACTTGATGTCATCGTGAGCTTCTCAATTCGACGAGCATGCCGTGTGCGCATTCAGATGCATGCATTGTATAAATAGCCAATGGAGGCGCGTTGATTAGATATATCAATTGCCACTCAGCGACTCCTCGAAATGCCCTCTCGTGTACTCAATCCCAGAGTCATCACCAGCTTGTTACGCCAACCAGCGGCATCGCGACCTCTTCACACCACAATGGTTACGTCAAGTGCTGCCCCTGCTGCAACCAAGGACTGGTCGGCAGCCCAGTACCTCAAGTTCGCCCAGCAGAGGACCCGTCCCGCACGAGACCTGCTTGACCAAGTCCCGCTATCTGCCCCAACCCGCATCGTTGACATTGGATGCGGACCAGGCAACTCGACCGAAGTCATCGCCGCAAGATTCCCCGATGCCAAAACCACGGGCATGGACTCTTCGCCCGACATGATCACGACGGCGCGCAAGACGCTACCCGATATCGAGTTTGAGGTGGCCGACCTCAACACCTACACGCCTGAGCCCGCCGACCTGCTCTACTCCAACGCCGTGTTCCAGTGGGTAGACCACGACAAGCGCATCCCCACCATCCGGCGATTGATCCAATCGCTCAAGCCGGGCGGCGCTTTTGCCATGCAAGTTCCAGACAACTTTGCCGAAAACTCGCACGAGGCGATGCGCGTCGTGGCCCGCCCAGGGCCCCTGGGCTGAGGTTCTGCGTGACGCGAGCCCCTTCCGCAAGCCGTTCCAGTCACCACTGGAATTGTACAACGAGCTTAAGCCTCTGTGCTCATCCGTAGACATTTGGCACACGTTTTACCAGCACCCGCTTGAGGACCACCAGGCAGTGGTGGAGTGGGTCAAGGGTACGGGCCTGCAGCCGTTTCTGAACCCGCTGAGCGCGGAGCAGAGGGAGGGATTCCTGGCTGCGTATCTGGAGGAGATCAAGAAGCGGTATCCGTCGTCGAATGATGGGACGGTGCTGTTGCGGTATCCGCGACTGTTTTTGGTTGCGGTGCGTGCTTAGGGCGAGGGCGAGTTGTGATGCGACATTTTGGCATGTTAGACTATGCGTCAATGTTATTCCATGTATAAAGTGAGACGCTTGTGTTCGCTTCGCCTCGTGTACAATCGTTGACGGTGCTGCTTGTGTCGCATAGGCCCGGAACCACGCCATCTTCATGGCCCCAGCCCATTTACAATCCATCTTGCCTCAGTAAATTTCTCACATCATATCCGGCTTCCACATGGGTATTCGATGCACCAGCCAGATTGGTTGCACGTATGTCACTGAGAGCGTCAGATGAGTTGGTGGCAACGGCAAGTAATCGTATGTGAGTGTGTAAGTCGGAGGTGTTCCGATGCGGGCGCAGATGTACGAGAAGCCTTCGACTATAGGTTACAATATAGCAAGACGACTCGAGCGCATATACGGTGCATATTCGAGCCAATGGCGACAATCCCGTCCAAGCTGCTGAGAGATTCCCCATTAGAAGGCTTAGGGTTAGAGTAATATGAGGCGTGGATGACTATGGTGTCATGCCTCATATCTGGCCATAGTTGAGTACGGAAGAATTCTTTCACAACGGACAACACAATTTCTCACATTAAGCTGTCCATGTGCTGTGCTAGTTCATAGCGACGCGATGTTGGGCGCTGGCGGGCTATTCTGCACGGTATGCGCTCCATGAGTACGTGTGTGACGCGAGTTCAGCAAGTGCAAAGATGCCTTTGCACATTTACCATGCGACTGGTAGTTAATAGCCGTTATACACCTTCGCAACGCAATTGCTAGCATTTGACTTATTCAGCTCCGTTTGGCCCTACCTTGACCCTGGATTATCACTACCCTGCACCATGGCGACTAATATCGAATGAATGAGTCCAGCACAAGAGAATATTATTTGAGAGTATTATACCCAGGTAATAATGGGAACTGTGGTATGTAATACTTTCATCAGGACCTACTCAGGGTGTCGCACATTGTCACGTTGTGAGAGCGTCAACATATCCGATCGGTTTCAGTCTGAGGATACACCGATGGACAAATTAACCAATTACCACACCGGGGGCCATTAAGTCAACATCCATTATCAGTATTCACGCCAAATGTTTCCCCAACGCTTCATACGTCGGTGCAAGCTCCCTCAAAATCGCCGCAGCCCTGGCCCTATCCCTCACAACAAGCGGATACTGCAGAGACCCAACCAGCTCGGCCTGCTTGGCCACGACCAAGGCCGCCTGCTCATACCCAACTCGCGACAGGCACGTAGCAGAGTCGGCGAGTCTTCGCACCCCAACCCTGACGGCAAAGTAGATGAGGTGCGCTCGCAGACCCTCGGTCAAGTTGCTCCCCACCATGTCGGCTAGACGCTCTGCCGCCTTGCCGTTTCCCGCCGAGCCAGGCGGCATGTCGTGGTCGCCTTGCATCGAGAGCCACTGGCGAGCATTAGGGATGGATCTTTTTATCGCCTCTTCCTCTGACACATCCTCTAGCTTGACGAAGTCGCTGCGCATCATGTACGGCTTCCCGTACGCAATCTTGTCGGCGCGCCATGCCTTCATGAACTCCGCGACGGGAATCGTGGCGTAAGGGTGACCATGGGGATCATGCAAGCTGACCACGCCGTCCTGGATGCGCAACACAACAACGTAGTGGTCTGCCCCGATGGGCCCCTTCATCTCAGGCTGATATCGGAGGTAGCCCATCTCCAACGGCCCGACAAACACCGGTCCCTTCTTAAGCTCCTCCTCCAGACGAGACAGGGCGTCGGCCGCATCTTTCCCGACGGTGAGGGTGGACTGCCACCCAAGCGCCTTGAGGGCAGTGTCAAAACTCAAGGCGGGATCCCACCCGTAGGCGTCGAAAAAGGCGAGATCGCCGCCTATGATTTGCATACCGAATGAGCTGGAGGTTGCGAATTCGATGATGGATGGCGACGGTGCGTCGGCGCCGAGCATCATGGCGAGGGAGTTGGAAGTAGCAGTAGGGGCCCGAGCCTACGTACGAGAGGTGACCCATGGTGTACAGCGTTGTAAGAGCTTATGATGACGGGATTTGATGGGCTTTGTAAAGCGCGAACGCTAGGAACCTGTGCGATGGCTGACGGTGATGTGTTCGCTTGATTGGACTTGGCTGGTTCCCAAAGGAGAGCGTATCGCTTAGGACGAAAAGAGTGACACCTTTATCGTGAGAATCGAGAGCGAAATAGTGGTCTTATACCTCGTTGATGGCTGTAGCTTAGTTGCCATCTCAGATGACAGTTGTAGGCATTGTGTGGTGTGAGCTCCATCACGACGCCTAGGGCACATCTCTCACTAGTCCGTGAATGCTCTCACCATGATTACTCCGTCGACAAACACGGCTGCTATTGCGAGATTTAAGCCACGAATTAATGCAAGAACAGCAATCCAATGCCACGCTATATTCCCAAAACTTTTCGCTCCAATATGCTATACAATTACTCCAGCTCCAGCAACGGCTCTTCGGCGCCGAGCTGCTTCTGCCACAAGCTATAGTACTTGCTCTCGTTCTTCACCAGCTCTTCGTGCGTGCCCCTCTCGATCACGGTCCCATCCTCCACCACCAGAATCTGATCCGCCCTCACGACGGTGGACAGCCGATGCGCAATCACAAAGGTCGTCCTCTGGCTGCTCAGCCTCTTGAGCGCGGCTTGAATCTCCCACTCCGTCTCCGTGTCCACCGCGCTCGTCGCCTCATCCAGGATCAGGACCCGGGGGTCTTTTAGGAACACGCGCGCGATGGCGAGGCGCTGGACTTCGCCGCCCGAGAGCTTGACGCCTTGCTCGCCGACTTTGGTGTCGTAGCCTGCGGTGAAGGTGCAGATCTTGTCGTGGATGGCGGCGGCGCGGCACGCCTCGTGAATCTCTTCCTCGGTGGCGTCGATCCGTGCGTACCGGAGGTTCTCCATGATGGTGGTGTTGAAGAGCAGCGGGTCCTGGGGCACCACGCCGATGGCGTCGCGGAGGGAGCTCTGGGTGATGTCGCGGATGTCGTGGCCGTCGATCTTGATGGCGCCGGAGGTGACGTCGTAGTATCGCATGAGGAGCTTCATCAGCGTGGATTTCCCTGCGCCAGTGGTGCCGACGAGGGCAATCGTCTCACCTGCGGCGGCTGAAATGTCGACGCCCTTGATGGTGGTGCGCTTGTCATCGTACGAGAAGCCCACGCCTTCAAAGTCCACACGGCCCTCCGGCTTGCTCAGCTCCAGCGCGTCCGGCTTGTCCTTGACGCTGGGCTCCGTGGTCAAAAGATCCAGCAGCCGCTCCGCGTCGATGAGATCGCTCATGATGTAGCGGTACTCGTGAGACAGGACCTTGATCGGCCAGATGAGATTATCCCAGTACTGGATGAGAAAGACAAAGTCTCCGGGGGTGGCGTTGCCGAGGTGAACCTGACGCACGACGAGCGCCGCGATGAGGAAGAAGGTCATGGGGACGAGAGCCATGGTCACGGCGTTGATCAAGGCATCTCGCTTCAGCCATTTCTTCTTGGCAATGAGAGACTTATCAACGGCTGCGCCGAATCGATACTTTTCGTAGGAAAACATGTTGAACGCAGACACGGTCTGCCAACCCTGCACCGCCTGATGCATCACCCGGGCCTCTTCTCGCTCGGTCTTGGTGAGCACGCGGCGGTTCTCAATGTTCCAGTTCGAGGCCGTGACTTCCGCTATGATGAATGCAAAGGATGCGGCCATCATGCTGAGCGCGACTGACGAGTCGAACTTTACGTACAGCAGCACAAACGCGGCAGCCATGTCGAATATAGTGGGCGCCATCTCCAAGACGGCCACCTCGAGGATCCTCGTCAAAGAGCTGCCCTGTCCGATTGCCTTCATGACCTCGGCAGAGTCCCTATCCGAATGGAAGTCCATGGCCAGGCTCATGACGTGGTTGAAGGCGGCATTGCTGAGCTGGCGGCGGGAAAACTGCTCAATGGGAATCTTGACCAGGGTTTGTATCCACCCCAGGCCCGAGCTGCCGTGGACCAGGTCGAGGGCGAAGTAGAGGGCCAGCTCGCCATAGGGGAGCGTGCCGGCAAATAGCCTGTCCGCGACGAGTCCCAGCACCGTGGGGACGATGATGTTGAGGAAGCGATCGACAAAGATGCAGACGATGGAGATGACGAGACACGCCTGCACCTTGAGGTCTCGCTTGGGGATGAGGAAAGGGAGGAAGATCTTGAAGGCCTGGAGGTAGTCGACCCAGCTGCCCGACCTGCGGATCTGGCCTATGCGGGAGTCTTCGGGGCCGTCGTCTTCCTCGTCCTCGTCCGGGTCGGAGTCGGAGTCACCGTGATTGGGTGAAGCGCCAGTGCTTTCCGGCAGAGCAGTGGAGAGAGTCGCACCATTCAGAAGCGGCGATGCCTCCTCCTCCTCCTCGCTGGCTTTTACTCTGCCCGAAACGAGGCGCGTGAAGCTCTCGACGAGCAGGCCCAAAACAGCAAACAGCCGGACACACTCCACGACGAACAGCGCCATGTGCCCCGAGTCGTAGTGGATCAGCCACGAGTCCAGCACAAGCAGCGGGATCCCAAACGACAGCGAGATCAGCGCCAGCCCAAAAATCTCAACGACGAAGAAGCCCGTCCGCGGGAGCGTGGAGCCCCAGGCCAGCGCGAAAAACGCCGTGGAGAAGACCTCATCCTGAACGGCCGCGAAGCCGCGACGCAGCGCAAACGCCGCCTGGGCGACGTACGCAAGGGAGACGAGCGCGACCACGGAGGTGCGGACGGGGTTTTTGGTCAGCAGGGTTGATTTTGCGTGGTTCTTGCGGTTGTTGTGGATAAGGAAGCAGACGAAGATGAAGAGGAGGGCGATGGCGGCGGATGCGACGTGGAGGACCTCGCTGACGAGGGATCTTGACGCCATGATGGGTGTCGACGATGGACGATGGACGATGGGCGAAGGACGGGATAGCAAGCCGAAGGGACGAGGATAAGCAGCTCCAGCTACGCGGCATTCAAGGTGGAAACATGCTTGAACTGTGGTGGAGTTTTATAGATTCAAAGTTTCAGGGTCGTCCCCGAACCGTTTGCTCCAGGCACATGCCGAAGGGACGGAACGGGCAGCACAGCAGGGAGCCACAGGGAGCCACAGGGAGCTACGGGGAGCTACGGGGTGCCACAGGCAGCTCCTAATAAACGGGGCTTGACGGTTGCCTACCTAACGACTCACCCTGAAACTGGCGCTGCCACCCACCATGGGTGTTAATATACTTGCCGCAGTGGCAGCGTACAGCGCACAGTGGTAGGCTACAGGCGTTTCCGCGGCTTCCATTGGATCGTAGCCTGGATTAGTGGATGTTGTTGCCTGTAACGGAGCCCAAATAGGAAATGCAGACTTTGCCTGTCAGACGCTTAGTGACTCACCGGGGCACACCGTAACGCGCGTCAGCAGTTCTACAGCGTCCTATGTAGCATGTACCCGTGTCCTGCCGTCCCTCGTATCGATGGCTGGCCGGTAGATGGCCGATGCAGGAGAACTACCGTTTTTCATACGCTGGTGACAGTCATGTAATGTGGCATGTCTATGTCAGCTCGTGAGTTGAGATGTAGCTTTGCACTATAAATAGGTCAGGTAGTTGTATCATGCCGTACGTTGGGATTCCCAGTATGAGGCGCAGCATCTGGTGTCAAGTACTCTGTACTCCGTACCTAGTGCTCCCCAAAGACTGTACATGTAACCGTAGTTAGCATGGAGTTAGCATCCGTACCTAGGTAACTCTGAGGAAACCGTCTGCCTAAGGCAGTCCGTGACTCTTAGTATGACTCCCGATAGATTGATATTGATTGTAGCTGCTGCGCAACAAGTATATGGTGGTACTGGTCGTGTAGGGCTGCAGGACTATTTGACAGCACAGACTGTCTAACCAACCCCGGTTAACCACGTAGAATTCATCGCAACATACTCCGTACCCCGTATTTATTCCGACTGGAGAATGCAGGCCAGAAAATGTGTGGAATCTCGATGAGATTGGCTGTATGGCGGTCATCTCCATGCGGCACTTTCCTTTGGAACTTTAATCGCATTGACAAGCCTGCTCTTTCAGATTCCCATGATGCTGTCTCTGCTACTGCAATTCAAGCCATTTTCTGCCACTGGAGCAAGTATCCCCAGCTTTCTTATCCTCCTCAGCAGTGGGGGAATCCATCTGCCAATAGATTACCAATAGATGAAATGTCGGCGCAGGATATGTAGATAGATGTACGCAGCTGTCTATCTGGCTGGCTGGCCGCCAGGTGTCAGTCAGGGCGGCCATTCTTCAAGTCGAAGCGCTGCAAAGGAGGCGCATTGATAATGTGTAAAGGAGAGACTAGGCCTCACGTGACGTGTTACTAACATCTGCCTCCTGTGGGGCAGCTAATAACTGAGCGGCAGGTGAGTCCTAATCGGGAGTCCAACTCCCGGCTGGTGATGACAAGTGGAACCTCATTTCTAACTTTGAGCATGTCGAAACGCAGACGGCCACAATATATGGGGACTGATATGCCATGTTATAACCCAATTGGGCCCTTGCCAGGAACCTAGAGCCGAGAGGCTAGTCGCATGGCTCGGCCGGGGATGCGCCAAATGAGGCGCAAATCGCTAGCCAAGCTGCTCTCTCGACCGTTCACGGCTTGTGGCAGCACTGCCTGGCGGTGGGAGAGACCTATTCTGGACGATTGCCATAAACGTCTGCGTCATGGAGTTGGTTGGATCGCCCGGGTCAGGGCTATTTAAATCAACGTCTTGGGCCGTTCTCTCCTCGTCACAGCTCAGTCTTGCAATCCCTTCAACAACGCACAACGAAGCAATCAGCCCATCATGATCAAGACCTTGACGCTCGCTGCTCTTGTGCTCAGTCCCCTGACTGCCGCTGCGGCGGGATGCAAACCGCAGGTCGACTTGGGGTATGCGATTCATGAGAGCACATCATACAATGTACGTCTAAGAAGCCCCGCCCTCGTTCCGCAGACTCTACAAGATGAAATCGCCCAGCGCCATCGCCCGATTTTAGCTTCCAAGGCATAACTGATGATGGCTGAACAGGAAACGAACGGCATCTACCAATGGAGCAACATTCGCTACGGTCAGTCGCCAACTGGGAATATGCGGTGGAAACCGCCGGCAACACCTACCGGCCGCGACCCTCGGGTTCAGAATGGCACGCAACCACGCGTATGCCCGCAGACTACTGTTTCCTGGATCGCTGCGGATGGTCTCTATATTAGAGACTACCTGACCGGAAAAAGCGCTGGCTTTGATTGGGAGAAGGCTAAAGAACAGACAAAAGACCAGGTGGAACAGGGCGTTCAAGCTGCCTATAATACCCCGGGCGTCACTGAGGATTGCCTTTTCCTGGATGTCCGCGTGCCGCGCAGGGTTTTTGAGGCAAAGTCGAAGAAGAAGGTCCCGGTATTTGTTTGGTCAGTATCGCCTCGTCGATTGTTCATCACCTCTCGCATCATGCCACTAAAGCTGACTGGGTCGTAGGATCCATGGAGGCGGCTATATTTGGGGATACAAGCACTCACCCACCGAGGCAATGAGCCCCGAGGGTCTTCTCGAGTTTGCAATGAAGCAAGGCGACGACTTCATCGCTGTCAACATCAACTATCGTCTGGGGGCATTTGGTTTCCTAAACGGTCCTTCTTTCCAAGGGAACGACGGTACTGCTAATGTCGGTCTGCTTGACCAGAAGCTGGCGCTTGAATGGGTCCAAGATAAGATTCACCTTTTCGGCGGTGACAAGGACCAGGTCACAATTGGCGGTGGTATGTTATGATTTGATGACGGTGCAATGCATGTGTTCTGACCAACTCAACCTAGTGTCCGCCGGTGGTGGCAGCGGAGTCCATCATCTGACAGCGCACGGTGGTCGTGATACGCCTCCGTTTAAGCGCATGTTCGCCACGTCTCCCGGATATGCACCCGTCAACTCGAACTACCGAACGGAGAAGATAACGCAGGACTTCTTAGGTCGACTCAACGTAACGACCATTGACGAGGCTCGCAAGCTTCCCTCGGAGGCCCTCATCAAGGCAAACATGGAGCAAGTGCTAGCTCCGGATCGTGACTTTACCTACTGGCCAAGTGTAGATGGGTCATACGTGCCGCAACTGCCCTCAATCTCGCTCCTGGCAGGTAACTTCAAGAAGGATGTCGACATCATGATGGGATATGAGGCACTTGAAGGCGGCGTATTTGCAGCGCCATTTGTCCATACAAAGGATGACTTCAAGGCCTTTATCCGCTCGCTGCTATACTCAGTTACAGATGCAGAGCTGGACGTCATGGTGAACAAGCTCTACCCTGGCAAACTACCAGAGACCACCATGGATCTATACGGCGACCTCGGCATTAAATGCAACACAAACTGGGTATCTCAAGCATACGGCAATAAGACCTGGCAATATCTGTTTGAAGTCCCCCCTGCGCTTCACGGCACTGACATGCCCTACATCCTCCGCGGCCCAGACTCCCGAGCTATAGGCAACACGACTATCCCCAAGATCGCAGACTATATGCAGGGCTATCTCACCAACTTCATAACCAAGGGCAATCCTAATGGAAGAGGGCTTCCCGACTTTCCTCAGCAAGGACATGAGCTGCTGCGTAGCCATGTTACCAAGGATGGCATTGTTGTAAAACCTGACGATCTGGAGCACAATGACAAATGTCGTTACTGGCAAAAAGGTCTCTTTGCCTAGATCTTCAATATGGAGTGGAGTATCTTTCTTGGATGGGGTTGATGGGAATGAGAATGGGGGTTACTTTCTACCGGACAGGTCATAATATATGTAGTCTAAATATTCTGTTTTTTATTCAAAAGAAGATGCGACTTCTGTGACTCGCTCCAATGAACCACCCGGATCTATCTTGATACTAAAATCAAGACGAGTCTCCTGAACATTGCCATCTCGGCCACCTCGCACGCGCTGGCTCTTCCCAAGTTCTTCCGGGGCTTGCCATTACATATCCAACGACAGACTTCGACACGGAGTGGTGGCGCACAGGTAGCGGGCGGTTGGCGCTCATCTGGGGGTTAAAGTGGTGAAGAAGCTGATGCACCCGTCAACACGTCCATGATTTTGCCGAAACATTGCAGCATCAGGGTCAGTGCGCTTAGGCGCTATCAAGGACCTGAATCACAGCTTCCACCCATTGCCTTCGGATGGCTGGACGGCTCACCAGGATCCAGTGATTCTGGGCGCCTTGGAATGGCTTACAGAGAAACTGCTCGAATAGCCGCAAGAGCTGTCGTTGCATATCCCTCGCGGACGTTTACGACAGTTGAGTTCTTCAACTCATGCACCTGCAGTCTGCTCTGCGTCTGCTTTGCAGGTCAACATGGCTAAAACCAGTATCTAAAAAGACATTATAGAACAAATACTGCACATTTCGTACTCTCACAGACTCATGGTCTCTAAAAGTCCGAATGTTGACTTGTGTTCTTGATACTTGGGACGGCGACCGTAGCTACTCCATCCTTGACTGGCACTCGCAGTGTCGGTTCCCTTGCCACAAGCCTCTTCAACTGCCGATGCATATTAGTTCATCTCCTTTCTCATACCTGAATTCTAGTCTGGTCTGTTTGGCGAGCATCTGCAACCACTGCCTACAGTCTCCGCTCTTCCGCCTCGAGCTCGCTCTAGCTTTAACGGCGAGGCTGATTTCAAGGCTGAAATCAGCACGTCGTCTAACAAAGACAGCTGCTCAATAACTGGCTATAAAAATTTGTCAAATCATTGAGTATCATGCCCCGCATCCATACCCTTCTTACATTCCCAATTTTGCGACCTCAGCCCGTCTCTTCCCTGCTATCGTACAACAATACCAACTGCATACCCCAACAGACAAACATCTTCCCGACTCTCCATCGCCATCAAATCATCAGTCTCCACGCAGCGATGAGACTATTAGAATGCCGAGATGATGGCAAGCTGAGCTTCAGAGAGAGCTTTTCCAACACCTCAACCCCCCCATATGCGATACTCTCCCATACGTGGAGTACAGATAATACTGAGGAGGTTACCTACAAAGATATAGAGAATGGCACTAGCAAAAACAAGGCAGGCTATAAGAAGATCAAATTCTGTGCAGAACAGGCAGGGTGTGATAACTTACGATACATTTGGGTTGATACCTGCTGTATCGACAAGTCAAACAAGACGGAGCTCGATGAGGCAATAAATTCCATGTTTCAATGGTACTGTAATGCCTCTCGATGCTATGTCTACCTTTCAGATGTTTCTGTAGCTGGCCCTCTGCCGAACAATGCCCGATCTGACGACCTCTCATTAGAACTGGCCTTCCGAGTGAGCCGATGGTTTACCAGGGGCTGGACGCTTCAAGAGCTTCTTGGGCCACCTTCGGTCGAATTCTTTACACAGGCAGGCATGCGAATTGGCGATAAGAGGTCTCTCGAACACCCTATTCACGAGATAACAGGGATACCAATTCCCGCGCTTCGAGGAACCTCGCTTTCTCAATTCAGTATAAACGAGCGATTCTCATGGATGGAGACACGTCAAACCACGCGCGCGGAGGACAGGGCGTACAGTCTCTTGGGAATTTTCGGCGTCTTTATACCACTCATCTACGGTGAAGGGGTGGAAAATGCATACCGGCGGTTAACGAAGGAGATCGACGATACTCCAAAGCGCCAAGGTATATCTAGCGGCCTTGGTGTGTCATCTATATCTTGAATATTCTTCGCTAAGAACAACTAGAATGGCTCCAAAAACTGTTCGCTTGTCCATACAGAGGTCGAAAAAATCGAAATCCGCCACGAGAAGCAAGGACATGCGAGTGGTTCACGAACCACCCACTCTTCCAGCAATGGCGGCTCAGCAACGCAGCCAGCCTGCTTTTGGTATCTGTTGACCCAGGCTGCGGAAAGTCGGTACTGGCCAGGTTCCTGGCGGACGAGGTGCTATACAGCACGACTGCGAGAACAACCTGCTACTTCTTCTTCAAAGATGACTTCGAAGACCAGAGATCTTCAACGACGGCTCTCTGCTGTATTTTACGTCAGATATTCATCCAGCGCCCTGCTTCTTTTTCCGAAACTATCCTCAAGCAGCTTGAAGAAGATGGAGAGAAACTATTGACATCTTTCCACGACCTATGGGATATGCTTGTGTCCATTGCGACTAGTCACAAGGGGTCCGAGATTGTCTGCATACTCGACGCCCTAGACGAATGCGAGACTTCAGGACGGCATCAGTTTTTCGAGGCTGTCAGTAAATTCTATTCCGATAGCGCAACGAGTCGTCCTGCCTTGAAGTTCCTCTTAACTAGCCGGCCCTACCTGGATTTCACCAGAAGATTCTACATTCTAGAACGCGAAATGTCGACGATCTACCTGGTTGGGGAGAAGGAAGAGGACGTAGATAAGATTTCTCTCGAGATCAACATGGTCATAGGAAGGAGAGTAGCGGATATTAGTGGAAGGCTCGAGCTTCTCCAAGAAGAGCGAGACGCTCTGCAAGAGGAACTTACTCGGAATCCGAATCGTACGTATCTCTGGCTACATCTCATCTGTGACATTATAAACACCAGCATTATCGACGGGGTACAGGACATTCGGACGATAGTGAGGACAATCCCGAAAACGGTTGATGAAGCATATGACAAGATTTTATCAAAGTGTCAAGATATTGGGCGCGCCAGGAAGCTCCTCCACATCATCGTCGCAGCAGCGAGGCCTCTTACTCTGCAGGAGATGGCCGTGGCTCTAGCGATTAAGCCTCATCATCGATCTTTAGGCGACATCAAGCTAGGGCAAGAAGATCGAATCTGCCGTAATATCAGGCAAACATGTGGGCTTTTTGTAGTCGTGATTGAATCAAGGGTCTACTTGATTCATGATACTGCTCGCGAGTTTTTGGTTGCCCCTCGATTATCGTTGTCTTCAGCATCACCCAGCTCTACCAGCTCGACGCCACAGTGGAAGTTCTCGCTTCATCTAGAGGAATGTCACCGAATCCTTGCCGAAGTATGCATTTGCCGGCTCTACTTATCAGACTTTAATCTCCGGGGCCTCGATGCATCCGAGGAGCCAGATCAGTACATTGATGAGCGCATATTTCTGCGTTATTCAGCGCATCACTGGGCCGATCACTTCCGCGCGGCCCATTGGAATACCGGAGACTGGGCGATGAAGAGAGCCGTGACTTATTGTCAACAGCATGGACAGGATTCCCCGGCATGGTTTGAAATATTTCGAGCCGAAGAAAAAAGAGCTGCGCCGGGGGGTTTTTCTTCACTTTATGTCACTGCCTATCTTGGGCTTGTCGAGGTAATGAAACGGCTACCGAAGGAAGCGTTTGCGAATTTGAATGTCAGGGACAGTCGATATGGGAAGTCAGCCCTTTCTTGGGCCGCCAGAAACGGCCACCTGGAGGTGGTGCAGCAACTTCTTCGGACAGACATTGATATCAATGCGACAGACAACTTCGGTTCGACAGCACTTCACGATGCCGCCAACGAGGGCCACGAATTAGTAGTACAGCAGCTTCTTCAGATAGACATCGATATTAATGCGACAGACAACTTCGGTTCAACAGCACTTCACAATGCCGCCAACGAGGGCCACGAATTAGTAGTGCAGCAGCTTCTTCGGACAGACATCGATATCAGCGCGACAGACAACTTCGGTTCGACAGCACTTCACGATGCCGCTAATGAGGGCCACGAACTAGTAGTGCAGCAGCTTCTTGCAGCTGGGGTTAATGCCAACGCGAGGGGGAAGTTTGCCTGGATTAAGCCCGAGGCCAGCGCTGATGCCAGCGAAGGGTACCATGGTTGGACGGCGCTTCATCAAGCTGCTATGAACGGCCATGGGGGTGTAGTGCAGCAGCTTCTCTCAGCTGGGGCTGATGTCGACGCGAAGGATGATGTTGGATTTACAGCGCTTTGTTTGGCGGCCAACGCTGGCCACAATGAGGTGGTGCATCAGCTTCTTGAGGCCAATGCTGATGCGGATGCGACGGATAGTCGGGGGGAAAGATCGGCCCTTTCCATAGCCGCGGTTGAAGGTCACGATATGATAATAGAGCAGCTTCTTGCGGCCGGAGCCAACGTTGACGTGAGGTATAGTAACGGCTGGACTGTGCTTCACTGGGCAGCCATGGGCGGGCATGAGGCAGTACTGCTTCAGCTTCTCGAGTCTGGGACATCTGCAGAAGCGAAGGGCAACGACGGGCAGAAGCCACTCGACTTGGCCATGCAGTATCGCCATGACGGCGCTGTCCGGCTATTGCATTGTTGACTGCCTGTCTAGCTCGCCGGGGATGCGCCGTTCCTAGTTCTGCAAAGTTATTTTTCTTAATGTCTACTGCACGCGTATCCTCATGGGATGTGAGTGTTTGCTTCATCGCCGAGAGCTGGCCCAGAGTCATATGTTCTGACACAGCTCTCGCATTTCGAATTAGTCCCTAGTACAGCAATGATACCAATAATCTGTGGTCTTAGTCGTACGCTGGTGTATACTGGTAGCTCTCGGCCATTGAAGCCTTTCCACCGCGGCCAGGAGCTTGGGCCAGCGCAGCGTCGAAACTGAGACAATGCTGAAATTAGAAATCGTGACTTTGAGAAACAGTATTCGAACCAGTGCGGCGTCTGGTGAATTGCATCCATTTTTTGGCACTTCTCGACAGCCGCGAGTGCTCCTTGTCATCGGGTAGTCCTCAATTGGGATGTCTCGTGAACTACGAAAAGACTGTGAGCGAGTATTCCTGTATTTAGCCTACTGGACAAGTTTGCCGGCCAGTTTGAGTCTGCTCAATCATTATCCTCGCCATCGAGTATGCATATTCTAGGTCTACTCTCGAACTCTACATAGGCCTTATCACTACATATCCCAATTCTGGGTCCATAGGTTGTATCACGTTTACAGCCGCAAGCACCACAGTTATAACCTTCCCGGTTACTGATACGCCTTTCAAAGGGCTTTAGGTGTTATATTCGCGGTTACGTTTGTATGTAAGCTGACTGTAGTACTCTTGGTAGTGAGGAGTGCTGGATTTCAAGCCAAACCAGATTTCCTTGGCCTAAAGCCTCTGCTCTCCCGTTCTTCTGTTGCCGTCTAGGGAGCCTTCTAAGTCCCCATAGCATCTTCCTCAGAGGCTCTTCACAGGCTGCAAATAGTGGCTTGGAAGACAAAGAATTTATTGCGAGGCCTAGGTAGTGGGTGTCAGCGGTAGAGCGACCTTAGCTTTTGTGCCCTTGCTCTGTTTAGGAGTCAAATATTGGTGAGTCTGCGCCTCTAGGTGTGGAAGTAAGTAGGAGCGATTCGAGGCTGAGCCTAGCTTCAGCGGCCCTGGATTGGATTTCCCCTAAGTAACGGTGGCGTCCACTTACATACGCTGTAAGCAGGATAGCTTGTTGCCATCTGGATTGGATTGGTGATATTGGAAACACAATGTCAATGCGCTACTAATACTTGTCCTAATGTGGCAGCCGGGAACGTGCAGTTCAAGATCTAGCCGTAGTCCATCGCCGCGGAGATTTGATGAAATGCCGATTTATCCGGGGTAGATACTGAACGGACGTCCAACTAATTAAATCTCTCTGTTTGGTTATGTTTAAGTAGCGCGCACGCATAAGCATTGCCGATTGGGCGGCACTGGGGTTCGACGGCGCGATGTAATCTTCGACGAGGTTTAGGTCCGAGCTAAGATGCTAACTGCCTCTTGGAGCAGGTGAGGGAATTGACTCGGATTGCCTGTTATGTCACCCGGCTTTTTATCGAGAGGGAGTGGAATAGCTATTTCCATTGGTAGTCTGACTGACAGTACTACATACGCCGCGTTTCTCAAGTGTTGTGCGATCTGCATAGATAAGATCGCTAACAGCAGTAACTGAATGCTCGAAGGGGTGGGTTTGATGTCATCCACAACAATGGAAACATGCGCCTATTCTATGCCGGACATGTCTCAGATCGCATCACCAATGCTTAAACACCTTGCCCCAGTCGTCCTCTCACTCAACACCCACCTTTTTACCACTTTGGACAGAGTGGATGCTTCCCGGCTGAGCCGCTTACCAGACTGGCGACACAACCCACCACCAATTTCTCCTTTCTCCGTAGGATGTAGATCTTTATCTACAAACAAAAGATGGAGATGGAGCTAACAATAGACTCTTCAAGATTCCACGGGGTACTTGTCAGACGCTTCCTGGCTGTGCCGCAACATCCGTGTAGATGCCATATGGGGAAGCTGGGGTGTGAGCTGTTACATTTACAAAATGCTGCTATCGCTATTCTCAGCGTCACCAACACGATGGCATAGAGACTAGTTCATAATCTTGGAAATATGACAATCGTTTAGCAGAATGAGGAAGGCAGACATGGACATGAGTGATTACACACAGGAGGGCTGCGAAGCGGTTGATTCAAAATGATTCCAATGCGACGTAAAAACGTATAAAGTTGAAGCCCTCGCCAAGGATTTAACCAGACAGTATCAAGACAGAAGCAACAGAAACCGCAGACTATCAGTAACATCTCCGTCATCACTCATCATGGTCGGCAAGCTTTCTCGCGCTGTGATTGCCGCTTGCATCCTTGCGTTTGCCAATGCCACTCCCCTTGACCAGCCACTCAACTTTGGTCACACGTCGCTCTTTGAGAAGATCACCATCCCCTCGGGATGGACTGCCAACGGGTCTCCCAAGACTGGCACTGTCATGAAGATGCAGATTGGCCTCAAGCAAAAGGACATGGATGGCCTGCGCAATAAATTGATGGATGTTTCCAATCCCGACAGCGCCAACTACGGAAAGTGGCTCTCCAAGGAAGAATTGGAAGCATACACAACTCCTTCAAAGGAGACCGTCAACCTTGTCAAGCTGTGGCTTGCCTCTCACGGTATCTCTGCCAGCGCCATCAAGCAGCCTACGCCTGACTGGATCGAAGTCTCTGTGCCCCTGACCAAGGCTGAGACCATGCTGGGAGCCAAGTACTCGCTGTTCCGTGACGACAAGTCGGGCCAGTCCATGTACCGTACTCACGAGTACTCTATTCCTCTTCTCCTCCATGGCCACGTAGATACCATCCAGCCCACAACCTCTTTCCACCGCAACATGGGCCCCCAGGTTGCTCAGAACAAGACTGAGACCCTCACGAGGAGGCAGGGTGGATGTGACCCCGACAACATCGTCCCATCTTGCATCCAGAGCTACTACAACGTCGACTACACTGGCCACGGAAAAGCTTCCCTCGGTGTCACCGGCTTCATTGGTTACTCTGCCAGTCATAGCGATGCCGCCAGCTTTCTGAGAACATATGACTCCACCGCCAGCGGCTCCGACTTCACAGACGGTTCCATCGGCGGAGCAAGCAACGATGCCAGCAACCCTACTCTGGAAGGCAACTTGGATACCCAGATTGCCCTGTCGATTGGACACCCCAACCCAGTGACATATTATGCCGTGGGCCCCAATGACGACCCCGATAATGAGTTTGGAGACGAGATGGTCAACTTTGGCACCTACCTCAATTCTGCCTCCAGCCCACCAAGCTCCGTGTCTACTTCATATGGTGGAGAAGAGGGCGGCTTCTCGTCGACCTACCTTGATCGAATCTGTAACGAGTTCATGAAGGCTGGTTCGCGTGGCGTCTCGGTATTCTTCTCTTCTGGCGACTTTGGTGTCGGAGGCAATGGGGAGGCGAACTGCAACAATGGCTACTATCCCCTGTTCCCTGCCTCTTGCCCGTACATAACCTCCGTCGGAGCCACTCAATTCTCCGATGGTGGTGAGATCGCCGCTACCTTTGAGCGTGGAGGATCAACGGGCGGTGGATTCTCCAACTACTTCTCTACGCCGTCTTACCAGAGCGCCGATACCAAAGAGTACACCAGCAACCTGGACAGCTCTTACAACGGATACTACAACCCCAATGGCCGTGGGTACCCCGATATTTCCCTAGTCGGGAGGTACTACGACATCGTCCTCAATGGGGCCACGGAGCGAGTTTACGGAACTTCTGCTTCGTCTCCCGCATGGGCCGCTCTTGTGTCTCTCATCAACGACTACCGCCAAAGCGAGGGCAAGCCTTCTTTGGGCTTCTTGAACCCTCTCCTCTATGGAAATGCCAAGGCTAGAGCCGCGCTCAATGATATCACATCGGGTCATAACCAGGGCTGTGGCCAATATGGGTTCCCAGCTACACAGGGATGGGACCCGACGACTGGTCTGGGATCGATGAACTTTGCAAAGCTCCGAGCAGCGGTTGCCTAGCTCTAATTTAGGATAAAACGGATATGATGAAAATACTATTTGGTGTTTATTGGATATTAGCCTACTCTGTCAATGTAGCTCTAAATGATGAACCGTTCAATTGACATGACAATTGCATTCCTAGTTGTACTGGCAAATTTCAACATACATAATATGCGCTAAAATACAGCAGTTCGTGGCATAAATTTTCATAACAGTTGTCTCGTAAGATTCGCTATATTTATATCTGTACTGGGGAATGTGTGCGCTGCTAGTCTATGTTTAGATGTAACCAAAACCCCTCTTTATTGTCTCATCTTTGCCTGCCACATATTCTACCAGCAACGGTATCTCGATCTGAATAATTCTCATCCAGATGACATCGGCGGCGATGGAAGACCAGGAAACCTATGCGCTTTGGCTGGGCGGCAAATGGGAGGACGGTAGTGGTGAATCGTCAGTGGCGTGCTTTCTCTACAATGGGATGGAATGCTAACAATGGTAGGCTCCCTGTGGAAGATCCCGCGACGGGTGAAGTGTTCGCTCAGTAAGTCCTCTTTGGACCAAGTCTGTGTCTTCAAGCAAACCCGTACTGTCGTTGATGTGAACTGTGCTGATGCTGTCTGACTGCAGCTCTCACGCCGCCTCCTCGGCCGATGTTGACAAGGCTGTCCAAATCGCTCATGCTGCCTTCGAATCTGGCGTCTGGGCCAAAGCAGATAGGCACTTCCGCGCTGGAGTGTTGGAGAAAGCTGCCGATCTGCTCCAGCAGAACTTGTCCAGGTTGATACCGCTCGAGGTGCGACAAACTGGACGGGCTATACGAGAGATGAGGGCCCAAGTGCCGTCTCTGGTCAAATGGTTCAAGTACTACGCCTCAGTCCTGCGTACAGAGGAACGGCCAGTGTTCCCAACTGTTGGCAAGTTGCATAACTGGGTAGACAGGGTGCCACTCGGCGTCGTTGCACTCATTACTCCATTCAATCATCCGTTGCTCATCGCTGTCAAGAAACTTGCACCTGCCTTGGCGGGAGGGAATAGTGTCATACTCAAGCCGAGTGAGCTCACTCCCCTTTCGAGTGCTCTCCTCGGGCCTCTCTTGAAGGAAGCTGGCTTGCCCGACGGCGTCTTCATCGTCTTGCCGGGTCTGGGCACGACTACAGGCAAGTCACTGGTGAGCCACCAGCTTGTCCGCAAAGTAGATGTCACTGGCGGAACCAAGGCTGGGAGAGCCATTGGCTCCATCGTTGGAGGCAACTTGGCTCGGTATACAGCCGAACTTGGTGGAAAGGCGCCACTTGTTGTGTTTGAACGCGCAAGTCTGGATGCTGCTGTAAATGGCATCGCTTTTGGGTCATTTATTGCCAGCGGGCAGACATGTGTGGCTGCTACTAGGATCATTGTGCACAACAGTGTCTTGTCCGAAGTTATCGCTAAGCTTAAAGTGAAAGCCGAGTCTATTACCAGACGCATGGGCTCGCCGTCTAACCCGGAGTCCATGATGGGCCCGCTCATCTCTTCGAAACAACTGCAGAACGTTGTTGAGCTCGTGGACCATTCCGTGAGCAACGGTGCGAGTGTTGTATACGGCGCCGAACGATTGATTGGGCACTCTGAACTGGACAACCTGGACTTCTCCAAAGGCTACTTCTACAAGCCAACAATCCTGGCGTCAACTTCTGGCACCAGCATTCTTTCGACCCGCATATGGAAAGAGGAAGCCTTTGGCCCTGTCGTTGTAGTGGTTGGCTTTGACACAGAGGAGGAGGCCGTCAAACTGGCAAACGATAGTGAATATGGACTCGGCGCTGCTATCTGGACTACCGACCTAAGCCAAGCCTATAGGGTATCGGAACAGATCGAAGCTGGAATCGTCTGGGTTAATACACATCACCGGAATGATCCGAGCAGCCCGTGGGGAGGGACATCTTCCTCGAGTGGCGTTGGGAGCGAAAACGGTATAGATGCGTACCACGCCTACACAAAGACGAAGAGTACAATTATCAACTATGCGGCTACGGAGGAGTCCTTGCTTGCGGATGATTGGTTCAGGGAAGGCACTGGGGAGATTCGCTATGGATGAGAAATATCTTGGGCTGCGATCTGCATGTTCAGCGTCGTTGGTTTATTTGACGCTGTGATGTCAGCACATAAAGGCAAAGAGCGCAAGGAGAACCAAAAAAAAACTGATTCATCACATTGATTGATTAGACTGGGACTCGAACCCAGGAGGATTGCTCCACCAGGAAGTTATGTTAAGGTAACCTTAACCTGGCGCCATAACCGCTCGGCCATCTAACCGTAACTGATGAAGCGATCCGCTCGTAGTCGACGTTCATGTCTCACGCCCCTCGGTGAAGATTTTGAAGATGATAGCAATGTTGAAAATACTGCAAATGTGCTGTTTATATTATTCTTGCCTTGGAGTTGATCATTTACGACAGGCTCCATAATGCTGGTCTAACGTGGAGTACGCATAAGTGGATATATAGGCGATGATATCTGTACTTCTTTCCACTCGCGCTCCTTGTCGCATCGAGATGTTCAACAAGAGGCATGGAGTAGGAAGCTAATATGTTGCCAAATTTTGTACTCGGTATTGCGCTTGGATACGAGCAGGTTACTTGCTGAGGAACTGAGGCGTTGCTGTCTAACGATGGCTGTCTGACATCCAGCGTAATCAGACCAGCATTGCGCCTTTTAATCCCTTTGGCACCATGAGCTGGTTGACGAAATCACCAGGCAGACCGAAAACCGAGTTCGGGCTATTTGTTGATCACGCAAACCAGAATGGCAGCTCATCATCGTGCTTGCCTGTTGAGATATGAGGAAGTGTGCATCATAAGGTCTAGTAAATAACACTGACACGACGCCACGTTGTTGGCTGTCCGGAACTGGGATTCTGTTCTTCTCGTTAGGATCTAGGTACCTATTCTTTCTGAAAGAATACCGCCTGCATTCCCTACCTCTGCACGGTTGGGTGACCGGGTTAGAATGAGTGCAACTACATTAAATCTGACAACAGTCCAATCTTACTGTGACAACGAATAATTCAAGGATATATACGGTATCATCAACATTCATCCCTAAAGTAATACGGTCACAAAGCTACACGGTTTAAGAGCTCGTTAAATCACTAGCGACCAACTTTCAGATACAGCAATTAAGGCTGCTTCAACTACCAATCGGGCTATGATGGAAAGTATATTCTTTGGTACACGGCGTTTGTTTATGCTGAAACCCCTATCCCTCTAGTATTTGCAGAGATATACTTCAAGAATCTCATCTACGTGCTGTTCTAGTAGACGAGCATATTTGGCGATTAGCACTAAGACTTCAGTGGATAAGAAAATGGATTTCTTCCTCGCGTCTCAACCGCAGAGGTCGACAACGGCACCAACCTGCAATACCGGGAATTTCAACAAGAATAGGACTTCCCACAGACAGGATTGCGGGAGCAGCAGCAGCAGTAGCTACAGCAAAGCTATGACTATCATTCTCAATATCGCTGAGACCTCTCCACAACCACTCAGGTATCCTAGTCCCGGCCCCATTGACGTACAGCAACGTCCTCTAGCCCAAGTTTGGCCTACATCAAAAGGGAGAGCCACCCAAGGACATTACCATCAGACGGTTCTTCCAAATCAACTCCAATCTGTGGCATTGCCACAGCTACCGCAGCAGCAACTTCAGCCCAATTCGGCTTGGTTGGATCAAGATATCCAAGCTTTGTATACTGCTGCAAGTCCACAACTAAGTGGGCGAGAGAACCGAGGCTAGAAGACTGTCACTTAGTCTCTAGAGGGCCCTGGATCAAGTTGCAATTTTCATGATGCTTTAAAAATCTAGTCGAGGAGATACATTACGCAACTTCGTGCAACAACACCACAGTGATGAGATAGGATGGTGTTTTTTTCGCAACGACACTTACTCTCACCATGGTGTTTCTGAAGCTGGTACCTAACTAGCGGAGGAGGTTGTCTCTATAGAAAACCTGGACGAGGCATGAATAGCGTCCCCCAGTTACGATGGGTAATGTATGTTTCACTGAGGGGCCAGCCCCCGAGTTGTGACCAACTCATACGCCAGCCTGGGCTTGATTTGCATCCATCCTTTTTACGTTGTTCTTAATAGCAGAGAAGCTTTTGCCGTAGCTCACTAAATTACACTGGTTTAGCGTAATGCCGCGGGATTTCCAAGATAGAGAGTCCCATGATCCATTTGTGGAGTAGGTAGACGCCATTTCACGGACTTAAGACACTGGGTGGGCGACTTCGCGGGTTTCGGATTTTAAGTGTTTCATTCTAGGACCATTCCTGACGTCTACTAATTATAATCTTACACCGCCACAGTGGTGTAGGGAACCCTGAAGGCTATTTACATCTCGCTAGCCAGAGACGGTGATATCACGTACCCCGTTTTGTGAGGTATAGACCGGGCCATTGTTACTATAGATGTGAAACAGAAATAGCGGTGATGCTTAGTGACTGGCTGCAATGCTGAGCGAAAGTCTGACAACGCATATGTATGAGAGGTAATATAGACAGAGGTAATATAGACAGTGTTGTCAGACGCTTGGCCATTATTTCAGCATACTTTGGAACGGGACGTTAGTAGATGCCCGAGAGTGGCACATATTACCCATTACAGAAATGCAGTCCATTCTTCAACGTCTGCAAATGGAAATAGCAGTATATCCTCTCTGGACCAACTTGTGACTCTTGGCTATAGTGTGTGGCTCGGAAGCTGCTCATTCAGCACCCCGCATTAGTTTGTTGGTTGGGGCCGCTTCATTGGGGCCAGAAGGTGGACTCATCAATGAAGAAGAACGATGCTGGGGTCTTTTCCACGCTTGAAGCTGTGGCGAATTACAAGGAGCGTGTTGGGTAGTTTAACTTTAGAAGCATAGAGTAACCCGAAGACGATCGAATGTCGGATAGAGAGCATTGACTGTCCTCTACCATTTGCCCAAGCTTGGTGTGAAGTTGCCATCAGTCAAGCCCATCAAGTCAAGCAAAAGACGCTAGATATCCTTCCCTAAGCTATGGACCAGTTGGCTAGAGTGCATCAGTGGAGTCGATGCCGACACAGCCCTGTTTGACGCCTTTGGAGTGCTTTGCACCGACGGCACTCGTCATCGCCTAGATTGTTGTTAGTCAACTATGACAATTGGTCCACGTATTGAGGCAATGCAGCCCTCGTCTTACTTATTCCTTGTGCTGCTGTTTTTTGCTTCTTACGACGAAGCTCAAGGGTTGACTGCCGTATCCCAACCTTTCTCCGGTAGAATTGTCTCTGTCAATTTGTCTAGCTATTGATGTGCCTCGATTAAACCATTGTTCGATCTTAGCTTGTCCAAAATGGCTGATCAATTCTCTCCCGAATACATCATCGTCGGCGGCGGCACCTCCGGCCTTGTGGTAGCCAATCGCCTGTCTGAGAACCCAGATGTTCAAGTGTTGGTCATCGAAGCTGGTGCCGATCTCAGTGCTGATTCTAGAGTCAATATCCCCGCTTTCTGGACTACACTGCTTGGCTCCGAGGCAGATTGGCAATACCGAACCGTGGCTCAGGCTGGCTTGCAAGGGCGTACCATCAGCGAGCCTCAGGGCAAAGCTCTTGGAGGTTCATCCTCGATTAATGGTCAAGCCTTTATTGCGCCATCTCAAGTCGATATTGATGCATGGGAGGCGCTTGGAAACACGGGCTGGAACTGGGCCAACCTGGTTCCGTTCTATAAGAAATTCTACACACTTATCCCACCTGAGGACCAGGCTACCCTCGATCATCTGGGTATCGATTGGATCAACGAGAACTATCGAGGGACATCTGGCCCCGTCAAGGTCTCATTTCCTGGCGTCATCCAGAATCCTCTTTGCAAAGCCTGGATCGATGCGTTTCGTGGCATGAACAGGGTCACAACCGGTGGTATGTAAATGGCTGGCTCCGAGTCATTCTAACAGCGCTAAACTCTTGCCTAGATCCTTTTTCTGGCAAGTCCATTGGCGGATATAGCAATGCAGCAACGGTCGATCCAGAGTCGAAGACGCGCAGCTACGCGGGCGGTGCTTACGGTACACCGCTGAAGCAGAGACCCAACGTGAAGATTCTTACAGACACGGCCGTGCAAGGAATCATATTTGACGACTCCTCAGATGGCCTCACAGCCACAGGCGTGGAAATCTTAGTACATGGCCAGACGCAGACGCTTGTAGCCAACAAAGAGGTGATTCTCGCCGCTGGAGCGTTTAACACACCAAAACTCCTCGAGCTTTCTGGCGTTGGCAACAAGGAAGTCCTGAGCGCCCATGGAATCACAGTCCGTTTGGAACTTCCCGGGGTTGGTGAACATCTACAAGATCATCTGATGACTGGGGTGAGCTATGAAGTTGCAGAAGGCATCATCACAGGGGATCCCTTGATGCGCCAAGAGCCTGAAGCTCTGGCTCAGGCGCAGCAGCTCTATGCTGAACATAAAGCCGGCCCTTTCACAATCGGCGGCACTCAATCGCACGCCTTTATGGCTATTCAGGACGAAACCATCGATCGGATGCTGGATGAGTTATCGCCAAAGCCCGAGGATGAGGAGTATTACAACGTAGTCCGTTCCATCATTCAGACTCCCGATGAGTGCTCTGCAGCGTGGTTAATGTTCCTTGCTCAAGCCAACCTACACGAGAGCGGCAAAAGCTTCGTTGGCACAAAGCTCATGGCAGAGAATTTTGCCAGTCTGGGTTGCTCACAGTCTCACACATTTTCACGGGGCACGACTCACATCTCCTCGGCTGACGCCAATGCCATGCCAAATATTGATCCGCGCTATTTCTCGAACCCAGTCGACCTTGAAATCATGGCACGCCATGTTCAAGCTTTGGAGAAGCTGCGCCAGACAAAAGAACTATCGCCATTTTTTAAGCCTGATGGAAAGCGCAATCACCCTGACGCATTCCGCATTGGTGATCTGGAGGGGGCGAAGAAATATGTTCTGGATACGGCCACGACGACATACCACACTTGTGGCACTGCTTCAATGCTGCCTAGGGAGAGAAATGGTGTTGTTGATACCAAATTAACGGTATATGGAACGAAGAACCTTCGTATCGTTGACTCGAGTATCTTCCCATTGATTCCTCGCGGCAACATCATGTCTTCTGTGTATGCTGTGGCAGAGAAAGCAGCAGATATCATCAAGGGATCTTGATGGGAAACTTAATGGACGGATAACAATTGACACTTTTTACCAGTTAACATTGTATGTATCGGGTACCGAAAGACATTTAGTTTGCGACTGAGGATGTGTAGCCTCAGACCTCTCAGTGTGTCTAGGAGAATGTACGCTGCTCAACTTCACAGCAATGTCGTCAACAATATTAGCCATGCATGTCTCACATTTAAAGCATCAGCTGAGGCAAATCTGTACCACAAGCATTTGCGGAAGGTTAATGCCGTTGGCTGATAGAAGACCGTAGAACACGCCTGCAAAGCGTGGGATTGCTCTTTGCTGGAGTTTCCGAAACTAGCAGTTGCATTCATTTCATTTGTATTTATTCTCCGTGGCTATAAGATGATAGCAACGAGAAAGTTATGCGGCGAGCCGAAGCGTGCTTAAAAGACGATGGAGGCAGAGGGCCACAACCATGAGAGACGCCTAACTAACACGCATTGGTCTCTCGCAGCAAAACAGCTGTGCCATTTGTTTTATTTTTTGTATTTTTGCTGGCAGTCTTTTCAGCCTTCAGCCTGAGGAGACCGGGGTCTGGTGCCACGAGCCTAATCAAGTCCTGCATGTAGATGGATCCAAGTCTGGCCACGACAGGCTGCAACATCCAAAACCCCGCAGTATATGAACACCAGCTTTTCCTTCACCAGATGAATTGGATCTACCGCTACGGTCTGATTGGGGTTGTTTGGCACTTTCAATCGTAAACAGCTCGATGATTTAGAGTGTAGCCCTTATCGGTCGCCCTGTTGTCTTGCTGGCTGCGCATGAGTTGACAAGCACGCAATAACCTGGGCTGCGGTTTCAACAGTTCACTCTTAGTCGGGTCAACACATAAGGTCCAGCAATGTTCTCTCATCTAGGGGCAGTGTCCAATATGGGCGATGAGGAATTCGCCGAGGAAGAAGGCATTCCTGTGGAGTTCATACCACATTACCGCTCAATGATTGCTACGGATGCATTTCAAAAATATCTCAAGTCGAAGAAAAGCCAGGATATCAAGGTTGCAATTGAGCAGATGGAACGCGCCACGAGCCAAGAGAATAGCAACCACGGCTCCTTTGTGCAGTGGCTGATCGACCTGGGGAGGTTTTATAGAGAACGCTATGCGGTGATGGGCGAAAAGGCAGACCTAGATGAGGCGATTCGCGTCGCACAGCGAGTTTTGGACGCAACGCCTGACCCTCATAGGCACCGAACAGGAAGATTAGAGGTCCTCGGAGGGGCTCTTTACAACAGATACATGGTCTTTGGCGATACAGAGGACTTGAAAAGTTCAATCGTTGTCGGGCGCAAGGCTATAGAATCCGCAACAGATGGCCACGCCGATCGAGCAGCCCTTGTAAACACGCTCGCGAATAGACTTCAACGCCACTTCGATAGATACGGAGATGCAGATATACTCGAGGAAGCGGTTAAATTAGCACGGGAAATTCTGGAGTCTACGGCGGAAAATTCTCCAAATCGCGCAGGCTATCTGAACGGTCTCGGCAGTAGGCTCGAGGCTCGGTTCGAGCTTTTGGGGGATATCAACGATTTGGACGAGGCAACAGACGTCGCTAAGCAAGCGGCGGACCTCATTCCTACATACGATTATTACAAGGCAGGGTTCTTGGCAAATTTTGCAGCCAAGCTGTTGAAACGGTACGAAGCAAAAGGGGAGAGGGCGGATATCGATGAAGCCATCCGCATTGGGCTACAAGCCGTAGAGCTCACTCCTGACGGAGACAAGGAACGAGCGGGCAGGCTGATCAATGTATCGAATTTCTACCAGGTCCGGTACGAAAGTTTGGGAACCACGAAGGACTTGAAGGAATCCATATTCCTCGCCCGCCAAGTCGTGGAGTCGACATCAAGCAACCATCCTCAGCTGGGAAGGAGATTGACATATCTTGGCTCGAAGCTATTCCGGCAATACCAGAGAACGGGTCTGATGAACCAGCTAAAGGAAGCAATAGACACAAGTCAGCAAAGTATAGATCACACGCCGGCGAACCATGCAGACCGCTCAGACTTTCTCACCAATTTCGGATCAATGCTACAGACGCGTTACAAGCGGACAGGTGAAAAGGCCGACCTGGCCGAGGCAGTCCGTATAGCGCGGCTGGCTATGGAATCTACGCCCAAGAGCCACGCTGTTTGGAGACTCCGCTCCGTCAACCTCGCAGCCGCACTCTTTACGCAGTACGGAGCAACTGGCGAGATGAACGACTTGGAAGAGGCTACTGATATATCGCGGCGGGCTTTGGAGGCCACGTCAAATGATGATATAGACCGGCCGAGCATACTGAACTACGTAGCAGTTCTACTCGGAGAGAAATACGACAAGACGGACGACATGGTTGACCTCAAAGAGGCCATCCGTGTGGCGAGGCAGGCCGTCGAGTCAACACAAGACGGCAACGCGTCTCGATCCATCTATTTGACAAACCTTGCACAGAGACTGCAAACTCGCCACGACAAGATTAGGGACATTTCAGACCGGGACGAAGCCCTGCGTCTCCTCTCAGATGCCTGGAACTCCTTTAGCGCCACTCCCTTTGAACGCTTACGAGCTGGAGTTTCGCGGCTGAACCTGCTAAGCGCCTGTTCACGCATAGAAGAAGGCGTCGACCTGGGTGTTGCCGTTCTGAATCTGCTTCCTGCCGTCAATACGCGGCTGATGGACCGAAACGATCAACAGTTTGTCTTGATTTCGTTTGCGGGCGTGGCATCCACTTTATGCGCGCTGTGTATTGCAGCAAATCGCGTGCACGAAGCCTTGGAGTACCTGGAACAAGGCCGTGCCGTCATCATCAGTCGGCTGCTGGACGATCATGGCGATATAGCGAGCCTGTACGAGCATCATCCGGACATTGCCGAACGCTACCAGAGTCTTGTGGATCAGGTCAACGTCCTTCCACTGGGAGATGTAAACAACTCGGGTGGGACATACTCGAAAAGGCGACAACGCAAGGCCACCGAGAAGCTGAATGCGTTGTTGGAAGAGATTAGAAGTCTAGATGGGCATGAGCGCTTCCTACTAGGCCAGACAGTCTCTCAGATGAAAGAGTGCGCTGTTGGGGGCACCATCGTTATCGTGAACATTACAGACTTTCGGAGCGACGCCATACTCATCTCCAACCATGAAATTACAACAATTCCGCTGACTGAGTTGTCGTCATCTGATGCCAGGACGTGGCTGGAGAGGAAATGGACGGGAAAGAGATCTGAACAAAGCATCAAGAACAAGGAGTATCTGGAGTATCTCTCTTGGCTATGGCGAACCTGTGTCAGACCCGTCATCGACGGTGTATCTGCGACGCAGAAGGACACGCACTGCCGACCTCGCATATGGTGGACGGGCGCCGGCCTGGCAAGCTCTATGCCTTTCCATGCGGCCGGTATCCACGGGAAAGGGAGCGTAGACCATGCGTACGGCAGAGCCTTGTCCTCGTACACCCCATCCATCAAGGCGCTGGCGTATGCTCAGAGACTCGCAAAGCGGAAAGTAAAACCACAGGCAAATGGCGAATCCATGATCATCGTCACAATGCCAACATCGCCCCCGTCGTCAGTGGGGAAGCGGCCACCAAAGCCACTCCGCGGTGTTACACAAGAGGCGGCTCAGATTGTCGATTCGGTCCAGCAGCACATACGCGCAGATGTCCTCACCCACCCAAGCGCGGATGACGTGCTTGCAAGGCCTCCAAGCGGCTCGATTCGCACACTTCGCATGCCACGGCATGTCGGACAGTGTCAACCCTTCCAACAGCGGGCTGATTCTACAGGTCCAATCTGGCGACACCGCGGAGCAGGACCGGCTAACCGTTCAGCGCATCTCGGAAATGAAGCTCGAGCATGCGCAAATCGCCTACCTGTCGGCGTGTTCGACGGCGGAGAACCGCGCGGCGAAGCTCTCTGACGAGGTGATACACGCCGTGAGTGGGTTCCAGGTCGCCGGCTTTCCACACGTCGTGGGGTGTCTCTGGCCAGCGGGAGACGCAGAGTGCGTCACTGTTGCAACGAGATTCTACTCGCTCGTGCTGCAGCAGCAGGGCAAGTCGGAAGCTGGCGGCAGTGGCGTGGCGCTGGCGCTGCAGACGGCCGTGGAGGAGCTTCGAGAGTCGGACTTGTCCATGCCGCTGAACTGGGCGCAGTTTATTCACTATGGGGCCTAGGAATGTATATATATATATATATATGAATGGCGACTTAAACGGCGGCGGTTCGGCCGGCTCGTCGAAACCAGCTATATTGCACGATGCGAGTTGCGTGGCACGGTCGCCGACGGCTGGGAAGAAGTCTCAATATATTTCATCCGTGTTATCATTACTCGACTAGGATATCATTGCCTCTCATTCCCCCATGCGCCCCCTCTATGGAACATCACGCCAGCACGGCGCCAACACCAATGACGGCCACAACACCAGCGAGGAATGCCTTATGCGTCACCGCCGGCGCGACCGCATTATCACTGCTTGTCGTGGCTGCCGACGTCTCGGCCGGGCCGTTGCTGTCGGTAGATGTTGGCGTAGACTTGTCGCCCGTCTTGCTAGCCTCGGCGGTTGCTGCGAGTTTCTCGACGCCACCGGTGATGGTCACGGCGTGATCCGCACCCGCTAAGGTCATCTCATATGTTATGTACGTCTTTATTACAGTGCCGTCTATTGTACCGGTGTAGTGGTAGCTGCATTGACTGCTGCTCTTGTTGAGAATCGTGCAGCCGAGGCTCTGCGTCCTGCATCACCAAGTCAGCACTTGTTGCGCACGCGCCCCGTCCACTTTACTGCCTGTATCTCGTGGGAGATTCACACGGAGTAACTCACACCATGGCCAAAGTTTTGGTGGTTACCACGTTGTAGGGGTTTGCATATTCGCTGTATGTGATATCCTGGGTCAGCGTGGACGGACCTTGCACCAACGTCCAGCTCGACTCCGGGATCCCGCATGGGTCTGGTGACTGTCTCGCTAGGCAGCCTACCGCAAAAGTCGTCCTGTCTGCGTCAGCCTTGATGACAGAGCCCAATAGCGTAACGCTGTCGTAATATCCTGGTGCGTTGAGAGAGACTATGGTCGTTTCATTGTCGGCGGCAGAGACGCCGATGAGCGCCATTGCCGCGATGAACGCGAGCGATTGGTGGGCCATGACGACGGCTAGGACTTGTCAAGACGAGCTAGTGAACGGTGCAGCCGATGCTCAGCGTTGATGACGGGAGGCAAGACAGAGATGGCGACGATGAGAAGAGGAGAGAGATTAGGGCACGGCGCAGGAGAACAGATGAAATATAAACACCAATATCAAGCAGCCGACGGTCGCATCCTTGGGCGGTTCGTCGCAGCCGACCCAAACCTTGGCAGCCCCCAAGCTAATTCTCGCCCAGGCTTCCCTTGTTGGCTCTGGTTGCTTGGCACCCTGGCAGCTCGACTCTTCATTTCGTTTTTAATGGGGTTAGGGCTTTCCTAAAGGGCAATACTATGGACGGACGTAAGCCGGCTGGGTTTGGCGTCCCGTTGGATCCCAGATTATCGGACTGTCCGGTAATGATGCGATGCACCATTAGGCAAATGGACATGGGGCATTGGTCTAATACGTCTTTTACAACCTTGATCTTGAATGTTTAATAAGTGACCTACATTTCCCATAGCAAACATGGTCAATTCCACATATTTCTTGTCATGTAGAGTTCGTATTTCAACACTGTACCTCGAATCGTGATGCATGATATATCTAGATCTATATCATGATTCACTGTTGCGCCTGTCTGCCTAGTCAATAAGTCAGCCACGTACGTCCGCTAACTGCAGCATCTATTCCCAGGCAGTATCAAAAGTAGAAAAGAGAAGTTACTATAATATTTCACATCGTCGATGACCCGTCATGTCCTGTGCCACTAGCCAGACTCGCCATACATGCTTAACATGGCCATCCGCGGCCCGCTGGACTCGTTCAACTTACCAACAAAGGGAAGCCAAGCCGGGTCGGCAGGCTCGCAGCCATCTGTAGCCCCGGGGGTCCTCTGTTCTAGTGTCATCGGGCGTAACTAGACCATGCCAAGGACGTCTAGCAGTAGAATCCAGCCCTACGCAGATCTAGGGTAGCTTGGCACGCTTGGCTAGAAGGCAAAAGAGGCATTGATTGACCACACTAAGCCTCAAGAAACAAGAGATGCAGTGATGAAAAGCTGTAACAAGAGAGAAAGTTTGCCTTTGAAGACATCACCGTATCTCTAGTGTATGCCCGTGATCTTGCTTCAGACAAGATGTCGGCGGCAAACATGTTTTACAATTACTTGCTCTAATACTGCCCTAGCCCACTCAGCCAAGTTAATATAACGTAACAACATCCTACAAATCACGTATGGCGTTTCTTCGTCTTTATTGCCTTGTGACTCGTGAGTTGATCGCGACAATGGGACATTGCTTACGGGAGCCAGTGAGTTCGAGCGCATGGAGTAATCCAACTTACGGCCACTGGACTTTCTGATAAACCCTGAAGCAGGCGATGAATCCGACAATGCACTACGCCATTGCCTTTCCACACTATTGCAGAATGCCCTGTAAACCTGAAATCAAAGTGGTCGCTACCATCGGGCCCGACGTGAGAAATAGCCCACACGCCATGATGTTGATCCCTTGTTGTCGCACTCCGAATGGCAAACATTATCTTGTCATATGGTGTCTCCACAGTGGCAATGTGGTATTTACAATGATATGACCGCAGCATGACGTCTGCCATGCCTGATGGCCAACAATAGTGGTGATTGACTGGTGTTGTCCCACTCGTAGCGACTTGCTTCTTGTCTTTCCTCAAAATACCAACGGCACCTCGTGAAACCCGGGACAGACTGATGAGTTACAGCCAAGCTACTCCTCATTATTAGAACTCGGCCAAAATGCCCGGACAAGTCATCAGCCAGCCGAACCCATCACCACTGCCCAGTAGCCTCCCCGAAAGCATCAATGAACTTGGTGCAAAGGTGCAGAGGTCAAGCCTTGGCCGGGATGTCGCCGTCGCCCTCAAAGAGTTCCAACAAGCCGCATGCTACCTTGCCGCTGGTTCGCACACCCATTGGCGATGTACGTCATTCCATTGCTAATGCCTGGCAGCCATGATATTCCTGAGAGACAATGTTCTGCTCGAGCGAGATTTGCAGCTGGAGGACATCAAGCCGAAGCTTCTGGGTAGGTCGCATTTTCAGCAAGCCTCTGCGTGCATTAACACAACTAGGCCATTGGGGAACATGCCCGGGGCTCATCCTCGTCTGGTCGCACTTGAACCTGTTCATCAAGGAAAACGACTTGGATATGATGTTTGTCATTGGCCCGGGCCATGGAGCCCCAGCTGCTCTAGCCTGTCTTTGGCTGGAAGGGTCACTTGAGAAGTTCTACCCGGAAAAGTATCCGAGAAGCGCAAGGGGACTGCGCAACCTGATTACTGGGTTTTCCGTTCCCGGTGGTTTCCCTAGGTGGGTTGCTCGATCCGAATTGAACATATTCTTACTGATGCCTTTCAGTCACATTAATCCGGAAACCCCCGGCGCAATACACGAAGGAGGAGAGCTTGGGTATGCTCTGGGAGTCTCATTCGGAGCCGTCATGGACAATCCCGATTTAGTCGTAACATGTATCGTGGGAGACGGCGAAGCCGAGAGTGGCCCGACAGCGGCGTAAGTCCAGTCTGCAATGTTCTTCCACTCTTCTGACAGCTTGTAGCGCCTGGCATTGCATCAAGTACATTGATCCTGCCGAGTCCGGCGCCGTGATACCCATCCTTCACGTCAACGGCTTCAAAATTAGTGAGAGAACCATGTTTGGCTGCATGGATAACAAGGAGGTGATTGCCTTGTTTTCCGGATACGGGTATCGGGTGCATATCGTGGAGACGCTCGATGACATTGACGCAGAGCTCCACGCCTCTCTCCAGTGGTGCCTGTCGGAAATCAAGACGATCCAGCAGGCCGCTCGGAAAGGCGACCCCATCGTCAAACCGCGCTGGCCCATGATTGTGCTTCGCACGCCGAAAGGGTGGACTGCCCCAAGGAAGATTGATGGAGAATTCGTCGAAGGTTCATTCCGCTCGCATCAAGTACCAATCCCAGATGCAAGCAAGAGCAAGGAACATTTGCAAAATTTACAGGACTGGCTCAAGAGCTATCGCGCTGACAAGGTCTTGCCTGATGGAAGCCCTTCCGAGCCGATGCTTAACATCTTGCCAAAGGAAAACAAACGACTGGGTCAGCTTGACAGAGTACACGATTCTCACCAACCCCTCGACTTGCCAGATTGGACGCAGTTCGCCGTCGACAAACATCAGCTCACTAGCAGTATGCAGCGAGCAAGCGACCTAGTCAACGCAGTGTCGCTGAAGAACACAAGAACCTTTAGAATTTTCTCGCCCGATGAGCTGGAAAGCAACAAACTCAGTGGCATCCTGAAATACAGCGGGCGGAACTTCCAGTGGGATCAATACTCACGCGCAAGTGGCGGGCGCGTCATTGAAATCCTCTCAGAGCATTGCTGTCAGGCATTCATGCAGGGATACACGCTCACTGGAAGAACGGCATTGTTCCCCAGCTACGAGTCGTTCTTGGGCATCATCCACACCATGATGGTGCAGTATGCCAAGTTCAACAAGGTGGCGCGCGAGCTGAAGTGGAGAGGCGACCTGAGCTCAATCAACTACGTCGAATCCAGCACTTGGGCTCGACAGGAGCACAATGGCTTCTCGCATCAGAATCCTTCCTTCATCGGAGCGGTGCTCAACCTAAAGGCTGAGACAGCCAGAGTCTATCTTCCGCCGGATGCGAACTGCTTCTTGAGCACGCTGCATCATTGCTTCAAGTCGAAGAACTACGTCAATCTCATGGTTGGCGCCAAGCAGCCCACTGCAGTGTATCTTACGAAAGACGAGGCGGCAGAGCACTGCAAAAGGGGGTCTTCTGTATGGAAATTTGCTTCATCCCACGATGGCAAAGACCCAGATGTTGTCCTGGTGGGCATCGGCGTCGAGGTAACCTTTGAGGTAATCATGGCGGCAAACCTGCTGAAAGAACTGGCCTCAGATCTTCGTGTCAGAGTCGTCAACGTTACGGATCTCTTGGTCTTGTCTGCCGAAGATAAGCATCCGCATGCTCTTACTAAAGGTGACTTTTTGGACATGTTTACGCCTGAAAAGCCCGTCTGCTTCAATTATCACGGGTACGCGACTGAGCTGCAGGGAATCTTGTTTGGACGACCTGGATTGCACCGAATGACTGTCAATGGCTACAAGGAAGAAGGTAGCACTACTACGCCATTTGACATGATGCTTGTCAATGACGTGAGTCGGTTTGACGTTGCTCTGCGCGCCATGACTTCAGCTGCGGCGCAGAAATGATAGGTTGAAGGCGAGCCTTGATAAGGTTGCGGACCAGATTCGAGAGAGGAGGGATCAAGTGAAGAGCTATATTTCAGAACGTGGCCAAGGTAATGCAGCTGACGTGGCGTCTTTCTTCTTCGCAGATTGCTGATAGATTCTAGATCCCGACCATTTATACGAGCTTCCAGAGTTTTAATCGCGTGCCAAGGCCAACATCTGTAGACATGTATCATTCCTAGCACATGTTCACGTCTATATTAATATGATAATATCACTATATCGCAAAGCAAATATAATTAATGCCCTAAAAATGAAGCCCAGAACGTTGAACCGGAATGATGTATGAGCTCTATGATGCTACCGGCGTAGGCCTGCCTCTTAAAGGACTGGGCTGTAGCACATACTTGGCAAAGGCGGCACAGGAACGCATGGAGCCGAAAACGGCACAATGGGATGCGCAAAGCATAATTAACGTCAACGCGACGTCATGTTTCAATGGTGGCGCCATCGTCGAACAGCCCATGTTCAATAGTGGTTCCACTCGTTCTCGTAGCGCCGCCAAGAGCCAACTCATCCGAGGCCGACTTCTGCGAAGCCATCTCGACGTGGTAACATCTCGCGCTGCAAATCGCCTGCCAGTCATCATGAAGGTCATTCTCTCCATTAATGCTGGCTCTAGCTCGGTCAAAATCTCAGTCTACACTAGCAACCAAAGGGAACGACCGCACCAAGTAGCAGAGCTGAACATTTCCGGATTGACGGCGCCGCCCTGTAGGCTGAAGTATGTTAGAAAGGGCGAGGTCATCGAAAACAAGGAGGTCGGAGGATCTGTCAAAAGTCAAGGCGACGCCTTCGAGATATTGCTGCAGACCCTCATTGACGATGCCGGACTCCCAGAGATTGGCTCGGCGAAGGATATCGGCATCGCGTGCCATCGCATCGTACACGGCGGTGACTATGAGGAGTCCAAGATACTGACCAAAGAGACGTATGAACACCTGGAAGAGCTGAGCAACCTCGCCCCTCTGCACAACGGAGCATCTCTGGTCATCGTCGATAAGTGCTTGGACAGGCTGTCTACCACGATTAATGTGGCTTGCTTCGACACTCAATTTCACCGCACCATACCTCGGCACATCTTTACTTATCCGATCGACCAACACCGGGCAAGCAAGAACCAGCTCCGCAAATACGGCTTTCACGGTATCAGCTACTCATTCATCGCTCGGTCAGTGACCGACTTCTTGCAAGTTGACGCTAGTAAGCTTAATATAATTGCCCTCCACCTCGGAAGTGGAGCAAGCGCATGCGCAATAAAGAATGGCAAAAGCTGGGACACGAGCATGGGCTTGACGCCGTTGTCAGGATTGCCCGGGGCCACCAGGAGTGGAAGCGTTGACCCGAGGTGCGTAAACAAGTATTCTTCTTTGAAGACGGTCCAGAGCAATAACAGTAAACTAGTTTGGTATTTCACTATACATCCGACGCTAGCAAACTCGCGCCGGCGTCAACACAGCATCTGCACATCTCTAAGGCCGAGGAGATACTCAACAAGCAGAGTGGCTGGAAGGCGCTGACCGGAACGACGGACTTCAAAGTCATCGCCGAGTCCGACAAGGACGAGCATAAACTCGCCTTTGATCTATTTGTCAACCGGATTTGCAACTTCGTTGGAAGCTACTTCGTCTCCTTGGAAGGGCGAGTCGACGCCTTGGTGTTTTCGGGAGGCATCGGAGAGAGGAATGCAAAGCTGCGCAGCGCTGTGGTCCAGCGGGCGAACTGTCTAGGCTTCCATATCAACGACAAACGCAACGAGACGGAAGAGGATAGTGTAGTGCAAGACGTTGGAGATGTCGAAGCGAAACATCGCGTGCTTGTTTGCCGGACGGACGAGCAATATGAGATGGCGCACCTCTGCACGACGACGGATGGTTTGTGGGACTAGGTTGTCACTGCACTCCATGTTTCGGTTTGCAAGTTGAATGCATTGGTTAACGTAAATCCAGCTTCAAATTGACACGTCGTAGCTATTGGGCGAAGCATTGTTGGCACATCACCGATCGTTCTATGTATTCTGTAGAATATACAATATGTTTTCTACTATTAGAACTACTGTTATTCCGTCCGCAACTGGAATCTTCACCAGAAGGTTTTATGTTGAAAGGTGGCGGCCTGATACAACGTACTGCTTGCAATCATCCTCGATGCTTCCCGACAACGGCATGGCCTTTACCGGCCAGGATCAGATAAGCAACCCGTAGTGAAGGATTTTTCCCCTTCCCGCATTACCCGCAGTATCCTGATGGCATCTTCAGTTCAAACTATCAAACGAGTTGTGGGATTACCCTCCGCTGTACCCGCCCTATCCCTGGGCATTAATGAAACCCACTAGAATATCATTTTCCCTTGAGGCCCCGAAGACGTCAGGAAGGTGTTTTCTCCAGTTATTAGAGGTATTCTTACATAATGAAAGATGGCTGTTTTCTGTCTTTAATCCCTCGATTGAAGCTGGGCTAGGAGAAACTCATTTATTATGCTTGTTTGGAGGAGACGGATTATCCAAAGAGATCGCAGCCAGTAGGAATTAAGAAGATTAAACGAGTGGAATACGCAAGATAAGTGTTCTTCTTGTAAGACTATTTACACTACAAATGCATACTTTTGTACAGGTAGGAAAACACACATCCAAGCTGGTCAAACGCTTACCGACGCCTTGATATTCTAATCATGTTACTGTATCCAGAAATTCTACTATATCCAGCTTCACGTAAAGCCCAGGCCCTGTCAGGTTTTTCATCTGCAGAACCCATTTAAGCTCCTTGTCATAGCCAGGATTCTGACCAAAATACTGCCGCAAAACCCACTGGGGGTAACGGCAACACTGAGGTCCGAGAGTGCCCATTTCGGTCCGGTAGCAGTATCCTATACTTTGACATATCAATCGACTGAGTTTCTTCGCTTCTGCCTCGATGAAATGTATAGAGAATTCGTCATGGGGAATGTAATATGATGTCCCTGTTGATGTGGGTTCTAGGTCTGGTGGTACATTGGTAGGCTTGAATATCCCCTCTAGCTTTGGCAGGTGGGTGGGAGCGTCGTGAAACCAGCGATATACGTGGATTATCTTATTGAACATTTGTAGCTTGATCGACCAGGCAAACGTTAATATGATGGCGGCATCCAAAGAGTCAAACTCGAGGGCGAAGGGAAATAGTTTGCTGTGGTAAGCGTCATCAGCGGGGCTATGTAGCTGCGAAGGCACAGCCCAATATAGTCTCCTAGACAAATCTAAACTCGTTTGGTGCTGCCACGAGCATAATTGATTGATGGCGTCAATGAGCGTGCTTAGTATGCTGGCCATTTCATCATCTCGTTGCTCCCCGTGAGGCTCTCCAGGCTCGCCCATTAAAGTATTGGACTGAGCGAATGACGCGGGCACGGAAATTAAGAAATCCAGTAGACGATCGATTGGCTGAGAGTAAGTATTGTTTGAAAAGTCGCGCCACTCGCATGATGTAAAAAACAGAGGCTGCTCCTTGGTGAGCCCGTCAATCAACTACGTCATTAGCCGATATGCACGATTCAGACGGGAAAGTATACACACGCAAACTATACGGAGTCTTGAGCAAAGGCTACTCCATGCCTGTGTCTGACGTTTGGCTTGGTCTCTGAGTCGCAAGATCTCGGATGTCCCAAGGGCATGGATTCTCCAGGCGTTCTCAAACTCGACGGCAAATATCTATACGATTGCCGTGGTTAGTGTACGACGTGAAAAGGCCAGTGAGCAAATAAAGCGCATGTACCTCGCAGGTCGTAAGCACAACAATAACAGCAAGCGACTCATCTCGCGATATCTTCTCTTCATCCTGCAAGTCTATCCGATGATGTCGGAGTGCATCGCTGTAGAATTGGAGCCCATCTTCGAGGCGGAGAGAACTGGTGTTTGTGAGCCGCGTCTGAACGACGCAGAGTGCGAGGATTGCAAGATCAAGAGCCCGGCTCTCCTCAGTTAGAGTGTCGAGAGAATCCAACCAGGTACATGTTGATCCGACGAGGTGAAAGTACGTTCCCGAATGTCGCCGTGGAAGGTATATCATTTTCAAGATCCTCACAGCTCGGCGGCGGAAATCCACCGGGCGATATGACAGCGGCTTCGGATTTCTAACCCGAGAGACGAGCCATCGCAAATCCTCTTCGAAGACGGGGGCTGGGACGCATCTCGTCTCCGCGCGTTTTGCTTCCGAGATGACAGAGGTTGCCGTCGCCCACTGCTGTGTAGGCGTGCGGTTGACAAAGACACGGCCACGTTCATATCCAGCACATGCAATCCTTGCCTTTTCGCAGCGCTGGCACGAAGGCCGTTGCAAGTCGCACTTCGTACGAGCATGTCCGAATCAGTCAACGCGGCCGTGATAGGATGTGACGAGGCTGCACCATGCTTACCTTGACCCTTCGGCGCCTGCAGGAATTACAGGCCTGGGACTTGCCTGCAACCCCTACCATTTCTTTCAGAGAAGTGCTCCGTACTGCGTGTCACCTTCGTACAGGTATCGGATGTAAGGATGCTATTGCCGGCGGCGTCCGCGGAGGTCTCGGTCGTTGAAGATCGCTGGCGAGAGACAAGCGGAAGCAAGCAGAGCATTGACTAATAAAGTATCAGGTGACTTGGATCTGTCTTTCGGCTAAAGAATGCTGCATATTAGTTAGAGTCAACGTCATTTGATGATGGTTGGTCTGGTCTGGTCCTACCTCTAGGTGCCGAACCGGCGTCTTCCATCCTTAGCTGGCCAATATCCACCCGCCTTCCAATGAACAAATGGACCCAGTCCTCGGAGCTCAAGATTCTCTCATTGGCTATGCTGGCCCGTCGCTGTTTGGAAGGCTTGCCACGCTAACCAGGCTAGGCATCATCCTTCGAGCATTGGTGGCAGGGATGAGGCCGAAGAGAGCCAAACCACTGCCTCCTCGAATTTATTCGAAGACCAGGTTGGTTGCGTCTGCCCCCGGCTGGACAGGCTGACCAACTAATATTGTTCCGTGGGGGCAGATGAAAGAATCGGATGTCGAGATTGTTCAGAAGTAATTATTAATACGGATACAGGGCTGACTGACTCACTCGTTTCCCATCTTCCGCTAGCCCAAAACGGCTGCATTCTTCGAGTGCTTCGCATTGCCATGTTGTCTCTGAAAAGATGACTCCTGAATATTGAACGCGGTCAATGATATATAAAGTAAGGTCTGACACGCTTGAGCTGTGATTGTGCTCATTCATACCTAAGTCCTCTACTCAGCGTAAAGAAATAGAGTGAGAAGACAATCTGCAATTACGCCATCATTATCTCTCGATACTTTGAGGAGTCAAGCTAGAAACCGAAAATGTCCAGTGTCGATACCAGGGTCGATCGGCCTACTGGGACGGACCATGGTGATTCGCCATCTAGGCATCTATCTGATCAGGATGTCACACCAAGCGATTCACCGCCTGCTGAGAAGCGACAAGTCCCCGATCCCACGGCGTATCCGGATGGTGGATGGGAGGCGTGGCTTGTTGTAGCTGGTGGCTTCTTTACCGTCTTTGCCAGTTTCGGCTGGATTAACTGTGAGTCCTCTCTTCAGATCACAGGGCTTGGTTTCTCATGGCGTTACGACAAATGCTGAAAGTTTTTATTTTACCTGTATTTTTAGGCATCGGTGTTTTTCAGAACTACTACCAAGCGAATCAACTCAAGGCGTACTCTACCAGCACCGTCTCCTGGATCACATCAACCGAATCTTTCATGATGTTCTTCTGTGTACGGCCACCCATCAGCACCAGCAGTATCACGGGAATTATACTTACTTTGCTCTCCAGGGTCCTCTTGCAGGCAAACTTGTTGACGACTATGGCCCACGCTGGCCGATTCTCGCGGGATCCTTCCTGCATATTTTTGGCCTCATGATGACCTCCATATCCACGGAATACTACCAGTTCTTTCTGGCGCAAGCAGTCTGTAGCGCTATAGGCTGCAGCTTCTTGTTCTACCCCAGTATGTCAAGAGTGTCCCCGAGCAACATGGCATCATCCTTCTAACATTGGCCTAAGCTCTCGTCGCTGTTGGAACCTGGTTTCGCGCTCGCCGTGCTTTCGCCTTTGGCATTATTACGGCTGGCTCAAGTCTGGGCGGCGTCATTCTGCCCATCATGGTCGAAAAGCTGATTGTCAAAGTGGGCTTTGGCTGGGCCATGCGGAGCCTTGCGTTCATGCTCCTTGGGTTGCTCATCTTCGGAAACGCCACCCCTCAAATCGCGTCTTCCTCCGCTCCGCCGGCCAGTGAACATGATGGATTTTGTGAAGCCGTATTTTGAAATTCCATTTCTGCTGCTGTCACTGTCGTCATTCTTCATCTACCTCGGCGGCTTCCTCCCCTTCAACTTTCTCATCGTCCAGGCAGAGGCGAGCGGCATGTCCAAGGAGCTTGCTGGCTATTTGATTCCCATCCTCAACGCAGCATCGTGAGTTCAAACCCAAAATCTCATTCTGCTCGTCTCCTAACGGCAGCTAGAACCTTTGGCCGCATCCTCCCGGCTTATCTCGCGGACAAGATGGGGACATTCAACGTCATGATCGTATTCGTGGCTTTCTCGGGCATCATCAACCTTGCCCTGTGGCTACCGGCGCAATCGAACGCGCCCGTCATCGTCTTTGCCTGCCTGTATGGGTTTTCTTCGGGCTGCATCTTGTCCATCGTCCCGGCAATGATCGCCCAGATCTCCGACATGAGCCAGCTCGGCGTGCGGACTGGGGCTCTCTATGTGCTCTCCTCCGTCGGCGTCCTGGTCGGCAGTCCAATCGCCGGTGCCATCGTTAATAATCAGCACGGCGAGTTTTCGGGACTCATGATCTTCTGCGGCGTTGTCCTGTTGGTTGCGACAGTCTTTGCGATATTGTCTCGCTATTCACAGGTAGGGTCGAAGCTGATAGCCAGGGTATAGCGCCGTTTCGCGCAACAGCCGATTTTTTTGTGGTCGATGATGGATGTGAGCGAATGGATATCACTATGGAGAAAATAATGGAGAGGCGTCAAGGTCATTATAGAAATAACTTACTTGTACAAAGAAAGGTTCGGCATCGTCAATTTGAGACCTGAGAGCAATTCAAGGACTTATTTATCAATAGTCAAGCTGCGCACTGTCCACTGTTGCAAGACCGCTAGACTAGTCCGTAATAGGTAGTGGTCATAGACTGTCTCAGGGATAGATATGTGTCCTTTCGCGCCAAGGGATACCCCTAATTTCAGGCTGGGCCCCCTAAGACACTGTTACGACTCGGTACTCCGCACTGTGCCGTAAACACCACGTTGGCAAAATCCTCATTTCCATCCCATGGCATGCTTTTCCCTATATCCTCACACAGCAGCATCCCACAGCCACGAGAGGCTACCCAGAGACCCCAGCGGCCACTCGCCATCTTTGACGGGTCTGACAATGGCTAGCCCCGGAAAGGGCCGCTTCGCGCCGAGGCGGCAGACGCCATTGGCGATGGTCAGCAGCCAAGGTGGCGTGGCTGTCCTGGCCTATTGTCTCTCGTCCATGAGCATGACGCTCGTCAACAAGTACGTCGTGTCGGGCCCATCATGGAATCTCCATATTCTCTACTTGGCCATCCAAGTAAGTTCTGCACCGCTTGCCCCCTGGTGGCGCATCTTTGTAACGCGTGTAGCACATAATATGTTCGGTCGCAATCATTGGTGGCCGGCAAGTCGGTCTCATCAAGGACATGGACGACTTCAACCTTCAGAGAGCAAGAAGATGTATGTCATGATTCTCGCTCAGCCATTGCGCGCCTAACTGTTGTAGGGCTCCCGATTGCCCTGCTCCTCGTCGGCATGGTCTTCACGGGCAACAGGGCCCTGCAGTTCCTGTCGGTCCCAGTCTTCACCATTTGTAAAAATCTGACTGTCATCGTCATCGCATACGGAGAAGTCTTCTTGTTCGGTTAGCAGCGTCAGCGCTCTTAGCTTCCTGTCGTTTGCGCTCATGGTGTTTAGCTCTGTTCTTGCCGCATGGTCGGACTTTAGCCACGCCAAAACCACCACGTCACACTCGGATGACCCGATGGTGACCGTCTCGTCGCTGAATGTCGGCTACTTCTGGATGTCACTGAACATTTTCACCTCTGCATTATATGCCCTTGGTATGCGCAAGGGCATGAATACTGTCCAGCTGAAGAATTGGGATGGTATG
This sequence comes from Calcarisporium arbuscula, assembly GCA_009828645.1. Classification (NCBI taxonomy): domain Eukaryota; kingdom Fungi; phylum Ascomycota; class Sordariomycetes; order Hypocreales; family Calcarisporiaceae; genus Calcarisporium; species Calcarisporium arbuscula. The sequence goes on from WBSA01000019.1 coordinate 445,670, forward strand.
TTTTATCCACTGCCTGGGCTAGCGATGGTGGCTTACTTTGGTAGTCATGTTCTACAACAACGTGCTCACGATTCCCGTCTTGTTGGGCGCGTCACTTCTCTTGGAGGATTGGTCGTACGCGAATCTGCGGAGCAACTTTCCCTCAGAATCTCGTCAGAGCCTCATACTTGGCATGATCTACTCAGGCATTGGCGCCATCTTCATCTCCTACTGCACCGCTTGGTGCATTCGAGCCACCTCGTCGACCACCTACGCCATGGCTGGCGCGCTGAACAAGCTTCCCACGGCAATTGCCGGACTGTTGTTCTTTGCAGACCCCGCCACATTTGGCAACGTGTCTGCGATTTTCCTGGGCTTTATCAGCGGACTCATGTTCACGGTCGCAAAAAACAAGAAGGCGTCCGCGTCCAAGCCCACGCCTCTTCTCCCAACCGCAGGGCAAAAGAGCGCAAAAGAATGACCCGAGAAGTGTTGAATTGGCTAGACGGAATTAGAGGCGTACGCATAGAGGGCCACGGTTCGGCTGAGGAATAGAATGAACCGGTTACGACTTACCCCAGCTATAATAAAACCGGGTTTCACGTTATCACGCTTTAAGAAATGCATTAGAAGCCATGACAGATTATACACGTTAGCAGAATAGTTACATCCATATTATACAAACAAGATTCGAGGTTTATTAGCGTCCTGCAGCTGATCAGCTCTGGTGTCTTCGCCTGTAGTCAGTTCAAGACGATGCGCCTCGTTGTCGCCAATACACGTGGCAAAGCAGCGAGTTGAAAACTGAGTATGGTGTAAATAATACACTAGTGGGGGTCTCCAACAAGAAGCAATGAATGGGCAAGCTCATGGCTAGGCACGTCGAGCAGAAAGCCATTCAGCAATATGCTTGCTAGACATTCCGTCAGGCTTGCGTCAGTGGGTTAAATGCATTAAGCTTCAAGCTGGAAAGGACGGCTACGAGAGGGATGTCCTGATCAGGATGTAAGGCATTCTCATATGGCAAAATCATGTTGCGATTTGGGTGTGTGGCTGTGTGGTGAGCCATGCAGCATCCAGCTGAGAGAAGCCTGATCCTCCACTGCATAAGGTGTCAGTTGACCTCACCTAGCCCACCCATGCAGCGCGCGGAACTATTGCGCCCTTCGCTTGTTTAATTCGCTTTTGATAATGAGGCTAACTGAGTCAATTAGTCAATAAGTATCATGACAATGCGTTCACGCAGCATGCCGTCTTCCTCCAGTCGCAAGCCGGGTTGTCTTTTGCATTGCGATACCACCCAGCTACACTTGCCACAATGTCTCTGAAGTCCAAGTTCACAAATAGACTAGCCAATAGCCATGCCTCTAATGCGTCTCAAATTCCATCTACTCTCATCGGTGCCGCAGCGGAGCATCTCCAGCAGCAGATGCTCGAGCTGTACTGGGTCGGGGTCACGAATGAATTGCCTGGCATCCTCCTCACATTGCGGAAATGGCAAGGTCATTCAGAAATCGCCAATACTGTACTGCCAGATGAGAAAGACACCCAAATCTACGGCTACGACACCTTTCTCGACCAAGTCAGCCACAACTCGCGCAATTTCTCGCAGCGCGAGTCCCATGCCCAAAATCCCCAGAGCGAACCACCTACGTACAATGATGCCTTGATGGATCGTGGTTGGGACATGTTCGCGGAGATGAAGAGCAACCAGATCAGAGAGCAACTGAGAGAGACGCTGCTAAATCGCCCAGCCGAGGACACACTCAAACGACGAGCAAGAATGCTCTTGCAGGCAGCGCAATTTCTTGACATAAACAAGATTGTCGAACATGGAGAGTTTGCCCAATCTTCAGCACGTGGGGAGCGTCTGGAGTCCGCTCAACTTGTTCTGTCATCGCTTGACGCCAGCGGCATGCCAATGTTTCGACCGCTGCAGTGCAGCGAGTGCCAACAGATCATTCGCGAATCATCCTTCAAAAACATTCACGACCAAAATGCGTATATTTGCGAGTCATGCTACAGGGAGCGGCACTACGGCTCGAACGAATTTACCAAGGAGTACAAAACATGTTGCCTGCCCAAAGCCATGACGCCTGCTGTGAGTGGGCGGGCGTGTTGTTGCAGCTCCGTCCGACGCAGAGATGCAGGAGGAAAGATAATTTCCCTGTGGCCGTTGACGGAAAGGGTCAATAAAATGCATGTCGATGGTGGTATTGGAAAGATCAACTGCGGCTTGCTGCGTGTCGCAGACATGGTGGCAGAAGCCAAGTACGCCTCCACCTGTACCAATGCACGAGAGCCGACTTTAGATGACATGAAAAGAGGCCAAAGAAAGATTGATAAAGACAAGATGAAGATGACAAAATCTGAGAAGCCCAAGCCTGTCAACAAGGCAACAATATCCGAGTTTCGGCCTTCTCATGGTCGCCAGAAGACCAAAATCTCTGCAGATGTGCCAGGCCCCATCAGATCCCCGATGGAAAAAGACCCCTACGGAAACGTTCATATGGCGTTGCGTTTGGGCCCGTTGATTATCCAAAATGGCGTTGAAAAGTAAGGCAATCGAGCGATGGTGATCCTATTTACCCAACCCTGGCTGACTGGAACAGTGCTCCTGGAGGAGTTTTAATAACGACTCGCGAACCGCCAGAGCTCCACGCCACAAACGAGCTCCCCACAGAAAATTATCACAGTCTCTTCATCACAGGGACATCTACACGCCAACTGTACTTCAAATATAGACGCCGGACAAAGAAGCGGTATAAGGCCATGATGAAACAAGTCGTGGGCGGTGCATTCTGCTCCTTCTTCAATGAGCATGCCGAGAATGATATTGTAGAGGCGCTCATCAACGAGTGCCAGAATCTCGCAGGCAAGGATCTAAGCGGAGGTGAAAAGACTGATATGCTCAATAAAAGCGTTGGTCGTTTGCTCGAAAAGCTCAAGGCGTATCTCTTGCCTCGACTTACGACATTTATCTCCAGCATTGCGGGACGCCTCCTCCATCTCGGGACGAATCTCCAATGGGACTCTGCTAAGAACAACTGTCAACTCTTTTGTGACAACCTCATCGACCAAGAGCTCTTTGGTTCTCTACTTGCACTAGAACAAGGAGCGTATGGCGTCAATGAGGCGACAGTGCCACTGTACCTCATGAGCTTTGTTTGCAAGCCGGGGGCACATGACACACCAAATATTACCTCCAAATTCGATGTGCCAAATGGACTGACGGAGGAATACCTTCTCAGGATACGCCATGGGACACATGGGAAGTCCGACATGATGGACACTCTAGCCCAGTACTGGTATGATTGGGGCAACTTTGAGGGGCCTATTTACCCTTACCAAGATGTGTTCCCTTGGGATTGCACAGAGGCGTACGGCCGCTACCCTGTGAAATGCGGCGAATGTAACATTTCGAAGCATGTTTTAGCATTTCCCTTTGACTCTTGGTCTCTCATTGCACTGCACTTATCCAGGGGACGTGAGCTCTATCCTCGCAACCCGAAAGCTGTCGGTCTCACTGACTCACATCCGCCCCCACCAGACTCTTCATCATCCGGCCTGATGAATGAATTGGAGTGGTTCGAAAATCGCATGGCAGTTTTGCTTGGTCAAGATGTATTACTCGCAACCGCCGTTGCCATGGCTCGATGTGGCATATTTCGTGAATCCACCTTATGGCTTCATAAGCAGAAAGACCAGATTCACGATCGCCTCAAGCTCGGGGGAATACATCGGGCACAGCCCTTCAGTCACCACTACGAGAAAGGCGCGTACCATGACTACTTTATCGCTGAGTGGGCGTCGCTCTCACTGCCATTACGAATTAAGGCATACGAAGCGTTGAGAGACTACAGAGCGAATCGACTTGACGTGAGTATGGATAACGAAACCGACGAAGAGAACGGCAACGGCGTATTTGCAGGTTTTCTATGTGGCGTTTTTATGTACGGATGTGCTGGAGGATGTCAATCGGGCCAGGATACTTGCGGTTCGAACTGTGTGACTACATGTGATGGTGATGATGGTGATGGAGGAGGAGGGTGCGGTGGATGCGGCGGTTGTGGTGGGTGTGGTGGATAAGGATGCGGATGTGTAACCTAACATGTGGTATATTGAAAATTTGAGTATTAGTTTCTCAAGATATATGCATCACTTTGGTTCGTGTCCTATCCAGTGGCATTCATGATCCCCCTGACTGCAAATCCACCACCGCCTTCGACCCTTTGGTAGTGTTCTCTCGCACCTCTTACACGCCACAGGTCTTGTCAAAGCCCTCCGCATGTAAATCTCATCTCTTTGTTCTCTCACTGCAACGATCCCAGAACTATCCAGCTTGGCGCATGATGGACATACAGAAACCGTCGCGTCTTGAGATGTTGGTGGCACTGAAGTCTGTGCGATACAGCCTTTCTTATGCTGGAGTGCCAGGTCCGTCGGATTCCAAGTCCCCAATACTGGTGCAGTTTTCGTCCCAGAACGCTTAATGTAACACTTTGTGCATATTCCGTAGCATGAGTCTAGATGGACCTGTGTTCGTGGAATCGTAACCTTAGTTCGGCTCACTTTGCATTCCTTTAGCTTGTTAGATTGATGTGCTGATGAATATTGATAGGAAATGGACGCCCCATTACATTGCAGATGAGCTTCTGGCAAGCCCAGCACTCATCCTTTTCACCTCCTCCGTTGCAGCACGCCTGGCATATTATGTCAAGACGCTGGTTATTTGAGCCACAGAGGACCGTATGCATCGTCTTCGATGTCCGTGACATATTGGTGAATTCGTCAAAGTGTAGGTATTTCACTAACGATATTAGAATAGTTTCGTCTCGTAGTAGCGATGCTAACGAGTTTGACTCTCTGACTCGGAACTGTTTCAGCTCTGAAATTTCAGGGCTGTCGATGAGTCTATCTCTCCACATCGCTGCTCGTTCGTCGCGGAACCGAATTTTTCTTGCGAAATAGAACATTTGAACCCGGATGACACTCGGAACAGTGAGCAACGGAAGAATAAGAACGGCTTGGATTGCTATAAAAACACTGTCCATGAATTAGCAACGGGCGTATATCTTCTATTGAAAGCACACTGACATAATCAGCAGGGCGATAATTTGCGTCGTGAGCATCTTTTCGCACCCTCTAGTCGGATGAGCCTGTGGGATAGGCCAAGAGTCGTAAATGTGGTATGTGGAGCAGTGGGAGAAACTCCATGGTGAAAAGCGATGGCCAAGCCCAATTGCAGTGAGGATAGTCACGAGAAAGCAGAAATCCACCGTCAAGATGTACAAGACGTGGTTGGTCTGCGGCTTATCTCTCCACGCGAGGCTTCGCGACGTGATGCTAAGTTGCAGTTTTCGGATAACGACACTGCCAATAATGGCCCATGGCACCAACAATACGCCCTGTTTCGAATTATTAAGAGGCGTTTTTCAAGCCAGCACTAGATGTAAACCTACCACAACGCCGTGGATGCCCTGACTGACCCAAACAGCACTGGATTCGGTGAGTAGTCCATTTGCATCGTATCGATGTTTGAATGCATTGCTCATGGCGAATCCTCCATATATGGCGAAAGGGATGAAGGAGTAAAAGCGCAACAATCTAGCTGTAACGGCCGTCTTCCGCACAACCGAGATGAGTGTGATGAATGCATTGAGGCCAGTGCAGGCGGCGACGGTGATAATTAGACCGTTCCTCTGGCCTGTATCCATTGCAACTATTCCTTGAAGATTGGCTTCTCCCTTACAAAACGCTAGTTGGGAAACTCCCCCATGAAATGAACTCAGGCCGCAGTAAATAAAAATCCGGGTCATAGGCCACTCAGCTGGGTGAGGCTGACTGGCGCACTGGGGCTGAAGTCGGGTCACAGTGTCGCGGAATCTTACCGCAAGCCATTTATATATTGGGTTGACGCTTTTGGTAAGCCGGCAATCCGGCAACCTTCAGCTTCATGGGCAATGGCAAGGCAGTTTTCAGACTGATCAGTGGGTGCAACTCGCCTGTGTATAGCTTCATTCCCACACCATCGCTGTCCCTATCACTGACTACTTCTACTAGGTGACAGACTGCCTGCGGTGCTGAGCCAACTCCCAAGCTGTTAATAATTTGGTATCTCTGCCCTCTTTCGACATCATGGTTCTTGAATCATACCCGCATAAAGTTGGGCTTCACAAGCTGGGCAAAAGCCAGATACAGAGTCTTTCGAACGGCGTCACTAAAACCTTTGCATACCGCAATGCTGAAGTCTCCAAACATGCAACAACAATACCTTCCCCAAGCTTGTTTGAGTTTGAGCAACAAAGAAGCATTGTGCGAGATGAAAAGAATGGTGCCCTTCAATTGCCGACTGTTTCCGCGTGCGCAACACACCTTGAGCTCCTAGAAGTATTCTACGTCCTGCGACAGCGGATACTTTCTTCTGAGGAAATTGACAAAGCCTTTGGTATAACTCCGAACCGGATTGAAAAGGTCGGCCACGCAGGCGATCACAAGACGCTCAAGGATGAGACGCTGTGGACTCGGCGCCAGTGTAAATGGCCCAAGTATGTAGAGTTTGCCGCGGTACGCTTCCTCGCCTGGAGACAGGCTCTCAATCAGCGCGAGCAGAAGATGACGGTGGAGGAGGATGGCCGACTGACTCTGCTCCACTTGCCTCCGATAGATGTTCTCATGGTGTGGCATTCATTTATGCTAAACCCCCGACTGTATAATGAAGCGTGCAAGGACGAGGTGCTGCATAGGATTCGTATGCCGTGGGAAATCGTCCATAAATCGATTGACAACAGAAACTGGGGCTTTATATTGGATAAATCGGCAACAGCGCTATTTGAAGAAGTCCTCGGGGTTCCATGCAATCTGTTCGAGCATTTTGCGTCGTGGCTATCCAGCGAATATCATCATTCAACGGAGAGTCCACGAGACATTAATACATTTAGCCTCAACACTACTCATGTCCATAATCTTTCAATATCAGCCGTTCCAGACATATATGATGTACAGTTTCATCAGTCAAATTACACAAAAATGTTTAGATGTGCCGACATCCAACTCGCACTGAAGCTCCGCGATGCTGTTGAACGTCAGACTGCGTTCGTGGACAAGATGAATGCTCACTTGTGGATTCGCAGTCCCGCCTTGCAAGGAACTATAAGGCGGGCGATCGGCCGATACAGCAATTTCCTCAGTATTTTGCGCCAGTACAAAGACAAATTGGTCGTCCCAACTCTGGATATTGATCTCGTCTGGCACACACACCAGTGCACGAGCATGTTCTACACAAAGAGCATGAAGGCAATCGTGGGCCGGTTTATCAATCACGACGACTCAATCGTGCAAGAGAAACTGGGAACCGGATTTGATGAGTCGCAGAAGCTATACTTTTTCCTTTTTGGGAAACAGTACCGTATTTGTGGTTGCTGGGACTGCGAGGCACTATTATCGGCGGTGGAAGACGCAGCTGCCAGTGAATTGACAAAGTTGGATATGACGACTATTGCAAAGAAAGTGCAAGATGAGGTCAACTTTTATAGGGCCGTTGAGGTATCGATACGAAAGAACAAACCTCTCTCATGACAAGGTCACTTCTCTCGTTACATGGAGGTAACAATACTACTACTGTTCTATAGACCAAAAATGCAGCTTCTTTGCCCTGTGATCGTATCGCAGCCTTCGCAGATACCAGATGAGACTTGACTTAGGGGCTTCTAAACCATAGCTCTAGTAGCTATCATGTTGCTGAATCTTTCCTGCAGGCAAAACATGTGTAAATAGCGACCAAACCGGTTGTATCACCAAATGCGCCGCACTCTCTGATCAAGAGCACTCAAAGTTGATGATATTTCTTCAGTCTACAATAGGTGCCAGTACAAATTATCGTTTCTTGCTCTAGCCTATGCCATGGGCTATTTCTTGTGAGTTTCGTTTATCTTATTTATACTTGTTATTGCTAGGCACTCGCTTTGTCTTGATGAAGAACCAGTAATGCAAAAGAATCACCGCAACACCAATGACCTAGTTACTATTTCCATTTTGAAGCATCTGTCTTCCGATTCATGATTGCCTCATTTACATCGAGTTTAAGTAAATTAGAAAGGGAATTATGACTAAGAAACTGACAACGCTATGATACAAGGCGTACACTATAAAATATGCAAGACATCTGTTTAGAATTTCTCTGTGGATTTAATGTCTAGCACGAGTCTGGATTTCAGACAAGATCTATGAACTCTTCTTGCGAAAAAACATATTTAGTTGTCCTTGGTAATTCTGATTTCAATTTTATTGGGTAATCAAGTCTTGTGTACAAACATTCCGCCTCCCACCAAGTTCCAACACATCAGGCTAAACAGACACCATAACATATTGACTAACATTACACCTAGACATGGACACGGCGGGTTAAATACAAACATGACGCAGCTAGATAATACCTAGATATGGCATGCTGGATATTGATACGGAATAGCGTGCCTAATATGGCACAGCTTCATATAGCATACCAGCTTAACATAGGATAAAAAAGACTAGATAGTAGCCTAGATATGAATATACGGGAAACTATAAAGAGTATAAAGAGTATGGCTATACGCCCCTCAAAAAAGAAATCGAGCGTAATAAGCACGCCAATTGAATTTTTTTCAAGAAAGTATAGTTCTTATTATATCACCAATATGAAACTGTCCGGAACTCTGATAACGATGATGGGAGCATCTTGCTAGCAGTACGTAACACTAGCACAGATCAAAGCTTCCTCTAACAAATCCACAAGACGACTACCCAATTGTCCTCTAAACACTTGCATTGTATATGAAGATGACGATGCAACATACAGCCTTTGGCAGAATATGGCTAGAGATGCTGTACATTTCATACTTCTCTTATTTTACAGTCATTACTAACCTGCAGTAGCAACTGAAAAGGCCCAAAATTTAATGGGCTTCCTTGTATATATATATATATGTTCTTGGAAAGGTTCAAACGAGTGTAAGAGGTGTCGTTTTACAATACTCGCTAGCAGATGTACTGAAAAGGGTACTCTATTACCGCGTCTGGAAACGAAACCTCGCACAGGATCTTCTCTAAATAGATGGGAGAATACAGAAATCTTTAAACCTAGCGGTGTTTCGTGTATGATTTAGTTTTGTTCAAACTTGGCACTATCAGCTTTCTGCTTAGTTTTATTACTGAGCCACGGAATCTTTGTGTATAACCTCCATACTCAGCTAGCTAGATTTCAATGTGTTGGAGTTCGTACCCTTCACATACCTTTACGGAGCTTCAAGTCATATCTGGGGATATTACAGCAACGAACTCTCAAGAAGATGTACGACGTCGGCAACCTCTAGATGTAGTAGACAAGGCCGCCCTGAGCAGCCCTTTCCCGTCTCCGTGGAAAGAGAGAGTAACGAGGAAGTGATTTGCTAACAGCGGTTGGTAGTAAAGGGCCGAGAGTTCCTGAGATGGAAGTTTGTTAATTATGAAGTAAGCGCATTACATAGGATGAAACCATCAACTAGTTGACGATGTGTTGCAGTGGCTCAGAGCTAGGGTCAGTAGACAAGCTGCTTGATTGTCTGTATTGGATGCAATTATGCAGTTTGCCTACTATCTTGGCGGTTCGAGGATCACTGCTTATAAAGAGCTTTTTAAGCACCTATATACTCATTGATGGTCACAGCGAGCTGTGCCATAGCATTGACATGGGGCCCAACTGATAAAATATATTGCTACCCATGGTGATTCATAGTGGTGCGCAACCAAGCAACTCCGCTGCACAACGTATACAATTCATCTCATGTCGTGCCCCATTGAGGACCTCGGCCCAGCTGAGAAGCACTGCTGGTTGAACTGATATCTCCCAGTTTCAATCCACTTCAATAGCCAATGACACAGTGATCACAACATGAGTCCACTGAACCTGCCTACCTGAGACGACTGTGATACACGCAATCATATCCAGTCCAAGATGAATCCTCGTGGCAAAGGGCCTATATGCGGAGTACTGGCAGGGATTTTGTGGATATATACCAAGAGATAGCAATCTCCCGCCCACCAACATGCCCTGAGACTGGCTGACGCCACCAATCCTCTGCATCTGGATTAGAGTGATTGCAACCTCTCCGATACTCTACTTTCAAGGTGTTATAGTGAAAGTATGACCAGCTTGCAGATTTTCTGTTTTGAGGCTTCCGTTTGAGCAGATGTGGACCGAGTGAGTGGTTGGCTTATCAGAGGATGGTGTTTCAAACCTACTCCGTAGAGTACCTATGACGCGCCATGGCACGAAAGCCATGTGAGTAGCCTGAAATTTTAATTGAAGATGGCATTTCGGCTCGAACACTTTATTAGAATCATCAACCCTATACATAACTCGAAGCTGCGGGCTCTTCCATGATCTGGATGCCTCGGCTCTTCTTCGACCGCCTCGTCGACGTTTGGCATCGACCAAACTTAGAGTACATGCACTCGAACGACAATTATCAAACACTCATGGCTAAATCCTAGCGATCCACTTATTTAGGCAATATTACCCCTGGATCTGAAAGTAACGCTCCTGCTTATTCCTTGCATCATAAACCCTCCGATGGCGCTAACAAGCAGTCCACATGTCATGTCACCCTCTTCCTCCGATAGGAAGGCGACACGAATCGCAGACCAGGGACATGCAATATCCCGTTGACGGATCCTTTGCGGCATCGTGAAAAAGGCTGGGGAGCTTGTCGAAGGATGCCCGATCGAGGTGCTGGCTCTATGAAGAATTTGTATGGCCATGGAAACACAGAGTAATCCGGTTATAACAGTTGCCGATGGTCATAAGCCACACACACGAATTTGGCCCTCGAGTTCTCATGTAGTCATTGACTCTTTGATTTTGTTACACGACATAAGACGAATTACCCTCGGTGAAGTTGGCGTCTGCTCCAGTTGAATATGCAAGGGCCCAAATCTCAATGTAGAAACCGACATCGCTCGATCGAGGCCGGCCACGCCTTTGTGCCTGAAGGAACGCCACTCCGCTTCGACAATCTTACTATTTGGCCGAGAACGTGGTGGAGGGTTCGGCTTCTAACCACCGACCGATACACGGCGATGCTAGTTCATCGGCTTACAGGCACCCAGATCCTATTGTAGCCAACTCGGGGAATATTAGTACAGATAGGAAACTATACACATGTAGAGCTACGCTAGCTGCCATTTGAGTACCCTTGTCTTGGCTGCGTTCCTTGCACCAGGATATCTCGATAATCTTACAAGTCTAGTCCCATTGAGGGCAAGGAAAACGGAACTCGCCGTTGGTTGCGTTTCGGGAATGGGGGGATGATATGAGGTGGTGTCTGACTGTATGGATCCTCATCCACAGTCCTGGATGTTGTGGAATTCGCCATATCCCAGTGCCATTCTGCAACGTAGCGATGGGAGTGGTCCGATTCCTTTGCCTCGTGGCACGAACCTGGAGTATGGGGCAGGCAATCCCTCCATGTTCGTCCAGGATTGATCCTGAGAGCTGAGAGCTTCGTCCGAGTATAAAGGACGGCCGTAGACCCCGTCATTGTCAACTTTGCTGATCTTTACCACCTCGAATCATCCGCGCGCTTGATACTAGACTACATTCCACACTGCCAAATCATGGTTTCTACCAAGTCTGCCCTCAGCCTTATTTGGCTCGCGTCCCTGGCAGCGGCCAAGCCGCTGAACCACAAGCACTCATCTCCCACGCCAACTCCCACACCGGCCGTCGATCCGGCCGTTGCTGCCCGATTGAAGCTACACCTCGGCACTGCCATTGGCGGTGCCCTGGATCTCCCAACGACTGTGACAAAGAGCCCCAAGGCAACCGAGGCGGTCAAAGCTGAGCGTCGAGCGAATTGGGCTAATTCTGTCACGGTCACCGTCGTCAACTCGCATGGCAGTGATATCAGCACCGTGCATGTCAATGGGGCTGGCCCTACTCCGGTTGGGAACCCTGGAAGCGGCCGTCTGTCTAATGGACAGTCCGATACATTCGTCGTACCGGCCGGATGGAATGGCAACGTTGCCATTAATGACGCGCAGTTGTAAGTCACCAGGTCATGCCCCAATCGGTCTTCCTTCGAGCCATCAGATACTCACCCCCATCACAGCAGCGATACCACTGGAGACGAGTCCCTGATCGAAGGAAGCTTCGTCGACCAGGGAAACGGCTACGCTCAGGGGGATATCAACATTAGCTATGTGTAAGTCGAATCCGCCATGAATACCGCAGAGGCGAATCTGACGGGGTTGTAGGAACGGTTTCTCTGTCGCCATCGTTTGCCGTTGCAACGAAAACAGCGTCACGGTCGGGTGCAACAAGAACTTGTTCCAGATCAGCTCTTGCCCGGTAAGTTTCCCCTTGACCCGACCACCATGGGAGTCTCGAATATTGACACGTCACGCGTTGCAGAACAACAACGGGCAGAACTCGTGCAAGAACCCATTGCGGAGTGACAACAACGCCCAGCAGCCAACCGACTTTTTCCGGCCATGCTTTGGCTATTCTGGATCATACACGTTTCCCAATGATAGCAACGCGAACCAGTTGAACCAGAAGTGCCCGAGTGAACAGTACACTTGCTGTGTTGGCGCTGCTTGTGCGCCTAACCCTGCCCAATCCAGCTGGTGATATATCAAGATGCAAGGAGTAGTTCTCTGGATACTATTATAAGACTGCACATACTGTATATAGCAAAACTCATTCATGGACAAAAGACACAAGTCAATATCTCCCCTGAGCATTTCGTGTGCAACTCCATCACTATTTGTGCTACAATTAACTGGCGTAGATGGCATACACCTGCGGCTTCTCCATCCATCATCCCATAGCACGTCGCATCACCTCAACGTAGTAGGATAGTCAGTTACAAGAGGAACCCATCCATGACTTTAAATCTAAACCCACTAACAGGCAGATTTATCTTCTCTCACACCAGGGAGTAAACATTGTCACAAATACTGCAGTATTATTCATGTCTACACATACAGTCTCAGCGTCCCCGGATTGAGAAGGAAGCTATATTCCCCAGCTTGTCATTGCGCAAAGTAATATTCGAGATGTGAGTGGCTGTGGTTTCATCCCTGCACAGACGGTTAGCCTGGTCAAAGAGCCAGCCGCACTAGTCTCAGCCACGAAGAATACAGATATAGGTCAGCATTTACCGTTCATCGCATCCAGGGTCCGTACTCACGGTGATGCTTCAGTGAAAGGTAGTCTTGTTGTAGACGGAGCGCGATTCGGCGTGCTTTCAATGTCACACCATATCCACATCTCTTACTAGACGGCTACTTTATCAATTTCACAGAGTAGCCTCTCGGCCAAGGTTACATATTGCTAGTTCTGAGAGAGATTCTACTTTGAGGCATGGATGTGGACGTCAGCCTACCAACCAACATTTGCTCCACCTCGCTCTCGCTTGCGCTTCCTAATATATACTACAGAATGCTGATAAAGCTGCAGTATATTTGCTAGTTTTGGAAAGCTAGCGGCTATTCAGCCCAGAAAATGCTTGTCTCCATGTCGTCACCTCGTGCATCGCCTACATGACTCGCTGCTGCGCCAACGAGTTGGCTGAAGACATGCCTAGCATCAGTAAGCAACCTCGTCTTGTAGGCAGGGGTATTTTCCATCAACCAGCATTTAGCATAAAATGCAGACAGACTACCCGTAATTTCAACCCCGGGGGGCCTATAAACGGTGAATCCAGGTCGGCCGCATAAACGAACATCTCCTCCCTCCCGCCCTCCTCACCATCAGCCTCCACAAGTCCAAGATGGAAATCCTCTTAATTCTCGCAACGCTCGTCGCAGCGTACTTTATCCATTCTACCTGGTGCCTGGCTAGAAACTATACTCTGCCAGGTCGTTTGGGGTACCCTTGCTGGTCTTCCCGATCGACCCCAATGGCTTTCCTTACATCATCGCCAAGGTGCCGCTGCAGCCGGTCTTCAAGCGCTCCTACCCGCCTCAATCTATGAGACGCTCCAGGTCTCGATTTTTGGATGGCAGTTTCGCGACAGAGGCGAAATGCATGCCCGCTTTGGGCCGGTGTTTGCCTACGTGACGCCCGGGTCCAACGAGCTCTGGATCGCAGACCCGGCGATGGCGTATGACGTTCTTGCGAGAACCAAGGACTTTGGACCGGCCAACATCACCAAGTTTATCATGAGCGTTCTCGGCCCCAACGTCATCACGGTAAGTTCATGGCAGCCCCCGACAGTCTGCTTGGTCGTGTCTTGCTGAGTCTCGACAGGCGGACGGTGAATCCTGGAAGAGGCAGCGCAAGCTAGTAGCGCCAAACCTGAACGAGCGCATCATGGAAACAGTGTGGATGGAGAGTCGCGACCAGGCCACCGAGATGGCTCGTTTTCTTCTAGACCAGCCTCAAGGCGTGACAGATCAAAGCATCGACAGCCTTCGAACCATCGCCATCAACGTCATCGGCATGGCCGGGTACGGACAGAAGCGCAAGTGGTCGGCACAGCCAGTCTCCATCGCAGCCAAGAAAACACTGACCTATTTTGACTGCATTCACTTGGTCATGCTTAATCTTTTGCCCGCGGCGTTTTTCTCGCCGGCGATCCTCAGGCTTCCATTCATGCCCGCCATGTGGAGGCAGCTAGGTAAAGGAATGGCCAACCTTCCGGCGAGCACTCGGAAGATGTTGCAGGAACTGCAGCACATTGATCCGACGAAAGCTGAAGAGCGCAGGAACTTCATGACGATGCTCGTCAAGCTGTCGAATGAGGCCAAGGAAGAGGCCAAGGGCGGTCGAACTTCCGGCTCACAATTCCTCTCCGATGAAGAAATCCAGGGCAATCTCTTCGTTTTCACCGGTGCTGGATATGACACGACATCCAACACGATGGCTTATGCCGTCACAATGCTTGCCGCACACCCAGAGTGGCAAACATGGATGCAGGAGGAGCTTGACGAAATCATGCCGGAAGCGTCCGCCTCAGTAAACTACAAGGACGCCTTTCCGCAGCTCATCCGGTGTTTAGCTGTCATGGTATGCACTCCCTCCTTGTCCGTGCGTTCGTCCGTCCGCCCGAACTAATAGATGTCTGACAGTACGAAACACTGCGACACTTCCCACCACTGGTCCATATCCAAAAGGAGCCCGCAAGCCCGCAGACCTTGAACGGGCAATCCAGTGAGATCCGCATACCCGGCAAGGTACAATGCTACGTCAATACTGTCGCGCTGAACTTTGACCCTCGTATATGGGGCGATGATGTGCACGACTTCCGTCCATCCCGGTGGTTGACTCGGCCGACAGACGGCAGCAAACCGACCCTGATCAACTCGGCTCGGGGATCGTTCCTACCATGGTCGACCGGGCCCAGAGTCTGCCCGGGGATGAAGATGTCGCAGGTGGAGTTTGCTTCGGCGATTGGCACTCTCTTCCGCCACTGCGACGTTGAACCCGCCCCAAAGGATGGGTGGAGCGACGAGGATCTGAAGAGGCATCTGCTCCATCTCACACAGGACAGCCTGCCACGAACGACGCTGCAGATGAACAGGCCGTTGGACGTGGTGCTAAAGTGGTCGAAACGCGGATAGAGGTCAATGGGAAGAATACAATGCGTTGGGCTAGACACGTGCACATATATACATGATCGGCCACCGTTGTAAAAGAATGCGGCTCAACCGCGATAGACGTGGTTGTATGAAGTCTCGGCAGAGGGACGCCAAGTTGTGGAGATGTAGCCACGTCGTACGCCTGCCTCACTTTCTCCAGGATCGCCGTCCCCCATTCCCTGAGTCGCTGTAACTGTACCCGCTGCTTCTCGTCTTGTTCCACACACCCAAAATGACTTCCAGAATCCCCACGACGGCGTAAACTCCGGCCATGACGGCGACATCGAGAACCTGATCGCTCATGGGGTATTTCGACCCCTTCCGACCATCGATGCCCTCCTTCGCCAAGCCGGCGGCCTTGACTACAGACATGACAACCCCCCCAACCCAGATTACCCCATTGATGGCTTGCCAAAAGCGAATCCTACCATGGGCGCCCTTGGACCAATGAAGCAGGGCACCGAGGATCAATCCAACGTAGACAAACGGCAACAGCCCCACCCCAAACCGGAGCAGGGACAGACGAACAATCTCGAGGGTTTCCATCAAGATGTTGCAGACTATCAGGATATAGTATATTATAGCGATCGTGCGGTATAGCCACGAGGCGTGGTTCTCGGGGTTGAAGCTCGCGCCTGGGCGATTCTTGGACGCAAGCAGGAGGAGTGGGAGCAGAGCGATCGCGATCCAGACGGGGACCGGCACGAGGATAACGTCGACGAAGCATGCGGTGGGGACTGGAGACGAGAGTCTCGAACGGGGGCCCTGTAAAAGACAACAGTCAGCAACGAAGGTGTCGCCGCGGGGAGAGATGAGCGCGTACAAAGCCCTCGGGGCGATTCTCGCAGAGCATGCTGATCGTCGACTGGGTATTATGAGCACAGAGCAGTACTGGCTTCGCCTTGGCGCTCGTGGCGACGCCAAATCACGTCTGGCTGGGCGATATTTATTCCTAGCGTAAGTAGCACTGCGAGACAGTTGCCGTTCGTATTGGGGCCGTCGGACAGAAGCGATGGCGTAGAGTGGCAGGGAGCGGCAGGGAGCGGACAGCGTACGCTTCAACTACAGAGGCGCAGCATGGCTGAGGGCATGGCGAGTTGATGGTTGATGGCATCGAAGTATGGAGGATGGAAATGGTCTGTCAGGGCGCCGGCCTTGACTGCCACGATGGGGGTGATCTGGGATCGGTGGTGTTTTGCTTTTGTTTGGGAGCAGTCTCACATTGTAGATTACCGCTGCCAGTGGGGAAACGCGTCAACAGGCGCTGATGCGCATCCACAACAGCGATCATCAGCGATCAACAGCGATCAGCCGACGCCTATGCCCCGTCTTTAGCGGGGTCACTAAGCCCTGTAATCTTGGCCACGGCGCCGAGATGTTCGCTGCTCCAGGGTAAGTTTGCAGCCAACGATGGGCAGCATGAGAGTCGGCTTTCGCGGTTGCAAGATTCTGTAGATATATTTGTATCATGCCAGTCTAATGAGGCCAGGCGACTGTGAACTGTGAGCTGTGAATTGTGCTAACATGTCGCAGTAATTTGATCTTACAGAGAGATAATGTTGGGCACATCTCCCACCGGATTCGGCCTGTCATTTGCAAAGCGTGCGTGCCCAACAAGTACGATTAAGTCAGAGATTGTGTCGAAGCCACTTACAAGATGATCCAAGATCAGAACTCTATTAAAAATTAAGCGCAGCCCCGAAAATGATGCGTTGAGAACACCACTTGCATTACAATCAACCAGGCGTCGAGTCTGGTTGAATCATCGCCAATGGCGACCCGCCAGCATGGATGAAGCAGCAATGTGAGCGTAATAAGGCGGCAGAGCAGTGAAATATATTCTTCAAGGTGATGTCTCGGTCCGCCGCCATTCTCGGAACGCGATACATTGAAGCGAGCCCTCAGCGATGTCGGCGGTGTTCGTTTGATGTTCATCTGAAGTAGTTGTCGGCTCTGCGTCAACCGGACGGTGGGTGATGAAAGATTCTGGTGAAGGATGGATTCACGGTGCTTATTCTGAAGAATTCGAAAGGCAGTTTATTTGGCCACTGACAGTGAAGCAGGGCTCTGCAGTCATTGCCCGACCTTGAAGCAACTGACTGAGTTGAAGCTGTCTCGCACAGGATCATGGTTGTGCGCAAAACCCTCGTCGGTGCGACAGATGAGGCTCTATGGACCTAGAGTAGATACGCTCTGGGTTCTAGCATTCCCCCATGGAACTGAAATACACCGGATCACGCCTCAGAAGCATTCGGGAGCCTAGAGCACTCTGCGGCCGTCTAGCACGGCTATATGCACTATGTATTGGTAGTAGTCATGCGCGCAGCGACATCTTGTCCACTTACACAGTCCTTCTCACAGCGCATATATTCCACCACGCGGTTGCCATCTTGGAAGCGAAAAGCCCAGTCATGGAAACGACCAAGCAGGGGCCGAGACACGGTTCGTCGGCATTGCGACTCTCCCGAAATCCTGAGAATGGGGCACTACTGAGATCTCACATTGGGCGGCGTTTCGGCGGAAAAGTGACGGCCTTTTCTGCGGTGATGGTCGTCTTTTGGGTAAACGGCGGCATTGACGCGACGAATCTATCCGTATTACCTTCCTTTCAATTAACACAGATAGCCTAGGATCCAAGCTATTGATCGACTTTAAATTAAGCGTTTTCAAGGCTGGATCCAGCCAAGCTTGGTTGGTCCCACCAGCCGTGGCAATAAGCAGGACGGCCGTGGGAATGAATATCGGCCAAATACGGTGCCCACTAACCCGCATGAGGGCTGCTCTGCGATTGCTACCACGCCGATTCGACTCTCAGCCGCCGCAGTCCTTGCCGTAAACTATTCTTGCGGGAAGCATGGATGGCCTGTGGTTGGCTCCCAGAGACTAGCCAGGGACGAGTGCGGCAGAGCGGCAACAGCCATCACGATGAGGTGGTATTCATCCGTCAGCCGGCTTTCAGCTGAGCCAGAATCTTACCTAGTTTCAGAAACGCCATGTGTGCGCCTGTCTTGCGCTACCTGCCTGTGAGTTTTGTGAAGATGGAAATTTAAAAGTATAAAGAGGACGGCAAGCCAGGCCTTTGCCATGTTCGATGCCCAGGGCCAGTTGAGTTCTAATCGTCGATATTGTGCAACAATCTACACCATGAAGTTCTCGTCCATATTTACCATCTTTTTGGCTGCCGGCGCTTATGCCTTGCCAACGGCCGAGGTGCGCTCACGATATCCCGCCCTCATCATCCTAATGCTAACTTGTGGCAGGCCGAAGATGGATTCAGCCTTGAGAGGCGAACTGGTCCCGGCATCGTCAAGGCTGCCGAGAAGATGAAGGGCAAGCCGTACGTGTATGGAGGCGGCGGCTGCAAAGGACCCTCCCATGGTGGCTTTGACTGCTCTGGGCTGACCCAGTACGCGGTTTGCCAGGCCCAGAAGAAGACCATCCGTGAGTTGCCCGAGCGAGGCTGCTAGTTCAAACCGAATCACGATGCTGACCATTCCAGCCCGCACGGCCATGACGCAGTACAAGTCCAAGATGGGGAAGCACATCCCTCGCTCGCAGGCCAAGCCTGGTGATATGCTGTTCTGGGCCACCGGCGGCAAGTGCAGCAGCAAGGTCACACATGTTGGCATATTCACTCGCAAGGGGTACATGTTTAATGCTGCACATACCGGGACTCTTCTTAAAGAGCAGCCGATTTGGACGTCAAGCGGCGGCTTGAAGATTTGCCCGGACGCTGTTCGATTCTGGTGAGCGATGGGACCCAACAAGCAGTTTATGAATACGCCTCATGTGTACCATTGTACGGGAGAGGGAAATGAACGCTGTGGCTGTGTAACAGTTGTCAACCTTTTTACAAATTGCTTCTATATTGCTCTGAGCCAAGATGCAAGTTTACCAGCTAATGCTACACCATATACTGCCAGTCGTAAAGTCCCACTGGGAATATAAACCGTTCGCAAAATCACACAACAGAACTGGTTGGCCATTGGCCTCGATTTGTGCCACATTTCCAAGCCCTAATAGTGATCTATTGAAGTAGTTGAGTGGGCATGAATCGGATCCGATTAGCCAATACGGCGTACCGGGAGTCTCAGCGCAGTCTGGACAGACTGCCAGATCCAGCCACGTCTTCTCCAACAGGCTCTCCACGATGGGTCAATTATGGTTGGACTTGCTGTATTACTTGCTGTTTACATGTTGAGAAAGCTCCATGAACTTCGTCATTGCGGCCGTGAAGCTGGCGACTGGTGTACCTCACAAAGCCACGGCTATTTGAACCTCGCTCCCCAGTCCTCCAGCGGATGGATCTGGATTTGATCATCTGCAGGTTCATGAGCGCGGTTAATCGTGTAGAGCTGCCACAGCTCAAGGAGACGGCTGTGAGACTTCAAGGAGTCGGCTGTGACGGCTCACCACTGTTGAGGACAAGGAATACCGGAACATGCTTGAAATTGGAAGCATGATGCGTCACAGCTCTACTACAATTCTACAAGGAGCGGGATGAGTGCCCGTTGGGGCAAGCTGGGCATGGCTCAATTGTCATGATTGGCATAAGCATTGGCATGCTGGAAATGAGACAAACGACCTGTTGCGAATCAACAATGTGGCTATATAGAGTGAGGTGCTACTCGTACTGATTCGTGCTTCTTGCAGCCATAAACTAGATGGTGAGTTTGACCCAAGTAGGTAGAAGGCATCTCAGTGTGGGATACATTCACATTGTGTTCTCGCTGGAGATATTGTTAACCTCGATCAAATTTGCCCCGATAAATACAGTTCAGCACCACTCGAAGATCCCAAAACTAAGCTCGTGCAGCGTGGCGTGATCATGCACCCCAAGCATCATCACGTCATCATTCCATTCCTCCAATTTCGACTCAATGAGCTCCGAGTCCCAAGGGCTTGCAACCTTGCTCCTCGCTTGTCCGTCGTACCTCGCGTTCTGGGACAGCTCTATACGGCTTATGGTAGCTTGCATAATCATCTCTCGCCAAAAGCCAGACTCGCCAGGTTGGCAGATCTTGCGAGCATATGTCTTCCATAAATCCGGCAGGTGAACGACATCTTGAGAACAGTATTCTCTCACCTGTGGAGTCATTGGGCGTTGAGGATTTCGTACCCGCCGGTTGTCTTGGGGTCAAATGTTTCCTGCTTTATTCTCAACCACTCCCTCTTCAGCTCTGCTGTTCCTGGCAGGTCTCTCTCGATGCATCGCGCCAAGCCAGAGACATGCGGGCGGGACGCCGAGTTGGCTGCCAACTCCATCAGCTGTAGATCCCGCACTCCAGCGAGCGAGATGCCGTACAGACTGAAGAGGGCGTCGGAGTCATTTCGCACGTCGAAGAATACCTTGGGCATGCCCGGGAACTCCAGAACGCTCTTGATGGAGTACTCCTGACGATTTTTCGTGCTGAATGCGGCAGCGCCGAGTACGGTGATGTCGATCAAGTATGTGGTTGCATCTGGGAGGAAGTGGAGAGAGATGATGGAGATTGACCCATGGCGGCCAAGGTGAACGCCCTCTATGTCGAAGTAGAGGCAGGGAATCTCGAGGGGCGGAGGGTTCACAGGAACGGTTGCGAGCTTGTCTAAGAGAGCCTTTAAGCTGTGAGCATTATCTACCAACTTGACAAGACCAGGCATTTTCACCGATGGATATAGAACAAGGCCCTGGTGGCGTGAATAGATCGAGGCGGAAGTGTTGAGAAGAAGTGCAGAGAGGCGCCATATGAGGGGCTTCGAGGGGATGAGCGAATGATGACATCACGATTAAAAAGCAAACTCATGTTTGACAGAAGCTCTTGAAAAGTCGTGATATCTCTTGTAACCTCCATGCCATGAAGCGGCTCACGTCCAAGTCCAACTTCGCATCGAGACCACGTCCCAAACCAGCGCCCAGTTCCACTCCACCTGCAAGAGCCAGGCTAGCAGAGTAGCATTCAACTCCACCAGGACGATTTTCCGATCGCGGAGCGGACCATCGGGTCTGGCTGATGCCAGGGCCCCGCTGGTGCACGCAATCGCATGCATCTCCATCAACGTGCGTTGCTGGCGCTAGGAAACAAGTGTCTGACCTCTCCGAGCTGCTGTCTCTCCGGTTCGAGATGCGCATGGCGGCATTGTACATAAATGGCTCGCCCGCGAACCATCATCCGGCGACTCGGCGTCGTCGAATATACAGCCATCGGCGTTGAATGACGGAGCAGCAATCATGGCGTCCAAGGAACCCATCTTCATCACCTACCTCAATGGCCTCGACGTCGCCTCGCTCAAGCTCACAGATGCCGAGATCCTCAACGCCGTCGAAAAGGCCCTGGACGCGCAGGGGGAACAAGCAGACGGTCATTGAGCCCCGGGTCCATCTCGTGCCGCGAGATTCCGCCAAGGGCCACTTCAACGTCCTGCGCGGCGTGGTGCACCCGCTCAACGTGGCCGGCGTCAAGGTCGTCAGCGACTTTGTGGACAACTACAAGCATGGCCTGCCGTCCGAGTTTGGCATCCTGAACCTGTTCGACCCCGACACGGGCGTGCCGCGGGCGGTTGTCGACGCGACATCCATCACGGACATGCGCACCGGAGCCGTCACGGCCCTCGGGGCAAAGTATCTCGCGCCCAGCAAGCCCAGGATCCTCGGGCACATCGGCGCGCGAGGGAGCTCGTACTGGAACATCCGTCTGCTGGCGAGCCTGTTCCAGTTTGACGAGATCCGCGTCCACTCGAAGCGCAAGGAGAGTCGCGAGGCGCTCGGCGCCCGGCTGGAGAGCGAGCTCGGGCGGCCGATTCGCGTCCTCGACTCGTGGGAGGAGACGATTCGCGGGGCGGACATTGTGGTCGAGGCGTCGCGACTCACGGCGCCGGAGCCGCTGCTGAAGACGGAGTGGATCAAGAAGGGGAGCCTGGTCATGCCATACGGCACCATGAGCGCCGTCGAGCTGTCACTGACCGACGTCGCGGACAAGGTGCTCGTCGACGACTGGGGCCAGTGCCGCAAAGGCCTGCCCCTGGGAGCTCTGAGACAGCACGTCGACAGCGACCGCATTACCGAGGAGACTCTGCACGCCGAGCTGGGGCAGGTCGTGGCTGGGCTGAGGAAGGGCAGGGAGAGCGACGACGAGACGATACTGTTCTGGCATCGCGGACTCAGTCTCAGTGATATCGCGCTGGGCACGGCCATCCTGGACAAGGCGGCGGCGCTCAAGATTGGACAGCAGCTGAGGTATGCCTAGTCGGCTGAATAAATACGTTGCACATGTCTATTTGCCTATATAGCGTAATTCGTGTTACTGCCCGACAATGCCTTTACTGGCGCCGGTGCATATCTACAGGCCGGCTTATACATCTACGCTTGGCCGCTTAGCCGGTCATCTAATATCCCTCCCCAAGCAACAGATGGTCTTTGATCAGGTCTTAGTAGTTTGGCGCAACGTAGTCCTCGAGATCCATCTCATCAACAGTCGTCTGAAGGTACCTGATCTGCTCCCGTGCCCACTCCTTGGTGAGCCGGTGAGTCTCGGCGGCCGGTCGCCCCCCGGCTCGCAGCTTCTCGCGGATGCTCTTGGCGCGCTCTGCAATCACGCCGAGGCGATAGTCGGCCCACTGGCGGAACAGCTCGTCAACGTCGCTTATGGGCTTGACGGTGCGTAGCGTGCTCGTGTCCGGCAGCGTCGCGTCGCGCGGGCGCATCGAGACGACAAACGTGATGCGCTCGCCGCTCCCGAGGGTGCGCAGCGCGGCATGCGAGATCAGGCTGCCCTGCATCATGACTGCGTAGCCCATCCCCGGCTGCCGCATCTTCAGAATGCCTCCGTCGCCGCGCCGCAGGGCGGTTTCGCCGCCGGACATGCCCACCGGGTCCGAGAGCATGAGGACGCACACCCACGGGTATGAGTCGCGGTGCCAGGCCGACACCAGGTCCTTCAGATCCGCGCCGTCCTCCCCGTCGGCTGCGTCGTCGGCCTCGGCCTTGGGCGGCTCGGCCGGCGGCAGGTTCTCCGTGATGGCGTCGCTTCGGTCAACCTCCCTTGGAAGCTGCACGTTGAGCTGCCCAATCTCGTAGTCCATGATGACATCCAGGTCGACTCCCGCCGCATCCGAGCACGCCCTGAGCACCTCTGGGCTGCGCCACATGGCATACGCAAAGGGCGCCGCCGGCCCGTAGCCGCGGATGCGGTAGACGCCGGGATACTTCCACGAGCCATACTTGCCCACGATGTCGCGGCGGAAGATGTCTGCCCGGAGTTCGCGGACGCCGGCGGGGGTCAAGAGGGGGAACGGCGAGGTGATTGCCGTCTGGGAGCTTGCTTCGGAGAAGCTGAGGTCGAGGTCGGCGAGGGTGATGGCTGAGGAGGGTCGCTCGTAGCCAAGGTGTAGGCTGGGATCGAATGCAACGCCGTTGGCGTCCTGTGTGGTCGTGTGCGAGGAGACCGGCTTGTCCAAGTGTGAACTGGCTTGTATAATACCAATAGTCGCCATGGTGGGCTCCGTTCTCTGTCTTGCTTCTGGTGCCGGGTGACTGCTCTCTCGCGGGAGATCTATCAGCTCTCGGCGAACAGTGGCGGCTATATTTGTCTACCAGCAATGACTGTATCATGAGCCGAATAGGCGGCGACTCGATGGTTGGGCACCATGGGTGTCTTCGGTCAAGCATTGCCACACTAGTTAGTCGGCCGTGATTCTGATACCCATTATTGATTCCATTCCATCACGTCATTGCACCCTGGAAGCACAATGTCATCTCCTCCACACCACCCCGCGCCGCCAATGTTGGCGACGCCAATTGTCGTATTTGAATGCCGATTTCGGTCTTGAATGTAATCATTCCACTGGCTGTTCGACTAGCTCTCCTCTAGGGCAAGCTGCCTGGTTACTTGCTGGTAGGACGGCATACTGCGCGTCTGAGAATCGGGTCATCGTCGTTTGCAATGGATCGAGAGACTGGAGGCTGGTAGCAGCTTCTGTTCAGGTACATCTTCAACATGTCGCAGAATGGAAGCGCGAATAAAACCCTCAAAGGGCACAAACTGCTCGTCCTGCTTGGCATCACAGGCCCACCAAAAGTCCTATTAGGAGCTACGCTGCAGCCGGACATGGCGGCAGAGCTCGAGGACCTGTTTCCCGATCTCGAAATCGTTACGATTGAAAATGAGGCATGGGACACACCGTCGTTTCGACGCAAGTTCTCCGATGAAGAGTGGAAGGATGTCACAGTCCTGGTTACTGGCAGCGGCCTGCCTCGACGAGACATGGCTCCCAATCTGCAATACGTACAGCTTCAAAGTGCGGGCGCAAATCACATCCAGAGCCACCCTTTGTATCGCGATACGGATGTCGCATTCTGCACCGCCAGCGGCGTGCATGGGTGAGGACTCGTGAATTGTCAGCCACGAGCTTGCTCAATATTAACGTCGGTTAGGCCGCAGATTGCAGAATGGGTAGTCACGACGTTCTTGGCGTTCCAACATCAGAGTGAGAGACACTGATTTGGACAGTTTGCCGTATTTTCTGACAGAATACGCAGTTGTTCGCTACGTGGACCTTCAGCGACAGAATGTGTGGCAGAAGCTGCATGACCCGGTCCACGATGCAGTCGGACAGCGAATGTGAGTCGTCCAACTCGCTGGACATTGCACTTGACGTCGACGCCTAATGGAAGAGCAGCGGTATTCTAGGTTACGGGTCGGTAGGTCGCCAAGTTGCCCGTGTGTCCAAGGCTCTAGGAATGAATGTCCACGCATGTACTCTCCACGCACGGCTCACACCCGAGTCGCGCCGCGACGAATCGTACACGCCAGCCGGCCTCGGAGATGCAGACGGCGTACTTCCAAGCAAGTGGTTTACGTCGTTCAACACCGAGGGGCTGCATGAGTTTCTCGCCTCTGGCCTGGACTTGCTCGTCATCACCGTCCCGCTGACAGACAAGACGCGCGGCCTCATCTCCCACAGAGAGTTGGCATTGCTCTCGCCAAAAAGAACATTCGTATCGAACGTCTCCCGCGGCGCGGTAATAAATACGGGTGATTTGATCGACGCCCTGGAAACGGGCGTCATCCGCGGCGCTTCCATTGACGTGACGGACCCGGAGCCCCTGCCCGACGGGGACCGCTTATGGAACACCAAGAACCTCTTCATCACGCCGCATGTCAGCGGAGACTCGAGCGCATACGCGCACCGCGTGTATGAGATCTTGAAGCATAATCTGGTTCGGCTGAGTCAAGGCAAGCCGCTCACGAACCAGGTTAGCAGGAAGGAGGGATATTAGGCGATTCTTCAGACGAGGATTCTTTGGAACAATAGAAATGCCGCGTTTCGATTGGGCCGGGGCCGTAACCTTCTCATTCATGCCTAGGCTTATGATGGCATCGTCTACTTGTTATCAGTTGGCGCGAGCATTGTGCCCAAGAACCATGTATGGTGGCAATGGGATGGCTGCTGCCGAGGGACTAGCTGCAGTGATTTTGCAGCATCGCTTCAGATGCCGTTGTATTGCATAATGAACGAAGCAGTCACTGCGTCAAGCATTCGATGAAAATATCAGCTTCTCATGGATAAAGTAATCCTGGCTCGTCTGGCGACATCCACGTAGCTATGGCTGTGTAAGTGGGCAACTTCCGTTGGCACTGGCCGATGTTATTGTAGCTTACGGGACTTGAGGCTCCGCCACAACAAAGCGCTGCGGTGATATCGTAGATCCATAATGTAGAAATTCCTTAGCAAACCCAGGAGGAATTCTTCAAAGATGAATACACTCACTGCATCATTACATGGCCATGTCAAGAGCAATGAGCCGGACACACTCGGACCTGTCTCGGCGCGGCATCTTACAGCGAGAACAGTGCTGGATTACAGCGCTGTCCCACTATCAATTGACTAATTCCAGATGCTCTGGGGGCTGTAGGCTCTACCAGGGCTGTTTTAGGCCTCGCGTATGCTCAGCTCTGTGGTGATGCACTGGCAAGATTGCGCTCGTCGTCTACGGAAGAGACGCGCTGATTATTCCCGCACATAACTCTGCAAGGACGTAGCAGGATCTTGCCATGCTAATTCTGCAAGTTGAGGCTGGTTCTCGCGCTGTTGTTATGCGGGTAGTACTGGGAGCAAGATCCTACCATTAAGTAGCACTCAGACAAGGCGCGACTGTGATGGCGTCGGTCCCTCGGCCAGGCAGCCATGGGTTTCGATTGACAGGCTGGCAAGCTAGACTCTTAAAGGAAAATAGAATCGGCGACAGCCTCATTGGGCTGACCCCTTTCTGAAGCAATGCGCAATATACGAGGTGGGTACGTGACATTGGGGTAAGCTCACTCTAGTCAAATAATTAGCATGTCACTTGGCCTGGTGGGGCTTCAAATATAGAATTTCAACCATCGTTTCTTGCCCTGCGTTGCCGCTCACTCACGCTCGTTTAGCAGCTTCGCTCATCGACTCTCGTTAAATAGCGCGCTGCTCCATCTGCCCTTCTCTCTACGGCTGCCGTCCGGTCACTAGAATGCGGCACACATTCGCCTTCGGCGTTCTCTCGACGCTGGTCTCCGTCGCCAACTCGGCCGCGGCAGACAAGAGCAGCTTTTCTCTGGACTCGGACGGTAAGGCATCTGCGGGTTCCGAGCCCTGGTTGGTGATGTGATCCTTGGAACGCATAGCTGACGCCGTCTCCAGACGACATCAAGAAGAGCGCCGGTATCCTCGCCGGGGATCTTGTCCGCTATTACCACGGGAACGAGACTGGGGAGATCCCGGGACTCCTGCCCGATGACGGTCAGACAGACAGTCCCAATCACTTCTGGTGGTACGAGAGTGCGTTCCTGTGGCAAACCCTGATCGACTATTGGCATTACACCGGAGACGGCGCCTACAACAGCCTGATCATCCAAGGCCTGCTGTTCCAGACTGGCGACGGTAATGACTTCACGCCGGTGAACCAGACGGCAACCATGGGAAACGACGACCAAGGCCTCTGGGGCATTGCGGCAATGCTAGCTGCCGAACGCAACTTTGCTAACCCGCCGTCCGACAAGCCCCAGTGGCTCGACTTGGCCCAGGCTGTGTTCGACGACCTGGCCGCGCGATGGGATGCCAAGAGCTGCGGAGGGGGCCTGCGATGGCAGATTGCCAGCTTCAATCAGGGATACAACTATAAAAACAGTGAGTGTGCCGCGTAGCCATTGTGAGGGAAGAGGCCGGCCTGAGACTAACACGACGCCCCCAAGGCATATCCAACGGGTGCCTGTTCAACCTGGGTGCCCGACTCGCGCGATTCACCGGGAACCAGACGTACGCCGACTGGGCCGACAAGACCTGGGACTGGGTGGAAAAGGCTGGATATATCACCAGCGACTTTGCCGTGTACGACGGAGCGACCGTCCAGAACGATTGCAAAGACACCGTCAAGCAGCAGTGGACCTACACCAATGCCATTTTCCTCGAAGGCGCATCCTTCATGTACAACTATGTGAGTGTCGTGGCCAGCCTGGCGTCGTGTCACGTCGCCTCGCCGAAATGGTGCATACGGACGCATTCGCTAACCGTCATGCGCGTTTGATGACCACAGACAAACGGAGACTCCAAATGGCGAGCCCGGGCTGAAGGCCTCAGCAAGTCCGGCATCAAGACCTTCTTCCCCGACAAAGTGGCTGTGGAAGTGGCCTGCGAGAAGAACAACAAGTGCGACCCCGAGATGAAGTCCTTCAAGGGCCTCCTCCACCGGTGGTACGCGTCCGCGACGCAGGTTGCGCCGTTCCTCAGCGATGGCATCCTGCCGACCCTCAAGACCTCTGCCGAGGCGGCCGTCAGCCAGTGCACCGGCGGCAACGACTCTCGACAGTGTGGCTCCCATTGGGCATCCGGGAAGTATGACGGGACCACGGGGGCCCAGCAGGAGATGAGCGTCCTCTCGGCTGTGTCGTCGCTGCTTGTTTCTAGCGCCGCGTCGCCACGCACGGAGAAGACTCAGAGCCAAGGTAATGACACCAAGAGCGGTGGTGATGCCGCATCCGATGGCAGCGCCAGCAATAACACGAAAGGCGGCTCTGGCGACGACAAGTCAGCGGCAGGCAAACACGGCGCTTATATGCTGACCACTGTCCTGGCCTCGTCTGCCCTGGTCCTTGCCGCTGGGATTTGTTTGTAAGATATTGTAGCGGGTCGTACGGATATCTAGAGTTGTTTGCCAGCAGATGGGACCATTGCAGGTGCCGCTGCTTCAGATGGCGCAAGTCTACTACATCTCGGCCTGAGAAATAGTCACGGCATCAGCCTCGTCGATTCCACGGTCTAAGCATGGACAATTAAAACCTGTGATTTGTCAAGTTCCTGGCACCGAAGATTTCACCTTCCTTCTGCATTGTGGGAAGTGCTCTCAACGGCTGTAGACTCACCATGATGCAGCCGCTGGATCTGTACTGCCAAGGCATGCTTTGCCAACCACCGTAAAAACGACCCGAGATGCTGCTGTTTACTTCATCATTGGTGTAATATTAAACTTGAGAAAGTCGGCCGTAGCCTTGCAGCCTGTGCGAAGCCATGGCGACGAGTAACAAGTACAGCGCTGCCAATCCTAGGATCCTCACACCACTCTTCCGGTCAATGAATGGTAGCGGGAAACTAGTGCCTTTCATTGCCCGAAACATCCTTGATTGCCAAGCAGCCCACTAACAGTAATGGGTGGACGTTATGTAGGATAGCTTTTAGTAGTGGCCATCCGGATTTTCACTAGGGAGGGCTAGGATGGCTCCTCCGGCTGTGAAAGAAGATTATATACCGAAGCCAAGATACTGGGGTTAGTCTAGCTTAGGACTACACTTACGAGAGCCAATTCACTCCACTGCTGCGTACGACATAGCCTTTAGCCTTCGTATACCACCATGAGTTAGCCTACTTCGCAGGTAAACGCCTACTGGGAGGTAGGAAGGTAATAAGCATCATGCTGTGCTTCAGGTCAATAAATGTGGATGGAGGAGGTTGCGTAGCCCATGTTCTGGTCTGTAAATCCCTACTGGTTACACTGCGACCGAGGGAAACACTCAAAATGCTAACCACTCTTGTGCTTAAACTTGGACAAATGCCACTTGTTCTAGTCTTGAGCCATTTTTGAGTAGAATGGCAACTGTTTGTTTTCTAGGTGTTGTCACGTCTTTGGGAAGACGTTGCTAGTGCACCTGTGCGACAAATATCATGGATTCCATGTCAGAGCTTTGGAATGTTCCTCCTCGTCCTGTCACGGTAATCACAACCAAGTCACTTATTATTCATTAAATTTGGTTATTATATATGATTATAGATTGGTTTGTCACACTCATGGGAAATTGAACAGTCCTCCAGGACCGAAGAGACTAAATTCTCTGTTACTTGGCCGACAATCCGCACACAATTAGCTAAACCTCTCCAATAAGAAGATGCACAGAGTCCAATACCCCTATGAATGATCTCGTGTTTTCAAGGTTCAAAAAGTTTCCTCTTCCTTTCCTCGTCTATAACGATTAGTATAACCCATCTAGACGTCACGTCTTTCCGGCCGCAGCCAGTCAAACGTATCCAAGAGCTCAAAGCTGAAAAAGTCATTCGAGTCCATCGCCCAATTTGTCTCTGAACCCAGGAAATTGTCGATTGGCGCCGACAAGTTAGTCGGAGGTTCTAGCGCGTGATTCAAGACCTGCTGAACCACCTTCTTCACGTTGCCGCACAGGTCCCGGTCGGGGACCAAGGGCTGGATCCAATCAAGAAATCCAGTCATGAGGCTCAGTTTTTGAATGGCGTCTGATCGAGAAAACTTTGGGGTTCTCATGGTCTTGGACGATGGCCGCAAAAGCTCCAGGCATAACACGCCGGCTGCTGGCGCAGCATGGCCCATCAACAGCCATTCAAAAGACCCCTGCAAGCCCACCATGCGGTCTTTGTGAGTCCACGAAATTAGTGCCAGGGACAGAATCTCCAGGCTTAGTTGCAGCAGCTGCTGAGATTGGCTGCTCTCGCCCTTGTTCAAGAGCCGCTCAATGAAGAAGAGGTTTTGGAGATGTTCGAGCTGTACCAAGAGCTTCGCATAGAGGATTGGGCCAGTGACCTCTCGATTTGCAACATCTTCGGGTCTGAATAGTAGAGAATTCGGAAAGCCTCTTATGACTTCTTCTTCCTCTTGCTTCAGGATTCTACCATGGATTAGATCAAGACCATTACACGGGATGTCGTGCACTTACGAGAGACGCTGCCTATTCACACTACCTTTGGGGTGGAGTGCAATTTCCAGCACGGCATCCTTGATGAATACCATGGAGCATCTAATGCGTAGCACAGTGGTGGAATAGACCTCGCCGTTCGTATTCCAACCCTCCTTGTCCACCAAGTCGTCGCGCCACGGAACAACGCCAAGCAATACCTCATCCGAGATATCCAGCGGCAAGATCAACGATATAAACCGGCCAGACAAGAGTGGAGGTCGCCCGGTGAACGCTGACACAGACTTGTCGGAGTGGAATATCTTCGCGAACAGTCTCCTCTTGATCTGCAGTGAGATTGAGCGGTCGTGTGGGTCGCCGTGGGAAATGTGTAGTCCCAAGAACGTTGTTAGACTAATGGCCTCGCCAAGGATCCTGTCACGCTGCAAACCTGATCGTAAGTTAGCCTCAATTTGATGTGTATTTTCCAGTGCCTCTTACTATTGTCACCGTGGAGGATCGACTCGATTGTCCCTTGTTGATAGAGGAGAAATAGCAGAAGGGTGTTTGCGGACACAATTCTTCTGGTTATCTCAATGCAGTCCCAGGCGCAATCCATATACTCGTATTTACGACTGCCAAACTTGTGAGTGTCGAGCAGGTGGCCCCTTGCAGTAGTGGGCATGGCTATTATACCGAGAACACAGTACGTAAATACCAGTCCAATTGACTCCCATCTGAAGTTGGGCCCGGAGAAGCTGTTGAGCCATTCCACAGGGTCGGTGTAGTCGTCACGAAGGGGCTTTGAACTATTCCGGCATAAAATCAAAGCCAATTCAGTCATCGAAGCTGTCGTCCGGCTCCCACGTATATACATACCCAGCGACGTCCAGAGCGAATCGAGCAGCCGTCTCCCAGCAAGTCTGCACCAACCGTCATTCGGGTTGACATTGTTATCAAACAGGGCACGGCAGGTGTCTTCATCGGGTATTGCACGGAGGATCTTTAGTGCGGTCTGAATTGTCTTGTCATCTAATGACGACGGGGACGGTAGCTCCACAGTGTTCAGATTATTCTGCTGCTGGCCCAACGACAGTGGCTTGTCAAGAAGAGGCAAATTGTTCTGCGCCTCTTGTAACAGAGAGGTATAGCTTGTTGCACCAAGGTAGCCGCCATTGCCCTCAGGCGATGAGGCAAATGACTCTGGAGAAGCGGCGGGTAGAGAGCGACGCCATGGTTTGGTGGGTGGTGTTGGAGCCGCGGTCGAAGATGAGGATACCAAAGCAGGGCTACTGTTGCTAGAGTACACGCAACTACCTGGGATCCTGCGCCGTTTGCATCGAGAACAGACGGGCAATTTGTGATCACAGGCGACCTTTCGCTGGTGGCACGGCTCGCATGCCTGAAGCCTCCCGTTGCGCCGGCGCGGTGCGACAGCTGCGTTAGTTGAAGCCGAGGGTGGCGGCATGTTGCGTCAGTTATCAGTAATAGACTGAGTCAAAGGTTTGTCCATGTATGTCATGTACCTGAGACACGTAGTCTGTTCCTCAATGCCGCAGATGGATGAGAGAAGAAGCTGTGAAGCCGAGTCAGACGGAGCCCATATTAATTCGGCTCTCGGCTCTCGGCTTAGGCGGCTTTCAATGTAAGCCGCGTTTAATTTTAACAGCGCATATCAACAAAAGTCTCTACTTGTCAGTGCCAATTTTTTACGCTATCAATGATCAAGCTTGATAAGATGGTGTATTTGTGTCTTGTTTATATCCTCGCTGTTGTCGACGTGGTCGGCTAGTGGTGCAGCAAGATATGCTCAAGGCGGCATTAGCTGCTGCTGCATGACGCCTAGTACCCATGAGGGAGATATAAATAGTCATGAAAATTTGTTTTGAAACCACCTTTGTATCAAGTCTTGCACCTTCATGGCTCGTTGTGGAAATGCCAGTGAGACCTGCATGTTTGGCAATGGTGTTACACATGCTACTAGCCGCTCTGGTGTTGTCCCGAGCTCCAGGAATATTCGGGGTTATTTGGCCGATAATACTAGCACATTGCATAAACAATCGTAAGAGAGTAACTTTGTAAAGTAATTCAAATAAACAATCGTAAACAGATCTGTATCGTATGTGCAGCTCATCATGCTTTCCCATGCTACCTCTTTGCAAACCTTCTCTTTGAAGTCACACACCACCCGCAAATGATAATCCACCAGCCTCTTGATCTATAGACATGGAATCCTGCAAACCACAGACCTCAAACAGGCGAACCGGTGTCAGGTCCTTGGGTGTGCCAACAATTCCCTTTGTTTTTAGCAGAGTAAGCGTGTCCTTGATTGCCCGGTATGCAGGCGCAATGCAGGCAAAGGAGAAGATCATGATTCTGAAGCCCATTTCGCGCGCCTCATCCACGGTGATTGTGGGACTGGCTCCATTTTCGACGCTGTTCAGCAGTAGAGGCCATGGAGCCAGATCCTTGACTGCTTGTGCCGCCTGTTGCTTCGACTTGAAGCCCTCGAGCAATCCCACATCGGCGCCGAGATCGCGTGCCGTGCGCAGGCGCTCAATACACTCATCGTACCCAAGGCTCTGCAGAGCGTCGGTTCGCGCAATCAACACAAAGTTGGACTGCAGACGTACGCGGGCTGCATGAGCGGCCCGGATACGAGCATAGTACTCTTCGCGAGGCACGACCTTCTTGCCCGCAAGGTGGCCGCAACGCTTTGTCAGTACCTGATCCTCCAGATGAGCTCCAGCAACACCAGCACGGATATATTGTTCGACGGTTCGCGCAGCCATGATTGGTCCTGAGGAGGCAGTATTAGCATGTGTATATGTGTTTCTTGAAGAAGAAGAAAAGAAAAGCTCCCTTACCTCCATATCCGGTGTCCATGTCGGCGATAAGAGGAGGGCCAAAGGGATCAAGATTGGCAATCATGTCGGCATTCTCTCGCATCTCATGCAGCTGTGCAATAGCCAGATCAGGCTGACCCAGGCGAGAGGCAGTGGTTCCAGCACCAGTCTACTCCGCGCGTGGTCAGCGTACCGTTTTGAATGGCGCAATTAACGTCCACGACGCCACTCACCATGTACATTGCGTTGAAGCCCAGCTCGATTGCAGTACGCGCTGACAGCCCATCGTACACGCCAGGGCAGACAATGAGCTCTTCTGTTTCCAGAATCATCTTTCGCAGCTTTGTGGCCCCAGAAGTGGGCTCCTTCACAATAGCATTGATATGGCCAAGAGGCAAGCCCTCAGGCTGTGTGACTTTGGAAGGCACCGAGGTTGTGCCCATATGCTGGATAAGGGGCCCGTCCAGGGAAACGGACATGTCGATGACACCGGGCAGCATGTTGAATGTGATATGAAATAGAGGCTAGATGGAATGATAGGTATCGGGGCTGGTGTAAGTCTGAGATGAGAGCCAGCGAGATGTCTCTGAGATGTGATTGAATAGTGTCTTTATTGTTTGTATTGTTGTTGAAATCGAAAGCATCTCGAGGGAAAGGCAGCGGGCTTTTATAGATGCCAGCTCGCGTTCGTCGCTGCTGTTTCCCCGGACTCCTCCAGACTGCCCAGAGGTTGCTTTTTCGGTTTCCGTCTCCGGGGCAGCCAAGGTCTCAATCGCCCACCACACTTAGTCCTCGCGTTCCCTGCTTCTCAAGTTGATCACCAGGAGCCAAGTACTGGAGTTACCATCGTGTCGAAAGTACAACGCTAATACCTTACCCTCCGGCCTGCACGATCGCCATGTCGCCACAACGTCTCCGGGGATGTCCGGCAGCAGAGCATCCTGATACTCCCGATATCTCCTGCCATACCTGGACGGTTACAACACTAGGGATTGAGTTTAATGACAACGTACTTGGAACACCACTTGGCATTGATCGAGCATCTTCGATGGTGGCTTGCACGGTCCGCTTGTTCCCTTGCTAGTTCATCTTGGGAGGCCTTCGCCAAGCATTGGGGGTGACGGATGGTCTACATGACACGGAACAGTACTACGTGGTTTGGTCGCAGCGTCACTTCGCGCCTTGGGTAAAAGGAGGAGTTGCGCTGTACGGGGTATTAATAAGTCGAAACGACATTCAAACTGCCCCGTTGGGAGATCCAGACTCCTCTGGCAACAGTGGAAATACTAGAAGCGCCGCAAGACTGCCAAGAATACTACGAACGAAAACATGGCCTCCATTTCGCCGGCCGGTCAGGCTGTTATGCGCGGAGTGCACGGATGGCACGGATATCACAGATGACACAAGACGGCAACGCTCTTCGGCAGTGACTTTTTCAACTGCACTGTACTCTACACTCGTTTGTGTGGTCTGCCCACCAAATACTCACGCGCCTTTCTTGCCTTCTCCTCCATATATCTTTTCCGCTCGAACTGGTGCTCCTTGTTTCCTGTAGTTCTTCCGTCATGGACATCTCGGCCCGTCATGCACGGATCTACACGCCAACCCTAGGACGAGCAAACGGCAACATGCAAGCCACTCATTCCTGCCTGGGGGGAGGGGGGGAACCCATCCGGGCGCGATTAGATCTACTAGCCAAGGGAAAACGCTGTCTTGGCAGCTCACAACCACGGCATGAGAGGGTGTCATTGGGTGCTAGGGGTTGTTTAAGCATAATCATTCTGTGGAGCCTCATCCGGGCCAATCCGGGGCTCGTGTCTCAAGCCAAGAATAACCGAAGGTTCGGAGGAATGGGGTAAATTCAGGACGATACAACGTGGCACACACTCGGAGGCATCCCTTTTCGTTGGAGGAGGAGGGGGGGGGGGGGGGGGGGGGGGGGGGGGGGGGGGGCTGAGAGAAACATACCAGGTGACGTGGCAGAGTCTGAGCTTATCTGGAGCTAGCGGGACAGGAATCAAGGTCCTGATCGACGGTCCAATAGACAATGGGTGCAGGGATCGCGCGCCGGAGTATTAACTCACGAATGGGGTGCGATAATGGGACTACCAGCCATCCTCCGCCGAATTGAACGACCGAGAGAAGTGTTTTGCAGCGTGGTCACACAGTCGCAATTGATGCGACATTGTCGAAGCGCCAATACCACCACCACCACCATCCGAATATCTGCTCAAAGGGGTCAATTGAGTCCAGGCAGACGCCTGTCAGCTTCCCCTATCGCCAAGGGTGCCAAGTGGGCGTGCCGTGTCTGATAAGATAGGCCAAGAAAACGGATCACGGATGACTCTCCCGTCGACGGAGCAACAACGCCCGAAAGCGGGATTTAATTTTTTTTGCTCGCTCTGACGCATAAACTAATATGTGGCACGCATTCCGTGATTGTGTAATCCCTGTCAGCGGGAGAGGTTTTCACCAGCTCATTTCCCATTTTAATACTCGGCCGACGACTGCTCTGCAATCATTGTGACTCCATCTCCTCTCGGTGCGCGCCTACACAACACACTCTGCAAGGATCATGGCTTCTGAGACAGACTCTAGGCAGGACCCAGAGAATGGCGGCAAGATTAAGCAGAGACAGGGGTTCATCAGGGAGTGCCTTGAAGATGTGGACACGCGCTTTGCCTATATCCCACTGCTCATCTGCTGCTTCATCACTGGTCTGACTGACGGCACCATCTATAATGGTAAGTGGTTTCTGCAGCCTCATCTGCATTTCCTCTTGCACGGCGGCGTCATCTAACACTCTCTCACAGCCTACGGGACATTTGTTTCCATGCAAACAGGTACGTGTCAAGTCAACGTGGTGAAGTTTCAGGTCGCGCAAGACAGACGCATGCTCACTACCGCACCCAGGCAACACCATCTTCGTCGCGCTAGGATCCTCTGGCCAGGACAACAAACCCTATGGGTGGGCGCGATCCCTCTGCTCCATCGCCGTTTTCATCATCGGCTCATATGTCTTCTCCCGCCTGTACCAGGCATTTGGCGGTAAGCGCCGCGCAGTCTTGGCCCTCTCCTTCTTCTGCCAGGCCGCCATGGTCATAGTAGCCTGCGCGATAGTGCAGTCTAAAGTCATAGACGGCTCGTATCCCACGCATCGACCTGCGTCAGACGTCGACTTCAAGGAACTCATCATGATTGCCTTGCTGAGTTTCCAGGCGGCGGGCCAGATTGTTAGCAGCCGCAGTCTGAACGTCGGCGAAGTCCCTACTGTGGTTATCACGAGTTTGCTTTGTGACCTCATGTCAGACCCCGGCTTGTTTGCGGCTCATAACGGGAAGCGGAACCGCCGGTTCATTGCCTTTGTCCTGACACTTCTCGGGGCCATTTGCGGCGGCTGGATATCCAAGGCAAGCGGTGGCGTTGAGCCGTCACTCTGGACTATTGCCGCGATGAAAATCGCCATTGCCGGTGCATGGCTGTTTTGGGAGAAGAAGGAGAAGAAGGAAACCACCTCAGTATGAAACAGGAAGATGGTCAAGTTCGTGAAGAATCACACAGTATATGGATGCCCTACGTTAGATTTACAATACATACCCCGTCTACTCTCCTTATCGCAGCCGTTGCCGACAGCGTCTACAGATTGATCGCAAAGATGCATTCACCAGATCCAACATCTACTATTCGCGGTTACAAGAGATACAAGGTATGCCAGTTGCCTTTTAGGAGGTTGTGATATGATCCAAGATACCTACAAGATCTACATGTATCCGAGGTACGCTGGGCTCGTACCCCATGCTTCCTCCAGCGAGACATGGCGAATTGCATTAACCAGTTTCTGTCTCCACCAGACGCATGTGTATATTAGTAAACCGCAGTCGCAATTTCAAAATACGGTAACATGCACTGTAAAACTTCATCTATACGTGAGTCTCCGGCAAGTGAGCATGTGACATGCTCGGCTCGAAGTTGCTTGCCAGGCCGCGACAGTGTTTAGCCTGAATTCCGGGATTAACATTGCTAATGGCGAATCTCGGTGATCGAGACCCGATGTCGATTCACTTCCAGGAGAGATAGGAGTCGGAGATGAAGACGGAGTATCCTGTGACCCCATCACCGTTAGCAATGAGCTAATGCATGGCAGAGCACCTCAGCTGGTGGGCTGTGCTGCACCCTGGTCAATGGCAGGATGAATTTGGACGTAACATTGACGTTTGCATCGCAGGTGGAACTCCCCAAGTACTCTGTCCGCGTGTTATCGCCGCCAAGATGCTGATCATCCCGGTGTACGAAGTCTACTGTTCCATGTGTTGATGGATCCCCTCCCCGTAACAGCCGTCTTCTCATCGACACGGTGGGGGTCATAATACCCTCATACATTTTACAATAACGTCGATAGTTGGGACCTCGGATAAATACTAGGTCATGAGATGCTAGATTACGACTGGAGCCTGGCTAGGCAGGATGTCTCGAGGACATCCCCAGAGTCCACTCTTTTCGCTGCTCGGTGCAACAATAGAAGTACCGCAGGCGTAGGCAATGGAATCGACGTACAAGGCTCTTCTCTCGGCGGTTCCTCTCTGCCGTATTGTCGGGCACGGCGGGATACGGCGATTTCGGAGGTGTTGCAGTGTAGCGCCAGCGTTGTTCTGCAATCCTCAAATGAACACTTTGTTTGATATACAGACCACTAAGAGAACAAAACACTCTATTTAATAACAAACAAGGCACACGCAATATAGTTTTCCACGTTTATTCGTCCCCAGACTCCGCCACATACCAAGAAATCTTAGCATCACTTGGCGGCCGCAAAAAAAGTTTGCCGTTACACAGACCATGTGATTGGCCAAGACGGTCGGGGCAGCGTCAGAGAATGCAACACTACCTTGAGCAACTAGCATAGTTTATAAGTTACGACTGCCTAGATGTTGATGCGACTAATGTTTATCAAGTCCGAGGTAGGCACACATGCCATGACACCCTTGACCCTTTTTAGATGGCCACGGTTGACGGAACGGTAGCGATGTTATCTCTATGAGACCACATCTTGGCCAAGCATGTGCCCAATAAATATTTCAAGTTAATCCTCCAATCACTTGTGTGTGTTGCTCGAAGTGTAGCCGGGAAAAATTGAGATTGAGGAAAGCGAGAGCTAGAGACATACTGATACGAGGCAACGCAAATACTTCTTTACTGTAAGTCATGAGTTAAGTACCAGCTAATATAAGCAGTACATCGTAATAATACCTCAGGATAACTAGACTGATGTTAAATGCGAGCAGGGTGTTATCTTGTCGTTCCGACCTCTCCAACTCGTGTTGTATCATCCCTGGTCGCAGGATTGATTATGAGACAAACATCATCCTTTCTCTTGCATCCGAACGTCAATGCCATATGTCCGTCCATTTATGGCATGACTGGGGCCTCCTGATTTCTTTTATTTACTTTTCCGTCTGAAATCAGTTGCTGAAGAAACCTTACTCTTCGTGGATATCCTGCCAGTTACATTTGCCTGCATATACTAATGGTGGCAAGTTCGCATGACGTATTACTAGAGCATAAGCCTTGCAAACTCATTTTTATTTGCACACGATTTACATTCCGAAAGAGCGACAAGACACAAACCGACGTCAGTATGTGTTCTTCCTATCGCATCGTAATACCTGTTAATAAGACTAGAGCCCATATTCGTCAAACCATCGTTAATCCAGAAGCCACTCCTCTCTCCACTGGAACAGAAAACGTGCATCATGTGCATCTCCCTGAGGCCCTTTCGTGCCAATTATGTCCCTTCTTCGGTCTTGTAGAGATGCCTTTTTATTACATACGTACCCCTAGTTGGATTGAGTAACGGGCACCACGCCGTAGTTATCCATCTACTGAGAACTTCCATTATCCTATATTTACGGTGACACGCTAGTGTTATTCCTCGGATCCTATATTACGATTATGAGGGGGGCAGTCACATGCATCATAAACAAGCCACGATAGGCAAAAGGCCAATGTGGCTGTGACGGGCAT
The DNA here is from genome assembly GCA_009828645.1 of Calcarisporium arbuscula. Classification (NCBI taxonomy): domain Eukaryota; kingdom Fungi; phylum Ascomycota; class Sordariomycetes; order Hypocreales; family Calcarisporiaceae; genus Calcarisporium; species Calcarisporium arbuscula. Next base: position 485,262 of record WBSA01000019.1, read on the forward strand.
AGAGCGTCGTGGAGCGACGTGGAGCGACCAGGGATCCATGGTAATCCGGCGGGCGGATCGCTCTGAATCGCCGGGCAATCCGAGGAGATCCATCATATATATAGACATACCCGAACCTCTCTCTATAGCGAGATACTTAGCCAGCTATCAACACAGCCAGACTACCTGATTACAATATTACAATCCATCATCTACGTGACAATTGCACAAATAACTTACGCCTTAAGCATTCTGTTACATGAACCCGCGGTTGTAATAACTCTTTACTCATCTAGGAAGACCCAACCATCGCATCCTAGTAAGGCACTTCTTGTTACCCTATTGTTGAATAATGTATAGAGGTCGGCCTTGGCACGACTGCGTGTTTATTGATGAGCAAGGCTATTTACCTCGTTGATGTCTGGTAGGCTCATGTTTCTATTTCCGGGTTCCCACGTATCCTCGTGTCATTCCACCACGGCATACGCTGTTTTGCTTGTAGACGTTTAAAACTCATTACTCTATATTAAGAGCAGAGTTACATCCAGCCAAGAGTCCGCCCATTTTGCTGTCCGCGTACAACTACCTAACCCATGAATGACGTTTGCGGCGACTCAGCCTTAAATTGTCTGTGGGTATCTCTCCTTAATATTGCATATAATGACATAATTTTAATCTAATGGGCATTTTGATCATGCGTCAAGACAGAACGAGACGGTATGAGACGTGATCAAGGGTAGGTGGCTCATCGAAGGAGCTAGTTTGGCCTATATGTGAGCGCTGCGTACTGCCAAATCGAGTTTAATTCCTCGTCATCATCGTTTGAAAGGCCAATGGGCTGTGAGCAATTCTGCAGTGTTCCACTATTTCTTACGCGCTTCACATCCTGACGGATTGGGGCTCGTCTTAACCCCGTCCATCGCGCATAGCTGCTCGCGGATCCTTACCCCAAGCCGCTAAGCCATTACTAGTCTTGACGGAAAATTGGACCGTCTCAAGTCCAAAACACCATCTACAGAGTCCATGGTCAGGCTCACGGGGTCGCTAAGACCCGATGCGGGTTTTGTGGGAGGCTTTGTAGGGCTGATGCTGTGTCTGGGCAGCGGCTGTGTCTGGGCAGCGGCCAATGCAACTAGAACAGGAAAGGATAAACAAGCAACTAGGCGTTGCCCACGGGCTGTGCCAGGAGATTTGATGGATGACGCTGAAGAGCAAATGTCTCACAAGACTGGCTCCTTGGAGCTTCTCAATTGACTTAAATTGAGGCACGGTCCCTCGACGTGAGGGCCATGTTCTAGCATATCCACCAACTTCCCCAACCAACATTGCATTTACACATCCAGTACATTTGCAAACATGTACTGTAAGACGTCTCTTCTGCCTGCTTTCGCGCTTGTCCTGGGCGCCTCTGCGACACGCCCAGTCCAGGATTGCCCTCTACAGGGTCCCTCCTTTCCCGCGGCATTCGACCTTACCAAGTCAAGGGAGTTTTGCAACATCAAGTCGGCCTTCTCAAAAAACCTCGAAGGCGAATTCTCGGCGGGTTCACTCAACAAGTCTGGCATCGCCTTCACTGTTGATGTCTTCTCGACCGCGACGAACGCTTCCGTGTTCAGCTACTACCATGTCGGCGACGACGTCAAACACATTGCCACTGGAGGACAACTAAACGAGACCACCATATCCCGACTGGGCAGCGTTTCCAAGATTTACACCACTTATGCTATTCTCGCCACTGGCGGCCTGAAGGTCTTCAACGATCCTGTGACGAAATACCTGCCCGAACTCTCCAGAAACTCGTCGGCGTTCGATCCCATTGCATACGTCAACTGGGATGAAGTTACTGTTGGTGCACTTGCCTCACAGCAGGGAGGCACCGGCGGTGTCCGTACGTCTACAGCCTCGTCCTCCCGTTGGGTGGAATGGCAACAGTCCGAGAACTACTGCTAACAGATGAACAGCCCTGGAGGACCTTGGCATGTGCCCCCGGCCAAGGCAACTGCACGATTAAAGGTTAGTATTGACGCATCCAGTCAAATCCTACCCGTATTGATCGAGGCTGACAACTTACGCGCGTAGCATTCCTCGAAAACATGCGCGACCAGAAGCAGCCGACGGAGCCTGCTTTCCAGTCCCCCTTCTACTCTGACGGTGGTTTCGCCGTCTTGGGACGCGTTCTCGAGCGAATGAAGGGCGTGCCATACAATGAGGCACTGCAGAGCGCATTGTCCAAGCCACTCGGTCTGAACAGCACATCCTCAATCAAGCCGCCGGGTGAGCACATCAATGCACTTGTATTGCCTGGAGGCCAAACGGTGTCTTCATGGGGAATCGATCCGCAGATTGCTGCATCGTAAGTTCTCTTCAAGCTGGCACACGGGTACATAATGTCAAGTTTTAACCAATAACCGCAGCACTGGTGGCGTGTACACAAGCAGCGCCGATCTTCGCACTCTCGCCTTGTCCATCCTGAACTCTGAGCTCCTCCCATCATCCTCCACACGCCAATGGCTGAAGCCACGAGCCCACACGACTTCCATGACGTTCTCCATTGGTGCGCCCTGGGAGATTAACCGTCTCGCCTTGCCCATCACTGCGGGCTCCGACCGAACCCGTGTTCTCGATCTCTACACAAAGCTTGGCGGCAACACTGGGTACAGTTCCGTATTGGCGCTCTCTCCGGAGCATGGTTTGGGGTACTCCATCATGATTGCCGGCGACACCGCAATTCCAGCCCGATACGTTCTCAGGGACTTGGTTGGTGACGTGTTTCTCCCTGCAGTAGAACACGCTGCCGCCGAAAACGCGAAGAAGAACTTTGCGGGGACTTTCTCGACGGATGACTTACCTGGCACCAACATCACTCTTACCGTCGACGAGGGTCATGCTGGGCTGGGAGTCAAAGCCTCTACATTATGGGCCAGGACTCCCGTGCGAACCTGACACTGCTGGGACCCGGCCCCCAAAGACAAATACGCCCGTTCGACTCTATCAGACGGGCATTACCTCCCCTAACCCTTCAACACAAGCGCAGTACCAGATCAAGGGTACCACGAGGTACACGTACCGGGCTGTCTACGATTATTTCGAGAACCATGGTCGGGCGCGCGGTGGAAAGAGCATGTTCATGAACGAATGCGAGTCGTGGTTTAACGTGGGATTTTGGGGCAACATTGACGAACTCATCTTGGAGGTTGTGGATGGTCGCTTGGAGAGAATTATGCATCCATTGTTCGCGGGCGTTGTCCTAGAGAGAGCGGATAAGAAGCAGTAAACATCATCATGTGAATACATGAGCTGTGTCGCTTTGTCAGGGTCGATACTTTTCGTCGTGTAAGATATAGATAGATAGACATCGTTAGAGATGAGTGGCAAGTTAGCCACCATTGCATTCCGTTATATAGAAAGCATTACTTCATAAAAAAAATGCAGCCATCCCACCACTGCGATTGCCATACCTGCATCCGGATATGTAGTCTCCACCGTTTAGCCCAGTTGTCTTTTGTGCTTCGTCAGCCCTCGTCTAAGTTGAATACCCAATAGCCGCATTTAGGTGATGCACGTCCCAGTAGAAAGGTCTCATTTCCAGCATCTGTCCCTTGTCCAAATCCACAGTGATCGCTTGGCAGAACGGGTATACCAGCTTCTCTCCCGTCTTGCGGACCCTGAAGTGCACTTCGGAGAGGACGACGATGCGGTTTGAACCTTCTCGCTCGAAGATTTCGGGCTGCTGCACGTCGACGACGTCGAAGTAGTCCGCCATTTGCTCAGCCCAGTCTTGGAGGCCCTTGGGGCCGTGGTATATGCCCGCGTATGGTAGTCCAGATGTTTGGTGCAGCTTGTAGTCTGGCGACACCGTGGCGGCCATGCCAGAGAAGTCTCGCTCCTCCGGCGGCGCAGTCATGTATATGCGTTCAGCGCTGTAGAAGGCCTCCAGGATTGAGCGTGCTGTGTGTTTTGCCATTTTGGACCCGAGGCTACAATGCTGTTTACGGCCGGCAGTATTATTGTTATATCTTGGGCTCGTCAAACGCCCTTGAGAAGTGGTTCAATGCAGATTCGACAGACTCTGTCGCATCAAACCTCTTTATATCCGAGGCTGCACTGCTCGGCTTGGCATCGCCATCCTGGGCTTGAAGCATTTGACACTGACAAGAATATCGTCTCCATTTGCCACTGTATTATTTGCCCAGTTGGCATATCCTGTAGTTGCATTGTGGGTCGGCCTCCATCGCGCGCATTCAATCCTGTCAAGTTCTGCCCGGTTTCGGCTAGACATGAGGCTGATAAATCTAGTATGCTGATAAATCAGCACTCTTATGTATGCATATATCAGCATTTGTAACCTAATTACTAGGTTCGACCCCCCACTGGATCCCCTCTTGTCGATTGCCATCCTTGCAATGGGTGGTGGCAAAGACTTTGAGCCACAGAAACCTGCAGCCATCCGAGCTGTTGAAGAAGCTGCGAAGCTATAAGTCCGCTTGGCGAGATGCAGGCTGGAGCCAATGGCAAACAGCTCCATCAACGCTTGCCGGTGAAGCCCCGTCGTAGAGTCCCCTCTGAGCAGCGACGACGCGTCGCGAAAGCGTGAGTTGCGCTCTTTGAGACAAATGCTACGCGGTGACTACCACTAACCGCTCCTCGAATCCTACAATAGCTGCAATAGCTGCAATGTGCGACGTGTGAAATGCTCTGGTGACTCTCCGTGCGCCTCGTGCGCCTCGAGCGGCCGCGACTGTATCTACCCAGCGTTGATTGACAAGGTGTCTCTGCCGAGGAGTGAGGTCGACGACTTGAGACAGAAAGCCCAAAACTATGAAAAAATACTTCAGCAAGCGGTTCTTCAGTCGCCGGGACTCCACGAGCTTCTGGGCCTGGATTCAGCGTCCACCAGTGGCCCCCCCAGCACCACGCAGTCGACTCTCAATCGAGATGAACATGCGACTGGGACAGCCTCAGACGGCACGAGGTCTATTGCAGATCAACATGCAGCATCGCCTACGGGACGCATGTTCCAATATGCGGACGGCGTCGGCCGATATCGAGGCGAAACCAGTGGTATAGTATTCCTCGACCGCCTCAAGGATCTCATAGGTGGCCTCCGGCTGTCTGAACAGAGTCAAGAGCCAGATCCATTTGAGGGCACTTTTATGTGTCAGCTAGAAAGATTCATCGCCTGCGACGATCATCCACGGTCTGACACATCCGTGAACCCCCTCTGGTTTCCTTCAGACACCGTTATCCGAACGGGCCTGTCCGACTTGCGAGATCGCATACAGGACGGCTGCGGAGATTGGCCCAGCGGTGGAATATACTGGTGGGGAGATCTCGAATCTTTGCCGGAGCGTCCCTCACTATCCAAGCTTCCTCAAGGAAATCTGCAGGAGTTTCGACATCTTGCCTACCATCACATTGCACTCGCACTGGCTTATGAGGACTCAGTAGTTGAGCCACGGCATCATACAGACCCGGATGCATCATGCGGAGAGCAATATTTCACTCGGGCCGTCATGCTCTTCGGCAACCCTCTTGATATTGAGCACCGTGATATCAATGATCTATCGACATTGGGTATGATGGCCATGTACCTTGTTGTTACCGGTCGGCTCGATGCTGCCTATATGCATGTGACAGCTGCGATGCATATGAGTATCATACTAGGTGCCCACCGCGAGTGGGCGGATGAGCAAGGCAAGAGGGTGTTTTGGTCTGTGTATATATTGGACCGGTGGCTCAGCTGTTTATCTGGCAGACCACACACAATCACTGATCGCGATATTCTGCTCTCACTGCCGGCCGATGCCCCGTACGTACACATCATTTTGGTGAATAGCTTCCCGACTTTAGACGACTAACATTGTTTTCTATACAGCGGCATGCCGCCTTCTGACGGGATGAGAGCCCATGTACAGCTGTCGCGACTCTCGAGTCAGGTAGTTGACAGCACGTCCCATCAGAACGGTGGTCAGACGAACAGTATAGAACTAGAGATGGTCATACAGATGCTTGAATCCTGGCAGTCTACGTTGCCGCCGAATCTCCAACTATGTGCTGCAGGCCTCAGTGACGACCCGGCATGCTGTATGCTGCACATGCGGTACAACCATTTTGTTGTCATCGCAACGAGGCCACTCTTCTACATCGCCGTCAAGAGAGCCGTAGCTAAACGACAATCCTTTCAGATGCCTCATTCGCAGGTACATCCTCACCCTGGACAATTGAAACACTGCATCGCCGCAGCAGAAGGGAATATTCACATTGCGAGACACCTCCAAACCCTCCGCGGCAATCAAAAACAGAACCACCCCACTGGCCATATCATGTTGTATTCCGCCATTTGTCTCATACTCGGAAATCTACTTTGCCAAGACGAGAGCTCCCCGGAAGAGCTTTTATCTAGAGCCCAAAAGGTGGACACTGTCATCGCAGACAGCGATACTTATGATGCAAATTGCGACCATGATGGGCCGACCGTTGGTGACTTGTTACGAGATTTGAGGTCCTTGGTAGGCAAACTTACAGCACCGGTAGTTCCATACTCTACTCCTGGGGACGAACCATTGTTACAAGTCGTCAAGCTTGAGGAACCGGTGATGGCGCAAGACTATTCCCAAATTCCGATTGACCCTGCAGAGCCTCCCGTGCTGTATGATGAGTTGATAACCTGGATGGATGATAACTGGCCTGTTTACAACGGATACATGGAGGAATAGCGACATATTAGTGCAGCAGCAGATCATAGGCCATTATGCTAGTAGGTACTTTGATACTGAATAGATTATGCTTGGGAATATTTGGAAAGTTGTTATTCTGGCATTTTAAGCGTCTAGTTGGCTGTCTGTTTCTCATTGTCCAGGTGTTTGTAAAACATGACTATGGCCTGCAATGGAACTAGCGAACCTCAGCTTTCTTCCTTCTTCTTTGAAAAGGACATCTGCAGCCTCGAGAATGAAGTTGTTTGTCCCCTCTGATCTGTTTAACAATGGTAAGTGACTGCTCTTAATCTCCCGTGTGGTGACATTTGCATCCACTTCCCAAGACGGCTTCGACAAAGAATTGCTGCATCTGTGCTGGCGTATGATCCTACAGGATCGTTAATACTAGCACTGGACATCTAGTTTTTCGCATGTACATATTCACCACCTGTAAATTATTTGAGTGCTTGCTCTGTGAGTTTGCTGATTTAAAAGGTCGCCATACTCTTCCCTAAGGTCACGGTACATCATGTCGCGAGCGTCTACTATAATAGTAGCAGGCACGGTCTCATAATCGGCAGCCTATTGAGGCAGAGGCTTGCCACCAGTGTCTTCCAGGAAGCTAATTCCCGTTGTGGCAAGTCAGTGGTCATCACGGCAATTCCAATTACATATCCAGACGAACCATTATTAGAGATGCGCGAAATTCCTTTGATGGCGCCGCTACCTACGAGGCCACCGTAAGAGTGTACAACGACAACAACATGGTGTTCTTGGACGGTTTCGGCTCGAATTACATGTTGACGTCGCGTTCAAAGCTAACATCGATGTTTCCTATAGTTGAAGCAAGTTCCACAATGGCACATGTGGATCTATTAGGCTCGGTATTTGATATCAGTCTGTTCCAAGTTTCTGGGCGATGCTAAGCGCGTGGAACAAAGACGAATTGGATGATTTCAGGCGTGGTGAGTTTGGTAACGTCAGTATTGTGATAGGAACGAATGAATTTTTTTCCAGCAGGACTAGCAAGAAACATCTATCCTTACATCGGAGGTGAGGTCAGGAATTAAGAGACATCTTGTCCAGCCGAAGTACTGGCAAAGGATGATTGATGGATGCAGATAACATCGCCCGTGTCTATGGCCTCCATAACGCGATCTAACTGCAAAAGGCCTGAAAATTGCGATGATGCCATACCGTCCACTCGGTCCCCTGTATTATCGAACACTCTGGGACTGACTATACTTGGTTAGACTGCCGAATTGGTATTCGATTGGACGCACTCTGGCTCCACATCACGCTCAATATGTTGGGGCGCGCCATCTTCCCTCATGAATCAAGAGATCTCAAGTTCAACGCATGATTGGTTACACGAATTACAACATCTAGTTAGTGTTGCCCAACCCCTCAAAGACACATACTCCGTAGGTTCTGATGCATTTCTTCCTCGTGGGAAATAAGAACCATGCTACGCGGCACAATCAGAGTGCACGGCTGCGACCGTTGCAAGAAACGGAAGATCAAGGTAGTTCCACCCCATCCTTGGTATTTTGGCCCGAGTGGCTGACATTAGGCTCGTGGTTATCTTGCTTCTAGTGCGACAACAAGGTCCCCTGTTGTTCGCCATGCAGGCGGCTTAAGAAGACCTGTCCAGGCTCTGGCATGGGCCGTATTTTCTTGAATACAGGAACGTGTGAGCTAGTCTTCCAAGAAAATAGTCACATGCCGATGCTGATACTGGTTGGTAGGGACACCGAGCATCGCTGCCGGGAGCGTCGCCGTCACATTGTACAACCATCGGCAGGACACCATTTCCCGCCTGGCTGTCGAGCTTGGCTCACGAAGTCAATCTCCGTGGAAGCCCGATCACTGGCTCCTGGCGCTACCCCAAATCCAACTGCCGGGAGGGTTTCTAGAGTCAATGATTGTGGCTTTGCAGGCCTTGTACTATGCAGCCACGGCCTTTGAGACAAATGACACATCCCTCCGACTGCGCGCTTTTGAGAGTTATACCCAAGGGCTCAGACATCAGAGATGTCAACTATTCAGGCTGCAGACGGATTGCAGAACGCCCTCAAAAGAGTCGATACTATGTTCATTGCTAATGTCCCTCTCGCTTTCGGAGTTTGAAGTCGTTGCGCCTACATCTTTACACTCATGGTGTGGACATGCATATGGCTCATTGGAGCTGATCACTATGCTAGATCCTGAGATGTATCAGGACCCTTCATTGTTTGAGTTATTATGGCAGACACGGTCTTCTATCGTATGTTTTCTCAATGGATATTGACGACTCTTCACTGACTCTATAGGCCTATGCAACTTTGCTGACGGGCAAGCTGACTTGTTTGGGTCAACAACGCTGGATCGAAATACCATTCAAGTTGCGCGGCAAATCAGAACTTGATAAATCCATCGACGTTTTGTTAACCACCGGTCTATCAATCAAGCCGGCAATTAACGACTCGCAAGAAAATGTCAGTCTTGACAGAGCCCGTATACAGACCTTTAGCGCTTCATATAATCCAGTGCTAGATCTGTCATCCGACTGGAGCGCCAGAGACGTATATCAGGTCATGATGCAGATTCTAAAAAACACTCAGAGACTACATGCTCCCGACCTCTCCAAGATAAGCCTCGAGGAGGTCAACGAGATTTGTCGGTCAATCATGACCGACGCCGAGAGCATCCTATCTGAATCGTCAGCATCGCCTAGAATACTAATTCAATGCGCTTTCGTGATTTATCTGGTTGGGCTTTTTGCGCCATACAATGAGCAGAGACTACATGCAAAGATGCTTTTTATATACTGGCATGGACGACTGACGCTAAAGCTATAAGAAGTTATACCGCATAGAAACACTTCGGACCCTAATACTCAATCTCCCCATGTACTTGGGTTCTAAGATATGACCCCTGCCCCTTAATAATAGGTCTTGCTATTGCACCAGCTTCGTAAATTTGTCCAAGGAACTTGCCTAGGCATCAGCTGTGCGGTGCACCGATCAATTCCGACTAAGCTGAGCGGAATTCCTGTAGGGGGTGAGAATGTGTTTCGCCGTGCAGCTGATGCTATACCAAGCAGCGCAAAGAACGAAGCCAACGGACGGTCGAATGACTCCGACACTACAATACCTTAGCTGAGGCTTTGTGTACTGCTGCGCTCGAGGATTCACACGTCATTCACTCGGCATGAAGTGCATCTGCAACCCTTGTGTCGTGAGTAAGCCTAGGCCGTCTGGCTGTACTATGTTTTGAGACACTCCGCTGAAGAGAGTGTCACAAATATAGTTACAGTTGCTTCGAGGGAAACTTGAAGGCCTGTTGAAAGCTGGACGAGCACACAACTACGACTGTACTCGTTTCTGAAACTAGCTTCATACCCGCTCAATGTTCTAGTTGTCTGTCTCTTCGATTTTCATTGGCAAAGAGCCCGTTTTTGATCCTCCCAGAGACAAGAAGCTGTGTAGTAGGAGGGTGAACGTCTACAGATTGTGTAGAGTTATCCGCCTGGCTGCTGTTGTTGATATTTGGTCGGTCGGGCATTGTACTTCGAAACATGGAACCATTCGTGGCTTCCTACAACTTTTGTCCACAACTGGATCTCGTTTTTAGCCGTGTTTGACTAGAGATGCTTTGAGTATGAGAATCTGTCAATTATAGCCGCCCGTCCCAGCGTATGGATAGACACGTATATGAAATAGCATTATCATGATTGGGTGAAGACAGGCTGGTGCTAAAATAAATGTGAGCTCGTCCATCTGATGGGAACGAGTGGTAAAGCGGCACTTTTCAACGATGGAGCTAATGAACAAACATGTCAAGTGTTGTTAAGCCTTGGACGAGAGCGTTAACATTAGTCCACTCTATCCTTGGCCAGATATTTCACTCTGCACCGCTCAGCCTAGCAAGAGGACAGACCTGTCTCATTGATATTCCCATGTTATTAATAGATATGCCGCCAAACGAGTAGAAATTCTGGCTCCTAAGCTTCCTTGATTAAAGATTGTAGGGTAAAGTCTTTAATCGCCGCCTTCCGGTTCGAAGATATCTTCAACTAAGGCACACCCTATTAGTCCCACACCAACTACATCTTGTCTACTCTAGAAACATTGGTCAAGACAATAATCACAACCATATGATGACTTCTAGTAGAAGGATGACTGTGAGGCGTCACCTGAGTCTTATCCTTTTCAATATACAATACGTATACATGAAAGTCTCAATGCCAAAAAGAGGCAGTACATGGCAGAGAGTTTAGTAGTAGTCCTCAAGGAACAGCAAGTAGGACAAGGAGACTCCTAGTTAATATAGAGGCTATATTAGATAGGCACTTCAACTTAAGTGTAAATATTATACATTGCATTGGCATCTTGTATGCCTGAGAACACTGCAGCTTGTCTGTGCTCAAGTTATCCGGACCGTCAAATCTGTCTCGTCTCTAAGCTGGCAAGTAAATCGTGAGCTGGTGGGCACATTTCTTAGCATGGCTTGAACTTCTCGCCTCTTCGTCATAGAGTTCCCACCATCTACCGCACATCACCAGGACACATCTTTCCCTTCAAACAACTGTCACGATCCTTGTGCCTTAGACTTAGCAACGCGATTAACGAACGCAGCACTGAGTATCCTTTGGGCCAGGACAGTGACCAGGCTCTGGAACGCCACCAAGGCCAACGCAAGCTGCCGAGGCAATACACCAGCCGTTCCGCCCGTTATCAACAGTACATGTTGTTCCTGACGAGGTATATTCTCCAGTCGTACCATTAGTAACCGGCTTCACAAAGCACTGTATTTCCATCGGGCCGGGGCAATGTCCTAGCTCCGGCAAACCTTCACCACCAAGGCATGCAGCCTTCGCCACACACGTTCCTCGCCTCTCACTATCGACAGTGCAGTTTGTCGCTGCTATAGTCAACACGGTACCCCCCCTAGTCGCTGCCCTCTCGATGCAACACTGAATGTCTGCTCCTCCAGGACAGTGACCCGCCTCCGAGGTACCGCCCTCCACCGAGCACGCCGATGTGGATATACAGCTTCCCTGCAGGCCGCTGTTGGCGGTGCACGTCTTCACTGCCTCAGAGCCAGTGTGACCTCCGCTGTCGGCGGGTGTTGAACTTGGCGAAGGTGTGCTGGCCGGGGTGATGCCAGTCAAAGCCGGTGAAGGCGCGACAGAGACTGGCCCGTCCACGCTGACAAGGCAGATGGGGCTGCCGAGGTCAACGAATGACTGGCGATAGTGATATCAACGGGCTGTATTTTGCCGTCGGTGGTGCCGGCCGTGAACTTGAGCGACCCTCCGATGGACGCCTGGACCTGGATCCCGCCCGTCTCGTCCTGCTTGTTACAGACACCGCCGTCCAACTTGGATCGGGTCTCAAAATTGAGGTCTAGGACAGGCAGCTGCAATTCCAGTCCGGTCTGAACGCCTCGCTTGAGCACCTCAGCCTTGATACGCAGGGCCGATGAGAGGAAGACCTGCGCATTGGCAGCGGCCTTGACCTCGACCGTGGGCGGCGAGAAGTCTAGGGTCGGCTCCCATCCGCTAAACTTGTTGTTGGCGGGCTTGAGCAGGTCGGCGGTCAGGATGGCGTCGTCGCTCAGCCGGCCCGTGCCCGAGCTGCGGACGCTCAAGCTGCCATCGAGGCCGGCAATGCTGCCGCCAACGTCGATGTCTAGCACTGGGCCTATGTCCAAGATACCGCCTGGGATGCTGAATCCGCCAAGCGGGATGGTCAGCACCGTCTGCTTGAAAGAGGCGGCCTTCTCCAGCTCAGACGCTGGCGAAGGAGCCGCTGCCGTAAGCTTCATGCCTACGGTGGCGCTGACATCCGATGGCCGTATCGACATGGAAAGGCCATTGGGAATACCTATGACATTTTGCGCAACAGTCACTCCAAACACCATGCGTCCTGTCGTCTGGCAGCCGTCACACTCCAGCGCACCGAGCAGCGGGCCTTGTGTAACGTTGAAAACGAATGGAAACTGGGCGTCGAGCGGAATGGAGGCTTCTCTGCTGATGTCTCGCCTGGTGTTTGCAACGTTGTCGTTGGTTGTTCCCTCGGTCTCAGGCAGCCCGCGGCCGACATCCCCAACCCTCATGACATAGGATGTAGCAAGGCTGTGGAACGTGCCCTCAGTGGCCGTGAGATTCGCCACGTTGGTCACCTCGTCGTACTCGATGTGACTGACAGAGTACGGAGTTCGCGCAGTGCTATTCGGTCCACAGTCGCCACTGCCCGTCACCATGAGGAAGGTGTGGTTGTCAGCTCCATCGACCCAGTCCCAGACTCGCTGGGCATAGGCAAAGGTCTCATCGTCGACAAATTGCAGAACCAGGTGACTAGGAGAGCATTGAACGGACGTCAACATTCCGTCAAACCGCTCCATAGAAAGAATGTGTCTGTCGGCATTGGGGGTATAGATGGTGAAATTGGCAAGCGCATTACTCGCGGAGTCTAGGAACTGGATGTTAGTGGTTTTGCTATATGTATGTAGAGCGTGGAGCACCCGGGGACTATGTGTAATATGGTCGATTGTACTCACCATCAAGTCCCCATAAGAAGTTTTCATCGTCGCGAAGATCTAGAACAGATGTATCACGCCTGCCCAGAGAGCCGACTGGAGGACGAGCGGGCCGTATCGGCGTCAACTCCAGCGCCGAACATGCAGCTAAAACAAGCGACAGGTTGGCGATCAGACGAGGTAAAGACTGGACGAACATGGTGCGTAGAGTGAAAGAAGGAAAGCTACTAGCAAAGAATGTAAGAAGGGCCTCAAGTAAAGAACGTCAAGAGGCACTGTCAGAAGGAAAAGACCGGCTGTCGCAACTATGATGCCATCTCATCCAAGCTTTCTCTTAAGTTGCTGGCAGCAAGACATTATTTATATCTACCGTTCCAGGACAACTCTTTTCAACTGCCGAGTACAGATCCTTGCGGAGATAAATAAGACCACGATGAACCAGGCGGAAGACAGGGGTACGACACGGCGTGGCCTATTTGCTAGACACTCCATAGCCCACATGTTCGTGGTGCAGCACTCGCTGTGGATCTATAAAATACACTGAACTGCAGTAATAAGACGTTTGCCAAGAGCGCAGGAGCCGTCGAAATGCGCCTCTTGGGCCGCTGACTGTTGGTGGGACGAGGCTGAAAGCCCCTCGCATTGTCTCAGGCCAGCAGCATCCTGAAACCGAAGCTAAGAAATTGCGGGTGAAATGCCATGGGGTAAATGAACGCATGCCGTCGGCTGTCGTAGGAAACCTGTAATCAGTGCCGCTCGAAGACCCATGGACCCTATTGTCAACACACATCTGGATAAGATGGGATGGCTAATGAAGGCGGGTAAATGGAAAGGCCGAAGATGGCATTTAGGTGTATGCTAACGTGGTATACGGTTAAAACGGCGACAGTTTATGGACTGTGATAAAGTGCGCTCATGACTGGAGTGTTTGGTATTGTCTCGCTCTTCGATGGCCATATCGAATTATGCCACGTCAAGGTCAATAACAGCGGGCTATATGTTCGGACTGTCAGAGACACATCAACAAGATAGGCTACCCATTATCTAGAAACGGCGTCGTGAGTGTCCTTCTACTAGTACAACAGCCAGCGCGCTACTCGGCGCGATGGGCCGCTCCTCCGCCCGGCAAAGCCATACTCGGTATCCTTCGCGGACGACAGGTTGGCCTGGTTGGAGAGCAAGTTACATGTGCGTAGGAGATTGCTAGGCTACGGAGCATGACCGAACTCGAAGCAAGGCCAATGTACGGAGGTATCCGGCGAAAGTGGTCAGTGTGGCGCCACCTACCAACCATCGAGCCAGGGTCAGTTTGCTCCAGTTAATTTGCATAACGCCAAGAAGCATAACAGGGCAATACTAAATGAGATGACAGTTTCACAGGGCTGGCTTGGCTGGCTTTCCCCCTTGGCCACTTGCTCATGACAAGTCGAATGCATCTATCAAAAGGGAAGCTGACTAGGCTAGGCGTGGAGCCAGACCTTCGCTCTCGCCGAAACAATTGGTTGCCCAGGTTGCCCCCAGCTCGCCCAGGTTGCCCCCAGCTCGCCCAGGTTGCCCAGATAGTTAAGAACAACAACAGGGCTGTTCATGGGTTGCCATCCTAGGCGGGGATGACGGCCTCGCACGTTGCTAGTGTGCCCACGCGACGGAGATTCGCGACGCACTAGTGTCTATGCAAAGCACTCACCAGAAGGATTCTGCGAAATTCTAGAAGCTCATGCCAGTGTAATATAGCTACAAATCTATATCACCTACCTGACCACCGTAGGAGGAACTTCTCAGGCTTATTCATCTGAAGTGTCAACCTCGTCAGACTATCTTCCATCAGGTCCAGCAGATCTCTCTTGGATTCTTGATGGGTCCTCGCCGGATCAGGCGCTGGCTCAACTCTCAACCGCGCAAAGAGGGCCGAGAAAACAGTGACAAACTCGACCTGCGCCATCTTCTGACCGGGACACACGCGCGGACCCCCGGACCACGGTAGGAATGTGCCTCTGGCGGGTGTGATGATCTCCGCCGAAGCGATATCCGCACTGGTGAGCCAGCGGGACGGGCGGAAGAGATGGGCATCGTGCCCCCAGGCTGTCCGAGAAAAAGTGAAGCCCAATGTTGTTGATGTAGACGGAGCAAGGGCCGGGGGATTGTATGTGTGCGACCGTGGACCACTATTGACTGATCATGCTGGATACTACGGGAGATGTGGATGACTGGGGGAAAGAGGCGAAGGGTTTCCAGCTAGGCGCACGTTAGCATTCATCTCACGAATGTAGGCTGGCGAATGTACCATTACTGCCAACACGCGCTTCATCCGCGGGAAGTATGTTGCATAGTCCAGCCTGCCGTCCTCTCTCTTTTCCGCGCTGCCGATGACACTATCCAACTCTTCTTGCATCCAGGCCTGCCACTCCGGATACACAGCAAGCAGCCCAATCGCATATGACATGGTATTGGCTGTTGTGTCAAACCCAGCTCCCGTAAAGATGAACAGGTTGCCCGCAATTTCGTCATCAGTAAGGTATTGGCCCGTAGGCCGGTTGTGGATATCACCTATTTTGCCCTGATCCGACAGCCGGACAAGCTGGCTCATGATGTTATCGCGCTCCGTCTTGCCGTCGTCATTGCGTTCCTTCTTTTGGCTCTCAATGCGTCCTCGTTCTTGGCTGAGCATGTCGGCTGTTAAACCGGGCAGGTTCTTCAGCGCAGCGCCAACGGTTCTGAGTACTTGCGGCATGAAGGACAGGCGCAGAAGCTGACCAGGGACCAGCGACGCGACGACGAGGAGCTCGCTACAAAGGGATATGGCATCAATATAGGTCATGCTGGCGTCCGGGTCGCGGGGCAGCTCGAAAGGTTTGAACGGCTTGGGCTGGCCGTAACCGACCTGGCCGAGAACGTTGATTGCAATGGCGCGGAGGGAGTCGATGGTATCGCTGGACTTGCCATTGGGTTGGCGGAGCATGTGGCTGGCCATTTGGTGTGCTTGGGCCATGCTCTCGTCCCATGTTACCTGGCTGATGCGCTCATTCAGGTTCGGCGCGACGATGCGGCGCTGACGAGCCCATGCCTCTCCATCTGACTGGTACATTTGTCAACTGTGTTCACCACAGCCATGTTATAGGTCGCCTCCAATATGGACTGTGGCTGAGAGCTTACAGTGATGATGTTTTCGCCCAAGAATCGCATGACCTTGCTTGCGATGGGCAATTGCACGAAATCTTTTCTTCGGGCGAGGATGATCTGGGCCATGGCCGGATCCGCGCACCAGAGCTGGTTGATGCCAGCGGTCACGAGAATAAAGGATAGGCCGAGGCGCTCGTGAGTCGCGCCCTTGTCAAAGAACTCCCAGCCCACGACGGCGAGACGCAGACGGTCGTACCACGACGCAGGGAGGACGTGCTTGAACAGGGTGCCCAATGGAGCCTGCAAAATCACGTAAAGGATCTTGATATCGAGTCAGCGGCAGAGTCCTATACCAACCAACCCGGGTTAGAGTATGAAGCTCACCGTGTCAGTGTCAATGGGGCAGACTACGTAAGGTAGGCCGGAGGCAGCCGCGCCTCGATAGTTGAGGTAGAGCCTCCATGATCGACTCAAAAGCAGATACCCAATGGCCGCTGCGATGCAGATGAGGACCACCATGGCTAGAGATTTGAGTGCTTAGGCTATTTTTGAAGTCGAGGCGAATCTAGGACGAATAGAAGCGACATTGGCAAAGAGAGGGAGGTTGGCCGTTAAAATAGTCCATCTGGAACCTGCGCTTGGCATCACTAAGCAACAGCATTGGTGGGAGATAAATTTGTCTGGTTCCCCGACAGGGTATTTACCACGGCCTAGAATGCAACTGCAAGAAACAGTACCGCATCTTATTGGCGGACCGTATGCCCTTGCAGACTTCGCTTTGTGAGTGGGGAATGAAGCCGGGTTGCTGATGGCATCGCTATTGTGTGGTGAGCCAGGGTTTGGCGCTGTTGGGTGACATTGTCTCGGCTGACCCCCTTCCTGCTGAACTCGGCCAACATATCTAGCCTCTGTCTTGGTTAAGAGACGTTGACCGAGAAGCTTTAGATATATCAACTGATGCAATGAGGGTTGGATCCACTCTATCAAATCGATGGCCAAGCTCATACGCTCAATTAAGAGGTATATCAAAGGGGTTTAATAATATTAAAATAATACATTATAGTAGCCATACCTCCTAACTAACTATGAGGCGTAGTAAGATGTTTTGTAGTACCGTCAACCCCCCCTGGTGATGTGCATGGCTCTAAGCTGAGTCACGGCCTCAGCTCCACGCCTTCAAAAATGGAGGCACACGACCCGAAAATGGAAGTGATTGAACCGTGGGTAAGAGCTCCACAGGACCCCATGTTTTCTATTGGATATCGCATGTGATGGCTGTTTGAACTCTTCCCAATGAGAAGAGTGGATTGATATACAGCTAGACAATATTTTGACAGCCTTGGGCCCATCAAAGTTCGGTCCATAGACTCCGAACGGATGGGTGAAAGCTAGATCCTATTATTCACATATAATCACGATTCGGTACGAATCTATTTTTGAGGCTTACACATATTGGGATGGTTAGCTCTCTTTAAAGGAGAATATCTGCGCTGGAAATTATTAATGAGGCGAACGAATTGATGTGTGGCGGTCATTCGACTGTTGCTGATATTGAAGGTGCCTTGGCCGTCATCGGCCGCCAAGCAAATCACCAGTCAGCTTCAATTGCAGACTTTTGTTGGCATGGTGGCATAGGACATTCCTGAAAATAACAGCGCAATCATACTTGCTATCTAACAACCTTGGTGTATTTAACATATCAATTTTCTTCATATGTAAACAGGCCCTCTTCCAGCCCCTTGATCTGCAAGGCGAGCAACTTGGAATAATACCGACACAACGCCAGATTGCCACCGTGAAACCAGAATCCGGGATGTCCGCTTCTCTGCCAGATGGTTCGCATTTCCCCTTCGGAGTTTAGGCCCCATACATCGCCTACTTTGCCGGCGACTTCATCGCCAAACATTGCCTGAGTCTGCGTGCGCATGTTTTGATAGCCGGTTGCAAAGACGATCTCATCAGCTTCCAGCTCGCTGCCGTCGGCAAATCGAAGGCCGTTAGGGAGCACTCTGTCAATTTCCTGCCCGTGTTTGACCTTGATTTGTCCATCTGCAATCAGCTTGGAGGCGCCGACATCGATGTAGTAGCCACCACCGCGCTGGAAGTACTTCATGAACAATCCGGAGTCATCTGGCCCGCTGTCAGTCTTGAAGCCGGCCTTTGTGAGACCCTCTAGTATTTCCTTATCATGTTCGCTCTGTTTCACAACTGTGGCAAGTTGGTATGCCTTCAGCACTGAGAGAGGCATGCTGTTGAGAAGCAGGTCGGCATCATCGACGTGTGGTGCATCTTCGGAGTAGAGGCCCTTCAAACCAATCTCGGTGATTGCTTCAGAGGACACAACGTGAGTGGATGATCTCTGGACCATGGTAATGTCGTAGCCCTTTTCCAGGTAGTCTTGAGCAATATCGTGGGCAGAGTTGCAACAGCCAACCACGATGGCCTTCTTCCCGCGGTTGCCCTCTCTGGCACCAGGGAATTCAGAGGAATGGCATAGGCTGTCTCCCTGGAAATCTGACACGCCCACAATAACTGGCTGGTTTTTCTTTCCAGAATGTCCAGTGGCCTGAATGACATGTCGCGGGTGAAAGGTGCGAACCTCGCTCGTGCCATCAACTCGCTTCCGGTTAACAATAATGGTCCATCGGTTGGCAGTTGGATCCCACTTCGTCTGCACTAGCTCTGTCTTCATCCAGACGTTGAGTTCGAGGAGGCTCGCATATGATTCGAAAAAGTCTGCAAGCTTGTCTTTCGGTGTGAAGATGGGCCAGTGGGCTGGGAAGCTGATGTACGGCATATGATCATACCAGACTGGATCGTGCAATACAAGTTGGTGGTAGCGTTTTCGCCAATTATCTCCAACTCGATCATTCTGGTCAATAATCAAGGTATTGATGCCGAGCATCTTTAAACGTGCCGCAGCGGTCAAACCAGCTTGACCGGCGCCTAAAAACAAACGTCAGTACAGGGACTGCTGACGGTTCCATGGGAGGACTTCAACCTACCAACTATCAAGACGGTTGGCTCATCTTGAGACTTGAAGTCGATTTCAGCCGCTCTTTTCTCGGCCCAGTTTTTCCTCCCCGGTTTCCCACCATGCTCAACGCCACGGGGACGCCGGCTGTTGTTGGCCTCTTCGTGGCCACGCAGCTCGTCCAGCCTGGTGTACAGTGTGAAGATGCGCCACTGACCGTCTTGTTGAACAAGCTTTGCAACTCCAGTCCCACTTCCGAGAGCAGTCTCAATGGTCACAAATAGATGCAGGCCAGTAGCTGTATTTAGGGTATCAATAGGTACGAATGCGGGCTTCCTTGCACCTGACGAGCTGTCAAGGCTCAGCTTTTTTATGCGAAAGCCATCTCTGGACTGCGCAGATGTCTGAAGGAACTCGAGAATATTGGCCGGCGATTGAACAGTGCGGAAGGACCATGACACGGCAAGATGGTCTCGCCAGTAGCCATTTTCAACAAATAGCTGTGAGAGCGCGCTGAGGTCTTGGTTGCCCAGGGCTTTATTGAAGGTGTCGACAAACTCAGTCGCAACGCCCTCCGGGTCAGATCCCACAACTGCAGTCGAAGTGGGAAACTTGGCAATGTGAATATTCACAGAGCCGGGAACGCATCGCATGTGCGAAGGCACTGACTGTGGGAGGACTTCGGCAGTTGACATGATGAGGGCTTGCTTGTCACGAAGATGAAGGGTCAGTGAATTGCAACCTCGTGCATGAAACCACTGATACGATGGGCCATGCCCGACTTTTGTACCCACTGTTAGATGTGAAGGGGGCGGTTACACGGATAATTACAGACTATCCGGTCAGCCGTCGCCTGCATGTCTCATTCTCTTGCATGGAATCTCAGTCAGGCATACAAGCCGGAGAGGCCCATGGTCGGGAGCGAAAGCGGCTGCACGTTCAACGAAACCGATTCTAGAATTGCCGAATGGGATGAGCCATGGCAGCATGTATGTGAATCAGCGTGCATCGGGCGCCAACAGTAAGCAAATCAGCGACGAGCGGAACCGATTATCGTGCCAAGTATAAGCAAATCAGCAACGAGGGGAACCGACGCTCACACAATCAGAGCCGACTACCCCACTCCAATGTTTGACAATGCGTCAATCGACACCGGTTAATACCTCAAATGCCAAGTCCGCACCGATTTACGGCACATCAAGGCTTGCCTGGCGCGAGCTGGGAGACACTATTCGTTCGGGTTCCCCAATCAAGTCGGTATAACCATCTGGTATAACATCTAGGAGAGGACGAGTCCCGCCCGTGACGCATTCACCAAAGCCAGCCGTGCGATATGGGAGATTACTATTCTGGAGCTTAAATGGCTGTGGTTTCGTCCCATACATGCTGTCATTCTCTGTAGAATCGCCGAGACACCGCTTTCTCCCTCTCATTGTGGGAGCTACAAATAGGACTCGCCATGATCAACCATGTCAATTGAGGCATGCAGCAAGAATCTTCCAGAACTGGGATTATTTTAATATCAATTGACTTCTTTGGCGGAGTCTTTCTACGTTTTGCTATGATCGTATACTCAGTTGAGGTTGTGGTGGCCCATCTCGATGTCTCTGTGAAATAGTCTTCTCTATAATTTCGACTAGGCAGCAAGTTGCGTCACATCGAGTCATATAGAAGATCCTCAGGAACAATCATGAGGATTACCTTGCACAAAGGGAGCTTCACCAAGAGGCAGAGCCGGATCCGCCTGACAGTTGACATTCACAATACATGGGGGAGGGCGACTGTGCCCCGTCTGTCCCGTCCAATAGTGTCTCTCGAGTTCGCTCCCCTCATTGCGGCAGAGGTGGACAGTCCTCGACCCCCGCAGAATGGCTTATTCGCACTAAACTAGTGTCTTCTATCTGTTGGTTTGTTGGGTGTAGTGATGTGCTGGGGTCGCGATGCTCGGCGCAATGGAGTTTCCTACCCAGCTATGTAGACTTCAATTCACACATCTCCCTAGGGAATATACAATTTCGGGCACGGTGTTCCATAGAGGCGAGGAATTTCTACAGCTCGCCTCGCTTCTTGAGAAGACCCTTGAATTCTACTGTGTGAGTTGCTCCGTATCGACTGGCGAAGACACATCCCACCATGAAGGTTCGAAGACAGAATCAGTCCTGCGACCAATGTAGACGTTCCAAGAAGGCTTGTGATGGCCATGTCATCAACCAGGCCGAATGTAGCATTTCAGGTAGTGAATGCCGCTCTTTTCATCCCACATTTTCTGATGCGGCTGTTAGAATCACCCATTGGCCGAGTTTTGCCATGTTCTTACTGCGTCAAAACTAAAAAGGCATGCGGGCTCCATCCGCATTGGGCTCAACTTCGGACTTCGCCCATGAGCTGTTTGCCATCGGCTAATCGTTCAAACGTTGTTGAGACTGGATACAGTAAACCGTCTCCAACGGAAGAGGGAAGTCGAGAAGCACTTTCGATGCCAACAAGCCACACTTCTCTGGACGCTCAGGTCGGCGATGTGTTGGAATACGATCCGTCTCTCACACCGGAACGATGGATCATGGAGTGGAACACACCCTCACTTGAGTGGCCTAGTGATTTGGACATCGGCTGCTCTTCTAGCTCGTTTCATCATATACCTATGAAAGCCATGGCTGACGGAAACTTTACTGGCCATTACCGCTCAGCAGCAGCAGAACTCGCGATAGCACCAAATTGCCGGCTGGGTGAAACGACCTCCACCGCTTCCAATATGACAGAGTATACTGATTCCACCGTTTTATTGAGTGACTACGTATTAGGTGATAATTTCTTCAGAGGATCGGCCGCATCACAGCCCACATTCAGCTCCCAATATAGCCCACCGGCTATATGCGACCGGACTGGAAGGATAATGAAGCATCGGAAGCCAAGGCGGCAAACGCATGCATCCTCAAGAGATCTCAGTTATTCTATATCCCCCTTTGACTCGAACAGTGACATGATGTCCAGCACAAATAATTACCTCATTAGTGAGAGCTTACAACGTATATATCACGATGTCCTGGAAAACAACCTTGCTTGCTGGTTAACCGATGATACATGCCCCTACAAGATGCCATCTCACCGGTACCAATTACAATCTCAGCCAGTGCCATCAGCGTCACGGACGGCTGACGCCGTGGAATGGGGGTGCCACATGGTCAAATCGTATGTATAGAAGAGTGAGGAGACTGGACCAAGCGGCACAGGCTGCGGGAGTGGTAAACCTCACCAGAACAGAACACCAATGCGCCTTAAAGGCTCTCAATCTCACCATCATGGCATTTGCCTCTCAATGGTCTCAGACAAGTCAACGCCGACGAAGATTTCCCTCTGAGGCTCCGGAGACTACCAGCGATTACGTAGAAGACATCTCGGACGGCGTTGAAGGTGGATTTGAACAGCATCTTCAGTATAGTATGTGGGAGAGCGCTAGGCGGGCATTGGGAGATGTTGAGGATTTAGAATCCTTCAAGGCGGTTTATGGCTTTCTCATCTTTGGGCTCATGGAGAAACCACAACTGAAACGAGACGACTCCCAGTCGTTTAGGGAATCTCCCACCTCGGCAGATCCAAAAGCATCAACCTTGTTGCGAATAAGAGACATAATGACTAGAGACGGGCCGTCCACTTACATTGCGAAAGCAGCTCAAAAGATTCAGCTCTTGAGATCTCGGGTAGAAGCGAACGAAGTTGGCTTTATGGACTTGAGGTATCGCTCTTCAGCGGATCAATGGACAAACGCTAGGCAATTGACGGCAGAAGAGAGAGGCACTGTCGGGTTATTGTACTGGATGGCAGTAATGTTTGACACAGTTTCGTCGTCATCGAATGAGAGACCGGTGACACTAGCAGACGAGCACTGCCAGCATGATGAGAACAACATGCAGTCATCCGAAGAGGGCCAGCTGCCGAGTATTTCTAAGCACCAAGCATCGCATCACCGGTGGAGTCTTGCTCTATTTGCAAGAGATAACCCTAACAAGCCGTCTATCGTACGTTGGCCGTGTGCTTATGATTCCGCAGCAGAAGCGATTACTCGCTCAGCTGCGGTGAAGGTCCTTCTCTATCGCTATGTTGCATACGCTCAGCAAGCACTGAGAAAACAGAGGTTTGGGCAGTACATTGAAGACATCTTGCACAGCGCAACTCTGGTTTATCGGTATTGGAATATGACTCACGGGGTCCTCTTCCGCGACCTCATCAACTCTTACGACGACCTACCCGCCCGCATCAAGAGCTGGTTCCCCTGCATTCACATTCCGTGGCAGTTGGGCGCGCTACTATTAGCCGACTTGATCGACTTTGTTGACCAAAATGAGCTAGGATTGCATTCAGCAACTGCATCTCGCCGGAAAGCAAACATGACGGGAAGGATGAGAAAGTCGAGCTCGTCAGAGTTGTCCAATATTGCCCGAGTTGCAGCCCCCCACGGCTCTGCAGACGCTTCCAGGGACCAGTTACCAAGTTATCATTTTGCTGTAAGTGAAGGCACTCTTTTGACCGAGCCTTGGACCGTCCTTTTGGTCCGCGCATTCACCAAGGCGGGCATCTATCACTTGAGCACAGCGGATGGTCTGTGCCGCGCCTTGATGATTTCTGGCCACGACAGTGACGATTTTAAAGAAAGCATGGCCAGGTGTTATGATTGCGTCAAGGCACTGTGGTTTCTAGGAAGGAAATCCGACTTGGCTAAGAGTGTTGGTGAAGTACTTGCCGAGGGTTTGAGTGGTATAGAAGCTAGGAGCGTCAATCAGTACGGGGAGAGTTCGTCCTGAACTTGGATCATTGTTCATCATTTAGGCATCCCAAGCTAGCAAAGAGTCGTATTTGAGCGTATCTCCCAGCAAAGACCCAGAGTGAAAGCAGCCGGGACATTACCCATGTATTACACATAATGCTCACGAAGCCGAGCAATATAGTATTGGCACCAATTCTTCGTGTGTACCTCAATGAGTCGTGTCTTCTTCAACATCCAAGGTTGTGAAGCTAGATGGCTCATTCATCAAGGCTTCCTGTAGGTTAGGCTATTATGTGACGTGGAGACAATGAGCCGCTGATTCACCTGTAACACGATATAATGGGGTATCGCGATATATTGGGGTGTTTAGCCGTGTGATTTGAAGAGCCCTAATATTTATCGCAAGTCTCTCATTCTTGAATGATCAGAATAATATTTGCAGAGTCCAAGACAGCAGTCGGTTAACTCTTTGCATTCTCTACGAAGTAGGCAGACAATAGACCAATCGACAGCCTTGCCCGGTCGCGCCACCCATCCCTCCTCACCTGCTTGAGAGATATTTGCGATGATGCTGGTGGAGGCTGTGCTGTGTGCCCCGTAAGCTTACCGTAGCGGACGGCGCCGGGAGCCAGGAAGATACGCTCCAGAGCGTATTCGCGTATGCAACTCTCACGGGCCACACGGCACTATGTGGATCACCATGCCTACTAGGCAGAAGCGGCTACACAACTGAGCAAATAGGTAATAGTGGTCATTGCGTTCGGTGGATGGCACGCTATCATCGGTGGGATGTGGAATTGTATAAGATGGCTGAGTTTGCCAATAAACTGGGCAGAGTTGTGCTGCATGACTGAACTCAACAGCCTACTAGGCATCCTATGTGATGTGGCAATGGTAATTATATAGTAGAGAAATAGGAAGCAAATCGACTCTACATTGACGGAAGCGCCGAGTCTTCTAGGCTTTACCGGCCAGGAATTCCTCGTACCAAATATTATCCAAAACCTCTTCTTTCGAGTCAACCTCACCACTCATTTGAGATCTTGCCAGACGCAGCCGAAGGATTCTCTTAAGCTATCGAACCTATTAGCTAGGGAACCATCCAGCGATACCATATTCTAACCCGTGATGCATCGAGAGTCAATATCGGTCGTGCTCGCCGTTGCAGGGCCTACAATTAGGCTCCGGATGTCAGCACTAGGCACACACATGTTGGCTGCGGACGCGGCGCTCTGCCCATTTCGATCCAGTGCCAAGTTGAGCCTAATTACTGCGCAATTCAGGTTACCTGATTCAGCGCCGATTCCAAATACCTAGGTGGCTGAGTATTCGCGAATACAGATTTCGTAGCCTCATTGCGTGCCGCGCGGGAGTCATAAGGAGCCCACTGCTTTGTTCAGCTTCAGATCTAATTGCTAAACGTAGTTCATCTGGCCATACACAATACATCTTCCGATCAATCCTCAATCGGCGTCGCGATAGTTCCTGAAACCATGGTGAGGACCCAGAGCTCAGACTTTCGGGCCCGCAGAAGCCATGAGAAATCCCGAAACGGCTGCACGAGGTGCAAACAGCAGCGAAAGAAGGTGCGCCATGTTTTTGCCATGGTCAATTTCACAGCATTAAACTTGCTAACGACATATACTGCCAGTGTGATGAGCTGAGGCCTGCCTGCAGTAGATGCTCCAATCGCGCATACTGTTGCAAGTATGATCGAGCATCTCAACCCGAGCGCCACTCTTCAGAAGAGCGCAGATCTACAGATATGTCACGCAACTATGTGCGGAATTCCCCCCCAACCATCATTGTCTCTCCTACGAGCGGTTCGCCAGCAGTTCCGGACAATCGACGATCCGTCGCCGGCTCATCTCCACATTCGACATGCTCATATGCCCCCAGCTTCATTGAGAGTGAAGGGCAGCAGCCATCGCAAATACAGACTCCGAATACCCTCAACGCAACAGAGCTCAGTCTTCTTAGTCACTACCTCACCCACACCAGCCACAGCATACCATTCGATGATGGCGACTTCTATGCTTTGTCTGTGGGCATACCAAATCTCGCGTTTAGCAGCATGCCGGTCATGTCCTCTCTGCTCGCCCTAGCAGCGGCATGCAAGTGCCATCAAATCCTCCAGCAACGACCTGCGCCTCTGGAAAGCTTGCAGGCCATTTTCGATCTCCTCAATTTGGCGGATCGCCATCACAGAGCTGCACTTGAGCAGATCCAGGCCGCCATTCTTAACCCTAATCAATACAGCCATCTGTTGGCAAATGCCGCCCTCATGGTGCTCTATTGCTCTGCTAGTCACCGTGTTCGCATACATCTCGCCGAATCTGCCAAAGCAAGCAACATGCACTTACCCAGCGAAGTTCTCCCCGTACGGGGTCAATGGATTTCGCCTATACGGGCAGCCCACACGGCATCTATCGCAGTACTAAATAGCCCGATGGGTAATAATCATGTGGCTACCGTCGACTTACCATCGAGCAGCTCCGCAGAGTTCAGCAGTCCGATTCCAAGCCGCACAAGTGCTTTCCCCCCACAGGATGGCCCATCGGAGAGCACCAAACGCTTCTTCCTCCCCATAGTGACCTCCACTTACCGCCGGGCGCTTGATAGCATATTTGGCAGAGCTCGACACTTGACGGGCTGTGTAGACTGGCTGGAATCATCCGCTAGTCATGACTCAAAATTTCAGACTTGCCTGGAATCGTTAACAATACTTCAAAAAGTCGCATCAGAGACACTATCGCCGACAGAGTGCGACTTGGAGATTGACACTGGATCTATGCTTTTTGATCGGCTTGCCAACGTTCCACCTTGGTTAGGGAGATATTTGGCTCGAGTCACCTCAATTACGACGCCAAAGCCCCTTCGGAGAAGTATCATGTCGTTTCTTAATCTGGTACCGCTGGAATTTCTGGATACCATCATGTCAGTTCTCGACTCAGTCTCTTTAGACTCTGGAGATACGGCTAGCTCGCCACTGGAAGGTGCCAGAAAAGACATCTTAACGCTCAGCACAGCGGATGTGTTAGCTATGGATATTTTTGCCCACTGGCTTGTTTTTGTCATGTTGTTAGACGGAGTTTGGTGGATTGGAGGTATTGGGCAATGGGAACTGGAGCAGGCTGTCTCGTTAATGAAATCACAGGTATGGTTTGATACATTGATAGATCAAGGAGAGACCTGGTGGCCTGAGAGCATGTATCTCGTTAAACGCGAGCTTGTACAACATTTATAGACAGTCCAGTTTGCTAAATTCCACTTAATTTTATCAGAAGTTATGACCATGGCACGGTTAGGTACGTAAAGTGAGGGTGTAACAGGCTTGACTTCTCTACGGATAACTAGAGCTAGCAGATGTGTTCTTATATAAATACGTGTGTGTTGCACACAAGTGATAGAGGGCGTTCCGTGCCCTATGATTCATGATCTCTCGTTCACCACGTATCAGACCACCTGCATATAGTGTTGCGATATTAGGAACACAGATGTTGAGAAATTATGCTTGATCTAGGTCACCATACGTTACGGTATACCTTTGAGAGCTCAGTGGATGGAATGAATTTTGGAATCTACTTTACTTAATAAGCTAGGGGAAATAGAAGATAAGGGGCGAAAAGTGTGTGAGAATGCACATACAACAAGTTGCTGCGCTCACGTAGAACAGTAACGCAGTTGCGATAATGTCAATTACGACTAATTTGTAAAATTTCTTAGCTACGGCCTCAAAGCTGTACGATGGTTACCTCTTGGAAGGCAGATGACAGTGTAGCAAGGCCGTTTTGACGCAGTACGTACGGGTACAGGATATGCCTTGGATACCACAACGAGGTCCTATACAGTTTAATGGCCTAAAACAAGCCTTCCTAGAGTACTGTTCCTAGAAATTTGATACTTCGTCTTGGGGAAGGGGAGAATATCAGGAAATGGTCCCTACGACGATGATAGAACTAAATTGAATAGTATATGAAAGCCTTCAAATAACAAAACTCTGTTTCAACTCTTAGCTATAATCTATTTGCATAGATTAATTTCTATTTAGGTTGTAGGTAGTATACCTTATGATGTCAGGCTTTGGAGAGCTAGAGCTTTTGGCATTACTACCTGCACCATCTTAACTCAACACGATCATGTGTCACGCATATAAGCCTCTAACATTTGTACAATAAAGCAAGTTGCAGAGTTGCTGCAGAGTTGCAGCAGAGTCTACACTTTGCTATTAAGCAACAGCATCCTCACCTCGCGTCCTACTCCAATATACGCCGTGGGGCTCTTTTCATTCGCCAATGTCCTTACCAGGGTCTATATCGGATGGTGAGTCGGAGTGAAAGTTTGAGGCTTGTCTTAGAATTTGTTCAAGACTCCGAGAACATGCTGCATGACTTTGCTAGACAAAAAATATCCTTCCCTTGCAGATGTGACTATCTGATTTCTGGTGTTTGAACCATTCGTATTTATTTCTTTCATTGCACATGTACTCAGGCACCGCTTCCGTCAATGACTAAGATCATAGACAACAAACACTCTGGTCCGCACCAGAGTTAGCCAGTCTTGTCTACCATTTTCTAGCATTAATACAACGGGGAATCTTGTATGTTCTTTATTTCAAGAGTAGTATGTACATAGAGGTCCTGCCTATTAAATATGTGACGTGATGAAAGAAGCCGCCTCATCTGCATCCACAGCATACGTGAGGTGCTGAGGAAGGATAATAGCACCCTGATTGCAAATGTCGTCCCCTTCGTGGCAGAATACCTTGACCTTGCTCGCATCGATATTCTCCACGGCAACATGTGACATGGGATCTCCGAAAATGACGGCCGCGCTGACTTTGGACATGTCCCCTCCCAGCGCCGAAGCGGCGTTATGAACAGCCAAACCACCTTGTGAGTAACCGCTAAGCACAATTTTGGTATCGGGGCAGGAAGATGAGGTGCTTTGGACTATTTGCGCCCTAGAGAATGGCTATCAGTATTGGGTATGTCTGGTAAGGTGGAGTTGCTTGTGCTTACATGGTTTGCCCAGCGGCAGGGTCGGCATTCAGATAACCATCAACACTCGCAGGGTAGTCCACGCCCTGTACGTTGAGCGTCTTGGAGCCCAGGGCATTGGCCAAGACCTGGAATACCGGGGGCCCAACAAGAGCGCCAACGTTGCCCGGATCACAAGTCCCTCGAGCGAAGATG
The DNA here is from genome assembly GCA_009828645.1 of Calcarisporium arbuscula. Classification (NCBI taxonomy): domain Eukaryota; kingdom Fungi; phylum Ascomycota; class Sordariomycetes; order Hypocreales; family Calcarisporiaceae; genus Calcarisporium; species Calcarisporium arbuscula. The sequence goes on from WBSA01000019.1 coordinate 514,515, forward strand.
ACAGTAACGTCGGAGCATCCATCACTGTTGGATGTGGATTGGAGGTTGAAGACGTCGGCAAGTGCTTTTTCCCCATCGGAGATCAACCCACAGACATCCTTGATGCTGGCATCCAGCCCTGGGAAAGCATTGGCGATGGCACCCAGAAATTTGTTCAAATCCAGGTCCCTCTTTGCGACTCTTGGATCTGTTGGCGCTGCAGTCGCAAGTTGGCAGGACAGAGCCGTCAGGACAAAGAGCTGGGACAACATGTTGATGGTCTGTCTTGCAAGGAGAAGGCAACTAAGCGGCGGTGAACTGTTGGTTCTATTTCTCTTACTCGACGGCTACATCGTGAGAACTTATATACTCATTCATGCGATCAATGTTCGTGGAGTATAGGATGCGTGGCGCCTTTTTGGGGGAGCATGATCACATCCAGAAAGGGAACACATCCGACGCTAATGCCGGTAGGCGTTTCAATCATGTCACTTCTACTCCAGCGGCTCTCCGACAATGCTGACGGATGGAGCGGACCAAGCGGATAGTGCGCGGTATCTGGAGAGGCGAATGTCTGGGGAAATCGACGCTCCCTTATCTGGCCTTTCTTCGCTCTGATACGCCACCGTCCACACGAGCTTCAGGTTGCCGTCGAATGGGAATCTTCGCTAATCTCATTTCTCCTCATGGCAAACACATGGAATGTTCCTTGGTAATCGGCGCCGGTGTTGCCCGTTTGGTGCTGACGTTTCCCCTCATGACAACCTCACCGTTTCCCCAGACTTTGCTGATCCCCGAAGCAGAGTGCCGATCATCCGTTCCCCAACCCACAAACTGATGGGTGCGGGGAATACGTGCCATCGCAGAGGGTGTGAAGAATAGACCGCCGACAAATACCGCTTACTCCTTCGAAGCGATCGACGACTTATTTTTCGTCCCCACGGGTCCTACCTCGGCGGTTCCCCGAATTGCGCCTCCCCATGCGACACATTGCGACTACGCCCGGAAACTATGTCTAATTTGGAATGTGTTCTACGAAGTAGCAGTGACTGGATGCCCATCTTGGTAAATCTGCTCTTGACAGCCGTATCACAGAGAACACACGATACTTCCATGAGAAAAATATACCAGCCCTGGATGCTGAGGGGCCGTAATGTCGTCAGCCATGGCTTACAGGCCTCGGAACCCGTATGGTATGGATATGTAAAGCTCGCGAGCATGTGATATTAGCATGGGAGTAGATGAGCCATCCAGCCGCAATTGTGTGGGCTCGTATTCTCGTTTTCTTTTTTTCGTCGTTGCCTGATTACGGAGTGGACCGCTTCATATTCATTAATATGTATAGGATTGTGGCAAGTAGCTCCTAGAGAATACAGTCGTTATTCTACCGATCTGTCAACAATTGGCTCACCAACATACCCTTCGTAACGTGTAGCCCATAGTAATGAGATATATAATTGAAGCCATCATCGCGATACTGTCATCTTCAGCAATGTGCTGATGTAGGTTGTCGATATGCAAATCCACCTTGTCTCGTGCATTCCTGAGAGTTTAGAGATATTATGACTGTTATACTTATTTATATTCATTGGAATCTTATTTTGAAAATCCTTTCCTCAAGAGTACGGCAGTTGTGGCATTAGGCCATGTCATGAGTATAAGCTGCAGTTATAAGGCATAAACATGGCAGGACTTACAATTTCGCCGTAGTGGCAGAGCGGCGCCACAGGTAATTGCATACAAGGACACTATTCTATACAAGCAGAGTCTAAATTACTTGGGAGTAAAAAGTATCTCTATTCGCTGGATGGTCTCCAAGGTGGGTTCCGGTCAGCTTGCTCGGCAAGAGATAACTGTCGGCAAGAGATAAGCTTGCGGCCCTTGCGCCATTCCGTTGTGGCGATTTCGGAAGCTGTCGTGACGGTGTATATAAACATATAGACATATCTTGAAGCATGCCACCTATCTCTTCTTGTCTGAAACACGTATTCTGGCTCCAGACGAACCAGATGCCCATCCCACAGACTACGCTATTTGAACCGTCCCTTCGCATCTTCTGTACAAAGTTGTTGTTTGCGATCTTGAATCTCACTCAACTGATAGAGCGAGCTTGCAACTCACGGAAATGGCTCCACGCAATCGCAGTATCGACGAACCCAACAACACAGACTCGGCACAGAGCATCCATGGAGGCCCTGCAATCTGGGCCGGCAAGAAGTTTACCACCAACGGCCAGGTGCGGCCATTCGCCGGTAACACCGTTCTGTGTCACCTTCCACAGGACAGTGCGCTCCATCAGGCGCTTTTGCCAATCCACGAGCAACTTCAGAGCAGCATATTCACCAAGTTTTACACCCTCTTGCCGCCATCAAGCTGGCACATGACTCTGTTTGAAGGCGCCTGCGACCAAGTTCGCAAGCCTGACACCTGGCCCAAGGACGTGTCGCCCCATGAGCCACTGGCAAGTTGCCATTCACTCTTCAGCAACAAACTTTCAAAGTTTGACCTTGGCATCCAGCCTCCTCTGCAAATAGCAGTTACAGGACTGGTGATGAGCGAGAGTGGCATTCGTCTCAATCTGGCACCCATTGATGCGGCTGAAGAGAGGCGTCTACGTGGGCTGCGGGATCGCCTGTCTGACCAGTTGCAGATCCGCGCGCAAGGCCACGATACATATGTTTTCCATATGGCTCTTGCATATAGATTCCTTCCTATAAGCAAGGAACACGAGGAGGCTCTCTCGGCGCTGCTACATAAGGGTTATATGACTATTCCACACAATTTTGATCTTGGTGTTCCAGAGTTCTGCCACTTCGAGAATATGTTTGCATTCCAGCGGCAATTCTTTTTCAAGACGCAGTCTTGATTCGTGCAGATGCGTTGACAGGCCCATGTCTATAGACCACATGAAATTTGTGCTTCAACGTGCCCGAATATATACATTAATACAGAAAGCAATGGAACTTGAGCATGTATCATTCCCAACACCGCACGTTCCGCAACCTACCATAAGCTTTTCAAACCCACGTTTGGGGCAATATCCATTTTTGAATGCAGAAAACCTAACCGAGTGCCTCAAGATGCATCAGCGCCTTGCGAGGCCCATTTCTAGATCCGTACTTGCCCAGACTATCGAGGCGCCGCCAAATCACCAGCATCGTGGGTTGACTCTGCCAAGGGAAGAAGATGACAGACGTAGCCGGCAATCAAGGAGAGTTTCAAGCGATAGGGTTTCCACCTCTCCGATCCTAACAACGCAAGATGTCTTTTATTGTATCCATCATCTAATCCCACATCTAGTTCCCAAAACTGCAAACAAATACAGCTTGATAATGCCCTAGCTCCATCTTACCCAACGTTGGCTGCATCTATGAATGATAATACATACTCGTGATCAAATCTTGCACTCTTTTTTGTGCTTGAGCAATTGCTGTCGGCCTAATTGCCCCCTTAATATCACCAAGTTGGTAGCTGACCCATGAGCCAGCCATGGTCAGTGCAGTCGATACTTCCAAGGACCCCGTCATTCGTTTCTTCTGCGACAGTACAATGTGGCGGTTCTGATTATTTTGATGTACCATGAATGCAATTGCAAAATCCTGTCCAGCATTCAGCCACCAACCAGCCTAGAGATGGGACACCGAAATCACAGAAGCCCGAAGCATGTTGGTACGCCATGCTGAGTGTCAACTCAAAGCGCTATTACCAGTTAGCATCTAGTTATTATCTAGACAGCAGCAGAAATTGTTCTTATTAGGGCAGCAGAGAGTGATTGCTTCGTCCAGCGTTTATAATTCTTCAACGCAATACAATCTCTAGAGCCTCCTCCGTAATTAATAATGATGTGTGTGTGATGCACCAGTCCTGCAGTTAGGATTCTACATCACCATCACATTCGTTAGGAAATGTCGCTGTTCGTATATTTTCAACCCCATGTATCTTTCACTCATGAACAAGCTGCAGACATTGTCATTAAATCCGGAGGCAAGCGAACTAACTCGTATATCACTTTCCTTCTCGTTATGTCCCATTAGGTAGCAAAATGGGGCTGGTTTATACCAGCATGCAAACACAGCAGGCAATCGCGAAGCGTCTCTCGCAATTCTGAAACATTTCAACATAGAACATCTCAAAGTTAGTATGAGTAGGCATGTTTTACCTATCATGAAATTACTCCTCACCCCAGTACAGCATTCATTTACTTTTCGACACACTTTCCTATCCGCGTTACATTGAGTCGCCCGTGGAGTGATTGATTAGACAATGGGCTAGCAAATGTCAACACAGCAGGGCGGCGGAGACAACCCATCCGATCTTCGTTTTCTACATTGGGCGGTAGACTTTTAAATAGTTAATACCTTTCAAGAGGGATGATAGCCGTGTTTAGCTAATGTAACAGGCTGCATAGAGTGAGGAAGGCGTCCGCATTAAATGGAAGTTCACATCTACCGAGAACAAAGCTTCAAGACATGGCTGAGAACAGTGCCGGGATCAATATTTTCAGCAGGTAAATGATGACGCGTGCTAAATATGGTCTCGAGCAACACGTCACGTATGCAGCAGCGGAATCACAATCACCACTTGGAGCACTTTTCCATCAAATCCAGTCCGAGAGCGGAGCATATTCAGGACGACTTGCGAATTAGCACTACGGGTTAATATTTTGTATGGGTGCAATCTGGCGCCTTGTTTGAGTCTTCAAGCGCTACTACATTGCATCTTCCTCCTCCTTATTCTCCTATCCAATTAGGGAGATCAAACTAGCTAACAACGATCCTTGCGCACATTCTCATAGATCAGGTCTCTGCTAATTTGGTGTTCCCAAAAGTTCCCTCTCAAAGACATGACCAATTAATGTGTGCGCCAACGTGAGTGATTAACCTCGACATGATTCGACCTCTCGTCAAGCCTTCGAGCTTGCCCTTGCATTTTTGCTTTTTCTGTCGCAGCTCTTTCTTTCTTTCTCGGCTCATGTCTCTGAACGTCTCTCAATTTCCTTTTGCGGTCTTCGCGTTGTTTGCTAGATATTTTAATGGTTCAGTGTCGCTGTCATTTGCCTCTTCCTCTCCACCCTGATCTTCATCAGCATCATCACGGCCACAAGGCTGGATGCGACTCAACAACAGGCAACACACCTAGACAGCATGGTAGGATGAACCCAGGGCAATCATCTGCGCCAACACATAGATTTGAAAAGTGCCACGCACCCAAGGCGAAGACACTCTGAGACCCGAGAGTGACTGCGGGTGACGGTGTTTATCGTTGCATAGCGGCCTGGGATTTGTCAAAGTACCGTGGGCATGCTACTTTTCGAGACTTTTGTTGGCAATCACAGCACCAGTAAGCACAGCAGCACCACAAACCATGGCTGTTCCACCAAAAATCTGAGCGTACAAAAACGTGCCGTCGCCAATGTCAATCAAGGCACCCGCAATGGGCGGCCCAGTGAGACACGCAAAGCTAACAACGGTAAAGATCATGCCTGTGCGAACGCCCATCTTCTGTCGGTCCCTGGTTAGACTGCCGACGCTGCCTACAAAGAGGCTTTGGACAGCGTTGGCAAAGAACCCATAAACAATAACCCACGTCATGAGCCCGGCAAAGGAGTGTACGAGCGCCCATAGATAGAGCAGCAAGCCGGCTCCGAGGGTGGCTGGGATTAGCACGGCGAGCCCGTTGCCGATGCGCGAGGCAACCCAGGCTGGTAGAAGCCGCCCCGGGATACCAATTCCGTTGATGGCAATGATGAGGTAGAAGGAATCGGATGTCTTGATGTGAATCACCTTGGAGCCAAACACGGATATCTAGTTGTAAGATGCGCGGTTAGATCTCACAGTTTACATTAGACGATAATTGAAAGAGGCAACATACGTAATAGTAAGCAAAGTAGAGACCCCAGAGGCCCAGGAACGTGCCTATAGAGAAGAGGAGATACGGCAGCTCTTTGAAAGCCGACCATTCAACCAACGGCCCTGACTTGCGCGCCGCAACCTTGGGCTTCACAATCGCGAGCGTGATGGCAGAGTTTGCCACAAAGACAAATCCCATTACACGTATTGTCCACGGCGCTCCAACATTAGACAATAGCTGTCTAGCAATGGCAGGGAATACCATGCCGCCAGTTGCCGCTCCAGCAGCCGCGAACGAGACTGCAAACGCGCGTGTCTTGTTGCCATAGTACGTACTGATGAGTGATATCACGGGACAGAACGTCAGCCCGTTTCCAAGACCAACACAGAGACCCTGAGATAGCAACAGTTGCCAATACGTGGTCGACCAAGCCGTGGTGAAGATGCCTAGAATCTGCAGTCCACAACCCGTTGCCAACGTGGTCCGCAGGTACCCAGCGTCGAGGGTGCGACCCGAAAAGGTGCCAATGAAGAAGACAAGGAAGAGCTGAAGGCTCCCAACCCACGATATCTCGGCCTGTGATCGACCCAATGCTGAGATGTAATAGGATTGAAAGAGGCCCCAGGAGCCAATGTACCCAAAGGTGTCGAAAATCATCAGGTGGCCAGCCAAGATCTGAAGACAAGCCGTCCGTCGGGATGGCGGCGCCTCTGTAGCCATGGGAGCAGCCATACAGTCCAAAGACGCCGCTTCAGAAGGCGGTAGACTTCCTTTTGCACCATCCATCGTGGCAGCTAACGCTGTGTTCATTTTGCCCGTCTCTTGACCGTTGGTTCCGGAGCGGCTGAGAGAGGAACACCAGCAGAGACCACTGCAGCGACAAGGTCACGTCAAGACTCCCAGACTTCAAAGGGGCGAGCAGGGAAGTAGTCGTATCAAATGTGGCCTTGTGAAATTAGCCCGGGCTAGCTGCGAAGCATTCCCCCATCCATCTAGTCTAGCCGCTATCATTCGTGCTCGTGCTTCTGGTGAACCGATCAGCACTTGGATGGCAGCGTGGTGATTTTCTCCGTGCATTAGCTCCCGCCCGGTTTCTTAATGCAGAATAAATGGAGTAATATGATTTCTTGTTGGACCAGTCTATGCCGCGGCCATGTGTTTGTCCCCTCGGGCGTGAAGACTTACACCATCTTTCTGTCTCACCCCAACAAGGTAGAACAGACACGTTGCATCCTACTCAAACATGACTGACTTAGCCTCGTAGAGCTGAATCACTAGGCTCTGTGCCTTGCTCTCCGCCAAACCTTCCACCAACAAGCGAGGCATTATTCATCGCCGGTATTTCTGCGAAATCCTCCGCCGCGAGCTAGTCGCTTCGATGACACCTGGACCGTGCTCCGCTTATGCTCGCGAAGCTTTTTATTATGCCGTCTCTGTGGGTCTGTGGCGAATACCCGTGGGAACGGCAATCGATCCGGATCTCAAGGCTCACGTAGCATTAGTTACCATTGGCTTTTCGATTCAGCTAGGACATCACACCATGACTCTCTGGCCGAGATCATCTCGGTTACCCTTCTCAGCCCCAAACAGACTGGAGGGTGCCTAAACAGAGCTGAGAGAGTTGAGAGAGTTAGGCAAGTGTCTGGCGAGATTCCCGCCCCGAGCCCTATCCCCGACTTTGTGTTTCCACGGCCATGGCTGGCGTGTTGTTGAAATGTAGCGGTAACTCTATCTTAATTTTAACTCGCATTATACTGCCACGTCAGTGAGACACCCCTTCATCAACGGCTGGAGAACCAACAAATCGTATGGCGAATCACACTCCACATTTGAAACGCACACGCTGCTTCTCCCCCAGAGTTGCCTATCCTGATATGCTATCCTGATATCATCTCTGCTATACTGCTATATCCGATATGATATATATCAGATATCAGATAAAGCCTTGCTCCCTTATCCTGATATCAGGATAGATATCAGGATAGATGTCAGCATAAGCTGTGAGCTCTGGTTGGCTAGATTTCGTATCATCAGCTGATAAGATTTGGTGCATCGTTTTGGAAAGTCTCCAAATCCCTCATATTGTGGCCTTTTTGATAGTGTAGATAGGATATGTCCCCTTACATAGTTCCATGAAGCTACACTTAACTATGCTCTCTTCCCCTTGCCAGCCTGAAGACTGCACGTCGCAATCCTATATGAGCATGGGCTCTGCTCTTGATGCAGATTCAGCACCATCTGAGGTCCTGAACTTCGATTGTATATTCCGCGCGATATATCCAAATAAAGGCCAGCTAGGACCTTCGGGGAAACGCAGAACAAAAGGGGCGGTAGTATATGAATGTCTGGTCTGTGCATCTGATCAGCCCTGGTCAAATCCTAAACGCGACAATGCTATATATCATGCGAAGCGTAAACACAGCGATATCGTCAATTCCTCAGACAACATGACGTTCGATCGATCATCAGACATTGGTGTTCCGCCAAAGCAGGCCAGGCTCGGCGATTATTATACGGCAAACCCATCTGAGTCAGCCCTCCGCAGAGTATTCAACGCTCAGCGCTACACTGAGAGCATGGTTGGCCTCCTCACACGCCGTCGGCTACCCTTTTCCGCAGTTTTTATGGGATGAGATGCAAGAAATTATGCTAGCTTGTAACCCCGCAATTGAGGATCTAATTATGACATCACGGCATGAAGCAATGCGTCAATATTACTGCAAACTTTAACCTCTATCAGTCGCAGTTAAAAGCCAAGCTGCAAAGTGCTATTTCAAGGTCCATATCTCATCTGACCTCTGGACATCGCCACATCGTCATGGTGTGTACTGGCAATATGTGCGAGATGGGTTGATAAGGACTACCAAGCTAGGAGAGCGCTGTTACGTCTCGTAGAGATTCGACACAGCCATTCTGGCGAGCATCAGGCTGATCTTATTTTATCAACACTCAGCCTATACGGCATCAGCAATAGACTCGGCTGTCATACTGGCGATAATGCGACTTCGAACGACACTTGTCTACAGCATTTATCAACTAAACTGAAACGTGATCATTATGTGAGCCGTGGTTCTAGTACTCTCCTCCTAGTTATCCTAATTTTACTACAGATTGACTGGGATCCAAAACGGAACCGTATACGTTGTATACTTCACATTATCAATTTATCGCTTCAGGCCTTTCTTTTCGCATCCTCGCAGGAGGCACTCCAAGCTGCCCTTGCTGCTGCAAGCGATGTAACTGGTGACAAGCTCTATGAACAGTTCTGTCTATCTATGTACAATGCGTCCTGTGGTGATGTGTCAAACCAACTAGATCAGACGGGAGCTAAGTTGAAGAGGAATCCACCACAGAGGTTAGACAAAGGATCAAATGAAGGTGGTAGGAAGGGTTGGGTCTTGATTCCTGCCTTGCGCAAACTACACCGGATCGGGTTATGGCTGCGGAACTCGACCATACATAGCGATGCATGGGACGAGCGCATCAATCTACGTCTTGGCATTGATAATGATACACGCTGGAATTCATGGTATAGGATGATCGATAATCTAGTCAGGAAAAAACAGCTAGTAAAGCAATTCTTGCTTGACTATGACAAATGTTTAGGCGATGATATTCTCACCTCTACAGATTGGGATTACTTGGAGAAAACGCATGCATTTCTCCAGCCTTTCACATCAACGACACTGTGGGCACAGGGTGCGACAACAACGCTCTCGCAGACCCTAATGATTATGGACATACTTCTCCGCCACTATGAGCAGAAGAAAGTAAGGCTTTTACGATGCTATCCCTTATTTAGTTAGTTTGAACAAGACCAGATACTAATACTCTCTGCAGGTGTTCTATGAAACAGAGGAAAATCATGATTCTCTGATGCTGCACTCGATTCATATGGGCTGGTTTGTGCTGAACAAGTACTACGCCATATCCGATGAGTCACCTATCTATGCAACAGCCCTTCTTCTTGACCCATCGAAAAGAGCGCGATACCTTGAGTTGCATTGGAAAGAAGATTGGGCAGCGACTGCCATTAGTCGTGCACGTACAATCTGGGAGGAAGAATACAAGATCGTGCCTGACCTCAAACCTACACATATACCGACGAAAGAATCTAGCTCGCAGCAGGGGCAGCCAAATGAGCTTGATCGACTTCTTAATGAAATCATGGTCGCCAAGGATCTAACTAGGGACGTAGACGACTTTGAGAACTTTATTCGAGGCCAGCCGATAAAAATTGATGGCTCTCCCACTTTCCTGGTGGTGTCAGAGAGATCAAATTCGGACATACCCGCGCCTCAGTCGTATGGCCATTGATGTACTATCTGTTCCGCCCGGGATCTGCTGATGCAGAGTCAGCATTCAGTGGCGGTAGACGTACTCTATCATGGGACCGCGAACGGATGTCCTGCACAAATCTCGAGAAGGTCGAATGTATTGGAAATTGGCTGCGTGAAGAACTCATCGTACCATCCTCACGTGGTGGTAGAGGGCTTGTTGTTGATGGCGAAATAGGCCACAGTAATATTCAGGTTGATTTAGATGATGATCTAGACTAGAACTGAGTTTCGCGTATGTTGGGTGCTATTGGTCATATCATCTCTGCTAAGGGTGCTATCCTGATATCATCTCTGCTATCCTGCTAAGCCGATATCATATCAGGATAGTATGTTATCCTGATATCAAGATAATTTATCATATCGGATATGATATCAGGATAGGCAAGTCTGTTCTCCCCTGTTCCCACTGAGCACGTCTTAGCCCGTCTCAGTTCTTCCTTGCCAGCGCGCGCAAATTGAACATCAACTCTACCTGACAAGTTAGCCTGCCGATCATTTTGTTTTACCTCCCTCTGCCGACTTTGCTGTCCACAATAGCTCCCCCATGAGCGGGGGCGGCTAACGCAGCTCCACGTTTAGCACTATCCGGCGCCTCGTAGCCTCGATTCGACAAGATTTGGGCCTTGGCAACAAGACAACAAGTCGTAATAGGTGGAAAGAAGCAAGGGAATAAGGATGGGAGTCGCCGACACCATGCAAAGCTTGGGCCGAAGGATAGGAGGCGCCAACCCGAAGGATAGAAGGCGCCAACACCATGCAAAACTTGGGCCGAAGGATTGCCGTCTGAGTAATTGGGCCAATGAGCCATCATTGTCGGTTTCCGTCCGCGGCGAAGAGTCAGTACACTATGCGAGCATCACGGACGCAGCACTAGCCTCTGAACCGAGTGTCGCCATCATTCTACTCTGTGTAGCTCGCGAGCAAGTGTGCACGGAGCATATGCAGGTGAGCACATGAGGGCCGAATCTTACTTCATATTCACAGGGCGAGGCGAGCGACCTTTGGTGGTGCAACCACACCAAATAGAGTCCATCGTCGTCCTACAGAACCTAGTTTGCCCAGTCTAATACGCTTTGGACACAATGACAGAGTAGTTATGAATAGTAATGCTCACTAGATTTCTCCTTCCCTCTTCAGCTCACGTCAGCCTCATTGCTCTGAAATAATATTGCCGTGGATGGAAGAAATATCGTCTACTCTGTCCACACACTGCCGACTTCGACGGATGCCGCTTGGCAGGTTTGTCTTTGACTACCATGTTCTTGGCCGACACTCCCCATGACATGTGTGTTCGAGAATTGGCTCTAGTAGGATTGGTGGCAACGAGCACGAGGTGGGCAGGGCGAAGTAGGACCCCAGGGGTTCAGTTTTGTTGTTTGCACTCAATACTTAATAAGGACCTTGTTCCTGCTCGCCTCAGTGGCAGTGTTACTTCTAATTCCCCGACTTGAGACACTTAATATTGAGCTACAGATAAGCTAAGCCTGTTTCGCACCTTTAACTCTACCAAACGGCCAACATGTCAATATTGGCCTCCAAGATAGTGGCAATCAACATTGTTGATTTGCAAGATGGCAAACAGCCAGGCACACAAGTTCAGACTTACGAAGACAACTCCAGACTTGCCTGGCTTGAGAGTCAGGTCCGCGAGCTGAATGCCTGGAAGAGGTCCATGACGCCTCCAGTGACCACCAATGCCAGCCCGAGGCCAACAAGCCCCCTCTCAGTTTCGAGCGCCAACTCGCCTCGTTCATTCACCTCTCTTGACTCGGAGGATCTCCCTCTACTCCCCGAGCCAGCTTCAGCAAATGTCTTGGAAAAGCCTGTTCAGTCTCCTGTCAGGTCTAACCTGCCTGTACCAAAACCTGCTGCAGCCAAAGTAAAGGCGGACCTAGTCTCTCGCATCTTGACTATAATCCAGGGCTATGGTCAAAATGAGCAAAATGCCGAAGACAATGCTTGGCTGGGCCGGTCCAAGTTTGAGGCTATTGTCCGCAAAAGCGTTGATGCCGATGCCCCCGTCGACATGGTTCTTCCCGCGTTCCCGTGGAAGAGTGTCAACAAGGTCGAAAAGGTCATCGGTGCCGTGCCCGATCTTGGTGAGGAACTAGCCCTCGGCCGTCTGCAAAACCTCTGCGAAGACATCCAGGCAATATACTCGCCGGGCGCGTACGTGACCATTACTTCGGATGGTCTTGTTTACAACGACCTGGTGGGCATCTCCAGTGAAGAGGTATATGAATATGGTCTCAGTCTGCGTCGCATGGCGGACGCAAAGGGCTACAACAACCTCAAGTTCATACGCATTATGAACCTCCTCGGCCTTACCGACAGCCCAGACATGACCAAGGAGGAATACCTCGGTTCTGTCGACAATGCCCGGAACCTCCTCGTTGAAAAGTTCCTCGACCCAACCATTGATATTCGCGATGCTATTCTCAATGACCCCGATATCAATCTCACATACTGTGGTTACATCATATTCTTGACCAAGGACTTGCAACATAGCCCTGTGGCAGCAAACATCACCAGTAAGAGGGACTACAGGCGCAAGGTCAAGAAGGTTGCACACGATATGATTACACGTGGCAAGGCAAGCCCCCTCCCCCTTAAAACAAGTTCAAGGTCTACTGCTAACTACCACACAGGCATTTGCTGCACTCATCAACAGCTGCCTGCCACACTATGTCCGCCTGTCTATTCACCGTTCTACCGGTGTGAACAAGCTCTCTTTCCCGCTCATTCCACAGCCCAGTCACTTCTCCATGACACCCTGGCACTGCAGCATCGCCGTTACCTCCAAGGGCCGCTTCAGCACCGCACACGCGATCGAGGTACGCGACAAGTTCGACCTCATCGAGCAGGATGGCCGCCCTTACTATTTCCGCGACCGCTCCGACGTTTGGAAATGGAACCACCCCGTTGAATTCGAGTTCTTCTACCCTCGGGGCGTCTTCGTCAAGGCCTTGCCCCCCGCGGCGGGCCAGCCGTCTCCAAAAATTGGCTCTGATGAACTAAAAAAGATGAAAGAGCTAGGCAAAGGCTTCTCGCCGGTGATACCGTTGGGCTTCTGCTAAAAGCGGCATTTATGAGGGATGCTACCTTCTCACAAAATAGATTGGAGATGGTGAGACGGTGTAGTAGTGTATATTGTTTGTTATGCGGCGTTACGATTAATTATTATACGTTGGTGGAGGTTCATGTATATACAGGCAGAAATCTGCTCGAAGTTCGCTTGATCAATTAAACCATCTCGGCATAACCTTCCATATGCCGAGACTTGTGTGCAGTGAAATAATACGCCCACTCGTGCCAGCGTCGCAACTCAAGTCACACTCCGTGCGTCGTCGAATCTTGGCGCGAGTGGTACCTAGTGCGGCATCCTCGCAGGGATTTACTGAGACTTTTTCTTGTCGGGAATGGGCTGGCCATTTTCGTCGATCAGCCCCTTCTCGCGCATGACCCGCAACGCCTCGTGCAGAGGATCCAGTTCAGGCTTGGGTGCTCGGTGAGAGTCGAAGACCTGGTCAGCCCAGGTGAAGTACTGGCCATAATTGACGGTGAAGTACATGTGATGCAGGGTGTGGTGGGCCGGACTGTTGATGTACGTCTCGAGCCAGTGGCCTGAGATCATGTCGCCGTCATGAATGAGGATAGTCCAGACTTGTACCAGGATGAACAAGAGCATGTACAGATGCTTCTGCACCGGGAACACAAAGACGAAGACGCTGTTGGCATCGGTTAGTCTGCAACTTCAATGATTCACGGCAAGAATTGCCAGGACAGCCAAACTAACTGGTAAGGCAGCGACTGAACAAACCCGTCCAGTGGGTGGAAGGCCAAAGCGGCCCAAGGCGTAGGCACTAGGGTGCTGCGTTAGCAACGAAACTCCTGATCCAGGTCAGGTGCAGTGCAGGTGAGAGCATACCGATCCATTTGTGGTGTGGCTTGTGAATGTACTTGTAGATGCTGGGATGGTGCTCCAGTCGGTGAATCCAGTAGATGAGAATGTCGTTCCATACCGTGAACAGCAACGTCGATAATGCCAGCCACGCCCAGCCGTACTCATCGATGCCGGTGTAGAGCAGGCTCTTGCCTCGAACTTCGGCCAGGAAGAAGGGCAAGGTCAGAATGTTGATGAAGGGCACGGCGGTCATGGATGACTTCATCTCCAGCCGAATCTGGTTCTTCAAGAAACGTGGGTGATGCTCCAGGCGGCGGTCAAATATGAAGTAGTACGACAGGGCGCTGAATATCCAGTAGAGCAGCGACGCGCCCAGCTGTGTGATGACTAGGATGGAGATGCATTGCCGCAGGATGTTATCACGAGCCCAGGCAGACTCCAGCGATGAAGGCGACAGAGGCGACACATGCGACAAATGCGACGAGGTTGTGCCCAACGTCGTCTGTGAGGTGGCGTTTGAAACAGCCGCACTAGTGGTGGCAGGGACGAAGTAGGCGTATGCCTTGTCCAAAATCAGAGGATCCAGAAACTCGAGCGCGGCGTCCATGTTTGCGTCGGCTGCCGATGCAGAGATGCCGATGCAGAGATGCAGTCCAGAGGGGAACGTGGCGATGATGCACGAGGCAGGTTTGGATGGCGATGTCGCTGATGAGCATAAATTAAGGGCGAGCGAAGCCCTGAACAAGGAAGGTACCACGTATCGATAAGTACCCTGGGTATTTCGGAGAGTGAGACGTGCCCAGGAGAAAAACACGTCCGCCCCTGCCCCGCTTTGTCGATATTCAAGATTGCCCCCCTTTTTGATTTTTGCCTTGGGTCTTCACTTTTCCAGATCAAGCCGCTCAGGAGAAATTTATTACTCCATGTGGTAATTTTCTGGGGCACTATGGGGGCACGGCGGGACTGAATTCTTTCTGTGATATTTTTCAGACGTCGGTATTTCTTCGGAGAACTTCGTACTTACGGGGTGATACAGGGCACCGACGCGCTGTAAAAAAAAATGGTCTGATTAAGGTGGGGCGCTGTGGAGCCGGCCCAGCCACGTCCGGCCCAATCATTGCCCTTCACGTCTCTCTGTTGTTTTGCCCGAGGTTGCCGCATCAGTGCCAAAGAAATTGATGCTGGGAGAGGGGTAGAGAGTACCTCGTATTCGGGAACGCGTGCAGGAGAGTGGCAGGAGAATCATTATCAATCTCGTACTCGGAACCTGACTGGTTTTCAGCGCCTCAAGCCCTAGAAAAGGAGGTATTGCCTGAGCCTCAACAACGTACGTTTTTGACTAGATATTCTGGTGTGCCGATTATAATGCTGAGTGAAGTAAGTGGTGTCATCGTTGCACCATGTGTCCAAGTCACACCATGTTTGGGCCAAACGGTATTACGGAGTAGTATTTTTTGGTATCCGACAAGGGCACTCAAGGGCACCACACTCTGAGGCTTCGACATTGGGCCTGTGATGGCCTAGTCCCCTGGAAAGTGCGCCCAACAGTCCTCCGTACGCTGGATTTTACAGAGGGCGGAGCCCCCAATCGTGCTGAGCTTCAAACTCGAGCTTGGAATTTTCAACTCTTCATCATTTCGCGCATTGGATCAAGACTCGACAGCATAACCAAGCAAATTTAATTGACCATCGCCAGGCTTACTCATACCATTCTCCCTCATGCGCTGACTGAGACTCTGCCGGAGAACGCCTGCAGACTGGATCAGCGAGTCGCTTCCAGCTGACCATCAACCAGCTAACCTGAGAACGAACCACCAGAAGACCTTTGATGCCACCGCCTCTCATGTCCATCAACATGAACAGTTCGATATATTACAGCCCTTGACGCATGGCAGCGAAAAGCACTACACCACTCGTCGAAATGGCCCCCACCTTGGCACGGCATGTTTTGTGTGCCCTTGGTCTGGTTGTGAGACTGAGCCCTCAGCACATTGAATTCCACGCATCATTGGGTCCATCGTCCCTATGAGGAACTAGCGAGCTGTGTATCCCCCGTCAAGCCTCAGGTCAGTTCCGTTGATGTTCTTTGACGAGTCTTGGCACAGAAACGACACGAGCTTGGCAACCTCGTCCGGCTCAGAAAACTCGCCTGTTGGGACACCTCTCTGATACCTACGAAACGTCAGTACCGCTTCAGTAAAGCCGGTGTCGCCAGAGAGTCGTGGAAGCGCCCACTCACTCTTCTCGGACTTTGTCGTCAGCCCATGCCTTCTTTCCGAGAGCAGTCCATACCGGCCCTGGGCTGACTGTGTTCGATGTGATGCCGTGGTGTCCCCACTCACTCGCCTGGCATCTCGTCAATCCCAGGAGCCCAGCTTTGGAAGCGCAATATGCACCATGTTGGTCCAGCGCCACATGTGCCGCTTGGCTCGCAAGATTGACAATTCTCGCTCCAGGACCATCTGCCTGCTTCGCCTTTGCCTTCAAATACAGGCGCGCAAATGCTTGGCCCGTCAGTGTCGGGCCGAAAAGGTTGACCATGTAATGTTTGAGGCTATCTTCTGGAGCCGTGTCTATCAATGGACTCAAATTGACATATCCAGCGCTATTGATGAGGAAGCTGGGGAAGGCCGAGGCATCAGCTGCAATGGCCGCGAAGGCTGCTTCAACGGACTGGGGGCTTGAAATATCGCAGACATAGGTTGCAATGTCTTCATGGTCTCGTGAGCCGTAGACTTCCTCCAGCACTTTACTGACGTTGCCCTGCTCAAACGGAGCATACAGCAGAGCAAGTTTGGCTCCTTGCTCACGCAGAGTGTGGGCAATCGCGCTTCCGAGGCCACCTAAGCTTCGTAACTCTCATTAGCAGCTATGTTCTGCTGTCTCCAATCGTAGGTTGCAGAGGACTGTTAGCAGATGACTGACCTATACCGCCAGTAATAATAGCCAGTCGTCCGCTAAGGGCCATTTTTATGTTTTTATCTCTAGAATCAGTCTCGTATCACTGGAAGAATGCTGTTTAATCACGCAGGCGGGATACCAACAGATTCTCCAGGTGCTGAGTTGATGAAATAACAGCATCGTGGTCAATCTTCTTGGAGCGGAGCTTCGGTTTGCCTTTTTAGGCACTCCCTCAAAATCTCCGAAAACGGAACTGACAGTTGGTTTGAGTATCAATACCTAAGGCGAGGGGGCTTTTGCTATTTTGCCTAAATGGATGAATCGTCATTGGTATAGGGTAGCTGGTTGTGTCGGTTTTTCACATTACCACGACGAAGTCAGATTTAGTAGCATACTAAGCATGCTATGTATGGATCATTTGTGTTGACTAGCGCGTCACCATCAAGAGTAGATGATTTGTAGCTGGCAAATATGTATTTTATGGTGTTTGTCGATGTGCTTTTGTGACATGTTGATGACATGATCGAAAACCCCGCTGTTACTTGAGCTGAATTCCGCGCATGAAATAGGTCAATTATTCGCTATAAACACTAGCTTGAAGACAGAGCTAGAATTTATTATCAGGCGCAATACTAGACTCCCCGAGATGTGAATCCGTGATATCGGTTAAAACCACGAGTCCAGTATGCTTTCTATTAATAGCCCCGTGAACCTGCACAGAGCCTGAATGCTCTCTACACGGGTTTGGCAGCAATACGCCGAAGCCACAGCAACTAATTAACAGTAGAAGGAATTGTAGACCAATAAGCGCCAGGATCTAGAAACTCGGATCGAATACAACTGCTATCTAGTCATCAGCTCTATACGCATGCATTAGTAGACTTTCCGGTATATTACATAGAGGAGACCATACTGATTTTAGGTTCACCACACCATGTGATCTCCTTTGCTGTTCAACACTGGGTCCTTCATCAAACACTCCCCTTGGCAGGAAGAAGAAGTAGGCGTTGGTCAGTGAGAGTGTTCTACAAGTCGTTGTCGACACCGCTATTGGCGCTAGAGAGGCTATTGGTAAATTACTTTGTGAAAGTATTACATTCGCTGGAGGGTTCCAGCAGAGGTTGCTTCTATTACCTGCTTAAAGCTTATACCAATGCTGCAGCGATTGCTACGCCAATGCTCCAAATAACAATAAATGTTGTTGGAATGCTGACAGCTAATAAATGATTTGTTCATGTTTTCAAAAGCATAGGACAATTCGTCGCAGAAAGTGAGCCATATACTATCAAGTGCGCTTCCCAGTGTCATGGTCCACTCAGCAAACAAAGGTTGGCCTTTCATCCAAGGCGATGGGTCTCAGCGCCTTGATTGAAACTGAGAGTTCCACCGCAGGGTTGGCTAAAACACAGGGCATTCGCTTAGTGTATTTCTCGTATGAAAACTGCAGTCTTGATTCAAGTCTTACATTTATCAGACATGGGGTTTACATTCATCCAATCCTGAATGGTTTCTGAATCATGTAAATTGTAGGGATTATATACCATATTGGAAGGACCAAGCGGGCGCCAAGACTACTGTCCAGGTCCAGTTGATATAAATTGACAATCACTGTCACTGGCATTGCAATCCCCAAAATGGTACCCCGTACCACCCATCAAAGGATGGCTCGGGTCTGTGTTGTCCCCATATAGACTGGGGGCACCGGGGTAGGGATCAATCTGATGAATACTTTGCGGAGTTTGGAAGCAATCTAGGGCTAGAAGTGGGAGCGTCTCATGACATCGGTGACATCCTGGTCACCATTGACGAACTGGCCTGAATATGAGAGGCTGTGCTAGGCAGTGATTGGAAGTTAGGCATCATGAGATAGCACATGCCTTTGTATCTTAGATATCGTGGTCCTGGTCCTGAGCGTTGTATCTCTAGAGACAGCAATCATAGCTGATGTGGGAGAGGGAACGTTAGTGCATGTTTGTTCACCGTCGATGTCAGCAATTCTGTTTGTAACTCGAGATATGAGACTACGCTTTAGAGAAAACCATACTTATGTTCATCGTCGGTGTCTCGCTGTGCAGAATAGCCTAGGGTGTTACATCAGCTGTTATTCATCAGGTTCAGCCACTTCTGAATGAAAGTTTCAAAGGTAAGTTTAGTATTGAGAGTCAACTGTTAAAGGCTTGCTCCTTGTCGCGAAGTTCCTGGGGTTCTCGTACCATTTTGTAGTTGCTGGTGTGACTTTTTAATTAGGGAGTAACGTTGTCCAGTCCAATATGACTGTGCATATACTCACACGAGCCATCTGTGACAAGTCGAGCCAATGAGAAGTTTGACTCTGCAACCCGGCGCGATCTTTGAACCCTTTGTACTCCGGACCGTTCTTGCGACGTCTTTTTTGGCTGCCGCGAATGATTAGCCTGTTGTTCTTTTCACAATATTGCTATATCTCATACAATACTTGCAGGTCTGACAGAAAAAGTAAACCCAATTATTTTCAGTCTATCCAATATGGCTGTCGTCATCATGATCATTTGTGAGGGAGCCACAGTGTTCCATTCGTCATGCGAAGCCAAAGGTATAACATTGGAACCTTGCTGGATACCTGCAATTCCGCCGAGGTACGCCGCTATCTGTATCAAGATAGTCATGGGACTGAAACTCTTTCTTGAAATGCTTCAGTGAGAGTCCGCATCTTCCAGCTGTGCCATCTCCCGCATGCTCTTGGAAGAAGCATTGATGGCTTTCTGGGAGATGATGGTGAGTTAATCGAAGGGATTTGCATTAGCTGAAGAGATATAATTGGACATTTTGGAGATTTGGAATAATTCCTCGTGAATAATGGTATATGATTTAGAAGTGGTAGTGTAGGGAAATACAAAAAAAATGAAGTCAAGGTTGATTAATCTGGGCTGAGAATCTCATATCTGACGAGATGAACAGTGATATTTATATCATCTCAATCATGCTGCAAGAAGCTCCACCATTCACCTCTTAGAGTATTCTTCTAGTGGGTGGCAAGAATGTTACCGCATTTAAAGCAAGAGATTATTGCTTGCTTCAGGGTACTGGCTCGCCAATTGATACGTGAGACTTGATCAAGAGCATCAAGGATCGCCTTGTATCACATTCTGGAGAGATTCTCAAGATTCTGGTACACCGCCAACACCAACGCTGTGTACGACTATCCAACTCACAGTACCAATCTTCTGGAGGGGAAGTAATTCCTCTTCTACCAGACGGGCAAGGATGTCTGTCATATCAAGTCTTCCATCTTCCAAAGCAGCACACAACAACAACAGCACTCACAATGCTACACTCATCAGCAACTTAATATGCGTTGGTGAACATATAGCCCAACTCTACGATGACAACAGTACCAATTTTGGCATGCTACTTATGCACATTATTACTGGGACCAGCGATGAAGCTCCCCAATCCCCAATTGTTGGCTTCGTGTCAGAAGCTCTGGCGTTGTGCGTTGCATCAACGGCCAACACGCATCTGTCTCCCCCACGCCTCAGTGGAACCAGAAAGATGCTGAGGGTGCATTGAATATTATGTTCCTGAATGATGGTTCTACGTGTCACCAGTTTGCTGCCGATTCCTGTCCGGCTGCTAAACCAGATCAGTAGAGACACCTGTAGCAAAACCTATTCTGGACCCACCCAAGAAGCTCATCAAGAAGATCGATGGTATGAGAATGGCTGATGATGCTAGAACTTTAAAGGAATCGTATGGAACCTCCCCGGTATGGGCTGCCTCTCAAGAAAATCTGGAGGCTGCTGCTGATTCAATCTCGACTCTTGTGGAACAGGCACACAGGCACCACGACGGTGCTCAGCAGACTTTTGCTTCATATCAGTCAGATGCATTAGCATCTGGAATGGTGGGATGAGTATTTACAAAACGCAATTCTTTTCTCTTGGCCATTGGTGAACGGTGCTGAAGGAGCTTTGCACTGGGTCGAGCACAAGCTTGGGTACGCTTGGAAATGGTGGCAAGTCTAGCATATGCGGAAACACTTATTTAAGTGCTTTTGAACTATCTCTAATATTGCGCAAGTGGTCGGGTCTGGCAGTCTATTATCCACGTCGGAGATGCGGTGTTAATGTTTGACTTGAACACAGTTTCAAATATTATCAAGGTCATTCATTACCTGGGTCTTCAAAAAGCTTGGGACCTGCTAAAAGATATCATTAATTTTTTTTGCATACTTGTTTAAGTGGTCGCATATCCTCGACACTGTCGACAAAATCTCTGGTTGGCTTCAATGCTGCTTTGGACTCGGACAGGAGCAGCTCCAGGAAACAGATTCACAATTGACTCCTGGCTGGAGAAACCCCGAACGACGATCAAAACCCAGCTGCTTGGTTTGCGGCAAAACAAACACGATAGCTCTGGGAGCTATGTCCAGAGCCTAAGCGGTTGATGCCCCTAGTCCAAGGCCGTTGCTCCCGACGATGATGAAGTAACATCTGGCGTGGCGTACAACTGCCGGTTCACATACGGTGGGGACCACCAATGCCTGCTTGCATGGCGATGATGGCGAAGCCTCATCCCTGGCGACTGACTCACCTGAGAAAATTATTCTCACACTCTGCGATGATATTCAGAGTGAGGTGGAGACCATAGTTGAGAGCTTGGCGGACATCTTGCAACGGGCTCGTTCGGCCGGTAGATTGGACATCCCGGACTTGGCGGGCCATATAACGGCGGATTTAGTAGCTACCGTGATCGATCCGCTCAAGATTCTGGAGGATATTCTCTTCAAGGCCGTGTCGCTAGGAATTCCCATTACAAAGGATGCTGCCAACAAGGCAATGGATATCCCCGTGCTAGGTTGGCTCTGGAAACATGTCATCGCAGTGGGCCCTGCAGTGGATGGCTTTCTCACCTGGCGTCTGGACAATGCGAGTAGTTCCGAGGAACAGATTCTCGCATTCAATGTGGGGAAGGCTGCCAAGTATTCGGCAAGTACACTCTCGTAATAAGCTTACTATCCATTGGCCAATCCAAATTTAGAAATGGGAATTGACGGTGGCTAACTTTGCTGCAGACTCTGTGGTTAAGATTTTTGGAAAAGTGAATAAGGCGGAACAGCCTGTCATCAAGCGATGGAAGGGAGGCGTCTCTTCCGGGATGTCCGTGCTGACGCTCTGCGTGGCTTCAATTGGCCACATCAACAATTCCATACAAGGAAATAAGAAGTCGAGCATCCTCGTCAGTCATTTCCTCGAGCCTATCCTCAAATTTAGTGGGGCTTTTGCGGTGGCTTCCTGGAACAACGAAGTAGGACTCATGCATGTTGCCTCGGCAGTGAAGCAGATTTGTACGTATGATGACATGGGCTTAGGAGTTTGGGCTTTAATTATTGAGCAGTGCGTGAGGAATCGACATGAACTAGGCATAGTACAATGGTAGCCCTCTTTACTCCTCGCTCGTTGAAGACATGCGTAGTTTGGACACAAGCTATGAACTTGATTCTCAAAGCATTGTCGAAGCCGCCACAGCCCAGAAGCACCCTTAGTAACTGAATAACCTATCCCACTGTAAGGACAATTCGTGTGGCGCGAGCTAGTCAAGTGAGGAAATGCGCCGCGGAGGCTCAGCAGGAGAAGTTCACGCGGAAGAAAGGGGCTTATTGTATTGCTGCTAAGCGGCGGCGCACGTCCAAAACGTGGCACGAAGAAGTCCTAGATTCTAATTTGGCCCAATCCCACCCAGTCGTCTTCTTCTCTCCCCTGCTTGCTCAGGATATGCTTCTGCAATGGGTTGCCCGATTACTGACGGCCGTTTGATCCCGGTCCATCGCGTAAGGCGAATACGAAGCATGGCACCCGGATGCTCCGTTAAAGATGGACACATCCGCAGCGGATTGCTTGTTGATGACAGTATAGAGCATCGTTGACTCAACTTCACAACTCGACACGTACGCAAAATGCAAATAATCGAGGTTCCTCTCACTGACCAGCAGAAGCCAATGCACAATATCCGAACACGGACATTTTTCATTGTAGAAGACTGTCTCGACCAGGATGCTCTCAGAAACGGATTAGACCGCCTCATTCGACATCATTGGAGAAAGCTAGGCGGTCGACTGGTATCTCGACCTAAAGATGGACGACTCGAGTACCACGTTCCGGAAGAGTTCGACGACAATGACTTGCTGACCTATCAAGTGTCTTCCGAGACGTACAATCACTCCATTGACGTATTGCGGCGCCCATCCGAGCACCCGAAACCGACAAAGGCGCCCTACTACTTCCATCGATGGAAACAGTCGACTCGTGGTTTAGGCCAGCGGCATGGCCCTATCACACGAGCGACGAGCCACCGAACAGTCCGATGCTATACGTTCACCTGTCTCTCTTCTTGGATGCAACAGTCGTGTGTATAAGCCACCCGCACACGCTCGGCGACCAGATGGGCCTCGCAAGCATCATGAACGCCTGGCTGGGACTACTCGATGGCAAAACCCCACCTCCGATGGTGGGATACGATGAAGACGTCTTACCCGGACGGGGCGTCTATGGCGATTATTCCAAAGGAGAGATCTCCAGAAAAGGAAGAGCTAGAGTTCGGCAAACCGGCGAGTATGTGCTTGTTACGCTAGGTTTCATACCCGACATGATACTGAACCCCAAAGAAGAGCCTCATATCATTCTATTTCCCTTTCCCATGATAAAGTCATTGCGACAGAGGTATTCCAAAGTTCTGGCAGAGGAATACAAAGACTTCTCTAGAATTAGTGACGGAGATGTGCTCACAGCTCTTCTGGTAAAGGTTTGTACACCGACATGCCCACTCTTGCCCTGTCGTGAAGCTGACTTGTCATCCAGCTCACTCGGATGAATAAGACATCCACGCGCACCATGTCACTGTCACAAACGATAAATCGTAGGTTAAGCAGTCTTATCCTTTGCGCTCTTTACTGAAATAGTCCAAGTCAGAGGCGTTATCCCCGAGCTACAAGGCGACCAAGCTCATGGCTTTCATCCACCAACGGCCTACATTCTGCGACGGCACGGTTTCCCATCAGTGCCTCAACCCCAGCGCACACAATTGCCTATCTAAACCGGCGAGCCATCTCGGACGCGTTGGAGCATAGAGACATTGAGATCGGAATGACGGTGACCAGAGAGATGGTACGTCTCGGCCAAGGCATTCATACCTGTGAGCCATTTGATCGTTCATACAACGTCTCGAACTGGTGCTCGGCTTGGAAATCCCTGGATTTCAGCCCTGCCATCCAGACCGAAAAGAAGGGAGCTTGCAAGCCCAAGGTGCTCGTTCCTCGGCCAAAGCGGAGAACGAAACCACGCCCTCGAAGATGTAAGCCTTTGGCTCTGCTTATAAAAGATGACTTGCTGATGTTGTTAGTTTCTCCTCGCTCTCGTTCTGTGGTCAAAGACCGATTAAGGATATGGGTCGAATTCAGCTCCTCAAATCGCGGCTGTTAAACTGGTCAAGGAGCATCTCGCCAGGGACCCTTTTCTAGAGAACTTGTAAGCGTTGCTGGGTTATTGTCCCACAGTCTCACCAATGGTTGGTTTGGAATACACAACAGGGGAGCCCTAGATATCCTGGATAGTACTAAAGAGCCTTCATCCGCCACTTGATTGTGAGTTGGACTGTAAAATGCTGATGTCATCCCGTGCCAATTCAAACAACTCGTTCCCATTGGCGAATACGAAATCAGACAGCCGGATCAGCGAACTAGTAATATTCGCAGACAACGGCTGTGGGTCTGATCCGAGCTGAATGGCGTAATTCCCGACTTACTCACCACAAATACAAGCTTTTTCTAGAATAGGATGGTCAATCGACTCAGGGTTGAATAGTATCAACCGTGCGGAGCGAGGTGCAAAGCAAATAGGTTATCTCATGATATTGGTTGGGCTTGTTTACGAATACGAGTAGCAACTTCTCATGAGGGCACAAATTGCTACGCAAACATGGAGCGATACAATCGCGCACGGCTAGGTTTCCCGGAGAGCGGCAGGAAGCTGAGGCCAGCTCGACATGTGCTGGTAAGCACTAGCGAGAGAGCCATTTAGAAACGAAATCTCGCTAGTCGAGTCCACATCTCTGACCGTCACCATATCAATGGTCGCCTTACCTGTGTAGCCACGAGGCGGCATCCGTCAACATGCCGGAAAACGTCGAAGAGAAAAGACGCCACAAGCCGAAAGAGCGTGCAGTAGACCTCGGTGCTCTAGATGGGCTCTCACTCTTGCCCAAGCAACATGGATTAGTGAGGTGCGCATCGCACGCTTGGCTATTGCCGTCGGTCGCGTATGTTGAACTAACGTCCCATCATGAAGCATCTGGGCTTGTTGTTAAAGCAGTCAAGGGACTGAGTCATGGTCGAAAAGACGGCACTTCGTTTCACGAGTACATCAGCTATGAAGGGATGCGCGATTACCAGTGCGGATTGACACCAATTGGCATCCAGAACTTGGTAACATCAACCTCGAAGACTTGTCGCAGTTTTGCGAAGAGCCATGGGATCTCTCATTCCACCGTTGAAATACACGACGGCACTGCTGCTCACTGGTTGGGGCCACCGAAGGCATCCAATCACGTCGTCTTGTTTCATGGCGGTGGCTATATGGCACCAGCCTTGAGCAAACACATCGATTTTGCATTCGGTTTCACTGACCCTCCGCTGAAGGACCTCGCCGTCATTGTTCTGCAGTATGGTGAGCAAGGCTTGTTGGATATAAAACATGAACATGTATGCTAACTACTTGTTAGACCTGGCATCGGAAGCTGCAAATCACTATCCACGCCAACTGCAGCAGGCAGTATCCTTACTGGATCATCTCATTCACGCAAAGGAGATATCTCCGTCCTCTATCATCTTGCTCGGCGATTCTGCAGGTGCTCATCTATTATTCAGTCTGATGCTACACTTGGCACATCCAAACCCTCTAGTTACTCCCCTCATCATCCAAGACCACTTCCCCGGCGCAGCGCTTATTTCGCCGTGGCTCAACCTGTATACGCCGGCCGAGTCTATGAGAAGCTGCGACAAGCCGGACATACTCGATCCAGTGGCCCTGGAATCATGGGCCAAGAACTTCTTGGCTGGGACGCCGCGAGACTACTGGAACGATCCTCTATCCGCCCCAAAGGAGTGGTGGGGAGATGTTCCCATCGACGATATTCTCATCACCTACGGCGACGATGAAGTACTGCGAGATGAAATCGAACAGTTGTCTGAGGTCATTAAACAGGTGCATCCCTCGACCACTGCGATGAGCTTTCCCGGGGAGCTACACGTGCACATGATCATGAACCGATTTTTGCGAATCAACAAGTCGTGTGAATCTGAAAAGGTTTATCGCAACTGGTTAGAGACTCACTTGAAGTAGTTCAGTGTCGGGTGCCCTGTATTTATAGCATATTCCTAGTATTTTCCTGTATTTATATGGTTGAAGACGACACGCTGTCGAAATAATGATTTGTAATTACGAAGACTTAAATCCACACCATAGATATGTAAGAAGCAGCGTCTTCATCCCGATGGTGCTCAATCATGCAGAGAATACAGCTAGAACAACACCTTTATAAATTACTCCCCAGGCAGCACTCGATAATTGTTTGAGTGCACACGCCATGCGCTAACATAACCTGTGTGAGATGGGTAGTGAGGCTTCTTTAATAAAACTGATACAAATCTCGACTGTGGCCAAGTGCGTGTCGGATATTGTCGCAACCAACAGAGCAGCGTTGAATACAGTCTAGAATAGTTTTGAAGCCTCGACAAAGCTTGGGGTGGGATAATGATTTCGACTATCAAGATCAAACCATCCTCAATTTTAGTCGACTCGTAAAGCGATGTTCTAACGGATTCAGCATGTGAGTCGATGTCAAATGCCAGTTGAAGTAAATGATAATTATTGGCATGCGCTTCTTACCGCATGTATTGATGTCATTGTCATTGCCACACAATCCTAATACCAGACCACAAGAGATAATAGCCACTCGGTCCATTGAGGGGATGTGGTGTGATTTGTTGGCAGTACCGAGTTCGGTTTGTGAGATGCATTATCATCGACATGCTGCTTCATTTATAGTATTAAATGGGTCTGTTACTGGTGAGAAAAGTCAGCCAATGACTCGCAGACTTAGGATCCATGGCCATGCAAGAAGGAAAGGCAAGGTCAGTATCTCGCTCATTCATTAGTATGATGACCTTTGGAAGGCATGCGGAATAATTGGAAATTCAAGGGACAAGGAAAATACGTAGAAAATTAGAGGGAACTCGACATCATGTATCTAGCTCAATAGACTCGTTCTTATTATTCTGTCGTCCCAGAGTCCTGCCTATGCCTTTTGCTTCTCGGCGCCGTCACATGCGTGATGCATTCAGCACTCCCCGCATTTTAAACTCGACGAGCATCAGGCCATTTCTCTTCTACGTCATATCTACTGCTGCGTATTTTAATACCGCAAACGACGAACTTGAATACATATCCATATCGCGATTGAACAAGGCAGGATAAAATGAGACTCTCCGTCTTCAGCACGAAGCCGTACGACAAGAAGTACCTGGATGCAGCGCACAGTAATAGCGGCACCGCAACATCCATCAGCGTCACATATCACGAGTTTCCTCTTGACAGGGAGACGGCCCCTCTCGTTCAGGAAGCCGATGCTGTGTGTGTCTTTGTAAACGACGTTGTCGACTCCTCGGTCGTCGATACGCTCGCTGACAAGGGCGTCCGAGCCATCCTGCTCCGCTGTGCCGGCTTCAACAATGTCGACCTCAAGGCGGCTCAGAGGCGCGGCATCATGGTCGCCAATGTGCCGTCGTACTCTCCAGAGGCCGTTGCAGAGTTTGCCGTGGCGCTGATCCAGACCCTGAACCGCAATACACACCGCGCCTACAACCGTGTCCGGGAAGGCAACTTTGCGCTGGACGGCCTGCTGGGGCGGACGCTCCATGGCAAGACTGTTGGGATCGTGGGCACGGGCAGAATTGGGATTGCCACCGCGCGTATCTTGAAAGGATTTGGATGCCGCATTCTCGCCTATGACGTGTACCAGTCGCCCGCATTCAGCGAGCTTGGAGAGTACGGAGCACTCGACGACCTGCTTCCCGAGTGTGACATTATCAGCTTGCACTGTCCTCTCAACGATCATACGCGACATATCATCAATGATGTGGCCATCTCAAAGATGAAAGAGCGCGTGATGCTGGTCAACACCTCGCGCGGCGCCCTCGTGGACACGAGGGCCGTCATCAAGGGACTCAAGAGCAAGCAGATTGGTAGCCTTGCGCTGGACGTATACGAGGGCGAGGGCTCTCTGTACTACGACGACCACTCCGGCGACATCATTCACGATGATGTGCTGATGCGCCTGACGACGTTTCACAATGTTCTCGTGTGTGGGCATCAGGCGTTCTTCACGGAGGAGGCCCTGGGCGAGATTGCCGAGTCTACGCTGCGAAACCTCAGCGAATTCGTCCAGACAAAGACGTGCAAGAACTCATTGACAAAGAATTCCCAGTCAGAGGGCGCTGCTGCGGCCCCTGCCCGCAATGTGTAAACCACACTGTCTCTGTATTGGCTTGATAAACCTCACCCTTCAATGAGCTTGATGCTTGATGGGCTGTAGATTTTTATTTGCAAGAGCCTCAAGCACAAATTTGAATGGTTAGTTTGGCAGTTGATTTCCATTGACGATATAAGGTGGCTCAGTGGTGCGATGAGATGAACAGTGACGGACGAGTCAGCATGCAATGCGCCAGTCTTCCCCCTTAAACTGAAAATAAATAGTTCAAATTAATTCTCGTGTTCAAATGGATGCTGCATTCTCCCCTTATATCTTTGAGCTCATTTAACCCATTTTCATCAACGCCGTCATTTCCCTCGACCTGGCTTCGAGACCCTCAGGCCTATCAACAAGCCATTATAGGCACTTCCACCCTGTAAATTGTGCTCTGCAGCGCATCACAGCACTGCCAGTACCCTAGAGTTCGGCCTCGTATGCCTGGCGTTGAGTATCCCAGGCTGTGATGCTTGGGAGGGTTCTGAATCCGAAGCGAGCACCAAGATGGACAGAGATTCATGACTGTGAAGCCTCATTGTTGGTAGATGGAACTGCGCATGGTAATGTCATTTGACCACCTACATTTGGCATTCTGCTACTAACATAAATCGCAAGTAAGACGGCAAGTAAAAGGGTCCGACCTGGAGGAGCCGCCGTAGCAGTCCAGAGGTGCATGTAGTAAATCGCGCCTTATCACATAGTAAACAGACTGTATTGAATGATTGCGACCAGCAAAGTACGGCGTCATTGCCTATACATAAACCTCGATGTCAACTGTAAGTCTGAGCCCCCGAGTAGGTAGAACTTCTCCCCGACAGCATCAAAGGAAGCGGCGGAAGTGCGACAAGCCGATGAACATCGTCTCCATCCTCTCAGCTTTGAACACCGCCTGAGCTACAAGTTTGCATCATCGGAAGGCAGAAGTGATCTCGAAACAGCTAGAGCTTCTTTTCTGAGGCTCTCCACAATGTCACCAGCCGGCAAGGCATCCTTCACTAAGCCAACGCCTGTTCCACTGTTCATAATGTCAGCAAGTTGACTCGTACGGCTTGCACCGCACTCACCACCAAATAGTTCTGCGTGAGCTGTCACCAGCTTGGAGCGCATCCTTGTACTTTTGAATATTCGCCTCCAGAGAGAGACCGGAAACGTAGTCTTTGTATGATGGACCGATGATGGCTCTCCCGTCGTAGAGAGCCGGCCAGATCGGTGTTCCTTGAATGTCGTCCAGCACAGGCGTCCTGACGGTACTTAGTTGCGCCTCATCTCGAAGTGACTATTTTAAGATCTTACTTTACCGTTATTGCTCCGCCGTCTTTGGCCTCGAGAATGGCCTTGCGGTTGAACTCGGCTGCCGATGATTCCGTAGCGACGATGAACTGTTCAATATCAGCCGCTTGTGAAACGCACTCCGAATCTCATCCTGTGTAGGCACCAACTCTCGTTCCAAGACAGACCGCTCAGCGCCTACCACTTTGTTAGCCGTGGGCATTTCTCTTTTGCACGGGAGAACGACCGCGGTTCACAGATAACGGTGGTCGGGTGCCTCACGTACCAAGCGCCAAAGCAGCTGCGACTCCTCTGCCGTCGGCGATTCCACCCGCGGCCACCAGTCCAACGTGGCGGTTCGGATACTCAGTTTCGATCAGGTCTCGTATCTCGGGAACCAGGCTGATGATACCCGAGCCCCGAGCAAATTGATGCCCTCCGGCGTCGATGCCTTGGGCGACAAGGACATCTGCGCCATCCTCAACGGCTTCTCGCGCCGCCACCACCGTACCAACCTGCACGATGGCCTTGATCCCAGCCCGGCGGAGCTCTTGGATGATCGCGGGGTGCGGCCGCTGCGGCACGTCGGGATCCTGAGCAAATAGCCAAACCGCGGTAGGTTTATACTTGCGCAAGATGGGAAGCGCCGTTTGAGCAAAGTTCTGAATGCTTGGATGACTGGTGATGAAGCCGACGCCTACGGGGAGAGTGCTGCCTGGCTGATTGGCGAGTCCAAATAGTTCGCAAGCTTCAGCGAGGGCCCCTTCCAGAGCTTCCAAGTGCGCACTGCCGGCGCTGAAGTTGAACCCGGCCGGAATGATACCTGGCATGCGTTAGACTGTTGTTACACACCTACCGAGACTTGGCCCAGACACTCTTGACGGCCATCGAGGGCATCATCGTTCAAGCTACTGACTACCGCCGGGCGTTCAGCGCAAGTTCTAACACGTACCAACCTCCAGCCTTGGAGACTTCAAAGGCCAATTTGGCGTTTGCCGTGCCAAACATGGGCGCGCTGATTATGAGCGGTGTCTTTGCCCATGGAAGCCACGACTTGCATCTAGACGCGCAGTATGTCAGTGCTGGAGGAGCAGAACAGGGATCGCTGGTGGGAGTACATTTCGAGGTGCCATGGCAGGTTAATCGTGGATGTCGAAACTCGTCAAGTATGGTGCTGCTTAACCCCTCTCTCTGCGGCAAGGTGAGATGGATAAACGGAATAAGCAGCAGATGTATTGGTTGGTAAAATTGCTGACGGGCTTGGTCGGCAGGTTTGGTTCGTCGCTTACAAGTAAAATGCTCTACGGCTTCCGGGCATCGGTCGGATCCGGGAACAGCCGGAGGGTTAGGGTTGAGCGACCGATAGCTTCATCCACCTCCCGGCAGGTGTATAAAGTATTCATGATAGCTAGGATAAACCATACCTCTAGGTACCTATTTGAAGGTTTAGCTTTATGGAATTACCCATGGGTAACCACCAAGTCTTGTGATTAACCCACAATAGCTTGGCTAACCATGGGCAACCACCAAGTCTTGTGATTAACCCATAATAGCTTGGGTAACCATGGTTAACCCAGAATGCGAAATGGGCACCTGTATGCGCGGGCATCTATGGGTAGAAGTGCTGAGATGGAGGGAATTAAAAACACAACCCAACCACCAGGCAGACCTAGAGAAAATGCAATTGTGGCTAGAATGAAGAGTCCTATAGTGCGTCACGACGTGCAGATGGCATGGGGTGGTTCAACACCACTCCACGGTCAACCCCCCGCTTAAATGACTCACAAGTAAACTCGTTTAGAGATGCCTCCGCGTTTGCCCCAGTGACTCAACAATGCGTATGTGAAAGACCACTTCCAGTTCATAAGAGCCTGTCCAATAAAATGAGCAAGGCGCTAACAACATATAATCTAGCTCAACAGCTCCGCCACACTTCATTGCCTCCTTGACAGCCTATTGAACAAGCATGTCGTTTATGCAACTGTCAACGGAAGTGATAGAACTCATCATTGAGAATCTGGCTCCCCAGGGCGATGTGAAATACCTTTGCGTCAGATGCAATCACCTCCACCCAGAATGCGAAGACCAGAAACGCGATTCTCAAAAGGATCTCTCGTCTCTCTGCAGGACGTGTTGGCGTCTTCACACCATCGGCACGCCGCCTCTGTACCGTCGAGAGAGGGACAAGGTAAACAGCTACGCTCTACGCTGGGCCGCCTACCATGACCGCGTCCAGACGCTCATCCGGGCAAAAAGCGCCGGCGTAGACTTCTGCAACCCGAATCTCTACCTGCTCCACTACGCTTGCGTTGGTGGCAGCGAAAAGACTGTCAACTATCTCTTCAGCCTCGGTGGGATAGATGCTAACAGAGCAGACCACCTAGGCTGGACGCCGCTTGAGTACGCTGCCAGGAGCTACAGCATCCCCGTTGTGCAGAGCCTCTTTCGCAACGGGGCCATCAACTCGCCGCTTGGAAGCGCCGGATGGCCGCCCGTTGCACTAGCCCTGGCCACGAGCGTGCAGCTAGACTCCATGTACACGTCACACAGGTTGGGAGGCTGGCATAATTCGCCAAGGTTGCAAAATCAATTCCCCGATGCCGTCAATCTCTTTGTCCGCAAGATCAAGGAGGAGGTTGGACAGCAGTGGCTGCGCGGAATCAGCCCAGAAGCCCTGGCTATGGGCCGTCTTCTGGCCACTCAGCCTCTCCAACTCGATTCTTCTCAGACTCTTTTCAGTATGTTGAAGTTAGCCTCAGGAGCGGGCGCATACGACATTGTCGCCGCCATGCTGAGAACCACCACTTGTAGGAGCGGCGGAGTTGGCGATGGCGACCTTTTGATTTCTGCTATAAATCTCCGAGACACGAGGTTGGTTGCCGTACTCATAGAATACAGCGCCCGGAACAGCGCAGTAATTTATGACTACTCTGAGGCGCTTTGCCAGGCTTCTAGTCTGGGCCAGGTGGACATGGTTCGCCTCTTGCTGAGTCGAGGTGCTCAGGTCAGCGTCATATTTAAGGGCATGCAGCCATTGGCACACGCTGCCAGCAATGGGCACTTCCAAGTGGCTTCGATATTGCTTTCACACCGTGCCGACATCATGCCACGCGAGGGCGATGCGCTATCTTGTGCTGAGCGCAACAAGCATTGGGATATAGTGTGTATGCTGCTTGACCATGGCGCCCTCCCTTGCGTCCAATCGTGGCACCAGGGGGCCACCATACTGCACCGGGCAGCCCCAGAGTGCAGTGCTCCCTTCTTCAGCCGGATAGCAGACATTGCAGTTCTCAGGAGCCTCGTCGATATAAATCAGAAGGACAGCCGTACGTTCTCGGCTCTACACTACGCCGCGCAGAGTGTCAAGTCGACCAATGTAGAGATCCTGCTACATTACGGTGCCAACGTCAACGTCAGAGACATGTACTGCAACACTCCCCTGGCCATGGCCATCAGAAACCGGCGCATCAAGTCAATGATTGCCCTGCTCTCACGCCCGGAAATCCACTTTGAGCACGTCGACATGTTTGGGCGCTCCGTCTTCTGGGACGCTCATGTGAGCCAGGATCCCAAGATATTTGGCGTCTTGCGTGACTATGCTTCCCGGCACAACATACCGTGGCCCGAAGAATACGACAAGGTCATGGAACCGAGCACTGCGAGGTACATGCCGGATGAATACTGTCCTGTGTGCCGCCGCGACCTTAGGCAAGCCCAGTGCAACTGTGTGGCTGCCCCTGAATACTGCCATGTCTGCTGTCGCAAACTTGGACGCATCGCCACGCAGTCCCAGTGTAACTGTGCGGCTGCCCATGAGGCGGTTAAAATCTGTGGGGAGTGCTACGAACTGAATCCTCCTTGCTGGCATGGTGCGAGAGACTGGTCGCCTCCAAGGAGAATGAGAAGGACCTAAAGGAGAATTTGGCGGCGTACAGGTGACCGATAGTTTAGCATTTATATAGCATGTTTGTGACTCGTAGTGCAAGAATAGTGATATCGGCATGTGGTTCATATTGACTGATTGAACTTTATCTTACCTCGTCTTCGGTATTCCCACCCCTCTGGTTTCCATTTAACTAGCAACGATCTATCTAGTGGCGACGAAGATGATGCCCCTCTCCTTGGCAAGATCAAATGAATTTTTGACCTGCAAGTCCGCGAGCCAAGCAATTGCCTGTTGTTATTATATTGTCTACGGACTGGAGCTCATTTTGCGGACAAAAATCATGTAGAATTATGCGGCACCACAGTCTGACTTGTAGGGATTCCGCGTAAGAACCTGCCGCTTCCTCAGCTCTTGGTCTCTCAGCTTCCAGTACAGCGCCTTCTTTCACGTAAACATTACCTAGTCGGCCAGCGCAACGGTCTACAGTGCCATCATCCTCACCTCGATGCAGGTTGGGCTCGCCACCGAACTTAGTCACAACGATGTCTTTCCGTCTGCATCGTACGAGTTTACTGTCTTTATATGCTGGGCCCACTCGTCGTTGTTATATTTATTGTCTTGGCGTTTTATTATGCCTTTGAATATGATTGTATGAAGGCTGTGCACTCCCGAAAACAGGGGCTCGGTGACATTGAATAAACTCTCTATCCCAGTTAAACCCACCCAGTTGACTGATATGGATCGTAGTAATCAACTCGATGGGATCTCCAGTCGCAATATGGTCAAGCGAAAGAATCAAAATCGCTGGCTATACGTCACTGCTACTTGGTAGACGTAGAGAAAATGGCCGGGTCTAAGTAGCTTACCCTTAGCATACCACACGGACGAAGACGCACATTCATAGAGCGCCATGCTGGTCCATGGCAGTCATTCCCGAGGCCATCGACACGAATGGCGGACAGAAATTGGGTTAGTTTTGGTACTGGTTATTATAAATATTTAGTTTACTTTTTAGCCGTCCAAATCTATTATTTGCGCCATCGAACAGGGACAGAGAGAGACGAATAACGTATGAAATCATCGAGTAATGCTTATGGTTTACAATTCAACGATTTCTCATGTCCAGAGATAACACTACTGTTGCTGTGGAATGTCCTGACTGTAGTACTGGCTAGAAAACGTGAATGCGACAATAACTCTAATACCCTAAATAAATCTATAGCTCTCCATTCACTCTAAACATCTCCTCCGGCTCTGTTTAGAACATTGTCAGATCATTTAGCGTAATCCAATCCGTTTTATATGTATCATTTTCCTCGAGATTTTGAGCAGCTGCAAATGAAGGCTTGGCTAGCAGGACCCAATATTGAGCTAAGCCAACCTTGCTATC
Organism: Calcarisporium arbuscula; assembly: GCA_009828645.1. Classification (NCBI taxonomy): domain Eukaryota; kingdom Fungi; phylum Ascomycota; class Sordariomycetes; order Hypocreales; family Calcarisporiaceae; genus Calcarisporium; species Calcarisporium arbuscula. The sequence continues at coordinate 549,593 of WBSA01000019.1, forward strand.
GAATGGGTTTATCCCGAAATGAGATTACTATGGCGAGCTTTTCATTACGTGCGCCTTTAGCTTGCCTTGGCTGACTGAACCTCTATTGGGGATATTTGTGCTCCGGAGGGGGCTAAATACTTAGCCTTCTATAAGGTCAAGATTATTTGAACGGGCTAGTCGATAGCCACTGTACCGCTTATCTCTTCGTGCAAATACACTCAAACCCTTGAAAATCAACGCCATTCAACGCCTCATCAAATGACAGGGTGGTGCTATTCATGAAACCTTTGAACTATTCGACAACGACCTTTCCAGTCCACTGGGAATTATCCTGGATATAGTGAGCTTGCCACTGGTCGCGTGATATCCTGGAATGAGTCTTCGGATGATGATGCTACTGAAGTAGATAATGATGCTTCTGAAGATCATGACTCTACTGCTGAAGAATATGAACATAAAGAGATACATGAATTCATTATAGAACTCGTGGACAAGCAGCCCAATGTTTCGCATGAGATTATCACAGCCATTACTCCTTGGGTAACCAACGAAGACCCAGACATCCGACTTCAAGCTCTACACTGTCTACACAAACATTCGGTCTTATCAGCTGAGATTATCATAGCCGCATTGAAGTGGCTGTACGACGATGACTATTTGTATTACTGTACTAGAGACATCCTACACGATCTGGACAGTTTACCACATTAAACGATCACCGCTGTTCGCCAATGGTTGGAGAGTCAGGGCCCAGTTATACAATGGGATGCTTTATTCTTCCTACAGAACCAGTCAATTTTATCAGAAACGGAAAGAGTAGAACTCATACCGCGACCTGAAAATGGAGATTTCACCCGCGATCTGAATTTAGAAGCTCCAAAAAATGACGCGCACTTTGTAGACACGTTATCTACGGCCGCAATACAATGGCTAAGAAATGGGGATGAACAAATTCGACGAATTACCCTTTCATTTTTACAGACACAATCAGGACTCACGGATCGAACGATCGAGACTGTAATGCAACAGCTGAACGATGAAAAAGAGGCCATCGTTTCACGTGCAGTCAAGATCCTTGAAAAGCAGCACATCTCATTAAAACAACTTGAGCGCCAATGGACCAAGAGTGAAGATCCTAAGTATCTACAACATATTTTCATCTCATTTCCACACCATCAGACCTGCCAGACACTTTCCTTTTGGCCTTGGTGCGACATACCGATGCTAAACTTGCGTCTGAGTCTATCTACCGGTATATGCTAAATTTTTTAAACTCGCAGGAAAACTTGTCCGGTGAGGTAATGATGACTATTAAATCATTGCGGCCGCTGTTATCGCCGATATGCTTGCTAGTAAGTGTTCTGAGTCCGAGCTTCTTAGCTCGTCCCTACTGTCTACGAATTCCCCAAGTAAGCTCAATACATGTAATCGTAAGTAGATTAGGTGCAGTCAATTGTGGATGCAGATTCAGAATTGGCCATAGCGCTAGTCGGCCAACTTTAGAGAACCGCAAAGTAAATCGCCGAACGCCTCTCACTAAAAATTAAGACCATGGTGTGTGGAATCCTTCCTTTTTCATAAGGCTCTATTCTAGTATTAGCTGAAAACATCGTATATTGTGAAGATGTCTCAGCCTACACACAACAGACCAACCCCCGACATGGAAGGAAGAGGACCCAGTCTAGACCCACTAGGGCTCCTAACTAAAAGGGGCTATCCCTTTTCCTCTTGCCTTTTCTCCTTGCCTCGCTATCTCTAAGATGCTCGTCGTCGTCACCCAGCCAGTTTTAAATATACTCAGTTCAGACAATTCCACATAATGGGGTGAATTGAAATAGCCCAGATTGTCTATCACCGTAGTATAGCTGGACATACTCTGCCATGGGCCTGCCAGACCCAAATGAAATCGCCGAGATAGTGATGTAGAAAATGTCGAGCTGGGCTTAGCGTCGGGGATAAATAAGCTCCTCGGCTCCTCAAGTGAACCACGTCAATGCGCGATGGCCCGATGGGCACCACTCTTGCTCCACATCTTTCCTAGATAGACCTACTTTCAGCTACCTTCAGTCTTCCATTAATGCTAGCCATCTGTCCAAGGTGGGTCAATGGCGGATGGAGTTGTCTAGTTAAAACAAAACTGGTCCTGGAGCAAGTAGGAGTTGACCGTGTGGTAGCAAATAAGACACGGATGCACGTGTCCCGATGTACCTTGTTATGCACATAACCGCAGTGTCCTTCTAGGTACTGGGTCATAGGGATGCCCACGTGTCGGCGTGCGTCTTCTTCCCTCGTAGATCGCAAGTTCAACACATGATTGGTTACACAAGTTACAACAGTAGGTAAGTTAGCACGCCATGATGGCATTGAGTCCACGTTTCAGCCACTTGACTGTTGTCGACTTATCGCTTTGGATGTAATTGTCTGCGAGACCTGGTTGACGATCCTACACCACTAGCTGATATATCAAGTTCTCGGTTTTGGCAGTGCTCTGTACACAGCGTCTCATTTGTTCCTCTGGTAGGATCAATATATTGTACTTGGCACTCCACACCATAGGAGGCACCAATGAGCTGCCGAATCCCAATACAAGCTGTCAAGAGAAGGCATCCATCTCGGCGAGAGGGAAACTCTCGGCAAAATGGCGATGCGCTGGATAAGGACCTGCCATTTCGAGAGTTAGCAATGAAACGTCCAAAATCCTGGCGACTTGAAAAGCCAACGTCCCCAGATATATATCAAGCGATGTATTCGCAATCATTTTGGCCAGATCACTGGTACAGGTCTCCAAACGAGGCGGCAATACAGTACAAGTAGCAAACATGACGCGGGGGAGGATTCACCCTTGGCTGAATGCCCGAGCAGCGTTCTTAACACTCCTTTTGGCCTTCAGTTCATTAGTTCAAATCTCTCATGGTACATCTATCCCGGCGCTACAGAGACGGGATCCAATCGCCGATGGCCATGAATTGAGAGTGCTACCCATCGGAGAGTGCGTATATCGTTCAGACTCGGTTCATGGAACGCCACTAATAGAGTGCTTATAGTTCTATTACCTTCGGCGCAAAAGACCCTGATGAAAATGGCTACCGTCTTGCACTTCACAATAAGCTCACGGGAAGAGGAAATAAAGTCGACTTTGTTGGAAGTAAGGAAAGCGGAACTTTCAGCGACAATCAGCATGAAGGACACCGAGGCAGAGTTATTGACGAGATTGCCGATATGAGTCTACTTGGCATCTATTCCGCTCCTAATATTGTCCTCCTTCATGCGGGAACCAACGATATGAACCAGGACCGTGATGTATTAAATGCGCCTAATCGTCTCAGGCGGCTGATAGATCTCATCTTCAAGCATTCACCTAAAGCCGCGGTTTTCGTGTGTCAGATTATCCCGTCAACAACCGACTCCATTCAAGAACGGATCAACAATTTTAACCCAAAAATACCTTCCATAGTGGACGACTTTGTTGATCAGGGCAAGCATGTTACCTTGGTGCAGATGAATAAGGCTCTCTCGAAGTCGGACCTAGCAGATAATCTTCACCCTAAAGTGGAGGGCTACCATAAGATGGCTGAAGCCTATTACGATGCTATTATTAAAGCTGACAAGAAAGGCTGGATTTCTAAGCCGGGCACAGCAAAGAAGCCGCCACCGGACTCGACTAGGCCAGATACCTGCAGGGCAACACCATCGTGGTATAATGTGGGAAAGATTGCCCAAGGTGCTAAAGTGTTAGTTCTAGCCTTTCCTTCTATCATACCCCCCAATACACAACGGACGGACATATTAATACTAATGCTAACGCTTTCCTCTTCTCCAGAGCTCATGGAGACAGCGCTTATAAGCCGGCTTGGACTTCCAAGGGTGTTTTTAAGAAGGGTACCTGCAAACGCGACAATATTCGTTTCATGGACCTCGATGGCGATGGCCGGAAGGATTATGCCTGTGTGGATAAGAGCGGCAAGACCGAAGTCTACCTCAACCGCCCAGGCGGATGGCAGAATGCAGGGACCGTCGCATCGGGAGCTTCTGTCAAGGACGGCAAAGGGGTACTGTTTGCTGAGTAGGTCTACCACACCGGAGACAGTAGGAATCCAGGTATCCACTAACTTTCCTTTAGTCTCAATGCAGATGGTCGAGACGACTTCATCCACGTCGACGACAAGAGCGGTGACGTCACTGCATGGGTTAATCAAGGCAAGAAGGGCGGCGAATGGCTGTGGGAGGGCATCGGTAAGATTGCGGGTGGCGTCGGCGCCAAACACGACAATCTTCAGATGCCGGACCTTGACGGTAGGCATCCTCCGGAGGCATGAATTTGACGCTATATACTAACGAGATGGCCATGGCAGGCGACGGAAGAGCCGACTTCTGCATTGTTGATAAGGAGTCTGGGGCGGTGACTGGCTGGTTGAATACGGGCTCCTCGGCCAAGCCCGACTATCACAAGATCGGCCAGATTGCCACCGGGGCCTCAGTCGGAGACAAAGATACAGTGTTCCTGGGCGATTTTACCGGCGAAGGTAGAGCTGACTTTATGATTGTTGGCAAGGACGGCAAAGTGAACGGACTCGTGAACCGCCAGGATGCAGAGGGCCAAATGCCCCAATGGCTACCGGCCTTCACTCTTGCTGAGGGGCCAAGCGATGCCAAGCAGGAGGAAGTACGATTCGCGGACCTCAACGGCAACGGCAAAGTGGACTATCTGCTTGTCGACAAGAAAGGCACTATCCGGCTTTGGCAGAATAACGGCAGCGGAGGGAGCTCTCAGGCCGGCGACGGGGTAATATTATGTGACTGTGAGTGCTACCACTTGACAAATTTACCCTGCTGGGCAATATCTGACTTTACGGTGTTTCAGTGGACGGTGATGGCGCCATGGATTACTTCTGGCTGAATGAAGCCGGCCAAGGCTGGGGTTATCTTAACCGAGGAAAGGGCTCAGATAAGTGGCAAAACCTGGGAAAGATTGCCACTGGAAATCACAAGAGAGAGAAAGTCCGCATGGCCGTTCTCACAAAGAGCAGACGTGCTGATTATGTCGATCTTGACGCAGAAACCGGAAGAGCTGTATGGTACCGTAACTTGGGCAGGGCTGGCAACTGGGGTTGGGGGCCTGCCACTCAGATTGCCGATGGTCCCAAGCACACGATTGAGAGCAAGTACAAGTGGAAGTTCCAGACAAAGAATGTGCACTTTGCTGAGTAAGTTAACTCCCCTGCATCCTTTGGACGAGAAACTGACGACGGCGCCGTCCACAGCCTTGACGGCGATGGCCTGGATGACTATCTCTATGTTAACGACAACGGAGCTGTTGTCATGTGGCGAAACCGGGGCAGCAGCCCGCCGGACTGGCACCCCGATAGATTGGTTGCTGACGGGCCCAAAATTGGCGTGAACGGACGAGACGTTCAATTTGGAGATACAAACGGAGATGGCCGAGCAGACTACGTAGTCGTTGACCCAGTTAGTGGTCGTGCGCGGACGTGGTACAACCAGGGGCTCAAAAAGGACGGATCCATCAGCTGGAATGCACCCTTGAACTTCGCAGACGGAACACGCTTCCCCGGAAGGCACATCAGGATCGCGGATGTAAGTTGCTGTATGTGTGAAGCGGACCATGAGACAGCGCACTGACTGGCTTGGACTCTAGATGACAGGTGACAAACGAGCCGACTACGTGGCCGTTGACCCCAGTAGCGGCGCACTCTACCTCTGGCAAAACCGCTGCTGGGAACTGCCTGGTGGTGGGGGCGGCGGTGGAGGAGGCGGTGGAGGAGGAGATGGAGGACATGGAGGAGATGGGGGACATGGAGGAGGTGGTGGTGATGATGATGATAAAAAGAAATGCGAACTCGATCCGGACAAGCCCTCGACTTGGGAGAAAAGCGGAGCCGCTGAAATGTTGGACGAGTACTTGGTGAAGAACGGCCAAAAGATCAACAACCAGAACGCCGACGACCGGTACTACTGGATGAACGACTGGCTTCAGCAAGCAGATAATCACTTCCGCGGCCTCAAGAACAGCAATCTATACTGCGACGACCCAACAACCGACGAGAAGTGCAACGCACCTTCGCCAGATCAATGCCCCAAATATCCACCGGGATGTGAGTCCACACTATCTGAATATCAGTAAGAACTATGGAGGTTGAACGACTGTCTAACTAATTTTTTTTCCGTTCTAGGGTGGTACGCGGTCAACATGATGACGAACGTCCACGCTCTATTCCAGCATTCTCATCACGCGCTCATCGCCGAGTCTGTCATTGATCTTTCCAGAATCGATCAGATGGCCGTAGATTTCGATACTCCGGCGCCGAAACCGAGTACCCTAACCCAGATCCTTAGTAACGCAGCTGTTGGTAAGTAAACCTCTGTTTCTGTCTTATATTGCGAGCATGCTATAGTACCGAAATGGCCGTGACAGTCAGGGACTGCAACCGACCACTAGCTGACACCTTTCGTACTACGTAGTACTTGGATTTTCCAATTTTGTGACTGGAAAGCTCGGCGCCCAGGTCGGTGCCGATATCTTTTCCATCCTGGGCAACGTGGTATCGGTAAGATATCCTTCCACTTTATAGTTTACTTTCCCAGCTCATGAATTATATAGCTCAGCAACGCCAATAAACCGGTATCATCCGACGCGGACAACGTCAAGAAAGTGGTAGCCCAAGCCAAAAGTATGATCGGCGATATACTGAGAAATGGCGTCAAGCAGCTGGAGAACACGCTCGAGGCCTTTTACGGTCACGGCAATCCTGGAGAAGTAGAAAAGATCTTCGGTCCGATGTTGAGCAAGGAGAGCTTCCGCTACAAGAGTCTAATTGGCAAGGCGTACGTTTCACACCTCAAGGGAAACCCATTTCAGCGTTGCGTTTTGTTGGCAAGCTTGACTGACTGTTTAAGATAGACTTGCCGGGGGCAAGTTAATGGAACCAGTTACACAATCTTCGGTCAATGAGAGAGTTCAGAAAGGCATTGAGGGCATGGTAAGCACCGGTCGATGTGGACGCCGTGCTGGCATACATAAGCGCGAGAAAATCGAGCCGAAACTAATGTGATTATAGGCCTCTGCTATATTGGGACACCTATTGAGTGGTCTTCAATATGGAGTTGTTGTTGGCAATGTAAGTAAAGGTCCTGTGTGAGGGGGCCAAGCTCATGCTGATATTATCCTAGCCCATAGATGACGGAACAGATAAAGAGATCTGTGACATGACCGCGTCCGCTCGATTCATAGATGTACGTCCACAACACTCTAGAATGACTAATTCTCCATGTAGTGTCTATGGCTAATAGAAAATACAATACAGAACAAGTGCGTCTATTTCGTCCGCCGACCAAAGGGGAAGCATTCCAGCCAAAATGTGCCTCAAGATGTCATCGACCGAATCGAAGATTACTACAAGATTTCTCTACGCGACCTGCTAAAGAACGTTAAAGACTGTGAAAATAAGAAACCACAAGAGGGTATATACACTGGGGACCAAAAGTACGCGCCTTGCCTTTTCGGCTTGGGTGTTATCGAAGGTGGAAATCATCCGTTTTGGCGCCAGACAGGGTCTATAGCGGGAGCGCCGCCTGAGTGGATGTCTTCTACTAAGGACCATTGGAATACTTACTTCGAGAGCGTATGCAAGATTGATAAGCATAAGGATTGGCTTACATGTAAAGGGTTACAGTAATAGTTTCTATTGAAGGGAAGCTATAAGAGTATTATATAACATAATATATATAATAAAATAACTAATTATACTTCTAGCTATAATAGTTAGTATATCTATCTATATAGTATTATTATAATCCTTAACTTAATTTCTTATTATTGTCTTATAATTATATTCTAATTTATATATATAGTAAATATTTACTTAAGTAATTAATAATTTCAAATAATATGTTTTCTTTCTAACCTATTTATAGAGTGAAATGTAGTAAATTTTGAAAATATAAGATAGATTTTAGAAGATTTAGGGTTAAACTAAAATATATAAAGCTAGTATATATAAGAAATAAAAAAATTAGTAAAATATAATATATAATAAGGCAATTAAAATAAGATAATTTATAAAAGTAAATAGTTTATAATTTATATATAATAAGAGAATTTTATTAGCTAAAAAAATAATTAATAGAGAAATAATAATAGATTACCTAGTTATAAGTAGCTAATAGAGAAATAACCTAGTATATTTGTTAGATTGGCTCGTAGGCAACGCCGTTGGATTGGCCCAACAGCAGCAGGCCCTAGGGCATCACGTTATGCAGCCACCACAACGAATGAGCGTACGAGAGATAAAATGAGGGGAAGAGGGTTACTGTTGGGCAGGAATCTTGGAAGAGGCATGATCAGGATCATCATAGGGATAACACAGAGCATTTGATCAAATCAACTGATGACTACAATTGATTACTACAATTCCCCTCCATCTCTCGCAGCCTCAACGCGAGAATATTATTAAGACTAGGCTAGTAATAATATATAAAGTTAATTTAGTTAGTAGCTTTATTATAGGGGGGGATTTATAGCTTAAGTATAGGGTTATAATATAAAGAGTCTAGAGCTTAAGTATATTATATAAGGTAGTAGTAAATATTATCCCCCTCTAGGTAAAATACTAAGTATATAGAGTAGTAGTAGATTTTATCCCTAGGGGTAAAAAGTTAAGCTTATAAAGTAATAGTAAAAAGTTAAGTACTTAAACTAAAAAAAAAAAAGAGAGAAGGAAGAACTAAGAAGATAAAGATAAAAATAAAAAAAGTAAAAGGGAATAAGTGAGAAAGAAATAATATTAATAAGTAAGCCTTACTATTATTTTTATATTATTTCTTTTTCTTTTTCTAGTTCTATATTATAATAAACTTAGTTTAAGTATTAGGGCCTTAAAGGAATGTCTATAAGGATATAGTGAGCTGCTAGATTTCTTTCGAACGTCGTCAAGCTCCTTAGTCAATGCGAGGTTTTCGTTTTCCAACGCTAGAATAGTCCAATATTGCTGTTCTTGGGCGTGGCCTGATAATCGACGTAGGAGGTCGTCCCACTCGAATGGATCTGAGGGTGCTCCGGGTGACAGCTGGCCGTCCGGAGTAGAATAAATGCTAGACGTTGGTCGTGGTCCGTCATCCATTTTTCTTTTCTTTTCGCAAAGAGCCGTCCAAGTTCTTGGAGGATAGATGGCAGGGCTGGGTTACTGTAGCTCTTGTATGCTCAAAGGGCATCTTGGCTGAAAAAGCAGATTTCGGCTCACATCAATCTAACCAGAGATACATAAAATAAAACCTAGTTAGCAGGACAAGATATGTATTATACAAGCCTTGATCTTCTTCTCTTTGGCATAGAACTGTCTTACCCATGGAAGAGCCCCAGAAAATCATCGAAGGTCTGCAAAAACTCGCAAGGTCTCCATTTTCGTTCCAGAAAACACAAGTGACTGTCCTTTGGTGTTACCGATACTCCGGGATGGCAATTGGGAATTTGCAGTTATTTATTCGGACTGTATTCACTGGTTCGACAGCGGTTGCGCTTGTAAGGATCCAGCACCACTATTCAGCAGTCCCAAGCCAGTATTGCGCGTTCTTTCTGGCCCGCAAAATTCCAATGCAGAAGACTCCGCTATCTTTATGCTACTAGGTATACGATGTATATGGAACGGGTGGCCGGTCTTGGGTCCGGAAGCTGCGCTGGTGCAGCCATTTCGCGACCGGATGCTAATAGAGTATAGCTGCGCTAAGCATGACCCTGATGAAAATGATATAGAAGCTTTCCTTCAAACCGAAGGGTCCGAATATTCTTTTGCTAGCCCCCCCATAACTATTAATCACCCACCGCCGTTGGCCGTAGAAGATGACCAGAGATTAATCCTGCACCATCTTAGCGAAGCTGTCTTGGCCACTCGGTCAAGCAGAGTCTCCGCAACGACAGATTTGGCCACGCTTTGGCAGCTAATTCAGAGGAGTACTAGAAAAAGCTCGTTTCACGAGAGATACTACGCTGTTCTTTTCTATGAAATGATTAACGGGAAGAACGACAGGGCCATAGGGACTGAGATGGAACGCCAACTCCGTCAAAATAAATATAACAAGAGCCGTATCACTAGTATGCAAGCAAAGGCAGAGGAATGTAAGTTCTGGAGAGATGTGTGTGAGCTCGGCAGGCGGTGGTCGTCCACTAGGTTCGTGCTGCTGTGTGCAGTGCCCGATCAGCCGAGGCCCAGCCGAGAGTTTATAGATAAGTTAAAGATCAAGCTACAAGACTCTGAAGATCCTTTAAGAAGGTGGCTGGAGCAGGCTTCAGATCTTTGCAACGCGATCATCGAGAACAAGCTCCCCCCGGAACGCCTGATGATTGATAACTGGGCTTACCACCAGCGTTCTGTTACCGTAGACGAAGCTCGTTTTAGAGCGTACGTCAGTCTAGATCCTCATATATCACTACAGATCCCTGCTAGTCACAGATAATACATATAAATTATTCAAATAATGATCAGCGTGCATAATTGCCTAAGTTATGTAGTTATCCTCCACCCAGAATCCACGATCCATTATCTGCTCCCGGCAAATAGAGACAAATCAAGGGTTCCATATACATATACAACCCCCCTCCGTAAATATAATACAATATTATACACCATCTCGGTTGTGTCTGGGAATTATTAGTCGATTGCCATGTCCAATCGCAACTTTTCAACCCAACCCCGTGATGTTGAGGCGCTACAGGGCCTTTGCAAGTTCTACGAACAACAGTTAGGCAGTGCACAAATCCGGAACCAAAAGATCGAGACTCTGTTTGCTAGGTGTCAAGAGAACCTGGACAATGAAATTCTCAGGGCTGAGATATTGGTGAAAGACTTGGACTTACACAAGGACACTATCCGCGAGAAAAATGACCATATACATCGGTTGAAAGAGTTAATTGATTTGATACTGAGGCCGACAGTGCACCAGAACAGATACTCGTCAGCTCTTCACGATCCTGCTGATGATATTCAACGCAAGAAAAGAAAGCTTGACGAGTACATGGCGAATTGAATGTCCCATTGGTGCGGAGGAGTCCCACCGCAACAACTGTCACGGGATCAGGCAGAGGGTGACGCAGCATGGAAGAATAACTCAGTCCCCGCCCGTCAGATAACATGGGATATGAGACGTAATAGATTCAGCTTTCTAAATATATGTAGTATTATAGATAACTCAATCACTCGCAACTCTATTAATACTACACAATTAATCCACTCTCTTTACAGACTAAGAACCAGGCCAGCTATAACCCCGCTGATGCCAGACGGAGAAAGTTTAAAAGGTATTAGCAGCATGCGACACACAATTCGTACCAAGCTTCCTTCCCAGAGGTTCCACAGCCAGGATGCGCATATTCCCGCCGTAAAGAGACAAAACAGTGAAAGGTAACCTGTGGGCACTGGCATGCTTGACCGCACGAAGAGGCCATTAATAAATCTTGTTTGGATGACCAGCTGCCTCATCAGTGCGCGAGAAGAAGGAAGGTGGGAGTAGATAAGGTATATCACCCAACACAAAAATCTTATAACTCCGACGTAATACGACGGTCTTGTCTCGCCCTCATCAAATACAACATCGGTAAACCGGGAGACTAGAGGTTCAGGTTCAGGGACATGTCGTCTTGGCCGACCTTTGCTTGATTTGCGTGCATGCATGGAATGAGATGACTGCATGGCTTGCATATGGGGGTGTGAATGAGTGGCCGTGATCGTCTGACTCGAGTTCAGTGGATAAATAGTAAGAAATGAGAGCTTGATTATGCTGCAGAGCCATTAGTGGCCGCTCCACCAACGGTCTTCTTAAAATGGACTTAAGGCCTGGCAGAACCGACTCGAGTCTGATGCCTTTCCCATCGTCATGGATGACAGAGCTATGCCCAGCCGCAAGAAGGCCAGCACTCTGCTGAAGGCTAAATGCCGCGAAGCACTCGCCATACATATCAGTAGCCTCCATCTCCCCTTTACCTAGCTGAGATCAACGCTAACCAACGCATCACAGGGTCCCAAACTGGTGTCAACGTGGATCCATCCAAGGTCAGGCTGATTCCAGCTCCTCACGAGCCATATAAATGGAGGTATGGCACTGAAGTTGCGTTTCTCTTTTCGAAGAACCTCAGTCGGCACAACGCTAGTGCCTGTAGGCAACTGCATGAGGAGGTCGGCCGATCGTTTGAGGCGGTGTCCAACTGGTCACACATTAATTCAGTCAGTCGGCTTGAGTGCCCTGAACAGAAGCTACAGGCCGAGGCGGCCACAGCAGCCGTCAACCCAGATGCACCAGAGGATGTAACCTACCAGGGATCTCCGAGTGCTGATAGACTTGAGCTTAGCATAACGTATCTCGGAAACGAGATAAGCCGTTTGGAGCAGGACCGTAGTTCAGGGCAGCAGCGTATCGCCGAACTGGAGAGCCAGTTAGCAACAGTGTCCGCGCAAGCCAGTCAATATGAAGCCTCGAATTTTAACCTATCTCTCACGTTAACCCATATCTCTCAGTTAGTTGACGATTTCTTGCAAAATAACAACTATGTATAATTCTGTATTGTCATTAAATTATGGAAGAGCCCGTGATCTAAGCTGCTTCGGGACAGGAGAATGACTACTGAATTACAAGCTCTTAGTCTGGACCTCAGCTTAATAGATCTGGGTCTTATCACACAGGCTAGTTATGATACCAGTCAACAGTCAGGAACAGCCAGAATGCAAGAGGCTTATTCAGAGGCACAACATATGTTCTGGTTTGTCTTTGCTAGCCTGACTAAGTTACATAATATGTTATTCACTATTGCCCAATGTACCGTCAGTGACTTGTTCAAGCTCGGGAAGCGCTGAAAGACGAAGATTCTGACACTGCGACGCCAATTGCCTGTCCAATGACCATAACCACAATTTACTATTAGTTGACGACGATAAAGGAGAGAGGGATGAAAAGGATTCGGTATCACTGGCACCCTATAATTGGTTGGTCCATGCATTCCATAAATACTTCCTAGTCGTAATCGCTGTAATCGCTGTATTGGGAGAATAGCATCTCGAGGCCAAAAAAATCGGGGGGCTCACTTGCTCCTCTAGATTCAAGCAACTGTTCGACTTCTTTGTGTGCATTCAATACCGCCAGCTGAAGTGCGTTCCATCCGGTACTTCCGCATTCTACATCTGCGCCATTGTTGAGCAGTAGTTCCACAATTGCCTTGTAACCCTTAGCTGCGGCCAGCATCAACGCGGTCATGCCACGGCTATCTCTTGAGGCCTGGAGAGCCCCAGCGGAGAGTAGAAGCCTCACAATCATTTCCTCCCCGTTCCTCGCCGCCCAGAGTAATGGCGTTCGTCCTCTTTCATCACTCAAATCAAGATCAGTGTGAGAATCCCGAAGTAACCGAGTCACAGTCGCTTCTTTCCGTTGATTGACAGAAGAAAATGATCGACTTATTGCCAATGAAAGCGGCGTCCGGCCTTTTACATCCTTTCAATTAACATCAACTCCCCTACTTAGTAGTAGGTCAACCATACCCTCATTCCCATTCCAAGCGGCATACATGAGCGATGTCCGACCATCTTTATCTTTAGCGTCGACGTCCACCTTACCAATATCAAGAAGTATTTTGACAATTGCCTCATTCTCAGATGCAGCAGCATATAGTAGTGATGTCCAATCGTCTTTATCCTTAGCGTCGAGGTTCACCTCAGCAATCTCATGTCCTCGTCGATCGAGAAGTAGTGTCATAACTTCTTTGCCATCCCCATCATTTCTAGCTGCAGCCTTCACTACCTCCTCAGTAATGGCGATCTCATCTCCTCGTCGGTCAAGAAGTAGTGTCATGACTTCCTTGCCATTCCCATCATTTCCAGCTGCAGCCTTCACTACCTCCTCAGTGATGGCGATCTCATCTCCTCGCCAGTCGAGAAGTAGTGTCATAACTTCCTTGCCATTCCAATAATTTCCAGCCGCAGCCTTCACTACCTCCTCAGTAATAGCAATCTCATCTCCTTGCCGGTCAAGAAGTAGTGTCATAACTTCCTCATTAAATTCTTTAGCAATAGTAGACAAAACTTCCTCGGTAATAACGATCTTATCTCCTCGTCGGTCAAGAAGCAGTATCATAACTTCTTTGCCATCCCCATCATTTCTAGCCGCAGCATTCACTACCTCCTCAGTAATGGCGATCTCATCTCCTCGTCGGTCGAGAAGTAGTGTCATAACTTCTTTGCCATTCCCATCATTTCCAGCTGCAGCCTTCACTACCTCCTCAGTAATGGCGATCTCATCTCCTCGTAGGTCAAGAAGTAGTGTCATGACTTCCTTGCCATTCCCATCATTTCCAGCTGCAGCCTTCACTACCTCCTCAGTGATGGCTATCTCATCTCCTCGTCGGTTGAGAAGTAGTGTCATAACTTCCTTGCCATTCCAATGATGTCCAGCTGCAGCCTTCACTGCCTCCTCAGTAATAGCAATCTCATCTCCTCGCCGGTTAAGAAGTAGTGTCATAACTTCCTCATCAAAATTTTCAGCAATAGTACACAAAACTTCCTCAGTGATGGCGATCTCATCTCCTCGCCGGTCAAGAAGTAGTGTCATAACTTCCTCATCAAAATTCTTAGCAATAGTAGACAAAACTTCCTCAGTGATGGCGATCTCATCTCCTCGTCGGTCGAGAAGTAGTGCCATAACTTCTTTGCCATTCGCACTATTTGTTGCCACAGCCTTCACTACGCGTATGCCTATTGTGACACCATGGTCTAGTAGGCGATGGATAATGGTGGTATAGCCTTGCTTAACGGCCACCTCTAGGGCTGTTGCCCCCGTGGAATCCATGCAATCGAAATCGATTGAAGGCGCCAAGCTCCCGGGCTTATGGATTTTTCCACCCGCACTAGAGACATAATCCACCAGCTCAGGAATGCCCCATTGGCTAGCCACATGTAAAGCAGAAAACATGCGCGGAATCTCCTGGAACATACCCCAATGCGACCTAAGACGATTCAACCATTGCTCTCGACATGGGGAATCAATTCTGAAGAACTCGGCTTGGGAATCCCGGACCTGGAATCTGGAGTCTGCCATGCCGGCATGGCGAGCCCAGTTTCGAATGGCGTACAGTGAGAAGCCAACATCGGAGTGTTCACCGCCACGACATTGCTCTATAAGAAGGTCAACACAGCGATATGCCAGGTCAGCGTGCGCTGAGCTCGTTGAAATCAGCCGTACCAGCCGCAGCTAAAAAGTCCTTCACAGACTTGTGAAGCAAGAGCACCTTGTCGTCCTGGATGATAACCATTAGGCGGCAGGTGGCGACCTGGTCGCTCGTGAACTGAATTCTTGTCTGCTCGTCTTCCTCTTGGTATAATTCGCAAGCTTCGGAGAGCTCTAGCACAGTCATTGGCCGCAGACTCACAGAAACGAAGCTCAAGATGCGCCAAATCACGTTACGTTCAGACCCATCCTGTCCCAGGGCAGTGTCAAGAAGCGTTTGATAGAGCGAATTGAGACCCTTGGGCATGCTCTGCAGGTATTTGACAGCGTCCTTTGAGTGTTTATGTTCTAGCTCCAAACAAGCCAAGCCAATCCAAAGGAAGGTGCCTCCGGCTTTTTCTTTGAGCATGTCGCTGATCTGTTTTGTGACTGATGGTGTGTACCTCTTTTTGTCTGCAAGGTGCGCCACTCTTTGTTCTATGAATCGATCAATGTCTTCCTTAGCTTGGGGGAAAGACGCCAAGTCCTTGTTTGAGAATTGCTTAAGTGACTCTTGTATCTCCAGGTATGGCCGACTAGTGATTAAGATGCGAATATTTGATGTGACATTTCGATCTTTGAAGGATTCTTCCAACTGTCGCAGCAGGAGTTTTTGCGATTCTCCATCACATTCATCCAGCGCGTCGATGATGCAGTAAATCGGGCCGGTGCTTTGGTCCGATGCAATCGCCATGAATACTGCCCACAGCGCATCAAATGATTCAAACAACTCCGCCTTACGCTCGTTGTACTTTGGCAAGATGTGGTCGAGCAGCCGCGGGTGTTGGTGGACGAGTTGATGGAGAAGGCCTCTGATCACTGATATGGCCGTCTTGCGTTTATCGAAGCTAGAGTCGCAAAAAAAGTACACAAGACTATTTCCTTGCGCGGAGAAATCCTGAGATAGTTTTTCAGTAAGGAATATGGACATGGTGGATTTCCCGGTGCCTGGGTTTCCATAGAACCACAAGATATTAGTCATCGGGCTCCCTGAACTAGTTGTCGGGACGGAATCGAGCCAGGCAGTAAGATCTTTGGTGTCGAGAATCCATTCACATGTTAGAGGAGCACGGCCTCCTTTCTTGCGTTTCAACGCCGCCCGATCCTCGTCCGGGTCGGTCAGGAAGAGGTCGCGTAAACACTCCTTGGCGTCTGGCTTGTCTCGGCAATCTATCGCCATGTTAGCGAGGCAGGCAGATTGTGGTTTCTACGTCCAACGATGTTGGTAAAATTCTAGGAAGTCTCACATTTTTCAATCAGTGTATATTTATGTGAATCTGTGCACCGATCAGCTCGCACGATGTGAACCATCTCTATACGATGGACTACATACATTCCTCGACAAAACGTTTGCCAACCTCTGCCCTAGCCTCCGAGACAAGACAGTCAAGTTTAACCCTCACGATGCTGTACTCGGGTTCACTTCTGCCGTGGAACTTCACGAGATCTGTGTGGTTCACGGGGAAGGGAATGTTGTTCTCTTCGGCCGATGTCGTTAGGCCTGTGCTTGTTGCTGACTTCTCTGTAACTAGCAACGTCTTGGGACCAGTGTAGGCCAAGGTGCCGTCTTTTTGGGGCTGCAAAATTGGTGAGTATTGTTCTCTTTCAGAGGTGTCTGCAGCCTCTCACCTGAACTGTTAGGCTAGAACTACGCTCGAAGAACGAGACTACCTGGTATTTGTATCCGTCCTTGCAACATCGAGAGAACTCGGTCGAGATTCTGTTTAGAAATGTAGAAGGCTCCGAATCGTTGTCAACGACAAGGTCTCGTATAAGCCGTTCATTCGGTTCGCCGTTGACGATGCTGTGTAGCTGTTCGAGCCTTAACCCAAGATTGGGAACGCCGAAGAGAAGTAACCCGTAGCACGCACTCCGGAAATAGTCATTTTGCGGGTCGTCCCTTCTGTTGTGGGCATGAACAAGGGCCTACCCACAGGCACATCAGTCATTGCAAGCCCCGACGTGTATGAGTCCTTACCTCCTTGATCAGCAAGCCGCCCAGGCTGTGGCCGATGAATATGATCGGACGGCGATCTGTCTGGCCAGGTGAGCTGGAGAACTGAGACGCAGAGTGTAAACATACTGTAGTGTTTCTGCGAAAGGCCTTGACAGACTCTAGTAATTGCTTTCCTAGGTCCTCGATGGAATCTTTAGAATCGCTGCGCAGCAGCGCGGTATTGTATCCATAGAGCAGGACTCGAATGCTCGGCAGGTCGTCCGGTAAGTAGTCTCGTAGCCAAACGTCATGGCTGATCGGGGACTTCCATGAACCGATCGCGTGGCTCGCAAGCCCAGGGACGGCGATCACGCTGTATTACAGAGTATGAGCGCGTCTGTATTGGATTGCGGGGAAGGGTATAGATGTGCTTACTCGACATCTGCACCGCCAGGAGACTCGTAGAGCGGGGTGATACCGTGGAAACTGGCGTCGAAGCGATATCGATAACGGGTGCAAGCTTCGGTCAGCTTCTTAGCTAAGGCGCCTGCTGAGAGGGACGTGTGGAAGGTGGCAGTTGCGCAGTTAATGTTCTGGTTCCTTCTGGCTAGAAAATGAGGCTCAATACGGTTTACGCCTTCCTTTAAATCCGGGTCCTCTTTCACCAGGGATTTGAGATACCGGGAGGCATCACCTGGGAGCAGTTCTGCGGCTTCGCATCTCCCCTGGCCAGGCTGGCTAACCGAGACGTCTCCGACCGCTACGCATACGGCGAGATCAGACTGACCAGGCTGAACTTCTACGCGCCGCTGCTGCTCGGAAAGATGCACTTCCAGCGCGTGGAGTACCAGTACGGGGCATATTTTGCTCAGTTCTACGGTCCCATCCTGTTCTTGATTGGCATCACGTCTATCGTCCTCAACGGATTCCAGATTGTCGTCTGCGTCGAGCAGGCCAACCCCACCAAACACAGCAAGATTTTGTTCGGCGTGGCTCTTTGGTTTGGCGTGGCTGTAATTCTCTGCTTCTGTTGTCTCCTTGGTATTCTCCTTCTTCTATTCCTCTACAAAGTCATCAAGGAGTGGAAATATGCTATCAGAGACCATCTCCGGGCCCTAGAAGAGGTCGGGTCTAGATTTGCCAAATGATTTTATTCTGGGTCGTAAAATCCCTGTTTCTGGTTGTGTTAACGCAACCAAACGCCCCACGTTTGGGGGTCCGCCTCAGTTGGGTTTAGCAAGCCATGTGGCTTGATGGTTCATGCCTAAATTGCTCTGGCCAGTGAGCTAAGGACTAGGCCCATTTCTCTACCAACGCAGATTGTGTACCAGCCAGCAGCAGCTTGCTATTCAGCAAAGCGGACGCTAGCCTAGGCTAACTATGCCACTCTACAGGCAAATAATCACCGCTACGCAAATTCATTTTCAAGTGCACACCTACGATGGATTGTACAAGCATGTTATTGCATACAATATGTGCCTAAGATGTTAATTTTAAATATATTTCGTGAACGGTATACACAAGCCTTCCCACATCCCTAACCGTAAAGTGCTTGGGTTAACCTTGTTGAACCTTGTTTAAGCATTCTCGCTTCATCCACTGCTGTAGCGGGCTTGCGTCGCGCCGAAATGCTTTTCGTCATGTCGACACCACGAGTCCCAAAGAGCTAGTCCCCGCCCCCGAATGCGCTGAAGTTACAGTTCCTTCTAGCATGATGTACGTGGTGTGACATGACTCCGGGAATGTCTCGACCAGAGTGAAGATACATCGTCATCGTAGCTGCCAGGGCAGCCGTAGACCAGTATATAAATACGTGGCTGTGTTGTAGAGCCGCGGCTATGTTGATGAGGTTGTACGCAAAAAGGAATTCGAGAGGGTGGCTGTAAAAGTTGCTGAGTGGCACCGGCACCTGCTTTTCCTCAAAGTAGTGATGGACTGCGTGCACTTTCTTGTATAGCCATCTATGATGCAGTGCTCGGTGACCAAAGTAGAAGAGAACTTCGAATACGACAACGGTCGTAAACAGCTCTCTTGATGCTCTCAGCAAGCTTGGCCACTCAAAGCTCACTTCTGCGAAGGAATACTGCAAGAATCCCAGGTCTTGTTGCCAGGAGAAGAACAACAGAAGGAAGAAGTTGACCAGGAAGGCTAGAAGATAGTTGCCGATAGTAATCGGGATTGTAAGGAGTAGTGCTTCGGTGTACCGTTTCGACGGCGCATTGATGTATGAGAATGCCCCCACTATAGTTAAGATGATGACCTGAAATAAAATATTTCCTCCAAGTTCGATGGCACCATGAGGGTACGTCAACACAGTGGTTGACAATTCATTCGGCCACATGATTGCGATGTTGGGTATGCGGTGGAAAGACGAGTGGCCCGGTGCAATACAATACAGTGAACAGATGAAGCCTTTTGTGCTCGCGGCACGGTTTCGTCCTGCTACCTAAATATGCAAGGTACCTTGCATGGTGTGCAGTGTCAGCTTGCACCATGCAGCCCCACTCACACTGGAGCAGATACCTACCTCCAACATCCATCCCACCGCGAAGAGCAAGTTCAGGCTCCTCACGAAGATGGTTGCATGTTTGAGGAGGCATTCCGTCTCCAAGCATCGCACAAGCAACTAGATCACAGAGGCCTGGATACTATAATACTACCCCACATAGAAAAGCACAATAATGTTCTGCGCAAATGTTGTTTCCGGTGATGTTCTCTCTTTCTTTAAAATTTAAGTAGTGAGGTACATACTACTACATAACGATACTTTAGTATCCGAAACAGGAGGAGATATGTATGGGCCCACAAAGCGCCACTGGTCAGTGCAGTGGCTTGACAGGTACATTTTAGTATCCAGAGGTATTTAGGACGCACGCGCCCCACCACAACAGTGCGGCAGATGCCTTGCAGTACCTTTCTTTGTCAGCAGGATACATTCTCACTTTATATAACGTGATCTACGCCGCATATCTCAGGCACCTTGCCATTCCAGTTAGGCAGAGTTCCACCAAAGTCAGATTGGGTCTGCTAATAGTCTACTAACAAGATCTGACTTGACTCGGTGCTTCTTGCAATGTCATTTTGGAGCTTTAGAAATTTGCGAATAGCTTCATAGAGGATAATTTCAAAGGGGAACTGGTTCTAACACCGGTGCACTCATGGCAAGGATGTACTCACGTGACTATGACTGTGACTGTTTAGCGCAGTGGGGTATAGATGGGCATAGAAGTCGAGGGCGAGGTAGGGCAGTGCGTTTGTACCTGTGTCTCTCTCCTTATCAGGCTTTCCCGTCGTCCATGAGCACACTGGTGGGCCTATAACAGGCGGCATACCAAAACGCCATGACGCTGGAGGGTGCTGCATGCAAGCGGCCAGGCGTCACAGCCCCCAAACGTGACCGGCGAGATCCTGTTGTTGCGCCTGACCCTGACCCTGTCCTCCTCAGCTTGCTTTCGTCGTTTTATGGTAACTGACAAGGCTGCGCTCTTGAACTGACTGTAATAAACGATATGCCGTCGTCACGTCTCCTCATTCTCCCTAGTTGACTCAACACCAGCTTCCTCGTCGACGTAGGCGA
The DNA here is from genome assembly GCA_009828645.1 of Calcarisporium arbuscula. Lineage (NCBI taxonomy): Eukaryota > Fungi > Ascomycota > Sordariomycetes > Hypocreales > Calcarisporiaceae > Calcarisporium > Calcarisporium arbuscula. The sequence goes on from WBSA01000019.1 coordinate 570,340, forward strand.
AACGAACAACCCCATCCGCCCATCTGACAGCCATTGGGTGCTTCTCCCGCACCATGGCATCACGCAACGCTCTCGACAGCCCCGACTCCTATGTGGTCGCCTGGATTGCTGCTCTTCACATCGAGCGCGCCGCTGCGGAAGCGATGCTTGATGAGGAACATGCAGCTCCAACTGGCTTCAATAGACACCAGACTGACGCGAACGTATATACTTGGGGTCGCGTAGGAGAGCACAATATCGTCATTGCCTCTCTTGCCGCTGGAGTCTATGGAATTACCTCGGCTGCGACCACGGCCTCGAGCCTGCTTGCCTCTCTGCCATCTATCCGTGTTGGCCTTTTTGTCGGCATAGGCGGCGGCATCGCCCGACCGGACGAGAGCCACGATATCCGGCTTGGCGACGTCGTCGTGAGCCAGCCCAATGGGACCACTGGCGGCGTCTGCCAGTACGACTTGATCAAAGCAATGCCCGGTGACAAGCGTGAGCGCAAGGGCTTCCTCGGGCAGCCTCCGACGGTCCTCCTAAATGCGCTTACCAAAATCCAGGCCGTTCACGAGCGGCAAGATCCCAAAGTTCCCTGCTTCCTTCAAGAGATGCTGGAAAAGAACCCGAAGATGGGCAAGAGATCCAAGCAAAATCCTGGCTATGCTCACCAGGGCTTCGCCAATGACCGCCTCTTCAATAGTTCATGCGACCACGTCCCCGGGCCGGACTGTCGGGGCTGTGACACGGCAGACGAGGTTCAACGCGATCCCCGAGACACTACCGACCCCGAGATCCACTACGGGACCATCGCATCCGGCAACACGCTTGTCAAAGACGCCGCTGCGCGCGATCAGATTGTTGCTGACGTCGGCGAAGATTGTATCTGCCTTGAGATGGAAGCGGCTGGCCTGATGAATCACTTTCCCTGTCTTGTGATCCGAGGAATCTGCGACTATGCCGATTCTCACAAGAACGATCGATGGCAACGCTACGCCTCAGCCACTGCCGCTGCGTATGCCAGGGAGCTCCTGGCGTATGTGCCGGCCGCAGAGGTCCAGGAGACCAAGACGGCATTAGAAGTGCTTGACCTCAGTTAGTTCTTGTTTCATTCATTCACTAGGGCTAGACTAGCACCAGACAGAATAATATTTGAACTTAGAATACGTATTGACTGCTAGTAGTTCAGCAGACAACAGTTGCAACGAAAGCTGCAACTGATTCCATCACGTCTGACCTTCGCACCGTTAAGATCAAGCGCTGGCTTTGCCCCCCAGATCCGTCTACAAACGCCAACCACGCAAGGAAGCTCCGTCATGAGGGGACAGGCGCGTGGCTCCTGGAAAACCCGGTCTTCCAGGAATGGCATTCGGGGTCGCGTCGACATTTATGGCTGAATGGGCTCGCGGGATGTGGAAAGACGGTTCTCAGTGCGACTGTGCTGGATCATCTCACGAGGGGAAACGACCGGCTTACCCTCAGCTTCTTCTTTGACTTTAGCGACAGGATAAAGCAGACCTTGGATGGCATGCTACGGTCGCTTGCTTTCCAACTCTACCAAGAGGGGACTGGTTCTGCCGACCTTCTTGACGCCTCATTCCAAGCACACCAGGATGGCCGCGACCAACCTACTACAAAGACGCTCGAGGACGTTGTGTGCAAGATGCTTGTAGTACAGAAGAAAGTCTTTATTGTTCTGGACGCCTTGGACGAGTCGACAACAAGGGGTGAACTTGTCATGTGGATGAGCGACTTAGTGTCCAGGCTGGAGTTGCGCGATGTCCAGCTGATTTGTACCGGCCGGCCTGAACGTGAGTTCATGCGCGACGTCCCCTCGTTAATAAGCGAGGAAAACTGCTTAGTACTCGACAAGGAGCGGGAACATCTTTGAAACATTTTTTCTTCATAGAGGCTGCTATGCTACTCCACTATGACGAGAAAGCTTGGGTAATGAACAAGATCATGATATCTGATGCTACCAAAATAGCATTTCATTCATGTTCTACTGTCATTGCTTTTCAAACCAGACCAGCGACTCACCCAATTCCTCGGCCAAGGCAAGGCCAATCGCATTGATTTTGCTGTTTTCGAAATGGAATTGCGCTTTGATGGCGGAATCTGAGCCCTCGTCGTCTATAAAGTGGGCTAGGAAGTTCTTGTCGTCGCATACATGCTCCAAGGTGATAGTGAAGGCCATGCTGCGGTCCGTGCCGTCGATGTACAGCGTCCCGTTCTTGTTTATCACGTCCAAGGAGTGATAGCCTGCGTTGTTGAAAGTCCCGAGGTATGTGTCTAGTGGCAGCATCTGATTATAACCGTGCTCCGATCCTAGACACAACTCCTCTCGTAGATTTTTCAGATTTTGATCGTCATTTCTTTTGTCAGTGTCTCTCTCATTCTCTGCGCGTTGAACCCAGTTGATTTTTTTCAGCTTGGGGAACACCAAGAAGAGAGTCCACCAGTTCCATCGCGAGGACAGATGATATATCATTTGCAGTGCCCGCGTTTCCAAAAACCACGAGCCAAAACCGCTGGTCTGGAACAAAGAGAATCAGGCTACCGAAGCTTGAAACAAGACCGTCGTGACGGATGATCTTGTGCCCGCGGTAGAACTCGATCTCCCAGCCAAGTGCATAGAGTGTGTGCGAGGTGAACGGCGCCAGATTGCCGTCCTCGCCGGCGTCAGGATTACTCACGATGCGAGGTTTAACCAGCTCGGAATATATCTCTTCACTAATAGGGCCGATGCGTTGAATCATAGCCCGAATCCATTTGGCGTAGTCGGCCACTGAGCTTTGCAGCGATCCGGCTCCCTGGCCTTCGGGCTGCTCGAAATGCTCCAGCTCCTGGTACTTATTATCCAGCCACGTGTAAGGCTTAGCAAATCGCCCATCTTGGCCTGCAGCGTAGACAGTACTTGGCTGGAGGAATGTAGAAGTCATGTTGAAGACGTCAAAGAGGTGCGAATGGAGGAAGTCTGCGAAAGGCTGGTTTGATAATTGTTCGACGAGATAGGTCGCCGCTGTAAACATCATGTTACAGTACTGGTATGTCGTCCGCAAAGGCTTACTCAAGGGCAAGTTCCTGAAATTCCGCATCACCAATTTAGGCGTGTCTGGGGCTTTTGATTTAATGCCCAAGTAACTATAGTCATGTCTAAGGGACTGGTCAATTTAATACTCTCCTAAACGAACTGCTTGTATAACGGAGGAAAATGTAAAGAGGTGGCTTTCCCGGCCCCGTTGCTCAATTGATGCGACAAACGTTAAGAATACGGACGAGCTGGGTTTAACCTACCCCGGCATTCCCGTTCTGTGACTCAAAATGTCCTCGACAGTCGTGTTCGCCGTCGCGTATGCGTCTGGTAAGACAAAGTCGTCGGGCAACAGATCCGAGACCGGCGTCGTCCATTGGACCTGAGGATACTGCTTGTCGTCTGCAACAAGAAGACTCACAGCAGCGGCCGTGAAAGACTTTGAGGTCGACGCGCAGTCAAACAGAGTGTCTGGGGTTACTTCAATTTCTTGAGGGCCCAGGACAGCTTGGCCAAATCCTCGAGGAAAGATTTCCGAGTCATTGATAACAGCTATACCCAGACCAGGGATATGCCAGCGGGATATCAAATCATTGACATGCCTCGCGAATTGGTCTGATTGAAACAAGTCCATAATGTTCAAGGTAGATAAAAGGCACTCCTTCGTTTGAAGATATCCGCCTCAACACACTGAATTATTATCATATTTAAATATCTAGAAGCTGAGGATGGATTAGGCAGAAACCTGGCTCGTACTGCTACACGTGGCGCGAAGCTTTGATAACACCTCTAATAGGGATTCCATTTCCGACGCTATACTAGAAATCAAATCGTTGTTAGGGGGAAGACGGTTTTTCATAGTAGCAGGGGCCAATGATGACGTATTCGCCGTGGGAGCATGGATTCAGAACAGCGGATCGCCAGAATCTTGGCCAGAATAATCGAGGTGACTCACGCCGAAATTTTGGTTGAGAAAGGCGGTCTGATCGGCTTAGATGTCGCCGACGCGGAAGGCCGGAGCATTGGCCTTTCACAATTGTAGTGGTTACAACCTCATGACGTGGCCAGCATGCGAGCGGCAAGGCGTAGGCAGGGCTCCTAATAGTGCAGACGGTTTGACGGACTAATAGACCGGTTCGGGGGTTTTCAGCTAAACCGGCGGTCCGGTTTGTCTCCGTCAGCTAGACCGGCGGTTAAGATGTGTCGTTAATACTTAAAATAAAGGGATGTATGGTCAAGAGAATGATCGGGGCAGGCAACCAGTTGGAGCGCATGGGATTGCTCCATACAAAGTTGGGAGGACAACATGGATATTGGATGCCATAACTCCAACCCCCATGTACTGTACAGACCCCTTGCTGCACCAAGCTTGGAAACTGGGCGACCCCAGGTTTCACCTCGCGCGCGCGGTTATCATGTCAAGGATCTTCCAGGCACAGCTTTCCAAAGTGACAATGAAGGGAAAGATATACTGGAGAACCCGCAAAGGCATATAGGTACATCTTCGCGGTGGACTCACCTCATCTCATGGCGGTCGCTTTTTCGGCCATCCCTCCGCTGCGTTATCATCCCTCATATGTCGAGCCTTTCCGCTGCCATGAACAATGGAGCTCTAAAGAGGCAGTCTCGGGCGCCACGCCGACGATCAGCAACCAACGAAAAATGGAGTTCCCAGCGCCGCCCTGCGCAAATGCCCCCTGGTCGTTTCTGTGAACGTGGTTTCGAAGTACAGTGTGCGCTCGAAATAGACGCCCAACTTTTCATGTCTTTTATAGATACCTGCCAGGGCAAAGGGCACTTCCTGGTTCTCGCTTACCCCTGGGCCTGTGAACCGGCCGCAGCATTGAGGACGGCGGCACGCAGACCAGGCTGCCACCATCTTATTGGGTACCACCACGCGTATTTGCGCTGATACTCAGGCTACTTGCAACATAATGAGAAACCTGCATTTCTAAGCCAGGAGTTTCTCTGCCTGGTTAGAACTGTTCGCTCAGAGCTTGGAAACTTGATGCAACAGCGGAGTTGTGGCGACCTGCAGCATTCTTCCCCAGCTGCCCTACTGCTCACCTCACATCTCAGTCATTCCCCTGTTGCGGTTCTGGCGCTCCCACACCTTGTCACTGCAGGCACTGTGCAACGTTGATCAAATGCCTTTTTTCAGCTACTCCAGTAGCTTCTCTCCCGTGCGGCCAACCGTTACCTGTCAGGAAATTCGAGTGCGAGGCTGGGACACCGCATTTAATTGCTATCCTTCTTTAAATCTAGCCAGATCGGATTTAATCCCTGCATCTGAGAAGCCACGGCTTTTTGCTACGTCAAACCATATTTGTCGCGCGCGAGGATGCTGCCACGATAAGCGTACCCACATCCATCAAGCCCTCCGGTTTGACCCATGTCACCGCCTTAAAAAGGTACCGCTGGTTTGCTTCTCTGGCTCTTCTCTAGCTGACGATAGCTATGACTTGTGCCGTGAGGCTGTAATAAACAAGTAGATTGCTGCGTTTTCTCCACCATGGCCAGATGCCACGTCAAATGTTGTAATATATGACTGTCTATTAATCTAAGTACAGTGATTCTTGAATGTGAAGCTGATATGGCGTAGTGCGGGCCACTCTCTGAATCATTAAAACCGCGATAGCACCGTTGTTATCAGATGAACGGGTAAGATAGCTAAACCCTCTCTCATCAAACGTATCTGGCGTGTCCCTATAATCCTCCCTGAAGGCGCATTGAGCAAAGTCGATAAGAAATGGTCGATATGAGCTTTGGCCTGTCTGTGCTACCAGCACGTTTCTCGGCTGGCAGTCAAAATGAACAACTCCTGCTCTGTTAACTTCGATCACCACACGGATCGCGCTTTCCACGATGCTTGTCCACATGTGGGGCTGGTTTGGGATATGAGGTATCATATCCGAGAGAGTAAAACTTGGAATATACTCAAGTAATATTCCCTTTACTTGAAAGTAAACAGCAGGAAGATCCACAGGTCTCTGGGGAGAATTGTCGATAACTGATCCCAAGAATCGAGGTATATATTTACCCTGTAATAATTCCAGTTTGGTGTAGGCACGAACTTCATTGTTGTAGTATTTCTGAGTCTTATAATAAATGACCGCCTCGTGCTCTTTGGGATCATCTTCATCTTCAGCGTCATCGTCGTCGTCGTCGTCTTCATCGTCATCATCATCACCATCAGCGTCCTCATCATCGTTTTTCAGACGTGTCTTCTTGATAATGTCGTCGTGATGTCGGAGGTCCGCAAGAAGCTCCTCTGCCAATCCAGAACGAACGCAGTCCTGCCACGCGACTTCTGCCGCATGGTTGTATGGGTGTCTCTCCCTAGGTTCGCCGAAGCGGCGATCGAATAGCTTAAGAATCGCCGTCTGGAATCCACTTGGCGTCCTGATTTGTACCTCCAGTACCGGCGACATAGTGATGGACAGGACGCGCGTTATTGTGACAGCCCGTTTCTCTCCCGAAATAGTCACCAAGTCTATAGTCCGCCCTGGGAAGTAGAGAGCCGGCATGCCGGCCGTACTTTCCTTGGAGGGATGCGATGCTGCTGATCTAATGCAACGTTAACAGTTCGGCAGATAACAAGCGAACAAAAGGCATACCTCATCTTGCTGTGAGCCATGTTGTGGAAAGAGGAGATTAATGTAGAAGTTGAGTGCTGAAGATATCTTCTTTCGGGATAATTAAATGAAAGTGTAAACAGAAGCCTTTCTAATGCTGTTCTGAACATATGGCGGGAGCGTTGAGATTCAGATTGCCACCGTGGCAGAATGACTCACCGCCACGAACATTAAGAGGGGAACCACCAGAAGACCGTTGCACAGTGCACACAGTGCGTTTGTATGACATCGCTGTACCATGGCTGCCGAGAGCTGACCGACCGCGGCCATGTTCACGACCGCTGTGGCCCACATAAATGGCCACATCGTCAGGTGTTTTCATTTAGCTCGGCGCTTAAGACATTGTTCGTCGTGGTTAAGTGTGTGGTGGCAGCTGAGTGTGAGGGGGGAAGTCGGTTGGGCCGCCGGAGTCAAGCGCCAGGCCGGCACAGCGGCCCTAGCCTCTTGTTGTCAGGCGAGTAGGCTAGGATGGCCAACCATGGAGCAGGGTTTATGATATGTTGGCCGTAACTGGGCACTGCGATGTGGCGATGCCGCGCGCGAGCAGATGGTGGCATGGGCAGTGCTGGCTCAACGCTGTCACCAACGTTACGCGCTCATCATCATCACTGCAAGAGGGTGAGGTAGTTACAAATCTGTAGAAGTATAAATGGAAGCATACTTTGCTAATATTCACATTCTTACAAGACAAGTATCTCACTTGTGAAAATTCCCCATTACCTACCTGTCCAGTTCACTGTTGAATTTCTCGGGAGCAATTACCTACACCAAGCAACTTTATACTTTCTTTATTCTTGTCTGTCCTCGTGACTTTTAACGACCACAATGGGCAAATCTGTAAAGAAAAACACCAAGGTGTCTAAGAAGACACTTAACAGCGCTCTTCTAGTCTACCTAGAAAATGCCAATCCAGCTCAATTGTCGCTCTCTCGTTGGAGAAGAGAATGGACAAGTTGTCATGGCGAGACACGAAGCAAAAGCTCGCGGACGTTTCACATCCAAGCCAGGGTCAATAGCGCCGGTCATTATATCACCCGTATTATAGATTCGGAGGCCGGTCCCATTGAAGGCACTGAAATCGATTGGGGTGTCACTCCGCCATCATTGTCACGGGTCCTCAGATATTACCCAAGCACTCTTTGGTATTGGAGAATATCCATCCTCAAGCAGTTCATCGGATGCCGGTGGGGGCGGCGGCGGCGGCGGCAGCGGAGGGGGTTCTGGTAGCGGATATAACGGCCCTTATGCTGATGAGTATGGTGGCTTTTTCTACATGGACAACCAAAGCAATTACTATCCTTGCGACCAAAGTGGCAAGCTTCTAGACACTACGGGTGCAGGGTATACACAGACCGCTTACTACAGCATGTATGCTGGACGCAGATAGCTATTTTACAGGTTTCAATGTGCGGAGTTGTTCGGACGTTAGAAGTACATATATTCATATGGGAACCAATACTCGAGAAAGAAAGGGCCAGGGTAGCATATCCCACGATCCCTCCCAACTTACCTTGTCTCGACTTTGCCATTATAAATCTAGTTGCGGCGTACGATATGAAAGATCAATAAGCTCAAAGCTCGCCCCTTCAGCTGAGTGTTGCAATAGCCCATATAGATGAAAATTTAATTCCACGGTTTGAATCTCTGATATATGGAAAACAGGGATAGTTATCGTGTTATCATGGCTCGGATATTGTAACTTCATAGAGAGAGCCTGGGAGAAAATAGTAGCTTGAAAACCTACTCAGATATAGGAACCAAAGAGGCTTATCGCAGTCCGACGTACAATCAATATTCCACTTGGGAGGGTTACATAGCTTTCCACAAGTGGCTAACTGAATTTAGCTCAAACAATACGGATCTTGGATGGCAACAGGTCGTCAAGTATACAGAACTTCATTCGGAAATTTGAGGTCCAGCTCTTAGCGGTGCTTGCAGGCTTAGGAATAGCCAGGCAACCCCGCGAAGGAGATTGTGGCCATGTGCTAATTTGGGATGGTACTAGGGTGAGCTTTAGAAGAGTATATGTATGAGTTTGGGTCGTTTTGGAAACCGCTATAAAGGCCAGAGGACTCTCTTGAGTAATACACAACCCAACCATACGCAATTCCCCATGGGGCGACGAAGTGGATGCACGACGTGTTGCTGCCCCCCAGTTTTGGGCCCCTTTCCCCCTTCCCATCCAGCTCAGGCGGCAGGCCTCCAGCTATTGAGGCTCTGTGGGTGTCAGTGTGGTTGTATGCTAACGCCTGAGAGCTGCTCGCCACTCCAGGCCTGCCACATCCCAGGGACTTGGTGTTAGATTCGTCCCTAGTAAGTGCTTTTCGCTCTGGCTTCGAAACCGAAAATAGTAAGGTCGGTGGGTATATACCCGTCCCACTCCAGACAACCTGAGCCAGGAAACCTGGGACGTCACCTTACTGAACCGACACAGCATGCTAAAGATACTTGAATAGCTATTGAACGAAAGCTGCGCAAATGCCAACGTCAATGAGGTCATTAAGGATTTAGTAAGTATTATAAACTGTGTGATATCACTGCCTGACGATATTGTAGGTTGTCCCTTTCATTTCTAACATACTTCGCAATCCACACGGCCGAAAATCACTGCCCAACGACATACATTAATACGAACCCGAGAAACTCATCACGTCGATCTTCGAAAATACTCCTTGCTTAGAGAATTGAGTTCCCAATAGTCCTACCAAGTCAATACGCACCAACAAATCAATCGCAGCCTGAAGATCCGAGGTCACACTCTTCCACTAACACGCCCGCTGCTAAAAGTGGTGCAGGGCGCCAATCGCGTATTACATGGGGGGTTGCTCATGCTCCATCAGCCAGAAGGATATTTACTGCAATAATATCATTTTCCCGTTGGCTGGAGGTGGGATGTCATTGCAAACAAGCACATTATGCCATGTTCTATGCATACATAGTGCAAGTGCTCGTTTCCAAATGCCGATTGGGACATTACTAGCGACATCCATCTAGTAATTACGTGGATGATTACGTGAGTCTCGCTGTCATCTCACCATCATATGGTTGGTGGTGGGTATTTCTGCCAAGCTATGGCATCCGGGGTGCCTGCCATAAGCACAAATTAAGAAATCGGGATTCAATTGGGTGCTAACTATGACCTTTGGAAGGTAAATTTGCATTATTAGGCTAATTCATCCATGAATTCTTACTTCTCACATGCGGCGTCGAAGCCACCTTAGCTGGCCTGTCTGATTAGCTGGATGGCAGCGACAGTAGAGATTACCATATGATATCCGCAGGGCTCCATCAGTAGATTTGAACTCGTATATTTTACCCTTTATGCTGTGGCAGAATATAAACATCGGCATGATGGGAATAGTGCAAGGCTGCTGCATCAAGCTACAGAGGTCTAGACACATCCTCTTCAAGCTCTCACAGGCACCTCATCCACTGTAGCTGCCACACAACCCCACTAACCAAATCAATCGCGATCCATAACGGGCCACCAGTGCTTTTTTTTATGTTAACGATAGAGCCAACGCCGCACAGAATTTAGCCTGGCTCTATGGCAGATGATTCGGGTAATGCCCACTTAAACAAGTACGACTGATTTCCATTACACAGAGCGGCGATGACCACATAGTTGCTTCAACTGTTGTACTCGACATTGGCTGGGACGCTACAAAAATCCGATAAGAAGCATCCTCTCACATTGTTATACAGTAACATACTTGCACATTGTGTAAAACGCACGTGGCCATATGGATAAGAATGTACTCGAAGCAATTGTAAGGAAGTACTAGCTAGTATATTTGACTCTGTCAAGTTAAGAGATATTCTGTCTCCATTTTTGTACGACACAATTAGGTTTACGGGTATTCATCGTATTCGCCTCTGATTAGCACTTTTTAATTGAAGAGCATCAAAATGATATAAAGCAAATCCATAGTAAAGATTACGTGACTTATATTGCGCTAGAAATGTGAGTACGAACTCGTGGGAATTTCCTTCATCGTCCAACCCATTCCTCTATGACGGTACATGGGATCCTTGGACAAGTCGACGTCCGACCTTCCCTCCACCACATTTGCCGCCAAGCATCTGCCGGTGTGCAGAGAATGGGGAGGCATTTCCATACTGGTTGGAGACGACCCGCGGAGCTAGCTTCCTAGTCCGACGATGGGGGTGTGGTGCATCTCGTTTCTCCACAGTGACGGCCAAGCGTTACGCCGTTTAGATAGGACTTGACGCAAGTGTTGGGGGTTGGGCAAGGTACAGTCCTTGTGTCCCGAACCCTGTGACCGCAGCTGAAGTAGTCGGTGTACACCACACACATGATCTAAATCTTGGTTAAAAATGATGGGCAAAATTAAGAAGCTAATTCTGCATGGTATGTCTGCCGTACTTACGACGGTATTGAAACTATGATAGGAGAAAGTTGTCTGGATCAGATCGAGCTCTTTGAAAGGTGATCCGGATGGTATCGGAGCAGAGATAAGAAAGTTGTTGCCGAAGCAAATGATAGGTGACAGAGACCAGCAGACGACGGCCTTTTAAGCCTTTTGCCAGCTCAAAATTTTTCCTCATCAATATCATATTCGAAGGGCTAGCTCTATTGCAAAATCCGAGTTTTCCTTCATAGAAGCAAGCGCGCGCGCATAATGAAACGAGGCAGTGGTGCCAGCGTCAAATGAACTCGTGGGATTGGCTGTCAAAAATAAAACCTTGATATGAAGAGTGGTAAAGGAAGTCGGTAGGCAATGGCAGGCCCAAAGCTAAAACTTGTACGGCACGGGGCTGGATAGATGGCAGTTGATTGGTCGGTGGATTTGCTGCGTGCGACACCCCACTTCATGTGTTGTTGGCTGCTCAGAATTCTTCTCCACATCCGCTGTTGGGAATTATCCTTCCCTCCCAACTCCTGCGCCTGAAGCCAAGTGAGATATCCTATCAACAGCAATGGCTCATTCGCTTCATATCCCGAAATGCCTCAGAACCCCCACTCATCACCATCATCCGCCGCCAGTGGATAAGCCATTGAGAATACAGGTCGAGGGTCCGCTGGTTTCTATCCAGAAATTGCTACCAAATGTACCATGGCATGTAGATGTCTGCAAGCCGATTTTCCCGCAGCCGTCTGGTCCCAAGCTCGCAGAGCTGACCTACCGGGCCATATACGGACATGACGCTTTACCTGATGTCGAGAGTCATCTAGTCGTCCGAGATGAGTATTTGGGCTGGATCCATCACAAGAAGTATGTGCACTCCTGGTTTGCATGAGCCCTAAGATTCGCTTACAGCAGTGCCATTTAGTGAGATTGACTACTACGGCGTCACATTTGATAATAACGTTCCTCCTGATGAGTACTTTCCAGAGGTTCTGCAGATAAATATCTTCGAGATTGAAGCAGACATGGGGGAGTACGCTAACGAGTACCTACCTTTCGCGATTGATCCGGCAGACTACATTGGCAAGAAGATATTGGCGGTACCCAGGTGCTGTCAGAAGAGAAAGGGATCCACGGACCGTCGAAGAGTGAACGGTTTAGCAGCAGAAAGAGATGTTATGCGGCAAGGGATGGACCGTGAGGTGATTACGAAGTTACTGGTAGGCCACGGGGTATATTCCACGAAGATTCCGGAGAAGCTATTTGACATAGTCCCTCGTCCTCCGACAGGCCATGCTCCAAAGGAATGAAGGGCGTGAGCATACAACACTTGCCCACGGGCGGCTACATCACGATCAAGGATGCGCGTTTGAGTGTAGCTTCCTTAATTAGCCCGCCTATGTAGGAGATCTTTGCGATTAGAATCTCTGTGTTACGAGCATCTGCTGGATTGTTGTTTGCTAGTCCTTAAAGTTGATTGAGTTAGTGTCAATTCCATGGACAATAAATCCGCCCACATGTGGGCACTCTTGAGCTGGTGCGTAGCCACGATTTTAAACCTGTTTGGTGGCTGTATTGTCCAGAGTGGAAGCATTATTGAGGCATAATCTCTGGAGAGCGGGGTTATTCGCAATCTAGGAGATCCAGATTGTGTATATTGCCCTCCACGGGCGTGTGGTCAGAGTCATCTTGCACACGTAGATACGCTGTGATGGACGATTAGGACGAGCCATTTGGCAATTAAGTCCAACCCGTCATAGTGTGACCTGCCTGGGCACACCGAATAGTGGAAACTCCGTTGTTGAGCGGAGGGCCATGGCGGTGGCTTGGGCCTGTCCAAGGCACAGCTGCAGAGGAAAAGCAAGCAAGAAGAGCGGTGTGTCCGTCACAAAGCCAGCCAAAGCGAGTAACCATTTGAAAAATAATCATGATAATAGCTTCAATCAGTCTATTAATTAAGACTTGAACATAGCCTAGAACCCCTTATTATATCCAAAGAAATATATATTTAAGGGGATAAATACAGCTAGGCAATGGTAGTGTAACGTCTAGAGAGCTAATATCGGCGCGGGATGCTGATGTTGGAGGCCGACCACTCCTACAAGTCCTCTTATACAAGTGGTTACAGTTGGACCTCGCTAAGATTATAGCTCAGTAAAAACCTACTATCAACTTGTCCGAACCGACCACTTGTCACCGTTGGTCTAATCTGGTTTTACTTCATCTCTAAGTCCCCTCTTCACTCTCGCTAAGGTACCTCTAACCTGCCAATTCTATACTAATTGTCAGTCCAGAGCATGATGGTGACCTTGCCAGATGACGACTTCGAGCGTAAACTCCTATACCAGGTCAACCATATTTTCCTCCCGCCAAAGGTCCCCCAGAAAAACGACACCGACTTGTGTCTCGAGAATGCGCTTGTTTCAGAAGTGTTGCGTTCTCTCATGGAGTTTGGAGAAGGCATTGACCGTGCACTTAGGCATTTATATCAATTTTAATCTTGTCCTTTAGGAACTACAGTTCATGCAACGACCTGTTGAAGTAAATCAATTACGATATTTTCAACATCACAACATCACAACATCACAACATCACAACATCACAACATCACAACATCACAACATCACAACATCACAACATCACAACATCACAACATCACAACATCACAACATCACAACATCACAACATCACAACATCACAACATCATAATAACCACCGGAAGCTCTAACTAATCAATTGCTAGGCATGTGTCAATTCTAGTTAAAAACGCCATTTGCGCTATTTACAGGCAACAATACAAGAGGAAAAGACAAAATGCCAATGTCACGCCAAGAGTGTGTCCACTACGCACTGCTGCATTATCAATCGGCGGCATAGGCGTTGAGGTTATGGGTGCTATGGAGGGGTCGAATCGGCTTGCACTTGTTGCATAGCCAGTGTGTGCTGGTAGCGGCCGCCCGCTGGTGACAGGGCTCAGTGACGTGTTGTCGGGGGCTCGAGTGGTGTTCAAAGGAAGCCAGCTCGGAGGGCAGCCATCATTCAGGGCCCTATCAACATCTTATGTATCAGTAAATTCGGGTCTACACCAAATGTCGAGGCTCACGTTTTCTCATCGCCAGTGGGTTGTCGAGAGTAAGGATCTCCTCCTGTTGGTTGCAGAGCCATAGTAGCTGCGCGGATGTCTGTCTAGCAGGTTGGGTTTTATACGGCAAGCGGCGCCATATATCTGTCGGAGATACATTTAGCAGTCGATGATGCTTTTGTCCACAAACCGTATATCGCTGATTCGGCTAGGGTACACAAGCTTGAGAGCAATTACGTGACTTAGTGCTAGTCGTGATCTTGCCCTAATGTCATGGTATATATGAAGCCGAAGCCGGGCGGAAGCTTTCCAGCATCGTTGGTCAGTTTCAACTGACGAGGACGTGTGAAGCCATCGGGTAGACACAGTTTTTACATATTCCCAGCACCCTGCTGCCTTTGCTTTCGCGTGTCTTGTTTGCGCCAGAGTAGCCGCCTCTTCAGTTCGACTGTGTCTTGTCAGTTGTTTTCACTCACGCAGCTGGACTGTTTTGTCATTTGTCCCTTCATAGAAAGTCGATTGATACCTGCAATATTCAGCCACATCATTATCTAAACTTTCGCAATGGAGATAATCGCTCCTTCTCATTACTACCGGGGAAGCCATGTCCAGACTGCCTGGTCTCACAGAGTCACTGTAGTTCAAGTCCTGTTGTCCGTCAGGATATCCAATCAAGTCTTCCTTGGCATAAGAGCAGTCAATACAGACTGGCAGCTGTGGGACTGGCCAGATATCGAGAACCTGCTCTGGGTCCTTGATACCGGAGAGGGTCTCCATGTGTGGCAAAGCCATCAACAGCGGCCACATATTGATGAGGGAGAACCACAGTACAGCGTAGAAGCCGTCCTTGGATATTACCAATCCGTAGCCGGCAATATTTATGTTGGGGTCAAATGGCTTGGTTATGACTCTACTACATGGGAGCTGGAAGATGACTTAGTTAGATGCGGCATGGATCCAAGTAACTTCATACTAGATGGCAGGAGTGAGGTACACTTGGAGTAAAGAATGTTCACAGTATTAATATTAGAGTATAATATATACCATAAGTTGCCACTCTGTGGATTATTGATAGTGCTGTGCACATTATAATTATATGGACACGTAATCACACGATACGGTGCATGCCACCACGCACCTTTGGGGAAAGCACGGACTGAGCTCACGGGCTATGCTTGAAAGTTTGAAGGAATGATCGCCAATTCTACTACAAGCTTTGTGCCAGGGTCTAGATCAATGGGTACAGTACGTATAGAGACGTGGGTGACTGCTTCAAGATTCGACACAAACTTCCTCCATCACCAAAAGCGGATGCCCAGACAAACCGCCGATTCCTCTCCCCGGGCTCCAGATACTCCTCGGTTGAATGGCTTGTCTGTCTCCGATGTTGGCGATGATGCTGCCAAATGCACAACGAAGGTGACACCCACTTGTGGACCACTCAAGGCTCCGAACGTAAAAAAGAGGATTATTGACTCTTTAACTCTGTCAGAGTATACATATGTCGAGTATTCTAGTGCGCGGAAAACTATTCACAATCAAGCCTCTCATGTAGAGCGTAAGTATCATGTTCTTGCGGGTTGAGAATATCTTGGTTATTATTGCTATGTACTGGTCTAGCTGCGCCGTCGTCATACTAAGTGAAACGATTGCAAGAAGGAGTGCGGAAAGAGACTCTGGAGAAGACGAAACAATGGGTATCGACGATAATATGGCCTGCGCAAGTCCTGAGAAGGAGGGAGCACGACCTCAAGACCGCCGCAGGGTTCATCAAACCCCAATGACGCGCCGCCCGGGCAGACGACGCTTGAAAGATAGAAAAGAAACCCCCGTAAAACGAGCCCAGCTAGCCAATTTGCCGAATAGTCTCCCTGTAATTGAAAGGCTGGTTTGCAAACGTAAGGTCGGCCGGACAGTCTTTTATAAAGTCAAGTGGCGAAGCAAGACACAATCTGAGAATACTTGGATAAGAGGAAAACACATAGAGGGGAGGCTTAAATTTACGTTTGAGGTCGAGGCATATAAAACAATATATAGGACTGTACCGCCACTGTCATATCCTTATGGCACAAGGCCATATTGGCCACCGGAATATCGGACATCTGCTGGGCGCTCCACTCAGCCAACCTGGAAAGTAATCGATGGCAGGATAACAGAGGCATTGATGGAAAGTAAGCTTTCGTCACATACGACAGGCAGAGTTTGACGCATGCCCAAATAGTTGTAGCGGGATACTCATAATTGACGTCCCTGGGGTTCTGGAAAAGGGCCATGTCGCTGTTCCCAGAGGCAGGATTGTGCAACCCAGTACAAGTGGCAAGAGTGCAATAAGAATACGGCATTATAGCTGGCAGGATGAAACGAAGGTAAGGGGCTTAGACGATGTGAAGCACGAACCTCCATTGTCGCCAACGCTTGACAACCATTCACAGCATCTTCCCGTATACTGCTGGATTCGAATACTTTCTTCAGCTTACCCTACGAACTGTTTCCTTGGCCACGAAGTGTGGGGTGCCCTCATTTGTCTCGTCATTTTGCGGTTTAGTTGTTGTGATGGCTGGGAGGAGCACCCCCTCCTAGTTCCTACTATGCGCAGTTGCATCACCCTGCGGTAGCTACCTGTTAGTTGAGTAATGGGATCTCCATCGCCCAGCTAACCGCCACGCGCCGCGTATGGAGTAATTAGCACGAATCTTAGGTAGTTTAGAGCCGTCAAAAGTCAATTATATGCCTCCAAACGCGTTTTCTCACACACCATAATGCCATTTACGCCCCGAGCTGTTGGAATGGATTACGACTGACTCCGACGCGTTAACCGCTGCACAGGCGATCCTCGCGTCCCGTCGCAACACCAAAAGCCAGTCTTCGCCGCAGCACAACAAGGAAACGCCTTATGTACGAGATGCGAGCCGTATGCACGACGTTGCTGGTATTTCTGTTTAAAGGGCTATTGATGTTCTAATAAATATATTTGCCCGCCCCGCTCACCAAACTGCCCCAGATCCTTGAGTGACTGAATATCGTTTTTACATATACACTGGAAGCCGACTTTGGGCGCTGCTTGCAGATGGCCAACCATCTCATCCTGCGTTATATTTTTATGCCCCATGATAATGTTCAAACACCATGCTGTATCACAAACGAGTGCAGTCGCTGCGTTATATATAACCCGTCTCTTTGAGTCGCATCAGTGTATTACCTCCCCCAGGGTAGCTCATGCTATCTTTAAATGTCCTCCTCGGTCTTCTTAGCAATCTTTGCCTGGGTGGCCTTGCGCAGTCGCAGGTCGTAAAATGCAACCACGACCAATGCAATCTCGATGAGTCTGTGTAAGGTCAGCAACATCTAGCAGTGTTGAATAGATATACTTACGTGGCGACGGAGCCAGGTACCAGTGCAGCCTTGACGAACGAATCGTTATCATCGGGTCTATATATATTAGCCAGTCATTAAACCCTGTGTGTTGATTTCCATACTGTTGCGCAGACCACCAGCCGCAAAACAACCCGGTAAACACGAAAGAGACCAAAAATCCGAGGGCAAGGATAAGATCAGTAATGATACTGACAACCGTGTGTACGGTTCGAGACTGCAGCAGCCCTAAACGAATCATCTCGGCCGTAGAGAATAACATCGCAGCAACGCACTTGCTACATGTTAGTTTTGCGGAGCTAAGGTTATGTGCAGGCGACGTACGACTGGACCCAGTATGCAAATCGGAATGACATCGCCTCGCGACGCAGGGATCATCAAGAGGATGATGGCGATGAGAGACAGGACGGCAGTAGGAATGCGAAATGTGAGTTGCGTTGCCCAGGTGTGCCTAGATATTGTCTCCTCGTGGATCATGTCATTCTGCGCCATGACAGCTGTCAGTATTTGCTTGTGAAGCATGCGATGCACTATACAATGTAGTGGATGTGTTTTCGTGTGCCGTCAAAAGGGCCTTGCCCGCTTCATTCAGGCGCAAGGGAGTCCAACGGCTTTATACCTAAAGCCCTTCTGGGCCGATATATACTTTAACAACGGACGAGTCAGAAGCAATGGTGCCATGCCATGCCATGTTTACAGGGCATTATGTGGACGCGAAGAGGTATGGCCGCTTATGTCGTCACTTATTTCCCGTCTGCATGTACAGCCTCAAACTCCGCTTGATTGAGTGGCCGCTTGTACTGTCCTTCCGCCGCGTGGATGGTAGGCAAGCGAGCTACATAAGCGTTAAATCTTATATGCTCTCCATCAATGCCACTTCAGAGTTTGGACCAGTACTATATCTGTATAAAATTTTGCGCAGTTAATTCACACCATTAAAACAGCAACGTATCATGCAACCACATACAAGTCATGTGCGAGCAGAGCATGGCGCCTGTACATATCCCGACCAGGGTGGCACGGGAATGTTCTGTTCTGGAGCTGAACATATTGCAAATCGTCCGGGCACTTCCATGCGAAACTTAGCCGAAGAGCACAAAGGAAAGGCCCTGTGTATCAAAGTGAGTCTTGGATCCATTGAACGTTTTGGCCAGTTTAGGACGCGGTTGGTCGACCACAGAGTATGATGCAGTTTAATTTGAGTCATAGTTTCGTTCTAGTCTAATGAACTTTTGGTCTAATGAACTTCCTGACGCTCGAACAGCCCTCCTATATTTCAGAATTGAGCAGTAGGTATCGTAAAGGCGCTGGTATGTACGTACATATGAGTGCAGTAGATGTAGTACTTTAATTTGGCTGCCTGATGTGACCTCTCTTAACGCCATGGTTGGACCGAAATGACACCCATGAAGCACACAGGGCCTAGCAACTGCCAAGAGGCCGTCTCGGTAAAGGCAACCATGCCGGCCTATCTTGATACGCATCCCATTTTCCATTACGAGCCCATAGGACGCGTAGGTGCGGCATGGATCGGGATGCACCGTGACCATTCAAGTCGCCAGCTGGTCATGGTACAGCGAGCGTACCAAACTACATTTGCCAACTTCAAAGAGTTTGCACAGATCTCGCACCCTAACTTGGTTCGAGCAGTGGCTGTCTACAGTGTCGGTGAAGAGCTGCACGTAGCCTACGAGCACGCCGAGTTAGACGTGCTCGACATCCTTCCTCTATCCCAGGTGGAAGTCGCGGCCATCATCATGCAGGTAAGTAGCGACGGTCTTGCTGTCGATGACGCTGATCTGAGGAAGCCTGAAAATAAGGTGATGACGGTGGTTCATCACCTCATCGAACAGCAGATCGGATTCCGCATCGGCAGCATTCGCATCTCGGCCAATGGGCACGTCAAAATAGGTACGAGCATCGATTTCATCGCCCTCGCGCATACTACTTATTGCATACCCCGCAGTGCCGGAGTGGGATTTCGAGACAAATATCGACCGTACATTCAGAGACGCCAACGCGGAGTACCTGGCGGCAGAGCTTGAGGCGACAGTAAAAGGTCTGTGTCCATTATATACCCCAGAGGCTTGGTCCTTTGTCAATGAGCTCAAAACTGGATCCCTGCCCGCCATGAATGTGAGTCCACTTTGTACGTTGTTGGGGCACAAGCTGAAAGTGGCTATAGCATCCTTTTATCGCCCAGGCACACCGAGCCTCTGTGCTCCGAAACGCTTGCAGCTTCGCCATTCGCAGAAATCTGGCATCTGCCAGCCTTCCGAAATAAATAAAAATATAGCCAGCTGGTGGCAGCGCCACTCTCACGATACATGAAGTCGTCATCTTAGGCACGTCAGCGCAGAGACTATGATGCGGGTTGTTATAGAGGAGTTAGAGGAGAATGGCGTGGGTATAGCCCGTAGAAAGGTCCAGCGGTCGTGGAGACGCCATTCGCTCGGATTCGGTGCGCATTGGCTAGAAAACGTTAGCTCGACGAAGTTCTAGGCAGCGAGTATCATATCATACCTTTGCACGTATCTGCTGACATTATTCGTCTTCCAACCTCTAGCCCTAGGGCTATCTGACTGAAAGCTATGTAACTCTCGTGCCCAGCTCACGAATCCTTCTAGATAGACCTGCGTAAATCCGGCAACTGATCAGGCTATGATAATAGCGGCATATCGAGGGGTTGTGGATATTTTCGCCAGGAGCGCGCGCACCTGGGCGAGAGAGGGAGAAAGTGATCCAGCGCCATGTTTTGGAAAAGCTCGCTGTAATGCCCGATGCTGTTGCATTGCTCTTGTAGATTCCTGTATAGGAGATTCCGGGCTGCAGAGAACACTCCAGAGTTAGGGGAATTTATTATAGATCCGAGACAGAGCGCCAATACAGTCTGCACAGGAAGAGAGTGATTTAGGTCAAATAACCACGAGGTTGCAATTTGCCAATTTCTTCCCCGCCCATGATGTTTGTGGTGGCAGATATGTTGGCGGGGTAACTTAGCCGCAGCTTTCGCGCTTCACCCCGCTATCAAAAACCGCCATGAAGAAGATCCCCCCTTCCCTACCAACCCGTCGATCGATCCCTTTCTTCGAGCAACCTCCGCTTGAGGCGCACGACACTGTCCCACTGTTAGTTGTTACCGTCCTCACCGCCCTCACTGGCACCGAATGCTTTCCGATCCAACCCCACCATCGGCACGTCCACCGACGCGACCCCCGCCGGGAACGCGACACAAGAGCTGAACGTTGCTTGTACTCACATAACCGAATATGATAAGGTGATGAGAGACGTCGATCGTCATCCTACATTCAAATCCGCGCCAGCCAACCACTCAGTCAGCGACTAGAACACCAATACCATTGCCGCGATATACGAAACAAACCTTGCGCTTCATGCTACCTCGCAAAGTCTGGAGAGCATGCACTGTCCGATACAGGACTTCTCGAAACTACATAGATTTCCATTCAAGAAGCTGAAGACACGCGCCGGCCAGTCGACTTCTGCGCCCTCGCAGCTTTTGCTTTATCACGTGTGGCTAGCGACACCGCTCGAACGAGCTACATGATATAACTTTTTCTCAAGCATTTCTCAGAACCGCCATCAACTTCGACAATGGTCTCTAACGGAATCGGACGTCGATCCTATATTGTGGCTGGGCACGGCACATACTCCCGCCATGCTTTGGCCTATGCAATGCGCATTGGATAATATCTACACACTACGCCTTCATATTGCATAGTGCTTGGACAAAACTCAGCTTCAGCTGTGGGAATCACGATGGTTCACAGCTGTATTGTGGGGAGCAGCGTTTACTTTGATTGACATCGACATTGGCTAGGTACCGGGGGCTATAAGGCAGGATCGATCACATTGGGTGAGATCATGGGCTTTGCACTTCTGCGACACTGGAGGCTAGAGGTGTTCATGGCACTCCTGGGCCTCAAACTGCCAACCTCTCACAACACCCTGTATACTGCATACTGCATGTTGCGTGCGATAATACTGCTTCGGCAAATGGTCACCAAGTCAGAGCTCTCTAGCATTAGACTAACCTCTGTTGGTGGACTAGGGGCTGGCCATTGACATATCAGACCCTATCTCAACACTCACACAGCCCATCACTCACTTCGCTGCTTCTTCTGCGGCCGTTCAGATTCTCGCCCGCTGCCAGCTCTGCTCGCTGCCGCCAACCTAGGGTCAACCATCGTGTTGGTTGCGGTAGAGCATGTGATGCCGTCCAGTGCAAGCTCTGATGGCCACGGCGTAGATGGCCGAATGGGAGGGGCGATCGGGCCCAAGGGACTTGCTGTCTGTCTCAGGCGGCTTAGGTCCTGCTCAAGTGAGGAGACCAGCACGGCCAGGTCATTCCTCTCGCCCTCTAGTGCTTGTTTCGCATGTTCAAGTTGGTCACATTCCAGCGCCTTTGTCTCTGCAAAACCACGCCAATATTCGACCGTGCGGCTGTAGATGTCCAAGAGGGCAACGAACCAGCGTGTGATGTGCGGGTCTGGTAGCGCCATTTGATGATGGAGTGTGATACACATCTGTGCACTAGGAGGCGCATGTGTTTATCATATATAACATATCTCGCGTCTGCTTTGTGTTGTGACTGGCATGCTCTTGACGATAGCTCCAGAACTGAAGTGGACTATGGGTTTAAGGATACCTGGCATACTTCATGCAAGCCCAGCCAGCGCGTATGCTGTAGGGAGCTTCTTGACTATTGGCAGCTGCTACCGTCCACGGTTGGTGTAGTGGTACTGTACATGCGGCAGATGTCAACTAGGCAGCCTAAACAGAACGCAATCGCGAAAGTGAGCGTGCCCTATCGTCCTCGTGGTGAACGAAGTGAGCAGGACATCGTATTTTTGGGGGGGGGTGTCAAGCCTCCTCACATGGAACGACAGGTTCTGCCCTCTAATTACACTTTCTAGCTTACGAATTGGCGTTGCAGAGTATCAAGTTGAGCTGTTTACAATTTTCGGCCTCTTTTGTTCAAATTTGGGTATTTACGCAGAGGCGGATTACATGTCCATTTCTAAGAAGACGTACACGACATTTCTCTTATCGCACCTTTCTTAGCGCTCTGATCGGCAAGGCAGGCTCTATGATATGTGAGGTTTTGCTTTGGTGCCCCGTCTCTGAGTCCCATATGTGGTGGCTACGATTGGCTCGTTCGATTGCCTCATCGAACTCGTCGATCGCCGAGTCCAAACCTTCGTAGTATTGTTTCATCAATGCAAAGAATGCCTGTATATCCTTGGATAGGTACTGGAGGTTGGCAAGCTCTGAACGTATGGTCCCAGCTTCTCTTGTCATGCTCACGATACGATCGTGCTCGACGCGCTCGACGCGCTCGACGCGCTCGGGCGGTAGCCCAGCTCTGTTGTCACGGCCTTGGCCGTTTAATAGCCGGCGGCACATGTTTAACCCGCGCGAGATGCGTCTTCTAAGATGCAGCTTCCCCATTGTGTGCTCTACCATCGGGCTTGCACAAACATGCCAAACCAGCCATTTCTATATTATATTTTGTGGCTACGACCGATTTGTCTAGCTATCCTTTAACATACTGAGCACATGCCTACCCAGGCCATCTGAGGCATGTCAGTTGTCGTCAAGTGGCAGTTTCAATTAGCAGCATTTATATCTGCAAATGAGAGGTCGAGCATCCTTCTCGTCGTCGCCCAAGACGACCCTGTAGGTATACTGCTTCACAGCGTGCGACATTTAAAATTGCCTTGAAGACCAGATGGCAGGAAGTGCGGCCAATAGTAGATGCTGTCGGTCGGTTTGTAGCCCGCCATCGCGAGCTGCTTAGCTTCGCGGCCAGTTGTGATGCGTCCATTTGACGACAAAATAGGTTTGAATAGGAGTACCATCCGCAAGGAGCTATAAGTACTATACCTATGATACCAGTAGATCATAATTAGTATTGAAAGATCCCATCTCCAAGCTAAATATGAATTCGTCTACTAATCGCAGGCAGGCAAAAGACACGCAAAGCCAACAGAATCAAGAGGAAGCGCAGTATCGGCGCCTCCTGGCGCAATACACCGAACTACTAGAGGCCGATAAAGCCGACGCCGGAGCCCGGCCATTTATTTCGACGATTCTGTCTTGGATTTTCCTCGCTCGACATTTTCCGCTGTCGCAGCTCTGGGTGCATTTGCGCCAGCTGCATATCCTGGCAAGAGCAGCCAAGATGGCCAAGCTCACTCTGAGACTGGCCAAGACGCTGCCGGTACTTTCCTTCGTCGTCCTAGTGGGTCTCATATCGACCATCGGGATTACATGGGCGTGGTGGTATCTAAGACGCAACTGCATCTGGATAATATATCGCATCTTGTTGTCAGTCGGGCGATAGACCTCAATCAGACCCCCTCACTGACCGTCACCAGCCCCCTGCTTCTGAACTCAGTCATTGCGCTTATTCCCATGAACATCCCGGCTATCGATGATGCACCATGGCCGACTACTGTGGCCGCCACTCTCGTCATTGCCGGAGTATGGTTGTTCATACGTTACGCCTCCAGGTCGGTGCCAGCTCAGGAGTCGCATAGAATCACACGAAGAGGAAGATAGAGGAAGGCCAACTACAAAGGCGGTCTTGGAGTCTGTTAAACCCGGGAGGGTTCACGATTCGTGATTCGTGAACATATGCGCTGCTGGAACGGCGCTTTGAACCGGACACCATTTTCACAGTTGAGAAGCAGAGTTGGCGCGGGGAGTGCCACTCTCAAATTCATATAACCCAGACACAGGGCCTACTAATGTCGGAAATCTAGCAAATTGAGTATGATGACTTGTTGTAACGAATTGTAACGAATAGATTCGCTAAGCAGTAAAAAAGTAGTAGAAGATTCTTGCCTAGATGAGACTTACTGGTGGTGCATGGTCTGGCCTGTGTGCTTTACACCTTTTCTCTGTGCTACATTGGTTCCATGGAGAATAGAGGAGCCCAACGCTGTGTTGCGTCCTCGTCCTGCACGGTTGATCCGATCCTATATAATAGCTGGCACGGCTATAGCAGTTGCTACTTCGTACTAATGGGATTATTAGCCTGCTCTTTTTACTTCGTACCCGTTTGGCGTTGGTGTTGACGATGATGCGTTACACTCTGTCAACATTGCCTGGATTACCTACCCTATAGAATTTGTAACTCGGCAATCATAACTGGAATTGAAGCGAACCACGACTTTTGCGTTATTACCGCGGTAGACGCAGTGGTGATAGAAGATAGCAAAAAGTCTCAGTGATTCCACTGTAATGCTGGTAGAAGCATCCTCTAAACGTTTGATGGGACAACGTGAGCGGCTGGTGTAATTTGCGGTCCTAGTCGATGTTATTCCTGCCGGTTCTAAATGTCGGATACATTTTGCGCAGTGCTTACCTGCACGAATGGCTTGGCCATGACGAACTGCATTATCCTCGGCGCAGGTCACAAAGAATTCACTTGTCGAATAGGACTGATAATTAATAAAACTAACAAGGGATTACTGTCCTCTTGTCCCGATCAAATCTCGAGGGAGGTTAGCACGCCTTCTGGGGCACTGATCTGGGGCACTGAAACTTCTCCACCTACAGTGTCTGCCCTTATTCGTCCAGTGGTGGGACATCTTTAGCGGGTTATCTCTGTGGGGTGCGACTGACGCTGATTCTAAGCCACAGCTAATCATCCACCTGTGGCAGCGTCTGCAGCAGACAAACATTTGCTCAGTCCTGTCTGCAACGACGACCTAGCGCTCTGTAACGACAGGAATCTATCTATTATGACTGCACAGTCCCGAGCAAGCTTCCGCCACGCCATGCTTGGCGATGGTCGGGCTGGGGCAGAAGGGTACCGCAAAGACGCCGGTGTCCCGATCCCCAATGCTCCAGCAGTGCTGGTATCTCTGGCTCCTATACCTCCATCCACTTGGCCCTCCTGGTCCACAATTCCGCTGTCTGCGGCTTTGCCCTCATCCTCGCGGCCTTCGCCCGTCAGGCTTTTGTCCACCCCGCCTTGATCTACGCCGCCGCCCTGAACGCTGTTACCGCCCAGCACGTCAGCGGCAGCGGCAGCGGCAGCGGCAAAGTTGCCATCAATCTCTGCCCAAGACGTGTCCCTGGGAAGAGACTCCCCGTCGCCAACCTGGACGGGACTGTGAAGACCGAAGTCAAGGCCAGTGGGGGATCTGGCTAGCTCCTCTGACAGGCCGAGGAGGGGCTGTGGCTCATGCGGGTTGCTAACACCAGGGTCATCGTAGGTGACGTGATGCGCTGTGGTAGCCTGCTCCACAGCAGAGCTTGGGGTCGGAAGCCTCCGAAGCCTGCTGCCAGCAGCATCGGATTCGTGCCCACCATTCGACGGCTGGTCGTCAGCGCTTGAATCGGTAAACGTATATGAGGCTACACTCGCGGCTAGTGAAGGTTGCGATGTTGGTCGCCGCGTCGCGCGGCGTGCCAAACGCTTTGCCGAACTCTTTGTCGAACGCTGTGCCGAACGCTGTGGTAACAGACGAGTGCTTCGTCTCGGTGGCTGTCGCCGCCTTTTAGTGACGCGAGAGGCGCCACCTCGAGGTGTCCTCTGCTGTGATCCGCGCTGAGCTGCTCGGCCCGACAATACGTCGGCAATCTATGCCTCAACTCAGTATGCAATCCATATACGAATGCAGTCAGCGCCAAGACTGACCAAGCTATTCATGTCTGGAACGGACTCGCCCTCTGGAAGATGGAGCGCGACATGGTAGCACAAGTGCGTTGGGTCCCAGTAGATCGCTGCAGCAAACACCCGCGCCTTCTCGCCCAGCTCTTCCGTTTTCCCCAATAGGCTAGGTCCACTCTTGCGGGCTTTAGCCTTCTCCTTGGTGTTATGTTCACTTGAAGGGTCGGTGACAGCCTCCATGTCGCTAAGAACAGCCAACTAGGGCCAGAGCAAGGTACCAAATGAGAAGTATGAGGCCGAAAAAGCAGCTTACCCTGTTTCTGCTGCTCTTGTCTATTTCTCAGCATTCCTCTCATCTCTACAACAACCGTCGCCTTCATATCATGGCTCAGCAGTTTGAGCGATTCGAACGGGGCGTGCCATGACAGCGAGGGGTGTGCAGTTGCTGATTCCTTGGTCAACCATGGTGTGTCCTCTGAATGATCCTCGTTTGTCCACAAGTAGATGCTGCATTCTGCTCAATCGGGCGTGTGCACGGGGAGGAGCGCCTATCTAGCGGTTGGACGAACGCCCCCCCGGTGTGCCGCGGCGAACAACGTACCAGACCAACCGGTTGACGGAAGACCCGGCATCAACGGCTCCACCGTACCCATGTCCGTCCGGAATAGCGTGCTGCCTAGCAAATCCTGTCCAGGCCATCTGTCCACCTCGATCATACCGATCTTGCACCTAGTGGGGGCTAGGCCATTAGTGACTTTTAAGCTTTCTGTGCCTGGTCGAAGGCCTCGGACGGTATTGGCCGACAGTTGACGGGGAAAATTTCGGTCGCAAGTGCACTTCTTGGCGAGGGGGTGGGCTAAGTGGGCTGCGGACCTTGTGTCCAGTTGTCGACAGAGGAGCAATGGGTCCATGTTCAGCCTCCAAGCCAGAAGTCGACTTTTGCACGGCGGTTTTTTCTAGGACGGGTGATAACGATATTTTTAGTCTGGCGTGAGGGTATCCACGGCACACCACGCCTTTACACCACGCCTTAACCTCTACACCTTACACCTTACACCTCTACACCTTGACGGTTTGATGCTCTGACGCCCTCACACCCTTGCCCACTTCCCCTGACGCCTCACGGCCTCTGCCTTCACACCATCTTTGGGTGCCTTGGACCCACGCCCATGGTGGGCAAGAGGCTGCCACAGTTTGTTGCCACATCCTGATTTTCCCTCTGGCGACGTATTGGGTCCATCCTTGATGTCCAAAAGTCGACTTTTGCGCAAAGACTTTTTTTTTTCATTCTGGCGTGAGCGTATCTGTAGCCCAAATGTTCAGTCCTTCGCTCTGTCATGCCTACAGCCCTCCGCTCTTCCACTCCTTCACCGCTTCACCCCTTCACATCTCACACCTCTACACATTACATCTTACACCCTACACCATGCACCCTACGCCCTACACTCTACACTCTACACCTTACACCCTACACTCTACACCCTCCACTCTACACCCTCCACCCTCCACCCTCATACTTTCACATCTTTGCACCTCCCTGCCCTAATCATTCACACCCGGGGAGTGGGCGAGACGCTTCCACAATCCGCCACTGCTCTTTCTCCGACTGCGGCATCTTAGAGACCAAAGGGCCACCATCGCTTTGTCGTCAAAGAGAAAAAGAGGCGCTACGATGGTTGTGAGATACATAACATCCAAGGTAAGTTACCACGTAGGTGTCTGTCTCCAGAAAAGCTGTCGGAACAACTGGACACTTCTCCACGATGCAGGCTCCCACCACACCATGTACAACAGAGACTTGTACCTCATACAGCGGCCCCAGCAAGGGAGCCGCCGGCCGCCCATGGCTTCACTGCCTCAGAGCAGACAGAGACTCGTGGCACCGCGACAACGCTTGGACCAGCCTTCCGGACTCGGCAGCTTTGCTTCCTCGCAGGAAATCCGCCCTTTCCCTCCTCAAGCCAATGGCACTGCCGACATGGGCAACGTGATGTACGTCACCCGCTTATGTCCCCGTGAACACGCACGAACTCACCAAGGACAGGGTCACCGACGACGACATAGGCGAGATGAGAAGCCAAATCACACAGTGAGTGGCACATCTGATGAGCAACTACTTATCAGATTGATAACAAGATGTTTGCTAGGCTGAACCAGCAGATGTCTCAGATGAGCCAGCAGAAGGGTCAGTTCAGTCAGCAGATGGGTCAGTTCAGTCAGCACATGGGTCAGATCCTTAGAGAGCAAGTGGTCACGAATGTGTTTCAGCGCCGGCCGCGAATCGCCTGACATTTGACATGCAGGTTCCCCGACCAGACGGACATGAACAAACAGTGAGTGGCCTGGATTGTGTTGATGCCGGTACCTAACGCGCCTTGCAGGTTGCAGGAAATCGGAAATAGACTGAACCAGCTGATGGATGGGTACCCACATGCAGACCAGGAGGCCATAGATCCTAACTTTACATTTACGTCGTTACCGAGTGCATGAAAGAGAAAATTTAAACAGGACCTTCTTGGTGTGTAGATTAAAGAGTGAAGAACTATCCGTGCTGGAGGTTTTGCTTTTGTGCCGAGGCTATAAGACGAGGCTCGTGAGCTCTCGTGAGATCTCGTGGGTTTTTTTTTCCCCAAGACGTCATTAACCCCGCTGTGTAAGGGCCGTGTTCGGGCTGCCATCCGGGAGCAAGTGGCCGACACCAAGATGCGAGGGGTAATTGACAGCTCGTCTACGGAGTGCCATTGCTGGCCCGCCAAATTCTGTCAAGGCGCTTTACATGCTCGAGTACCAAGGCCCACGATCGGCATGACTCAAGCTCGAACGGGCGTCTGATCAACTGCACTAGCAGCACTGGCACCACTCGGGTTCGCGGGACAGCTGGCCCGTTCGCAGCTGTCCTCCACGCGCACCAAGGCTGAACTTGCCGAAAAGGAAGATGCCCTACGCACTGATTGGCTCCGGCATGCCGCCACCTGCGCTATCAATGCCCATTGGCGCACCTGCATCTGGCAGAGCGGGCTAGCTCTGGCAAAGACGCGCCAAACTTCGCCTTCACTGCAGTGGCATTTCTATCACCTGGGCATGGCGACGAACCAAAATCTCTCTCTTTCGCAAAAACTCTGTGTTATGGGATTCCAAGTCATGACACTAAAGCTACGAGTCACTTAAGCCGCCGCAGTGAAGGATTGTTGGGACCAACAAATGCCTCAGTTACCGCCGTCAGCCAATCGCAAGACGACCCAACGCAGTGGTAACCTCTATCATTGGCAACTGAGGCCAGCAGCGCCACCTGAGCAAACATTTTACAAATCAAGTCGTTCGTCGCCCTGGCGCTAACTGAACTTTAAACTTGACGTGATCGGCTGATGACTCGCCGTCACCGGCGGTCCTGCGTCTCCAGGTCCCCCAGAGTCCAGATGTGGCTCGCGATCTGGTTCGCTGATGCTAAGAAGTCGTCTTCTTGGCCTAGCACTGCATCGGCCAAGCCGATGAAGACTCAACTGACAATATACACGGGTGCAATAGAGGGCCTTCTTGCCACGGGCACACGCACTAGAGGCAGAGCAAAGCGCTGACATCCACACCACTACTGCCACCCTCCTACCGCATGTAGTACTGAGCCCCGATATCACCCCACCGTTCCTGATGAGCCGATCGGCCACGACTCTAGAGAAGCAAGGCATCCGATCCGGCCTCGCATCGATTTCCTGGCAGAGACTGTCTACGAGTCTCATGGAAGGTGCAGGGGGCATGCAAGATGATAAACGGTTGGAGTACCAGCGTCAGTCACGGGCGGGATGCCGCGATGATATAAAAGTTCTGTCGCGGACAGTTGGGTAGACAAGGCCGAAGTGTAACACCCCAATCGCCGACAATGCTTTCTTGCAACCTCGGATTCATTTATGCCGAATGCGGAATTCTTGCGGAATTCTTGCAAACATCTTTTACCAATGGTGACAAACCCAAAGGGCAAAAGACCCTTCTTGAAATTACCCCGGTGGGAAAAATCTTAGATATCCCCACACACCATACCTCTGATAACCAAGAAGAGGCAGAGTCGTGTGGGTAGTGGCGTTAAAGTTTGACGTGGCTCAACCGCCGAGCTTGTCTGGCCGGAGCCTTTCGCTTCTGAGTCTACGGAGTAGCATGTTCAAGACCAACCAACAAGAGGTTCCTCCTGGCACTACGACCATCCACGGCGGCAACCAGATACCGACGTATTGTCGTATTGTCGTATTTACTGTCGGGAACCGTCCTTCTTGTGCCGTCCATGGCCCCCACGCATCGGTGCTATTCGACACTGGATATGGGGCTGGTGACAATCCTCCGTTTCAATTGCCCTTATTAGACATGGCGCCAGCCTATTCTTGTCGGATAACCCGTGACGCCTGGAGACTCAATAGTGTTCTTGCAGTGGACCCGCCCAGAGGTGGCGCAAAGGGTCCCTTCAATATGGCTAGACAATGCAAGCTCAGCCTGCGACGCGAAGTGTTGCCTGGACTAAGAGTGCGCTGACTGCACTAGCTCCAGCACAGTGATGTGGTGGGACCAACTTCTAGCCATCTGCACCGATGCGCGAACTGTATATACAGCCAGACATAGCTGATGGGGTGAATGGACGTTTACACGATGCTCAACTAGATGTTTGATGAACGAGGAGACGATGTTAGTCAGATGTGTTCCTATCCTACCTCCAAGTGAGCCTTCCATCTTGTACCATCTAATCAAGGTCTATACACCTTAGATGCACGAGGTCTCAATCGCCATCAGTCGGTGGATCACTGTTTCCGCTGCACACGAGTGGGTTCCTGACCAGACGCAAGTAACGACCAACAACCCAACAGCCCCTGCGTGGCTGTTCTATTTTAGCTGAACCAGATTACTCGGGATTCTGGCCATGTCTATATAATGGAAGAACGAGACGCTGCAGGAAAAAAAACATACAGAAAAAAACAATACAGAGAAAAACCTGCTTGGTTGTTTGCCACCTATTTCTCATTCTTCCCAAGGCCACCATTAATCAGCCTTCATCATGTCAACGTACCATTGTCCGCAACATCCTCCACTGAGATCAGGACTACGGAACCAACCAGAACTGCCCCACACAGCTACATCATCTCCAGTCAGCCACGCGCCGCAGAGACATCAGGAATGGGGCTCCGTGGAACGGCCTACTACTATTAGCCAAAATCCGCAGTACATCCAATCGCGTCAACAATCCCAGTCAAGCCTGGCAACCACATACAGCTCGCGAGAAGAGTGCTCTGCTCCAGGTTGTCTCCATGTCGACGATACTGCAAGGGTAATGTGAGTACTCATGATTGACTGCTACGTCACACCAGCTGAATCGAGAAGGCCGAGCCCCCCTAGCGATCTATCAGCAAGCCATTCCATTGGCGCTGATGCAGCACGAATGGATCAGTTGCAGCGGTATGGGCTACCCATTCGCAGATGCCAAAGGAAAACAGCTGACAAAGTCAGGTTGCAGAGTGAGTTGCAAGTCCTATATCTGAAGTAAGTGATCCGCCGTCTGCTTTCTCGTCAACAAGACGGCTAATACTTGGCGACAGGGTATACAGGATTGAACAAGAGTGAGCTGTACCACCACCTTTTTGATTGGCAGCGTCTAACATGGCTGTGTAGGAATGACCGGATTAATATCCAGATGGCTCATTTACTAAATGGGTCTAGTTATGGCGTGGATATTGGTCAGAGCCTCGCCGAATGGCAGCAGGGCCCAATATGATGTTTTGCGCCACCCGGGACTAGGTGTCAAGAAATCGCTGGCCTACTGACGCCGGGGACAAGTCCGTCGTCTGTATTACTACTGTGGTAGTTCAAATATATAGGAGGTATTGCCACCCTCAAGCTAATGTGTTTAAGATGTTAAATCCCCCCTAGATGGACAACATAGAAGACTGCCTACGCGGCCAAAAGCAAAGATGATGATACCTCACTACCTAAGCATTTCTACAAGTCATACTTACGTTCAGGTCATACTCACGAATACGTGGAGTAAGCCGGTTAAAGCTGCATCCCTGGAGATAAAGCATAGTATAGCAGGTTTAATCTCTGTTACATACAGTACGCTTTGAGCCATTGTTGGTACGACGATTTCCTGCCCTACTCGGGCACTCATTTACACACGCGGGGTGGGAGTGGCTAGCCCGCCAGCCGTTATCCAAGGTTTTCCTCCCTGTGCTGCTGCTGATGCCAATCCAGACCTGGGCCTGAACGAGTTCGATACAGGTATACCAACGAGCGCTACTCTTCCACAGCTCGACGCTTGAACTAGGCCAAGTGCCAATGCCGAGCGCTCGAGGTTGTAACAATGCTCCAAAATTTAGTCCCTGTTGCCAGGCTCGACGGGTTGAGTCATCGTGACTTCGAAATCCGGCCACTTTGAGTTATTTTCTTAGCGTTTGTTTGTGGCTGTTGCTGCGATCTGCGGCTTGGCTGAGCTGGTTGACGTCGGATAGCTATGTGTGTTGGTTCGCGATTCGACTTAGAGACTCGACTCGATCTGTGACTCGCCGCCGTCCGACGTTTGGTCTGCCGAGAACCCCTCGCCGGTAGATGTGTGATCATAGTATGACGTATTTCTACTGCTGGTAGTTCATTGCTGTATATAGGTGATGGTCTTGGTACTGGTGACCACTTAGGGCTTGTTATAAGTCCACTGCCATATAATGTACTCTCCGGTTGCGTACATAGATCAGGGTGATTGAGATCGATATTATCGGTTGTATCGCTGGGGATCTCGGAATTGTTTAGGTGGCATGACTTGTTATCGACAATTGCAGGAGCCGCGGCTTGCGTAGACATCGAATCTCCTTCCTCTGGCCATCCAAACGCAGACTCATGGACAAAGTGTACAAAAGAATATAGGCTGCCGCTTTGACAGATATCGTAGACGCTCTTTTGTGCAGTTTCGCACGGCAGCTTGTTCTTCTCGGTGTCGATTGTGTAGCTAACTTCAAGCAGTCGACTGAGATTCTGTCGGCGAAACTCTTCCATCCTTTTACCCACGAGTTTTTCCAATTCTGCGCGACTCTTAGAACGCTTCGCAAGAGAGATTGCAACGGCTTCGAACGATTCTGCGTCAAGGATTGGTACCGCCATTGTGTTGTAATTTGTCCATAAATCATCGAGAACGGAGGGATCGCGAAAGTTCCCCCCCCCAGACGCGTAGACCCAAGCTTTGTCTGTACGTAAAAGACCGGGGAGGTTTTTCAAACGGTGCCATCGCTTATGTTGTTTGGCTGACCTTCAGTTGTGTTTTGCGATGATCGCGAGACGCCGCCTTCGTCCCCAAAAGAAGAACAGTGGAAGCGGCCAATAGATATTCCGCGACGCTTTTCTCATGATGATGAGCTAAGCTGAGCTAAGCATCCAAAGTTACCCCGCTGGCATAACCGCTCTGGTGGGTACCACTTTCAATGTGTGCCTGTTAGAACCACCAATCATATGCTTAGACGTGATTGGCGCGTGCACATGTTTGGGGTTGGAGGTCGCATAACCAACGAAATCGAAAGCGCCCGTGGTTGTCATGCAAGATCTCAGACTTAGGGACCGAGAAGTGCAATGTGCCGAAGTTGATCCCTGGGATAAAAACGATACTGAGGTACCAGCGTCCAGTGCTGGTATCCCCGAAAATCTAATTAAATTACCCATATGTTTTTTGCTCTCTGAGATTTCTGTTTAAGGTATCTGAAGCAAAAATGTCCAAACCAGGACAGCCCATCGCCCCTGCCGGCACTTGGTGACAAACAAACGCATTTTGAAGGACTCCAACCCCGAGACCCAGACACCTCAATTCCGCACGAACCAGTCATTAGAAGCACTCCAGCCATGTGCACCGACGGCAACTGACTGCCGAAATAAATGACGTATTTAAGAATTCCAATCGGCGCGTCCAGAAAATAGAAACACGGGCATCAGTTAGAGTTGCCGATCTACAAAAAACTTGCTAATATAAAGATCCGGATGACGAGTGATCGCAATCGACACGCCAATTCTCCTCCTCATGGCGTCTCACCTCACTGTCGTCCGCTCGTTCCTCGCGACTGCTCCATCATCTCGGAGACTGGGTACTACTTGGACGTTGGTGTCCTCTCTCTCAGGGGGGGGTAAGTGGGGGTGATAATCGGTGCATCGTGGCGCATCCGCTAGATCGTAGTGCCGCCAAATCTGCATCATCTGTCGATCTCATCCTCCCGCGTTCTCTCGTATCGTCATTATCTCTCTCTCAATCGCTCGCTCCGACTTGGGACTCCTCCTCTGCGAAAATCCTGCGGTCTGGGCTCGTCTCATCGCTCGTCTGTCGCGGTGGGGGGGGGGGGGGGGGGGGGGGAGATTGGAGCGCGCAATCTCTCTCATCTCCCGTCTCGCTCGAGCTTAACACTCTCCTCTCATCTCCTACATTCGTCATATCTCTCAGTCTCTCTCAACCCCAATCGAAACAAAAAAAAAAGAAACACTAATAACGTAAAACAAAGAAGATCGCCTAAAATTCTTCAAAAACAAATCTGACTATATGGTGGTGGCTGGCGACAAATCAATCTCCACATCAACTCTCCAAAAAACAAAAAATCTCAGGAAATAAGGATCTACATCTCTCAATCTCAATCTGACGATCACAGACCTCACAACTCATCTCATCTAATCTCGGAATACACTCTCATCCCAAAGTACAAACTCTCGCAAGCGAACTGCAATCAATAAGCTCCCGAAGCCTCGCTGACCGAATCTCCCGCAGCCTCTAGTTCTAATTCTCGCCGTACATATTCTAAGAGCAAGAATGTGCTCAGCACAAAAGCAAACAAAACATAATATTCTAATTTAATTTCCTCCTAGCAATATTACACTAGCTAACTAGACAAAAAAAAAAAAAAAAGAAAAGAAAAAAGAAGAGAACACCCTAAAAAGCCCACGCGGAAAAAAAAAAAACCTATCAACACAAAAAAGAAAAAAAAGAAAGAAAAAACAACATACTTAGTCAAACAAGAATAATCTAAGTTACCATTATTCCTTCGTAATCTTCTAATCTATTTCTAGTCCTTAATCTAGTATTCTAGCATGCGGTATGTCGGGAGGGGCTGTGGGGGGGGGGGGGGGGGGGGGGGGGGGGGGGGGGGGGTGGGGGGGGGGGGGGGGGGGGGGGGGGGGGGGGGGGGTGGGGGGGGGGGGGGGGGGGGGGGGGGGTGTGGGGCTGGGGGGGGGGGGGGGGGGGCGGGAGGCGGGCGGGGGGGGGGGGGGGTGGGGGAGTGGGGGGGGGGGGGCGGGGGGGGTCGGGGGGGGGGGCGCGGGGGGGGGGGGTGGGGGGGGGGGGGGGGGTGGGGGTCAGCAGGGGGGGGGGGGGTGGGGGGGGGGGGGGGGGGGGGGGTGTGGGGGGCGGGCTTGGGGGGGGGGGGGGGGGGGGGGGGGGGGAAGGGGTGGGGGGGGACGGGGGAGGGTGGTGCGGGGGGTGGGGGGGGGGGGGGGGGGGGGGGGGGGATGGGGGGGGGTGGGGGGAGGGGGGGGGCGGCCGGGGTTGGGGGGGGGGGGGGTTCGGGGGGGGGGTTGACAGGGGGGGTGTTGACGGCGGTGGGGGGGGGGGGGGGGTGGGGGGGGGTGGGGTGTCTAGAGCTATCAGCATCCGGTGGGGGGGGTGTGGTGTGGGTGCGAGGGTTGGGTCTGGTGTGGTGGGGGCAGGGTCTTGGGGGGGTGGGGCTGGGGGATGTGTGCGTGGTTGTCATGTCCTCCTTCCCCTGGAGCCTGTAACTAACACAATCATACACAAAAACGGCTGGACAAAAAACCACAAAAAAAAAATGGTCCTCTGTGCGGGTGCTAAACAGACAACAAAACAACATAGGGCGATCAGCAGGTACAAACATACAACTATCATGAAGTACAACGTACAGCGAACCGATGATGCCGCATGTCTAATATCTTCCTGTTCGGACCATTAAACCTTACGTTACGACGCTCTCCCTATCGCAGTTCGCCACATCCAATCCCCCTCGTTTTGCACGATGAGACGTTACTGTCATCATCTACTATGACCCCGCTAGAGATGATTGTTTGCTGTACAATTCGACAGGTTGCGAGATCTATCTCACAAAGCTAGAGAATGACATGCGCAGAACGAGCATTCCCTCTAGCGGAGCTGTAATCGTCAGCCCTGGAATGTGGAGAATATCCGTCGGAGCCGCGGTCGAGTCTGTTGAGATACATTTGCTAGATTTCCTAGTTCTTCGAAGACAATTTACTGTTGCTATATGCGAAGCTGGAGAATATCGACAAGTACCAGCGCCTTCAAACAAGCGTAAAGCTGTCGACATAAATGCTTATGCAGGTCAAGCAACGAGGCTCAGACGAGATGCTGACGCAACTCAAATAGTAGTGGCTCCAGTAACCGATGACAGGGCTGCAAAGACATCTATCGCTGTGGCAGCTACATCTTCAAGTGTTGCTCGCTCTTCAGGCCGCGCAAGCCTCTTGGACCTTGTTGATGGAGACACAGCCGTTGTTTGCGGCACCGCTCAATCTTCCGAACACAGCGACGGTAGGCTTGCTAGCTATCAGCTGCGTCGGCTACAAAAGATTGTTGAGAAAGGCTCCACCAGTATATTCACTGCCCAACACTCGTCCTTGGATGGCGATGTTGTGGCAAAAGTGATGAAGTATGAAGGCAAGGCTGAAACACTAATGCAATGCGCGAAAGACTGGGAGCGTGAGAAGATGACACTGGAGAAGCTCAGTCACGTAAGTTTTAGTCAAGGCTCTACTATAACTCACCCCTGACATTTCTTTCGTTTCACAGCCAAACATTATAGCACTTCAAAGGTTTGATGGTCGCCTCTTCGCGCTCTTTGTCGAGGTTCTGCCCAAATCTCTTTACCGCGGCACTATCTGCAATTTAGACGTTGCCGATTCCTTGACTATTCTTCGCAATATGTCCTCTGCACTAGCCTATCTCGAGAACGAGAAAATCGTACACAACGATATTAAGCCCCTCAATATTGCTTACTCGCAACAGCGCGGTGCAGTTTTATTAGATTTTGGATTGGCAAGCAAGAGTAATGATAAAGCCCATAATGGTGGCACACCGTGGTATATACCGCCAGAGTTTAGAACTTTTCAGACTCGTGGCGCTGCTGGCGACATTTGGGCTCTCGCTGTAACTATGTTATACATATTAAAGGGTATTTCATTCCCGGACAGGATAGGCTGCGGATGGCAGATCTCTGAAGTGACAATACGAAAGAGCGAAGCAGCGACGAAGATGGTAGACTGGCTAGAAAAAGTAGCATCTGCACGAGACAGGCTGGACAGGAACAACGCTGTTCAAGGCCAGGTATATCGCATGTTGAATACTGATCCTGCTCTGCGGCCTCAAGCTCTAGATATCGCATCTATTTTCAGCAAACCGGCGTAAAATGTCGTCATCGTCAAATTAGATCCCGATTGCCTATTACTTATGATTGCCTCTACGCCCTGAACCTACGGAAGATCAAGTGTCTGGTGAACGCTTGAGCGTGTGTAACCGGAAGCGACTACCGAATGACTGCAATTGAGTGGACCACGTCTAGAGTGGATAAACAGGACGCTATTCTGGACGAACCTGAGTGGATAGCCGATCATGCTAGGGTCATTCCCGCAGCACGTCATATATTAGCCAAGCTCAGTTTGCAAATATAATGGCAGTGTTTTTGAACTATTAGAAGATTAGTACAGTAAGACGGCCAAATCTGCACTACAATTACCTACAGGGTCTGGTTATGGATTATGATTAGATAGAGTACTACACGGAAGGTATCACGATTCGTTGCTGGTGGGGTGGCAGCTACGCAAAAGTCTAAAAGTGTTCAAAACTGAGAGTAAGTGAAACACCTCTTAACAGATGATTTACCTAAATAAATGATACTTGATTCTGATTTGTTGTATAGTATGCAGCTAATTTGTCATCCTCCACGCAATGATGCTCTCTTTACCGAACGAGATACTGCACATGGTTGCCGAGTTCTGCCCAATCAAGGACCAGGCATCCCTGGCTTCTAGCTGCCGACAACTATACGAAGTATGCAACCTCCTCGTCTATAGAAATGACGTGCAAAACTATGGCTCATCTGCCGTCTTTCACGCCATCACTAGGTGCAAGAACCAGGCTACTGCTCTCAGAATACTCCAGGCCTCTGCAGCAGGAGGCACCGACTTTAGACAATGTGAAGACATCCAGACAGTGATCTATGACCACTTCTACGGCGCCCGCCTTGTTGTCCACTCACCACTGTACTTAGCCGCCACGCGGGGGCTCGATGAGATTGTTGATTTCCTGTTGCGTCGCGGCGTGTCCCACGATGGGCCGGGAGGCATGGATGTAAGTCCTCTTTTCGGGGCCATATTCGCCCGGAGAGAGTCTACTGCGCTCCTCTTGGTCGAAGGAGGAGCTTCCGTGTACTCAGGCCGACTGGGGGTTACAGCATTGCATTTAGCAGTGACAGAAGGCCTCGAAATGTTGACATCGTACCTCGTGCGCGTTAAAAAGATGGAAATCAACCACAGAACAAGATCCGGTGCGACCCTAATTATGTTGGCCCTAGGCGCCGGCAATGGGACGATGGTTCCGCTACTTGTCAGCCTTGGAGCTAATATCTACGATGCTTTACTGCTTGCGTGCCATCAGCATCACTTTAACAAGGCGTTGAAGCTTCTGAAGGCTGCATCTCCCGCCTTGAGAGGCACCCTCCAACTCCATGAGTCAGTGTACCTGATCAGTTTTGTTGTTACGCAGAAGGCAGTGGGGCAAGACTACGCGCATAAGGCACTGATCCACCAGCTCCTCACCCTAGCCACAAGCCTCATGTCGCCTCCTGATGCCGAGAGTCTAATGAGTAGCCTGTTGCAGGAATCGCTATCTATAAATTGCGGAGATGCCGAGATCGCGTCACTCCTACTTCATCACGGCGCCAAGCCACAACCTGAGACCCTTATCCAGATCCTCAGCGCATTGCGGTCGCCCCTCTTCGAGAACAATAAACCTCTTCTGCTGCATCGGCACCCGAAACTCTTGCAATCTCTATCCGTCGTCCATTCGCACTGCTGCTCTGTCCCTCCTGGCGATATGGACACGCTGACAAAAGCGCTCCTGTCTCAAGTTCCGCAGGAAGCATTGCTACTGGTTAGCAAAATGAACGCACGAGGAAGTGCTCTAACAGCAGCCGGCCTCCGCGATTTCTTGGGAGACAGCTCAGATGCAGGGAGCACTCTCCACATTCCCCGCGCACCCGAAGGTACCGTCTAGACTTGCAACCTCCTGGCCGATTGTGGTCAGAAAGGCATGTTGGAGGAAGCATAGGCAGCATAGGCATCATAGGCATCATCTTCACGATGACACGGAGCATTGACCAAACTATACCATAATTTTCAATCTACCTACCCTGTATCTCTTGCGGCCTCAGAGGGCTTTGGCTTCGACAACCTCCCTCTTACATTACACTTTCTTGGCATGGAAATGTTAAGAAAGTGGCAGTAATTACACGTATTTTCTTAACAACTGCACGCAACCCACCAAATTTTTGCGCTTTGCGCAGCCAACGGCGGCGGCGATGGCATCGGCCTCGACCAGCCCGCCCGGCACCCCAGATCAATTTGATCTGGGAGTCTACACACCCGCGCATCTTCCCATCGGGGCACGCAGAGCCCTCCTCCGAAACAGCCCAGCCGTAGTAAACCGACCAATCGGGACTTCAACCGCACCATGGGCACCAGCTCAGACGCCGTCATCTCCGCTCCAGAGAGTCTCAAATGCTGCAGCCACGGAAGGGGCTCAGCTTGCCAGCACGCCAGCCTCTGATACCGCACCGTCTGGAGGCAACCAACTTTTCCCTATTGCTGCACTTGCTGACAAGCTCGCCCGCGAACACATAGACACCTACAACGCTAAACTTGCTGCATTCCAAGTCTTCTCCACTGCGCTACAAAGAGCAGCGGGACAGTTCACCTCCGGGCTGGCTGCCGACTTTGCAACACATTTCTGCACTTCCTTCTTGGAATACTGGTCACACGCTCTCGCTGACTCCAAGTCAGCTCCGGTTCCATTGTATAGCAGCGTTGCTGCTGGCCGCTCATCAGACAGCGCCCCTCCACCCACCAGGACAAACACAGCACCACAACAACAGTCGACAACCCCTCGTCGCCAGGGACAACCAACACATGCGGCCCCACCCCGAGACGACTTCCGGATCTTCGTTCGGCTCGAGGCCGGCGCCCCGGCGAGGAACCACATCGCCTACGCCATTCAGAAACACATTATTGACAAGACTGGTTTAGCTCCCAGTAAAATCGCCAACATACTGCCAGTCAAGACCGGATGGGCTATCCGGACAGTGGACGTAGAAACCCGCGACCTTCTGGTAGAACGACAAACAGAATGGGCCGCAGACTTAGGCGCCTCTGCTGTAGAAATTAGCCAAAAATGGTATTCGTACGCAGTATCAGAGTGCCCTCGAACCCTACGGGACCTACAGGGCCACGAAGTAGACTATAATGATGCCGTGAAACACGAGATTATATCCCAAACTGGCCTCACTCCCATTAGCATACAACCCTCGCGACATGACACAGGCGATCAGCCTACTAGAACGCTAATCATACGCTTTCTCGAACCAACCTAAGCGACCTTGGACCCTGTTCGGCAGCAGCCGCCTCGCTAGGATCATCGAAAAGACATCCCCTCCTCACCAATGTCATACATGCTGGGACTTTCCACGCACGACGCAACTGCGGCCGCCTCGCTCGCTGCAAGCAATGCGGAGCGACCGACCACGCAGAAAACGAATGCCATTCTGCAATACAATGCACCAATTGCCTCGGACCACACACGGCCGACTTCCCTAGGTGCCCTACACGGCCCAAAAGGGACCACGGGGTGCTGCGCCGCTTAACCAAAGAACAGAAGAGAATCATCCGCCAAATGGGAGCCGAAGCCTACAAAGAAAGAAACCCAGAGCAAGCTCCACAAGACAACCACCCACAGCCTAGTCACACACTAGCACCGCAAACTCCCGAAATAATACAACAACAACAGCAGCAGCAGCAGCAGCAGATAGGACCACTGAACCGACAGAGCCCAGAAGTCGAAGCTCTCCCAAGCACCAACGCTTCTAGCCCAGCTAACTCCTACATCATGGTGGCAGGAGATGAGCCAGACCAACCAAGCAAAACACCTCCCGCCTCCCCAAAGAAGCGGCGCCGACGAGCCACGGTTGCATCTCCATGACCAGACACCGACAATGGAGGAAACCCGACATGAAAGAGCTACGCATCTTTCAAGCAAATGTTGGCAAAATCTCGCCGGCCCACGACTGCGCCCTCGCCCTCGCTGATGCCGAGCGATATGACATTGTCCTCTTACAAGAGCCTTGGACAGACGCCAAGGACTCCCGGTGCCTAACAAAGACACACCCAGCCTATGATACCTTCTCACCTGTTGATAGCTGGGATAGCACACTAACACGGCCTAGGGTCATGACATACGTGCGCCGCCACCCACATCTACTGGCGGACCAGAAGCGACCCGCCTCGACGCGCGACATCCTATGGCTTACAGTCAACAACACCACCATCGTCAACTTCTACCGAAACCATACTACGATGAAGCTCTTGACATTCTACTAAACTGGCCTATACCAGACAGATGTCTCGTGGCAGGCGACTTCAATGCCAAACATTACACCTGGCAGACAGGACAATCAACTGGACGCGGCAGAGACATTGCAGCATGGGCAGCCGAGAGTGGTCTAAGTCTCCTGAATACTATTGATATCCCGACAAATCCTCATGGAAATACCATCGACCTCGCATTTACAAACATTCCTCTAGCAAGCGCTGTTGTTGAAGACCACCTCGCCACCAGCTCAGACCACTTCACACTTAGCCTCACTCTCCCAGGCCTGAACCTCGCGCCCAGCGAGCCAAGGAAGTTTCGGCTCATAACAGAGGATGAAATCCACCGTTTCGTAGAGCTCGTGAGTATACAAGCCGCAAGACTTCCACTTAGCACTGCTACTCCTGAAGAACTAGATACACTAGCCACAGCTCTTGTCGAGACCTTGCAATCAGCAGCTAAGGCCGCAGGCCAGCCAGTTCGCAAAGGGGCGCGCAGCGCACCCTGGTGGACCGAGGAATGTGCACTTGCAGCGGCCGAATACCGCTCCATCAGAAGAATATACCCACAGGGCTTTAATGAGGAGATACAGCTAGCTAGGCGCGCCTTCCAACGGGTAGTACGCTACGCAAAGAAACAATACTGGCGAAATCTTATCAATAGCTTCACTAGTAGTAATTCTGTCTTCGCAGCTGTCAGATGGATGAAAGCACCAGGCGCTTTCCAGCCACCGCCACTGCAGGTAGACGATGTGGTATATGAATCACAGCTAGATAAGGCCAACGCTCTCCGACGCGCAACTCTCGAACGGCGCACGAGCGATGATGACATCCCTGACCCCTGGATTCCAATTACCCCGAGAAGAACTATCCCCTTCTCTAAGAAAATCTCATTAGAGGAGGCTCGAGTCTCGACCATCTGCACAAGTAACACATCACCTGGAGCAGATAATATTACAGTGCAGTTACTCCAAGCTACTTGGCACGTCATCGGACCGCATGTACGCCGACTATATGAAGGATGCCTTTCAATAGGGTATCACCCGAAAGTCTTTAAAGAAGCAGAAGTGGTCATGATTCCAAAACCAGGACGTAGGGACTTATCCACACCGCGTGCCTGGCGCCCGATCTCTCTTCTCTCATGCCTCGGCAAAGGCCTCGAGCGACTAATCGCACGCCGCTTGGCTTGGGCTTCAGTTCACTTCGGAGTCCTCCACCCACAGCAGGCAGGCGCACTGCCCAAGAGGTCAGCAGTCGACCTCGTCGCCGCACTCGTACATGACATCGAAGAGGCATTCGCCCGCGGCGAAGTGGCAACTCTAGTCACAATGGACATACAGGGAGCATTTGACACAGTTCTGCGCAACCGGCTAGTCCTACGACTCCGTGAACAGGGCTGGCCACCGCACCTTGCCCGATGGGTCGAGTCCTTCATGAGCGACCGATCAGCTCGCGTTAGATATCAAGATATCACCACTCCGACTGCACCCCTTAGCTGTGGACTCGCCCAGGGATCTCCTGACTCACCTGTTCTATTCCTACTATACACCGAGCCCATCTACCGTCTAGGCAACCCAAAAGGAAGATTCGGGTACGCCGACGACACAGCA
The DNA here is from genome assembly GCA_009828645.1 of Calcarisporium arbuscula. NCBI lineage: Eukaryota > Fungi > Ascomycota > Sordariomycetes > Hypocreales > Calcarisporiaceae > Calcarisporium > Calcarisporium arbuscula. The sequence goes on from WBSA01000019.1 coordinate 613,720, forward strand.
ATTCTCTGCACTGGTCCCAATCTAGAAGGAACTGCAACAGCTGCAACCAAATATATCGCGGAAATGATCGAATGGGGCAATGCCAACGGCATATCTTTTGACCCCAAAAAGACCGAGGTCATGCATTTATGCAGATCCAGATCCCGCCACGAACAGGCCCCACCCGTGTACCACGGCGAGATTGAAAAGCACGCAGAAGCGGCAATGAGGTGGCTCGGGATCTGGCTGGATCGCAAGCTATCCTTCAAAACTCACGTTGACAAATGGACAGCCAAAGCGCAAGCCGTCGCCTACCACCTAAAGGGGCTCACCAATACGAAACACGGTCCGCTTCCATACGCCGTACAAAGAGCCGTCAGAGCATGCGTCGAACCGACTCTTCTCTATGGAGCAGAAATATGGTACCCAGGACCATCCATCCCACGATGGACCCGACCAGATCAAGAAATACCAACCAGGTTACAACACCTCACCAACAAGATGGCTAAGGCACTTAAGCAGTCAATGAGGGCGATCTTGCCCGTATGGAAAACAACGCCCATCCCGGCCTTGCATCGGGAAAGCGGAATACCACCGGTACCACAGCTCCTTGAGGCAGCTCGAATCCGTTTCTCTGCTCGCCTAAAGTCCCTCGACGAAAGACACCCACTTGTCACAAGGACGAACACACAACCAACTCACACGATACACAAGGCAGTTAAAAGGAAATACCAAAAACAACCAGTGATTTTCCCAACTCGGCTGAGACGGACTAATCAACTGCTCGCGTGTTGCCCGCGACCGACACTCATTGAACGCCGCTTCCTAGAAACCGGCTCACTACAATCTGCGCCGAAGGATAAATCGGCCAAAGAGTTCCACCAATGGCTAGAACTTACCTCCCGGCACACCTTGATAGTCTACTCAGACGGCTCACTCATGGAGGGAGCTGCTGGGTATGGCTTCGTCGTTCATCAAAACAATCAGTCAGTCTGCAGCGGCTCCGGACGACTTGGTCCGGCCGAAGTCTTTGATGCCGAGGCAGTAGGAGCCCTAGAGGGATTAAAAGCTGCTCTTAAACAACCCCAAGCAATAACACAAAGGATCGTTGTCTGCCTTGATAACCTCGCGACTGCAACCTGCCTGCGGGGTATGCCCTCGGAATCATCCCAGGAAGGATTCCTACAATTCCAATCTCTTGCAGCATCACACGGCAATGTAGAGGTGCGCTGGATTCCTGGTCATTGCAATATACCAGGCAACGAACAAGCCGATACTCTCGCTAAAGCAGGCAGCAAGCTGCCAGAGCCTCCGAGTGCTCCGAATGCCCTCCCAACACTAGCCTACTTGCGAAGAATTGCAAGGCAACAGCTAAGGGATGCTTTTGACGGCTGGTGGACCACTGCCGCCCCGGAAGCATATAAACCACTGAACCTAAAAGCAACAATTAGCTGCCCACCAGAGCTCCAGCTCTCGCGGCAAATCCTCCACCATCTGCTGGCGGCACGATCACACCACGGAGATTTCGCGGAGTACCACGAAAGATTCAACCACGCAGACGCACAAATAATGTGTTCATGCGGACGACGCAAAGCACCAGATCATATCTTCTATTGCCGAAGGCTGCCGCCATGCTGTCGGGTGAGGCTGACACCCTCACCGACTGCAGCGGTCAACCGAACAATAGGCAAGGACTTCGACAAGTATGTTGAGGCCGCAAAGGTCTTCTTTGAGAAGATCTGCCCCCCTCGTTACTAAAATCGCACTCTCGTGCCAATTCCTCCTTTCATTCTCCACCCTTTCCTTAATTCATTCTGGACTCGGCTGGGCGAGAGTGTTCACAGCACCCTTCGCCCAGCCGGGACCACTCTGGGCTGCCTCTGCAGCCTACGACGAGGGTCTCTAACAGTCCCCATAACAAAGACTGGTCATCGCTGCGACGGAATCGCGGCACCCCCAGAACCCGCTGACGGGTGAAGGGCGCAAACGAGAGCTGTAGCCAATGTCATGCTGGATGGTGGTTTGTTTATAACGCGCGGAGAAGATAGAGACGGGCTAATTTCATTTGGATGACTAACAAAGTTCCACTTTATTTTACACACAGCCAATAGATATAACCAGTAGCTCAGCACGTCCCAGTGCCCCTCGTAGGGACGTTAGCGGCCTAAAGGCCGCTGGACGAAAAATATACTACTACTACTACTACTACTGCTCCTTGGTCGCGCTCCTTCCTCTTACACCACACTTTCTTGGCATGGAAATGTTAAGAAAGTGGCAGTAATTACACGTATTTTCTTAACAGCTGCACGCAACTAACCCATTTTTTTGCGCTTCGCGCAGCCAACGGCGGTGGCGATGGCATCAGCCTCGACCAACCCGCCAGGCACCCCAAATCCTTTTGATCTGGGAGTCTATACACCCGCACATCTTCCCATTGGGGTACGCAGAGCCCTTCTTTGAAACAGCCCAGCCGTGGTAAACTGACCAATTGGGACCTCAACCATAACATGGGCACCAGCTCAGACACCGTCATCTCCGCTCCAGAGAGTCTCAAACGCTGCAGCCACGGAAGGGGCTCAGCTTGCCAGCACACTAGCCCCTCTGATACCGCACCATCCGGAGGCAACCAACCTTTCCCTATTGCTGCACTTGCTGACAAGCTCGCTCGCGAACATGTAGACGCCTACAACGCTAAACTTGCTACATTCCAAGTCTTCTCCACTGCGTTACAAAGAGCAGCGGGACAGTTCACATCCGGGCTGGCTGCCGACTTTGCAACACATTTCTGCACTTCCTTCTTGGAGTACTGGTCACACGCTCTGGCTGACTCCAAGTCAGCCCCGATTCCATTATACAGCAGCGTTGCTGCTGGCCGCTCACCAGACAGCACCCCTCCACCCACCAGGACAAACACAGCACAACAACAACAGTCAGCGACCCCTCGTCGCCAGGGACAACCAACACACGCGGCCCCACCTCGAGATGACTTCTGGATCTTTATTCGGCTCGAGGCCGGCGCCCCGGCGAGGAACCACATCGCCTACGCCATTCAGAAACACATTATTGACAAGACTGGTTTAGCTCCCAGTAAAATCGCCAACATACTGCCAGTCAAGACCGGATGGGCTATCCGGACAGTGGACGTAGAAACCCGCGACCTTCTGGTAGAACGACAAACAGAATGGGCCGCAGACTTAGGCGCCTCCACTGTAGAAATCAGCCAAAGATGGTACTCGTTTGCAGTATCAGAGTGCCCTCACACCCTACGTGACCTACAGGGCCACGAAGTAGACTATAATGATGCCGTGAAACACGAGGTTATATCCCAAACTGGCCTCACTCCCATTAGCATACAACCCTCACGACATGACACAGGCGATCAGCCTACTAGCACAATAATCATACGCTTCCTCGAACCAACCAAGCGGCCTTGGACTCTGTTCGGCAGCAGCCGCCTCGCTAGGATCATCGAAAAGACATCCCCTCCCCACCAATGTCATACATGCTGGGACTTCCACGCACGACGCAACTGCGGCCGCCTCGCTCGCTGCAAGCAATGCGGAGCGACTGATCATGCAGAAAACGAATGCCATTCTGCAATGCAATGCGCTAACTGCCTCGGACCCCACGCTGCCGACTTCCCTAGGTGCCCTGCACGGCCCAAAATGGGCTATGGGGTGCTGCGCCGCTTAACCAAAGAACAGAAGAGAATCATCCGCCAAATGGGAGCCCGAGCCTACAAAGAAAGAAACCAGGAGCAAGCTCCACAAGACAACCTCGCACAGCCTAGTCACACACTAGCACCGCAAACTCCAGAAATACAACAACAACAGCAGCAGCAGCAGCAGCAGAGGCAGATAGGACCCCTGAACCGACAGAGCCCAGAAATCGAAGCTCCCCCAAGCACCAACGCCCCTAGCCCAGCTAATTCTTACATTATGGTGGCAGGAGACGAGCCCGACCAACCGACCGAAACACCGCCCGCCTCCCCAAAGAAGCGGCGCCGACGAGCCACGGTCGCATCACCATGACCAGACACCGACAATGGAGGAAACCCGACATGAAAGAGCTACGCATCTTCCAAGAAAATGTTGGCAGAACCTCGCCAGCCCATGATTGCGCTCTCGCCCTCGCTGACGCTGAGCGATATGACATTGTCCTCCTACAAGAGCCTTGGACAGACACCAAGGATTCCCGGTGCCTTACGAAGACACACCCAGCCTATGACACCTTCTCACCTGTTGATAGCCGGGATAGCACACTGACACGGCCTAGGGTCATGACATACGTGCGCCGCCACCCACATCTACTAGCGGACCAGAAACGACCTGCCCCGACGCGCGACATCCTATGGCTTACAGTCAACAACACCACCATCGTCAAGAACGGCGTCGGCTGCTAAATACGTAAAGCTGTGGAATCTGCGCTCTTTTTTTTTTTTTTGAACAGCGGATAGCTAACAGTCATAAAATATGCTGATCGAAAGTGGACAACAGTTGAAAGTAGACAATAGCGAAAAGTGGACGACAGTTAGTAGTAGTAGACAATAGTTAAAAGTAGGTAACGGGAAAAGTGGACGACAGTTGGAAGTGGATACTATACCTCCACGGCCCAATACTAGGATGTGCCAGGAGGCGACGCGGCTGTGCCTAGCGTTCCTCAGGGCGGTGGGAGAATTGTCACAGGACGACGTCTACCGGATCAACGACGTGCTCCGAGCGGCTGGGAGGCATGCGACTGTGCTGCACGAGTCGAGCACAATGACACCAGCAGTGATCGTAGACATCGAGGTGCGTGGGTTGTCAAAGTTGTGGGACCAGCTCGCCATTGTCGCGAACTGTTGTCAATACCCATTTCGGCTGGACGGTGAAGTACTTAGCCAGCAGCGTCGCAGCCTAAGTCTGTCCATGCTGGCCATGTGTTTACTTAATGGCGAGCTTATACCTCGTGTCACGCAAGAGCGTGAGGTACGGTTAGGGTTGCTATTAGAAACTGTTCATAAACATGCAATTCTACTAAGAATACTGCAATAACTATTGTATAAGGCACCATATTGGCGACGTACACCGCGACGGTGCCATTTTTTGACAAAAACTGAAAAGAATATATCTTGCGGATTTTGCTCCCGTCGCCTGAAGTTGACCCACTTCGATCAGACATAACCTTAGCGGCGCAACGGACGACCCATCCTCTATTGATATTGCTCGCAGCCTCCACACATTGGCATTGCATTTTCTGGAAATCTCCTGCGGCTATCCACCTACGAACCGCTGCCACGTTACTTGATGGCGTCACTACCACAAGACTCTCTACCTGTATTAGGGACACTGGTGGAAGACTGCGGCCAGAATCTTGATATCATCACACTCGACAAAAGACGATATCTCTACATAGTTGCTGGAGCGAAATCGCATCGCTGCTAATAAATACCGCTAGTAATATAGGGACTCCTAGTACTATAATAAATACTATATTAATATTATACTTCCTACTCCCACTTTATTTTTGACTTTATTCCTAACTTTATAGCTTGAACACAAGGAAAATTTAGAAAAAGGAGTTTATAATTATTACACTAAATAAGTAGTATTAAGAGAGTTAAGAATAATGCCTCTTTTAGCTGGTATATCTTATTATACTCTGTACTTAAAACTATTATTAGTCTTATTCCTCTTATAGCTCATAAAGCTAGCGAAATCGCTATTTCAAATACATCGCTCTCCTCCAAGGCTATAATAACTACACGAATAATGTAATATGAACTAAACTGTCTAAAATCCCGCTATAGTGGACCCATATATGCCCCCCGCTGGAAGATCTCTTCCTTTCTCATGACAAGATTTTGCTAGCATGCAGCAAAAGCATTTGAAACAGACATCAACTATGTAGTAGGCCAGCCATTATTATATACCTAGGGGCATACTACCTCTCTTTCTAGTTCTTACTACTGTCCTTACCCAGATTATATGTTCCCCGCGCCATAATATAATCCTCGCAGCGCAATCATTGCCTAATAATATAACGCTTTAGTACGGCAACCTAATTAATTCACTAGGAGCTACTACTACTAGTAGGCATATTGTAATTAACAGGCACTATATTAGAAAATGCTAATATAAATATAACTATTTTTAGTGGTGGTACTAAGGTATAGTTTATAGTGATTTATCTCTTTAAATAATAGGAATACTAACCATAAGCCTTAAGGCAACTAGCTATTAGTATAATATATAATACTAACTTTATATAAAATATTCTATAGGTAGTAAATATATAGGAAAGTTTTGCTTATATACTGTGATGCTAGTAGTTGTAGTTCCTTGAAATTGTCTAATTTAGTTACTTGATGTATATGCTTGTACTTAGGAATTGCTATATGGGGCGGATATTTTAGGCAGCTTAGGCCAGACTCTGGCGATAGAATAGCGACATGAGCCTACACAATATAATGAATTACTCTTCGTTTTCGTTGTCTGCAAAGCTGTTTATAACCGTTCGCCATTTGCATTCTGGTTGAGGGAATAGGTAGTCAAACACAGCTTTCATACTCTCTTGATGAGGCTGAACATTAACCGCTTTGATTGTTGTTGATACACGCTTCCATAACGTAGAGTCCGTGTTTTCATCTCCCACATGGGAGTCAGCAGAACCTCACGCTTGTTGAATCAACCACCTTTGTAGAGTGTCAACTGAATATGTCGTGACCCATCCTTAGATAGAAGCTCAATGTCCATCTTAAGCAGAGACGGCCCATAGAGCTCAGCGGAAGAGTTTTCCGGTGTGAGTTGAAGAACTGCACCGTTGATGGAAGCACTTGATTTAACAAATTTCAGGGTGACGTTGTCGAGCCAATAGAGCAATGGGCCTATTCCTAGTTGTTGAACTGTTGTTTCGCCCTGAATTATCGGGACATTGGGTGAAGCAGTCAGCCTTACTGAGACATGAGAGATTCAGTTTAAACCCCAGAAACAGCAGGTGTGCATGCACAGTCGAAGCAGGTATATCCGTAAGCAATACATCTAGTGATAATTGACGGGCTATAGCTGCCAGTTGGCAGAGCAAGCTTAAAGCACCCTTGGTTCAAGAGGCCATTGTTGATGAAATTTCCATTACAGTCACCGCCTGTAAAACCTTTGAAGTAGATGTCCGCTCGTGAATGTAACTGTGGCGTTCCTGCATTCGTCGCGTTGATGAGGTCCTGTAATTGAACGTCGGTGGCTATATCGCTAGTGGGGGCTGCGATAATGCAGACGTTTGCCATAGAAACCAGCGCGGCTACCGCGGTGGTAAAGGCAGTAGGAAGTCTTTGACTCAGCATTTACTGAATGTAGGATATTAGCCGTCTTATTAGAATCTCATAGTTCCAAGATTAAAAAAGTAGGTGAGATTACTTACATAGGAGCAAGATTACTTTATATGTTACAGTTTTGAGGAAGTATTTCAGTCTTATTAGTTGCTTAGGGTTGAACTACAGAATGTACTTTGACTAGGGGAAACGTCCTACTGTTATATAGACTTATTAGCTCTGCGTATTATAACTATGAGAAAGATTATATATTATGTTAGTTAGCGACATTTTGTGGTGATGGTGGAGGTGCAATAGATAAGTTCTTCCACCTATTAGGGACTTTCTCCAGTCCGCTAATAACTTTACACACAATATGCCCAAATAAATTCAGTGAGATAGTGGAATACTTCGCCTGTAACCTTCGAAGGATATATCATAGTACGCCACTATTTACATATCCTTATATTTTCCACGTTGAATAGAACATGCTGATTTCTATTGCAAGATTCTAGACTACGCGCAGTCAGTACTTATATATTGACAAGAAGCAGAGTCCTACCTCGAGTCCTGCCTCAAACATGGTGAGTATTTTCAGCATATGCGAAGCTTATGGTCAGCATTAATAAGTTTAAGATAACGTAAACCACGGGCGAGTGGGCCACACGGGCGAGTGGGCCACCTACCGCTAATTCTCGACTACCTCCATTCAAAGTGCTATTTCTCCATGAAAAATAATGGAAACACCTTCTAAAGACTCTCAAATAAACCTCGCTATCCAAGCTATACAAAAATACCCAAATCTCAGTATCCGGGAAGTTGCTACAATCTACAATGTGTCTCGTACTACCCTCATTCGCCGACAAGGCGGTACACCATCGCGACGCGATAGCCCGCCCAATTCCCGGAAATTAAATGCATTAGAAGAGAAGGCAATTGTTGAGTATATCCTTGACTTGGATGCGCGAGCTTATCCTCCTCGGATCTGTGAGGTGGAAGATATGGCGAATCGTCTTCTCGAGGAACGCGGCGCGCTACGCGTTGGAGTCAACTGGGCTGCCACTTTCATTAAGCGACAACCAGCACTCCGGACGCGTCGATTTCGCAGATATGACTACCAGAGAGCTCAATGCGAAGATCCAGACGCGATAAACGCGTGGTTTCGCCTTGTGTGGAACACAAAGCAGAAATATGGTATCGTGGATGACGATATGTACAACTTTGATGAGACCGGGTTCATGATGGGCGTTATTACCACTGGCATGGTCGTAACAACTTCAGACGGCCGTTCTCAGACACAGAAAAGGCAACCAGGTAATCGAGACTGGTCCACTGTTATCGAATGCGTTGGGGCGACGGGGTTTTGCGTTCCGCCATTCATTATTGTCTCTGGGAAATATCACCTCTCAAGCTGGTATGAAGATACTGCAGTACCCCACGACTGGGCCATTGCAACGACTGAAAATGGCTGGACAACAAACCAGAGAGGCCTAGAGTGGATTCAGCACTTTAACAAGCATACAAAGCCGCGTACTTCAGGTGTGTATCGACTTCTGATCCTAGATGGTCATGAGAGTCACCATTCATACAATTTCGAGGTTAACTGCAAGGAAAATAATATTATTACCCTCTGCATGCCTGCTCATTCATCTCATATCCTCCAGCCACTCGATGTGGGATGTTTTGGCCCACTGAAAAAGGCATACGGTCGGCAAATTGAGGATAAGATGAGAGCTGGCTTTACACACATTTCAAAGGAGGACTTCTTTCCGGCCTTTGTAATAGCACACCAGCAATCAATAACGGATAAAAACATACAGGGAGGTTTTAGAGGAGCTGGACTTACACCCCATGATCCTAAATATATTATTTCGAAGCTAGATGTAAAGTTACAGACACCAACACCTCTAGGTACATCTCATGGCGATCCCGAACCTTGGACTTCAAAGACGCCTGTAACAGCATCAGAAGCGATTTCACAAGGTGATTTTATCAAAGATCGCATTTCTCGTCATCAGAGAAGCTCTCCAACACCCATTCTTCAAGCTGTCAACCAATTTACAAAAGGGGCGGCTGGGATTATGCATCATGTAGCTCTTTTGAGGACAGAGATCAGTGCGCTTCGAGAGGCTAATGACATACTTAGCAAACGCCGGAGGACTAAAAAATCACGGCTACGGGAAAGAGTAGGTATGACAGTAGGGGAAGGGAAAGATTTAATTAATCAGCATCAGATAGATCTACAGATAAAGCAAGAAGAGCGCGAGAGTAGTGGTCGGAAGCCACGCGCCGAAGCACGAAAGCGGCGTTGTGGTGCTTGCGGAAATACGGGACATAATTCAAGAACTTGTCAGGAAGTTGTAATATTGTCATCTTCAAGCGATAATGAGTAGTTAGTATTAACTTTTGATGTTATTATTGGAATTTTTTAAAGAATGTTTATGACGAGGCGGTTAGGTGGCCCACTCGCCCGTGTGGCCCACTCGCCCGTGGTTTACGTTATACCTAATATATATACCCAGTATACCTCTAAGGCGCCGATCGCAACTTGCACAACGCTCAAAGTCCAAGCTCTATCAGTCAGGAGGATGCCAAGGGAGAGTATCACTACTGAGATGTCATTGCAAACAAGCACATTACTTATTCTTTCCTGTCCAAGGCTTCATGTAGCATAGGTGGCTAACATTCTACCACGGTATACATCCTACTGGCGACAAAGACACGTCCCTCTCTAGCTTGGCTATTCGGTAGCCTTAACTCTTCTCAAGCATGGAGAAGTCTCAAGAGGAATTACAAGCAATAGAAGGTCCTGGAATCCTAGAAAACATCGACTTTAACCTCCCTTCTTGTCCCCCAAACCCTCTCCTTGTGCGTCCCCTGAGCCTGGATTTCGTGCGACGCAGCGCAATGACTGTCTTCCCGTGTAGTTGTTATTGACGCCCTGTCTCTTTCTAAATCTAGAAGACGAGGCTCTGTTCCATCTATGTGAGTCGTCCAACATAGTGATCCGAACTCACCAGAAAGTTCCATGCCATCTTTACAGCCACCTGATCGGGCTGCAGGTAATTATCCCTCTCCACCTCCATCCACTGCTAGTGGAAGCAACATTACTAGCCAGCTACAGCCACAAAGTGCGACAGCGAACTAACAGTAGATCCAAGAGAGTCCGAATTTACTACTGAGTTGCCGGCAGATGCCAGGATACTTCTAAATTACTTGGATACTGGCAGCAGGCTTCCGACCCCGAGCTCTGCTGTGGAGCAGGCTACCACAGCGCACCACGTTCCCACAGTGACCCTAGCGTCAGCAACCCGCATGAGCCACAGCCCCTCCTCAGTGTGTTGGAGGAGCTTACCCGATCTCCCACTTGGCGACGAAGCGTCTCCTTTCAGGGGCACGTCTTGGGCGGAGATTGATGGCAACTTTGCCGCTGCCGCTGACGTGCTGGGCGGCGGGGCAATGCGTGGATCGCAAGGAGGGACACGATTGTGCTCCTATAAACCGGAAATTGTTCCAACGAAATTGGGCGACCCCTACATTCATTCATTCATTCAGTCTATTACGCCCGGTGACCTGAGTCAGAAGGGCAACTATATGCTATTTACAATATCCCTTCTCAAGATTGCGTCCTATCCTCATCGAAGCCCTTGTAGTGATGCATCTAGTTCTGACTCTTTCCTTGCGTGTCATCTTGGTTCTACTATCCCTCACACGAGGAAGTTTACTAATCTAGCCTGCTTAAAGGCATTTCTTTAAGTGTTCAGCATCCTATCTACAGCAACTGAAGCGAGGCCTGTTACTCGCAGTGTGGGGTGAGTGGGTAAAGATGTTCGTGGTGTTGTCATGTCGTTCTTAGTTAAGAACTAGGGTCTAGCCGGCCAGTAGCGATTGCGAATTTAATACACGCTCTAACTGCCCTCATATCTGGTATCCAATTGTCTTTGTCTGACGGTCCCTTCCCTCCAAGGTAGAAGGAAAGGTTGCCTCTCCGCTCGGTGGTACATTCGTTAAGTCCTACACGTTGCGCTGTCCATTGTGTACATCTGAATAGAAAATGGTCGACTGTTTCTCGTGCTCGTCCACATGCGCATTGGCTGGAGGGTGCTGCGTGAATTATGTTGAGGTATCCGTTCAGTTTAGTCATGCCTGTCCTTAGTTGAACTAAGACACTAGCTTCTCTATGTGTGAGCTGGTCATATAGCTTCTTGGTATGCTTGCCAGGCAGCGCTTGGTCGATCCGCTTCGAGTATTTCCCAACTTCCTTAGGTAGTCTGTCTGTGGTGGGTAGTTTCAATCGTGCCATGTTCATCGTGGTCGAACGCATCGCCGGAAACTGTTGCTCCGGTACGGCGTTGTGTTTGGTCGTTTCTTTCGCTTCCGCCTTCGCCTTCAATATCAACTCGTTCTTCTCGCCTGATGGTACCCACTTTATAGTTACATTATTACTTCGAGCTCGCAGAGAGCCCACCGATTCATAAATGCTGCGAATATACTCCTGGCCTGATTGCTGTCGGGGATGGTTGTACTGCTAGTGCCGCGGCTTTGTTGCTGGTGAGTATGATGACCTCGTGGTCTTGTGTCTCTGGCAGCGCCCTCCGTGCTGCGTAGGCCATTGCTGCCAGTTCTCCCGAGTAAGGATTCTGATGTTCCCTCGTGCCAAGCGTAAAGGCGAACGTCTTTCTGGGTGATCCTGGAATTTGGATAGCTCCCCCAACCCCTACCACGCCATTCCGGGAGGAGCTGCTGACTGCAATGCGTATGGCACAGGCTGAGTTGATCCGCTGAATTCTTGTTTCTTCGCTGCTCGACAAGGTAATTGGTATTCGTTCATGCCAAGGAGCTAGGGTAAATGGCTGGATGGTCTCTAGGTTCTTCAGTGCTGTAGAATTAAATGCAATGGCCACCTGCTGGAATGGTGATTGGAAGCCCCTCTTCCATACTCTCAGTATCTTGAATGCTTGCCTGCGCAGGGGGTTGTTGTCCGGTAGGGCGTGGAGTTCGATCCAGAGCTTCATCGCTCGTTTTTGTAGACGTTGTTGGACACTGCTAATGTGGGCTTCTGCCTCCGCGACGCTCGTTGCCACGGTCCTGAAAGCTCCTGTAATGGCTTGTGCCCCCATACGCTGCACCCGGTTTAACATTCTAGCTCTCTTGTCGATACATGCATGTCTCCAAACGTTAGAGGCATAGTCCACCACGGGAGCAACCATTGCAGTGAACATTTTTCGTGCCGTGGCCGGCGCAAGTCCTTTCAGTCTCTTGAGTTCCATTGCTGCTTCGAGCCCCTTCGTAGCCGCTCTGGCGATATGCTCTTTATACTTCAGTCGCGTGTCCATGATAAGTCCTAGGATTTTCACATGTTCGCTTGGTTGTACCTCCTGCCCTCTGATGGTGAACGTTTCCAGATCACTCTTGTGCTTGCTCTTAGTGAAGTGAATTATAGCTGTCTTCTCTGCCTCAAAGGTTGCGCCACTTCGTTTCTCCCAGTCAAACGCCATGTTGATAATCGACTCAATTCCTTCCCGGTTGTCCTTCGCTGTTGGGCCCGCCACCCAGGCCGTGAAGTCGTCAACAAATGCAATAGAGCCTCCGTTCCATGTAATCTTGCGTTGGACAAGGTCTGCGTTAAAGAAGAGGAACAAAATTGGAGAGAGAGGAGAGCCTTGAGGTAACCCGGCCTGTGGTAAGTCTTGAGGTTCTGACTGTTGCCCATTAACCTGGATCGTAGCTGTGCGCGCTGAACAGAAAGCCTCCACCCAGCGTATTACCTTCTCAGGTAAGCCTCTAGCTCTCATCCTCTGAATAAGTCGCTCCTTGCACACTCCGTTGTATGCTCCTTTCACATCAAAGCTAATTAGGCTAAGTACTCTCTGCGCTCTCCAAGCATAGCATATTTGTTCCTGCAGTAACATGAGTGCTTGCTCAGCTGACCTCTGCTTCCGGGCTCCAAAATGGTTGGCTGGTAGTAGACCATACGTCTCAACAGCATGAGATATTCTTTCCGCAACAACCGACTCAAGAACTTTTCCTAGAGTAGATAGCAGTGAAATCGGTCTCCATGCTTTAGCGATGGTATAGTCGGCCTTGTTGGGTTTCTTGAGCGGTATGATCTTGGCATGCTGCCATTGATACGGCAATATCCCCTTCTCCCACGACAACTGGAAGATCGCTAAGACCCAATGTTTAACTACTGGCCAAACCTGTTTCCATACCATCGCAGGGAGCCCATCTTCTCCTGGGGCTTTCCAGGATTTAGCTCTAAACAGCTGGCGTTCAACCTCCTCCATGGTGATATCGGGCATTGGAAACTGCTGATCCGCGTTCGGGTCTGGGGCCTTCTTCCTCGATGTTTTCTGGGTAGTGGGGGAAAAAAACGTCCTTTAGCAGCTCGCTTGCTTGCTCCTCGGAGTTAGTTGTGAGCGTGTCATCTGATCTCTTTAATTGCGGTGGTACTTTGCCCAAACGCGGCTCCGTCCCCTGACTTCATGTATTTAGCTGCTTTCCAGATGTTATCATTGTCCGCGAGAAAATCTTCCCAGTGCTTCTTCTTCTGTTGTCGGATGGCATCATGGTATTGCTTGGCCGCACCCTTGGCCTTGTCTTCCAGCTCTGGGCTTCGATCTCCAGCACGGCGTTGCGCCCTGGCTTGGTTCCTCCAGTAGGCGTAGATGTTCCGCAGTTGTGTGAGGTCAGTCGTCCACCATCGTTTGGCGTAAGGACAGGGCTTAGCAATTGGCGTCAGGGCATGCACCGCATCCCTCACAGCTGACATTAACCAGTTAGTATCTTCCTGTACGTTTCCTGTCATGGATCTGGTCCCCAGCGTCCTGTGTATCCTGGAGTTCACTTCTTTCCACGGTGTGTTTTTGAATAGTAGTCTGGGTTTGTGAGGGGGTTCCGGGGATAGCGATATCGAAGCTGGTGTCAATGTGCAGTGGTCCGATCCATGGTCCGTCCTGTGGATGGTGCACTTGATCAGGGTTTCAGATAGCTCTTCTGATGCCAGCACGAGGGTCAATGGTCGATTCGTGTGTTCCATCTTGCCATGTCTTGGTGCCGCGAGGCAGCAGACTTTTAAGCGAGAAGTCACCCATAAGGTCAATAATCTGATCTGCTTCACCCTGCCGTAGTAGGGATACCCCGTCACCTCCCCAGAGCTGGTCGTGACGGTTTTAAAATCTCCTGCAACCACCATATCAACTGGCCTCCCTGTCCGTCTCCTTGCTTCCGATATAAGTCTGCGTATTGTAGCGCATGCACTGCGCAAGGCTTCGTCATCTTGTCCAGCTACATAAACTGATATTACCAGTACCTTCCTGTCTTCGAAGTGTATTAAGGCTGCTGTTAGGTCCGGTGAGTCAGTCTGCACCTGTTCTGCCACTAGCTCAGTGTTAATCCAGAGCATGCTCCGAATTGCCCATCTCCCTTCTCTCCAGGTTGACGGTGTCATCTTCGTCCATTTATGATGTGTCATGGGTGTTGTTAGAAGGCGCCCCCCCTATGTTTCTTGCCTTGTGGTTCCTGTATTCATTATTACTGCCGCGTCGCTCAGCTCCTCGTCATTCATCAAACTGTCCTGTATCGTCCCTTGCTTTTTAACATTAAGTTGGATTATTCGGAATGGCTTATTCATGGCGAATGGGGAAGAGTCTCCGGCAGCTTCTACTGAACGCTTCATGTGGGCCATCGCATAGTGCACACTTCAGGACTATCTCAATGCATGTGCTATGGTGATGCCCTTCTTTGGCGCACTTGCCGCATACCTGTGGTTTAGTGCACTGGAAGGCCTTGTGTCCGACCTCCTGGCAGTTGTAACACTGTTCTGGACGAGGCCGGCGTTCGAAGGGGGCGGGTGTAACCTGATTCGCCTCCGGCGTAGAAGAATCCCTCGTGGAGGACCTTCTTAGCATCTGACACTTTCGTCATGTAGACAACCATTGATCCATACGCCTTGTGGGCATCGCGCCTGCTTAACCATGCCACCTTGGCTACCTGTACATCATTCTCTTGGCTGAAGGTCGTGGCCACCTCATCTCGAACATCTCCCAGTTCATTAAGGACAGCTAGGCGATTGACACTGTCTACTTTAACGGGGTACAATTCATCTCGTAGAACCCGAGCACCACTGGGGGCCTTAGCCCCAGCTAGTTCTTTAACCAGTCGATGTTCTTCTTCATCGCGGCAGGCGATCCTGACGCGATGGGCACTCTTGCGATCCAAGGTCACCGCCCGGCACCGCCAACTCGGCTGGCTTAGCTTCTCTCTGGCTTCCGTTTCGATTAGGCTCCGAATCGCGCTCACGGAGGTACTATTGCGTTCCGCTTCTTCTACCCTAGAAGTATCAATGGTACAGTAGAGCGTGTCGGTCAGGGTCGACGGTGTCGAATTTGCTGATGACAGTGATCGTATGTTGCTAGGTTGACTGCCAGGTGGGGTGCGGGCAACATCAGCGTAGGAAGTCCTTGTGCTAGATTGGACTGTTGTGGCGATAACCTCCAATTGTTCCAGTGCATGTTTAAGATCATCTTTTGTCTCTCGGAGTTCGTCTCTGGTTTCTCGAAGTTCTCGCTGAGTTTCCACACCTTGGGTTCGCAGCTCGCTAATTAAATGTTGCTGCGTCGCCGACGCATCCTTCAGTTCATTTAATTCTTCCAGCACCCTGAGAAGGAGTACCTTGTAAGTGTCATCGCTGGGGTGATTTTCCTTGGTGTTCTCTGTGTAATCCGGGTCTGTCTCCGTGGATGACGCCCGTGTCGTTCGAGTTACCGGTCGCCTTGCCGCTTTAGTAGTCGTGTCGTCTTCAATTCTTGTTGTCTCCTTCGCCTTCGCGCTCGGCTTCACCAAACGCGTCGACCGTTTTGGCGTCGCGGGGCTTTCACACCCCACCACGATTTCCCCCGCATTAGAATCCGCCATCAGGAACGGTTTCCCCACACTACCAGCAAACGATATGAATAAAGCTATCTACCTACAAAATCAGACCTGGTCTGCGCCTGTTTAGAGGTCTTTCAATCAAAATACAGTATTGTTCTCTCATCGCTTCGCGACCCCTACAGTCAGGAGCAAAATCGACCTCCTGCCGCAATACACTTTTGCGGTATATCATGCGCACCGAGCAGCGCACATTGCAACTGTGGTGATATCATCGTCGCTTCCCGGTCTAGTTCATCATCGCAGGTCATTATTGTGGGAGCATTGCCAATACTTGTCTATTAACAGGACCCTAAATTCGTGAAGCTAACATCTCAATGCAGCTGATTCGACCGTGTCGAATCCCGCGTTGTGGAGCTTGAGCTTCTCCGGAAGGTCAGCGCCAGGCTTTGATCCGACGCTACATATCGCGATGGAAATTGGGATTACTGTGCTATTATACTAATAATGAATACCAATTTTAGGTAGGTTAGTGGATTTATGTAGGTGTTTTAAACTGCTAACAGAACCTACTATACATCGTTTTGCTGGGGAATAAAGAGCTAACCATTGGCATTGCCGTCATATGATGTTCGCTGACGTTATAGAAAACCTAGGCAATCAAGCCAGATAAATCGTATACAGGTCCCTGTTCGCTTCAATAATATAGCAGACAGACCTGACTAGCTGATGATCGGATAATATCATAGTTATCGGGCTAGGAAGAAAAGAACGGGACGCGCGAGAGTATAGGGCAAGAATTAAGTCGTCTATCTATAAGTTCTACCCTACCAGGGCCTCCGCGCCCAGAGCCAAGACCAAAGCCATTTCAAATCACTTACATATACTTCTACACGCTTCTCTATGAGGCCAGTCTACACAGGAAGGTACTACGCAGAAACACGTCACCTCTCACCATGCTCCGCCCATTGTCCGCTGAGCAAGTCAAGGGACGATGACAGGGTAAACTGACTGTGTGTCTCCATATTAGCAAACTCAAAAACACCAGTAGCTAGCGCATCAACTATTGACCTAGGAACTAAAAGCGTCTCAACCTTCCCCTAACTACGATGAATTGCCCCCTTCCTGAAACAACAGCCGCCACTTCTACACATATAAGTAGCCCCACTTTGGTTGAAGTCTCACGAAGGAGCCAAAAGGGACTGTAAGGCGCGCACTGTAATGTCTAAGTCAAACCGTCGAAAGACCAATCTAAAATAGATGCTGTGGCCGAGAGTTCAACAGATATATTCTTTCAGAGTTTGTCCAAAAACGGCACGGTCGCCAATATGGTACCTTACTGTTAGATTGGTTCGTACAGAAATCCGCCCTAGATTAATGCCAGGTAACGTCACAAAGGCACGAGAGATGTAAAAAGGCAAGAAAATTACGGTTAGGAAGGAATGGAACAATAACACCGACATCATAATCAGTCAATGCATACAATTTACTTGATTAATTAGTACATTTAAATACTGCAATTCCTCCTATGCCTTTTTTGCTCTTAATTTTAGACTTATATAATAGTTATTGCAATATTTTTAGTAGAATTGCATATTCATGGTACAGTTTTTAAGACCAATCTAAACCGTATGTATCCCTAAAACTGACAGTCAGTTAGTGCCGGTATCAGTTTCCCTCCCGTCTTTAACTATAAAGTCCGATTTTTGAGGTTATTGTTAGGAAAACGTGAGTGGTCATTATTCACTCCTCTTTTTTCTTATAGTTAGGGTGTATTATACTACTGAGACAGTACACTCCTTGCAAACTAATTCGGAATAGCTATAAATGTTGTAAGTTAGTGTCGCATGTCCTAAAATATTCATATTCCATATACATACATTCTTAAACGGCGTGAGATTCTGTAGGGGCGGTTGCTGAAGCAGTTCCACGATGAGGCTTGTACGAAGTACGATAATCATCTTCCAGCGGGTTGATACGCGTAAGATAGCTCTCAATAAAAATATTACACAGAAGGAAGAAGCTGAGATTGTAATGTTAGGAACATACTGCTTCATAGTCCAGTCAGATACTCACAAGGCGATAAAGTTGAAGGCAGCCACGGCTCTTTTTAATCCACAATGGCCATAGCCGGGACGAACAAGAGAACATCGCCCACCAGACCAATCTTGAGTGGAAAAGATAAAAGATGTAAGCCATAGGTAGGAGAAGATGAGGTTGAGGGGCAACAAGTGCCCACGATAGCCGTTGAGTAGTGGCAGAAGCATTCCGATGGTCCAGAGCGCAAGGGTTAGAACCGCCTGCAAATGTCAACGAAAGCTCCTTGTTGACCTGGGGGCAATGGGGGTACATACGATAACCTCCTGGTACATTACACGTGTACCGTTATGAGAATATGTCTTTAGAAAGTACGAGATAATTCCAGTGACGACAAGTGACGAAAGCCATACAAGGAAGTGGTTGCCAGAGGCAAAAAAACGTAGTGTTTTGTGATCAAACATGACGTCAAATATTATTAAATTGCTGAAATAAGTCGTTGATTTATTTCTGAAAATAATTTGGGAATGAATTAAAGCTACTAGGAGCTGTATATATACGCCACGGGCAATTTGCCATTTGTCATGCTGTTATCAATCGATGCGGTATTCACGTCTATAACGCTTACATACAAATAGTGATAGCATAGCTGCCGTCGAAAGAATCGGTCACACCACTTAGGAGGCATTTCCCAGTATGCGAGCGCACCGCCATAGAAATGCCAAGATGTCGTCATGCATGACACGCACAGTTCGTGAATATTGACATTTAATCAATCAAGATGCGGCAGAACGAGTGATGTCGATTGTGGATACATACAGTTGGGGGAGCTACGTCCGGGTTTCGTATGTAAGGCCACAGCTATTGACATGTGCCACTAGCACTACGACAGTGTGATGTGATGTGTCTTCTTCATCACGCATGAATACCTATGACACACTCCTTGGCCCACTTTCAAGCTTATGGGGCGATTTTAGTAACTGCTACAGGTTTCTTGAGCAGTACCTTTGCACATTATTCAATATTATCCTATGCATTGTCGATAAAGCCTTTTTAAGGCATCAAAGTTGACCGTTGGCTCTCTTGACTTACGTATTTTTGTGATCATACTGCTCCGTGCCTCAGTCATTACACCCAATATTGCATTTTGAAGTGAGTGTTGAGTTGTAGGCATATTGCAGAGATTTAGCTCCTTTGTGCGCGTAGTGTTGAATTGAAGAACAAAGTACAAACAACTTGGAATATTGGTAGAAAGTAATATTAGCATCCTTGGCAAAAAGATAGTTCAGTTATAGTTCTGTTGACGCAACTGATCATGGTGATGATGTCAAGTTGACGTATATTCCAACCATTCTGCCGCAAAAACCTTACCCATGCACACTTCCGTGAGAAGTTATGCCCACGTAAGATGCCACGAATTTCATCTCGATTGGCATATTGTTTATCTTGTAGGATTCATATGCTAACCTAGCTCTTCGGATTTACCTTCACGCTCAATGTAAGCATCTAGATATTCCCAGTGAATAGCAGCTGCAGTTTAGTATCTTGGTAGGTATATGTACGAGGAATTGGACCAGTAGATATAATGGATCACTCTTTGATAGCCTTCATTCCATATGCTAATTATTTCTCTTTCGATACTCGTATTGCCGGGTATAATTGTGTTACCTTGGACCATGGTCTCATTCTCATCAGCATACCTCCCAAATTTGATTACCTATAGCAACCAAACGATTGAACACCTCATTGCGCTTCACAACTTCAGTAAGATGAAAGCGCTCACCAACTATCGTTGTCACGATAAGTCCATCAAGAACCCCCTTATCTAGTGCCCAGCGAACGATTTGTTTGCTCTTCAACCCCATCCCGTCAACCTTTGAGAGATCTGAGATATCAGCCACCATCAAAGTCCAAGCGCTTTCCACGCTTTTTTCGTGTCTTTTCCAACCTAACAGCGGGGTCGTTGCAGTAGTAGTTATGTAAAGGTATCCCGATTTACCCTCGTAGCGTGCTGGGAATCGGAGTGGCCCGGCTAGCGTCCTCTTTTGAACGGTGGTCTGACTGAGATCAAGTCGTGCTTGCGCATTATCATCTCCAGCATTAGCCTTCATCTTGTCGACTTGATGGAGTGCTTGAACGCCGCGCTTTGAAGTACGTTTGATGGCTCCCATGATGCGCTCCAGAGTTTTTGAATGGGATTGTACTTCTACATCTGGCTCTCCGTAGTCGAGACCTGGTTCTATGGCTTTCTTGATCTGCTCTTTGCTAGCTCCTGTGGGATGGTTAACACTTGCAATAAATGTCATGGGCGTCAAGGTTTACGTACCAAGATGGTCTAGACTTTCGAGACTGACTGCGGCTTTTGCCTCCGGATTGCCATGCGATACAGGAGGGGGGAGCAGAGGCGATTTGTTCCGTTCACCTACGCGCAAAATTGTAATAGCAAGTTGAGAATCTGTCGGTACTCTACTCAAAATCGAGTTGCGAATTTGGATATGCTTGCGCCAATTGGGATAATGACGATTGAGAAAGTCTTGGCTCTGCCGAAGCAAAGGCTCGGCGAAGAAGGAAAATCCAGCACAAAGCTCAAGAACTCTCATCAGCAGGCTCCTCGAGAGAAGCAAGGTGGCCAAGGTTGGCGGCAAAAGGCAGGCGGCAAGAAATAGCCTTGAGTCATGGCCTCGAAATACAGGAGTGGGGTTGAGCGCATTTGCGAATCGTTCCCAAGTATCTATAAAGTCTACGAGAATATTTATAAGCGGTTGAATTTCGAAATCTTCGACTGCATGCTTCATCGGCTGTTTCGTCTTGTCATTATCTGGAGCTTGTCCCTCCTCGTCCGTTTTGCTTTTGGCGTTGGTAACTTTTGCAGTAAACTTTGCTATGCCTGGTGAAGGGTCATCTTCAGGTGAGCCTTTATCGTTGCTTTTATCCGATACTGTGCTCATCAACAACTGAATTGAATTGTAAGTCACTGCACCAGTGGAGAAGGTTTCATTTTCAGACCTTAGAGAAGCTGGTGATGAAGCTATGAGCTTCCATTTCAACCGCTTCGCCTTTATAATTCTCTGGCGCTCCAGTGACAGTTTTCTCTGATGCCATAGTACCCGCTGGAGGCTTCTGTATTCCACCAGTTCTAGCTTCAATGATGGATGGTGGTGCAGCCGGAAAACATATGCGTCTTGATGAAGGTACGACGATCAAGACCATAAAAAAGGTTAAGACAGTTGGCGCAAGTACATCGGCAAACACGGCGACGACATAGACAAACAAAAATGCTCCTGTTCTACTTGGTTCCCTCCAAGAGCGTAATCGAATTATATGCTTCCATAGCGCAAATAAGTTAACTATAACGGTCATATAGAGACGTGCCAGGTGAGCTTGCAATTTTTCTGGTGAAGTCTTCTCATCGTCGCTAATACCCATGTCTAAGTCACTCAGTGGCCGGTCTTTGACGGCCCTCACGCGGAGAATTAAGGAGTTAAATCGGCGGATGAGGATCCAGACATCCTCGTGTGACATGCCTAGAATCAAGGGCTGAAAACGTGCTGTGTGCGAGTCTTTCCAGACCAGCTCGCTGACTTCGTCATTGTCATTGACCGCGCCAGCGCCACCTGCTGGTCCAAGAGTGCTTTCTTGAGCCACGGCATGACTAGCCGTCAGCGCCTCTGGTTCATTCCCTTTGACTATTTCACATTCGGGGTCCGTGTTGGACGAATCATCTAGAGGCCGTTCGTACGTGGCTGGCGATGTGGTTGTTAATGATGCCATAATGGCTTGATAGCTAAGACGCTACATTGATGAAGGTTATAAGCTGTGTGGCAGACAACGGGTAATTATGTAAATAACGCTTTAATTTGGCGGAACCCGATTTGAGACCTTCCTCCATAAAATGGCTGCTCATCACAACGTCACTGGCATCACTATGTATGACGAGATTCCAACAATCGCAGATATCACGACTAGCCTAGTCGTTTCTACCAAATGAAAATGAGTATTGTAGGACATGATCTATATTAATTCACAGTGCAGTATTCGTGCGGTTCACGGTACGGCGGCTATCAGTTTGACGGTTTGGGTTACCTAGAAGATGAAGTTGGGTACGTAACTGTGCGTTCATGTAGCAGAATGCTTAGGACGTAGATATTATGCAATAGTCACGTAGGTTCCCATGCCATGAACACCTATATCAATACCTGAAGGTAGTATCTTCATATTAATTGCTTTGTCACTGTATAGCCAGCCGCTGATCCAAGTTTCACACCGTCACATCAGCGCCATCGCCTAGCAGGTATCCAGTAAGTGGCTCTGCCAAAATAATATACTAGGGCTGCGAACGTCGCTAGTACCTTGCCACCGATCCAAGATTGCGAAAGCGGGTCATGACGCTGGGATGAAAGAAGGTAGACGTAGGCGTACTAGGCTAGGTTTGCGAAGCTCAGCGAAAGAAGTTCCTGGGCACTTGTTTATAGGCATCATCGTCATTCTGGGGGTGGGAAGCCAAATCATGCTCTCTCCCCACATTTCGTTGGGTTCAGAACTGTTGTTTCGGGTTCAAAATTACCATGCTTTCAGCCTAATGCAGCAAGGAGCGACAACACCAGGAATTTTTATGTTATTGAACAAAGGCTTCAATGCTGTCAAATCCATGCTCTCGCAAATGTGAATCAATCTTAGGGTAGGCAAAGTGCATTTTAATGATTAGATCTCAATTGGCCGGTTTTTGCATCACCCTAGCCCTTGGGTGGATGCCTGGCTCATCTTGGTCGCGGCGGGTTTGCATGATTGACCAGAGCGACGGGAGCAAAACCTGCAACCTTTCCCAATTTCCATAGATGTCATCTTCTTGAGATGCATCTATCCCGCTAGCTTACCTATGTAGTTACAGGAATCTGGTATCTCGCTGCGGGTTCAGTTTCAGCAATTGGTCTCAGTGGATTGTGGGGGAGCAAGGAGAAGACTACACTCGTTTGCCTCCAATGGTTCCCCAGCACCTGAGGTGCTGCTGTTCCTGCAATCGCAACAAATGCTAGCTTGAGTGGAGTTCAGCGACGCGACGTGTGCATCCATACGAAGCTATCTCGTCGGCAATGAGCACCAAGCGCTCTCGGGCTGCGGTAAAAGAAAACCGTGATAATTGCCCATTCGAGGTCACCCTGCTCTCGACCCTAGCACGCGTATAGCTACAAAGCCAAGACGCTAAAACTCGATGCGATTAGGGTTAAGGCCAGGTTGGATATTCAAACCTCACCTTTAGATGCCCTCATATAGCATTTCAGGGCACATAAGGCCAAAACCTGGTTAAGCCACGCGTTCGTCAGCGATCGGCGTTAGTGCAGGAAGAAATCAAGTCCTGTAGTTGTCTGAAGATATGTTTTTATTTTTACTTTGGCACCGTAGCTACCCAAGGATGAATGTAGAACCTAGCCCCTAAGCAGTAAATCTCCTGCGTAACTCTCCACTTGCTATGAACATCGCGATAGTTGACCATCCCCCCTGCTCCACTTATGTCGCTGCTGTAGATATCGCGATAGTTACCGTCACATAGGGGCATTCCTCATCTAATCTGTGGTACATACCATATAGTCGCTACTAAAACTAGTAGATCAAGGGACTGTCTGTAGAGCAACCACTTTCCACTAGTGAGCAACCACGAAAGTGATAGTAGCACAGGTCCGATTCTACGCCGACGACAGTCTTTTAGTAGTAGTAAATAATTTACATATAATAGAAGTGATATATATATTTAGAGACTCTTATAGGGTTAGCTACATTAGTATACATAACTAGTAACATTATCTGTATTAGCTAAGGTGTGAGTAAGTAAGTATAGCATCTTCTAGCTTTACCCTAACCCTAAGTTGATAACCCTATCTTAGCCCTAACCCTTGAACTAGAGAATATAATGTGAATCGCAGGTATAACTACATATAGGCCATAAATAATATAATGTTCAACATCTAATCTAGTTACAAGGCGTTGGTATTATATATTTTAGTATAGTTCCCATCTGCTAGCCGATATAGCATGTCTTGAGGCACCAGTCACTTTTCGTGGTTGCTCACTAGTGGAAAGTGGTTGCTCTGGAAATAGTCCCATAATGTAATGCCACGTCCCAAGAGCACAGAGGGATGTAGAAGAGCAAGGAAATTACGGTCAGGAAGGAACAACAATAACAACACATGGTTTTTCATCATCAATTCAATCATCAATACAATACAACAAATTTGGTCAATTAGATCGTAATCCTGTGACACAATTCCTACATCTTTGTTGCCCTCAACGCAACAGTTATGAGCCTAGCTTACGCCGTACAGGCTGCGATATGGCAATCGCATGGGAAGGGCGAGAGTTCGAATCGAGCTAGAGGGGGAAGCTTTAGCACTCCCTCATCGGGCTCAGAGGAAGACCCTAGGTCAGCGTGACTTATAGCATGATGCATGAGCTAGGAAACGCCAATTGCAAATCGCCTTCCCTTGGGGGGGGTGTTAGAACCTATAAGCCCCCAATACTAAGACCGAAAGAGAGCACACTGCTGAGTACCTACGTTTTTGCCTGAGTGGCATAACATAACAATTATTCGCTGAAAACAGCAGTAAAAACAGGCATCGACATGGAATCGGCGCTTAGCTACAGTCTCTAGACATGCTCCATAATTTGATGGCCAAATATCTATCTTTGATGACCATGTAAACCATCCCTATATTTACTACCACAAGTGCCACTAGTCATATTCACCATCACTTGCAAGCTACATAATCTACAAGTGTGTCTCAAGGTTCTTCTGCGGCTGTGTCGGTTTCGTCCCATATCATGGCCGCGGTTGAGTTATTCCACTGATTGTTGACCATACTGGTAGGCGGCTCAGCAATGCTAAAAGTACATTGGTTGGGGCTTGGCAAGGCTTGGTCGAGACCTGTGAAAACGGCTTCGTTATCCGTTCGTCCACTTCAAGACACACATGACAGGACCAAATATTTATTCGCTTGCGATCGTCATGTCTTGTGTGACGTCGGCGGAGATGGTTGGCTCCACGAAGAATCCTCCCTTCGTAGCAGTGTCTATGGGAATCCCTCCTCTGGTGACCAGTCTTGCGCCGGCATATTTGCCTAGCTCGATATATCTCAGGGCCCGGTCTTGCGCCTCCTTGCTGACCATGGGTCCCATTTTGTAGCTGGATCCATTGGATTACCAGGCTTCAGCTGGCTGACCTTTTCGACAACTCGCTCCAACACATGGTCGTGGAGAGACTCGTGCAGGAAGACACGGACATAGATCCGCAAGACTGGCCACACCAGGACTAATTCATGCCTCCAACAATGTCGTCCAATAGGCGGTCAACATCAGCATCAGGGTAAGCTATTAGCCCGTTCTTCCCCCCGAGCTCAAATGCTGACATCTTCAGAGAATCCGCGGCTGCCTTTTGAATCGCGCGGCCTGTCGGCAGGCTTCCAACGAGAGTAATCTTGCTGACAATAGGATGCGAGCTCAGGGCCTTGCCACAATCAACGCCGCCCGACAGAAGGTTGAGTACGCCGGGCGGGAAGATGCCTCCAATCAACTCCATCAGCCGCATGGCCGAAAGCGGTACCTGCTCGGGTGTTTTGATGACGATGGTGTTGCCCATGGCTATCGGCGCCGCCAGCGGTAAACATGAGCGGATGATTGGAGGCCACAATGCGGGCAACAACACCGAGCGGCTCGCGAAGCGTGTAGTTCAAAGTTTCCGGCCCGAGATTCATTGTTTCTCCCGTTACAGCAGGCACCAACCCTGCGAAGAAGTCGATGTGATCGGTAGCAGAGTAGGCATCACCCGCCATGATAGTGATTGGGCTGCCGATATTCAAGGAGTCCAGCAGCGCAAGCTCAACCGCGTGATCTCTCAACACTTGTGCAGCCTTTGTGAGCAACTTGGCTCGCTGCAGTGGCGGTGTTGCACTCCATGCTGGAAAGGCAGCTTGCGCAGCCTCGAGTGCGGCCTCGGTATCCTTGAGTCCGGCAAATGCTACCTTGCAGATGGCAGTTCCTTTGCCTGGGTTCATTGTGTCGCGATATTCGCCATCTTGTGGCCTGTGCCATGTTCCGTTGTAGAAGAGGTCAACATGTTCAGGCATACACTCTTCTACTTTGGGGAGGATTTCTGGCAATGGTGAACGCATCATCATTATATGTGAAGTGATGTAACTGGAAGCTAAACAATGATGAATAATCAGTAGCGCGTCAACTCATTTGTAAAAACCTACCAATCCAATAAGACTTGTGGCGGTTTTAAGTAGGGCATTTCGGCTTTGGAGGCAAAAGAAGCATCAACAAAGCCGAGGAGAGGAGTCGGGCGGACATGTCGGATCAGTAGGGGATATTGGCCTGTTGGAAAGCCTCCGATTTGATGTAGGGATGCACTAACTTGCCAATAGTAACGTTATCCTATGACTCCCTGGAACTTGTGGTGAAATTTGATGCTGCGTCGTCGGTGGGTGTGCTCCCTAACTCCGCTGCTCGAGGTTCACTATTAGCCACTAAACACAATAGGACGATAGTTCCGGGATACAAGTATCGCTTTGGCTACTACTACGAAACGCCTCGTTTTTAACTTATAAACTAGCTCAAACTTGGAAACTGCGCCGACTGTTTCTTAGCTATTTCCTTGTCATTTCTTTCGTAAGAAGACTGATGAGTTTCGAGGAGTTAAGGACTCTCTGTATTCTACATCTACTCCCGGACCAAGCCAGCCAGCTGCCTTTATCTCATGAAAGCTGCGGTAGGAAAACGAATCAGATGCTTCTGATGACAGAGGACCTATTTGTAACAGTCTAAATACTGCCAACAGATGACGGACGACACCCACCCCCGGATTTTGCCACAGATTAGATCCGTCATCTATACACAATGTCTACCCCAGAAGCATCATCGACTTCAAAGTCGGCAGTCGAAGAATGTGAGCATGGGCAGCTACATGATGTCGTAGAGCGTGGCAAGGCCGCCACAGATAGGTAAGAAATACACTTTTGCCGCTCGCAGAATGGAGACGGTAAACTAAGTCTTCTAGATAGTCGCGGCCGGTCACTTCTTGACCTATATCACAAGGCAGAGGCGAGGCTGGTCCGCAATTTCGATCTCTACCTGATGCCAACCGTAGCACTACTCTATCTTTTCTGTTTTATTGATAGAGCAAATACTAGTTAGCCGCACCTGAAAATACATTCGTTACAGACTTGACAAAGCTAATACCTAAATCTTAATTTGTAGGCAATGCTCGCTTAGCCAGGTTTCGAGAGAGACTTAGGGCTCTCCGGATACGACTACAGCATCACCTTATCCATCTTTTATGTCTCATGCAATACGCGAGTCCGATACGGCGCCATGTTTTTGATTACGAGCTTTATGTTTACTACTGCTCAAATGATCAACGCGCAAGTCAGCGCTAATGTCGTCACTGAATCGGCAAGAATCAGTGCGATCGGCTTCATTAGTAAGAGTTATTATTTATTTTCTTCTTCTTCTTCTTTTTACCTTGTACGCTAATTCCATCTTCCTGTACTAATATTATTCGGCTTTGTTAGTAATGTTTGCCAACATTGGTGGGCTTATATCGTCTTGGAGCTTCTTGCCTTTCGATGCGCCGGACTACCATATTTGAAATTGTCTTAATCTGACTGTACAGACGCCTTGGTTGGTGACGAGCACATCTATGCTTCCTGGATGGTATTTAACAATAAACGGCGCGAAAGGAGAGATGTTCAAGGCGAGCTACAGAGATTGTCTCAGGAAGAAATCGAGAGCCTCGACTGGAAACACTTATGCTTTCGCTGGGCTTTGTAATTTGTGTATTCTTGCCACATGATTCAAGTTAGCGTCCTGCCCACAATTTAATGCAGCATTTGCCCTTGAATTTTTTTTATCAAACCCCCTTTTTAACAAGATCCTTTCCTCGGACACTGATATTAGCTGCTGGCCGTCCGCCGAGAAGATCACCGAGCTGACTGAGCTTCTGTGGCCCTCGAGAGTCAGTACACATGCGCTCGTCACATCGTCATCTACCAGTACTTTAACCACGGGTGGCTTACTCGCCGCCGCGAGACAGCCACAGTAACAAATATACAGCCGTAGTCATCTGATTAGCTGCCGAGGACTAGTATCCACGTTCCTCGATCTTCTTCCGGATGGCCGCCATCTGGCGGTGGCATGCCGGCGCAACAATGCATTATAACGCCGGTCCGACACAAGCGACGACGATTAAGAAGCAGAAGTCATGTTTACTCATGAAAAATAGGATTGAGGGATTCAGGAAACCTTTCGGTGGCAGACGCACTGTTCTACCTAGTCTGATTCTCGAGATCAACTTCCATCCAAGCGGTAAGAATAGGCGATATTTGGCCTGGAGCTTGGGACTTGCTTTGCAATTTCATGATAGTTTGTGATGTTTTCATTTCATTTATGGATTCAAGTTGTTTCGTAGTTGACACCCATTGATATGAAGGACCAAATCAGCGGCGAAAGAGCAGTCCGCTTATCCCCGCCCTGGCACGGGGCAAGAGCTCCAGATTTTTCGAGCAACACTAGCGATTGCCTTCAGTTAGTGCCATATTATATTTAACAGCTTTGTATTTGGCAGTCCAAAAGTATCTCGAGAATAATGAGAATAAGAATAGATTATTCTATTGTCAAGAAATTGTAGTCATCGTCGGGGGCAGGCCGGGCTAGATATCAGGGGGGGGGGGGGTATATAGATCATGCGTCAAGCTGTGAGCGCTCCCTCGAGCGATCGATACCGGGACGACCTCCGTTGTATGGAAATGGAGGAAGCACGTCCGTTAATGGACCCTCTCAAAGCCAGGATGGACGGAGAGAAATGCGTGAAAATTGGGTCTGGTTAGCAAACTCAGTACACAGACAAGTCTTGTGCGTCTCGCGTAGCTCCAGTTACCCGACCTACAAGGCGTATCAACATAATCTAGTGCTGTTCCAGGTTGTATTGTACCGCTTTCAGGGGTCTTGTGGGAGATCAAAGCTATGTTACCTTCGAGTCATTGAATCAAATCTGCTGTGTTCGTTTGTCAAGCTGTTTTGATTATTTCTCCGAAAATGCGTATTTAAGTGCGCAAGACAGTAGTGTTGGGAGGGAAATTATAGATGTAGCGGATATACACCTAACCTAGCACTATAGCGCGCCGTATTACGGCGCGATTGAAGGCTGCATAGTTCTCATTATACTTTAAGTATCTGGAGCAGAAATCTCAAGGTTTAAAGAAGAAGTTCGAGGCCGATGATAGAAAGAAAGAAGGGTAAAATAAATAACACGTACATTTTTACTATCTACCATCATTGCGTTGCTCTTCGCTGCCTTCCAAAGTTTGCCACGCTGCTCCGCCCAAGGCAGGAAATGCACACTAAGTATAACACCCACAGTATACCGTCCCTGGTGACTTATAACACGTACTTCATTACTCAATTTATTCTCAAAATTATCGATAAACTTGGCCTCTTCTTCATCTGTAATAGACATGTCAAAGTCAGGATTTGAAGGTATCACATTTGGTAAGTTGTTGAGCCATGTGGCTATTGAGGAAAACTTCGCGACATATAATAGAG
Organism: Calcarisporium arbuscula; assembly: GCA_009828645.1. NCBI lineage: Eukaryota > Fungi > Ascomycota > Sordariomycetes > Hypocreales > Calcarisporiaceae > Calcarisporium > Calcarisporium arbuscula. The sequence continues at coordinate 643,481 of WBSA01000019.1, forward strand.
CATTTGTTGCATGTCTGACTACTTCTGCGGTGTACTGAACTGTAGAAATTATCGTGGGGCCTCTTTCTTAGTGTTGTGGGCTCTATTGGGGTGTTGGCTCTAGTATCTCTTCATGTAGGCCTTCCTTGGGTCTATCTCTGCTGACATAACAAGCCCGTTGGTGTCTTTACCTTCCATTATACTAGCCTCATTAGTATTGTATATATACTGGGCTGTATCTAATGAAGGCCTTGTAGCGGTCAATGAAGCTGTTGATGGCTTGTTGGGTTGCTCCATTGACTCTAGTTATATTAATCCGTACACTAATATTAGTCTTAATAGCCGAGTTTCGGTGTAGGAAGCTAGCCATCCAATATTGCCTAAGGGCAGCTGTGTGGCCCTGGTTTTCGAGGACTCAGGTGACCACATAGCATACTTGCCCGTAGGAAAAGGAGACCTCTAAAGGTACTTGCTGTATGATCTATTTAACGACATAATTTCCATCCCTTGGTCGTCGTCGTTGCTGTTGCTGGTGGCCGGGTTTGGTGGGTGGTCGGATTTGTGACTCTACGGCGGAGGGTACTCTCTGGAACCCTGTAAAGCTTCGCCGCTGCACGCAGTGAGAATCCCTTAAGTATTTCTTTAATAGAAGCTTGGAAAGAGGTTTCAGAATACTTGAGTATATAGCGTAGAAACGCGGAATGGATAATTCATTATAAATTTAGTCTAGCTGTTATTGTGTGAAGGTCTGAGTCGCGACCTGCGCTAGAAGTGGGATTGCGCTTGAAGTGTGTGCTTTGACTTCTTTATTAGAACAAGAGTCGGTTATCCCTCCTACATCTCACTTTGCACGAGCTCCCTTTGCTAACTCACCACGCTCTCCATTATTAGGTCGTTTACTTTTTTCCACTTCAATAGCCTGGTCGCTCAGTTCCACCACGCTGTTCTATCGACATTGTCATTTCGTTCAATCAACTAGGCTCATTTAATGCTGCGTATATTAACAAGCAAGGGATACTAATGTATGCATCAACAACTTAAAGGTACATAGTCACGTAATCTGTACTTCAAAGTTGCGTCGTCGGGTCAAACTGGGCTGGGCCAGCGGGGACTTTGAAGCTGGTGGCAAACAATGGTCAGGTGACTAAATGGTTGTTTGACTGTAACGTGATGACGTGTCTGGACAGACCCATGATCCTTGTGCCAACCGGAGCTCCGGTCGCCCCCCTTATTGGTTGGTGATTAACTGAGATGGATACATATTGCAGGACTCCAAGGTCCCCCCTCTCAGGCTACACGCTATTTATATAAAAAGAACCTCAAAGCCTCGCGAGTCTGGTGACCCACAAGAGCATCTTCGTAAATAAACACGACGGCGTATGCCCAATAAGAAAACGACCACCACCAGCATGTCGATCAGATACTCACTCAGTGGTTCTGTGGGCCGCCTCGGTTAAGCGGCAAAAGGTCCTTGTCGGAAAGTCAAAGCTTTCCAGATCCATTTAAGGTGTAAACAGGTGTATATTTACAAGAGGATTGTTTGGGACGAAAACCTTCGATGGAACGGCATCTGGAAAGAAAATTTGTACCCATATTGCCTGCTCCAGGTCCTTCGGAAGCAGCTCGACAGGGTAGGGAAAGTGGGAGTAGAGGAAACTCGTTCGCGATCCCGAGAAAGCAGCAGGTCGATGTTGCCTGTAATAATTGCCGCCGCAGAAAATCAAAGGCAAGACATAAGTTTTCCATTGAATTAATTGGTTTAGCTAATAGTTTTCATGTAGTGTAATGGTCAGAGGCCCGCCTGCGGAGGTTGTGCTCGCACAACTGAAGCCTGTGTATACGCAGGAAATAAAGTCGACTCAAAAAAGTATAACGATATGAAGTGCGAAAATGCCCAGTTTAAAAAAGTTCTGAGATTAATTTCCAGTAAATCCGAGGAAGAAGCGCGGGAAATCTTTTCTCGCCTTAGGACGTCCAACGAACCTCTGGCTACTCTAGAGGCCATGAAGCAGGAGCTGGCCCAGGCCTCCAACCTCGAGACTTCGCACATCGATCTGCCTCAGGCCTGGCAACCCACTGACGAAACTTTTCGCATTCTTGTCCAGGCAGTCAAAGATTACGCCATTTTTCTTCTCGATATTCAAGGTAACATAAAGACGTGGAACATCGGAGCGGAACAGATCAAGGGCTATAGGAGGGAGGAGATCATTGACAAACACTTCTCTAGCTTCTATGGAGAGGACGACATCCGGGATAGGAAACCTGAGAAGGAGCTGAATATCTGCCTACGAGAGGGCAGGGTAGAAGATGAGGGTTGGCGCTACCGCAAGGACGGCAATAAATTTTGGGCAAATGTTGTCATCACTGCCATCTACAAGGACGGCATCCACGTCGGCTTTGGTAAGGTCACGCGGGACCTGACAGCAAGGAAGTTGGCCGAGCTACGCCATGTCCCTGCGTAAGGGAAGCGCCTGTACAGTCTGCACCTATCTCATCTTTACACGATGGAGTCCTTTCTCTTACACAAGTCTACCACCTTACCAGCTCGGTGCTGTCGTTGCATCTAGAGTTCATGTTCCCCAAAACAACGATGTGGCAAATGGGCATTAGGCAACCCAGGCTCCTTCCATGCTTCTGTCATCTACGTTTTGTCACCAACCCGCCACTGCCTAGCATCTGCACCAAGTACCACACTAATACATAACCGCAACTACGCTCCAAAGTGCACAAGTTGCGCCCACATCAACGGCGCCTCTATGTCCATCTCCCGCACTTGCCAAGTCCTGCCCCTCCCATCCAGTCGCCTCCTTCCGCCGCTAGAACAATGACCGGTAGAACCTGCCTGACCCCTCCACCCAAATCCTGTCTATCGAAGGCCATAAGTATGCCACTACGTGTGAGAACCCGGCTACCTAGAGCTCACTGACAATATGGATCGTTCGTCCGACAGCTGCGCCGCTTTGTTCTCCGCTGTCAAGCACGCCGACAGATACAACTATCCATACACATCCCACAGATGGTATAGTCTTGGCACAGACCAGAGGCGCAAGATTGGAGACACCAGCACGATGATGGCAGTGGAATGATGGCAGCGGAAATGACGATGATGAAGAAGATAAAACTAGCCGCGCATGTAGACCGGGATTTAACTTAAGGGTGAGCGAGGAGGTTCGACGTTCAAAGAACGGAAAGGCTGCTGTAGGAGGAGCAAATTAAGAAGAAACATCATTGCCGAGAGTGAGTTGTTCATATTAACCAGTAGAATATCTCAAGAGTACATGGTAGCCATAATCTTATTCAACATACTTATTCAATATCATTTTTTTCTCGAAGTTCTTGGCAAATCGTTTTACTTTGGTAGTGTTAGAAAGTTCAACACTTGTGCATGACAAGAGGTAATCCCCTATACCAAAATCACCACTGTTTCTTCTCACAATCAATGTTTCTCGATCTGTGCTAGAAATAGCCAGAACAGCGGGAGGACGTTCTTGTGCACCTAAGCGAGTAGCAGAAAGGGTGTTGTCACATGCCCGATTGGGGACATAACCAAAGACGACCCCTGCAAAATCAAATACCAATATACACTTTGCACCTCTTGACATGAATGCGTTAGGTATTGGTGCAGTACTACAGCGTAAAATTTTACCATCGCTTGACTCCTTGAAATACAAGCTACCGAACAGATTTATTTCCCACTCTAGGTTTGGGTCATTGTTTTCTTAGAAATAACTATTCACCGGCTTGATTACCACTAGGGCCACAACATGCGGATTGATCTAAGACAGGTTGTAAGGCGTAACGAACATATCCAAATCGGTGACAGCTAGGAACATGGTTCTATTCACTACAAGATCTCTCATCTAGATCGACACGTTGGGCTGTATGGCGTAGGCAGTCTTCTCTTTCGTACTGAAATTATTCAGAGGCGTGTAAGTAACATTAAGCTGCAAGACCCAGGCGGCAAACTTAGGCACAATGACGTTGGTCGTGGTAACATAGCTGTTGTTCCGGCCACTAACTGGCCGGGAACGTCCCATTGGAGAAAGACTTGTCGGCCAGGATAGGCGAGCGGAATGCTACGGTTCTGACTGATAGCCGGGCTGCAGTCCAGCGTTTTATCAGTTGCGTTCATGTACGACTCCGAGGGCGAGATATTGGTCGAGGAGAGCGTATTTGCCCAACCACCGGTAGTCTCATTTCATGCATCTGCGCCGTGGATGCATGCAGGGTTGGGCTGGTTGAGAATATGTAGTGCCGGGAAGTTCTACCAGATTAGACACGTCTAGTTATCCTCACACTCTAAAACGTACGGAGCTAGCAACGTCCACGCCCAGCTTTGAGGAATTCCTGGTGTATGCCATTCTGGCATAGGGAACTGACCACCGAACTGGCGAAAGATCATTTGCTTTCGAGCCTCAATAGTAATACTCTGGAGGAGTAGCTGTCCAGCTGGGCCGGAGTTGAGATGGGGCAAGAAGCCGTTTACACCCGACTCGCCCCAGCGTGGACATAGGGTAATTGTATTTGCACTGTTTGGGCGCTTGGGGACTAAGCATGTTCGTGAGAACGGTGGCATGGCCGTTTTCCTGGTTTGCCATATGCTGGATTAGATGGCAGTCCTCAGCATTGAGGCCATAGGCTTCAAACTCTTCGTCAGCAAATTTCGTGAGACCCCAGTGAAAAAGGTTTAGCTAGATCTACTCTTGGTATAGGGCTAGTGATAGTGACTTGCAGTCAAAGTCGCTCTGGACGCGGTACATAGGTTCAGAGCCGTTGGTACCAACGCCACCATTGGGTTTAAATAGTGCAGGCTGATCGGCGTGAAGCTTTCCATCAGCCGGATAATCGAAGGAGCCTCTGGGAGGTTGGCAAAGCAGGGACCGAGGTGTTAGGACTGAGGTTGAGAGCGTGCCCATCGTTATAGCCGGAGTTCCCGTGTAAGGGCCATTTCGGCGATGTTGGTATGTGGTACCACGAGCACCGTGAAGGTAGGGGCAGAGGAAAAGGTAGACCGAATTTTCTATATGAAGGGTATAGCGTGGCTTGCCTTAGGAGCATTAGAAGTGCAATGTTTCGAATAAACATTTTGGACTGTATGGTGTTGGCAAAATTATCATATGGTTGTGAGCACTTTCAGTTTGGTTATCGAAAATGGAACTGGATTGAGGAACCTTTTGCTCAGATACGACTGGATAATGGACGGACTTTATTCGCATCGGCCCTTAGCTATGCATGCATCATCAAGACGCCAGGGATGTTTAGTTCGAGCACGTCGCAAGCGGCGTCAAAGTTCCTGTGAAGAGAAATCACCGCCGAACTTATCATGTTATACACGTGGCAGAATCGAACAGTAGTAGAAGTTTCTCACCAGGAGTACCGAGATTAACGTCATGATGATTAAGTGATTAAGCGGCATTAATCGCCGTCGTAATCATAGAGTCCATAATTTCCATGACATTTATAACACATCATTTATTTAGCTCATGTTCGGAGAAAAATCCTCGAGATAATCGATGCGATCTCAAATGATAGATTATCCTTCATAGTCCAGAGCAGACAGAGTTGTAAATAGCTTTGCACGGGTTTCTCTTGTGTTTAGGCCGTCAGAGATTAAAGTGGATTAGTTAAAACTACGGTGTAATTGATCAATTGAGCTGCATTATCGTAGTGGTGATGCTATGATGCCTTGTAAAAGATGCCTTCATACCTGTTTTCCTTTCCTTTGCTTATATCTCCTACCCGCTTGCCCTTGTGCGTTGCATTGCATGATACCCTGGGCCGATACCACTGCTTACGATCCAATCCAACACTTTCACATGAACCAGTAGTATCTTCAGTACATGTTATAAGGATAATAACGTGTTGAATGGCTAATATTGTTGGATTGGCCCGTAGGCAACGCCGTTGGTTTGGCCCAACGGCATCAAGCCCTAGGACATCATGCAATGCAGGCACCACAACGAATGAGCGTACGAGAGATAAAATGAGGGAAAGAAGGTTACTGTAGGGCAGGAATCTCACAGAAGGCATCATCAGGATCATCAGTATTATCAGAAAGATAATACAGAGCATTTGATCAATTGAATGATCAGCACATTTGACTACTACAATTCCTCTCCATCTCTCGCAGGCTCAACGCAAGAAATATACTAGAATTGGGCAAGTTCACTTATATTGGCTTGGATTTCTAACACTATGAGCTTCCAGACCCGCAGCGATCGAAAAGTAAAACAGTATTTACGTCTAGTTGACACATTAATTTTAAAGGGCCATAAAAATTGCAGCCGGAGACTTCAATTACAACGTCAACCAAAGTCAGACCTTGATTGTGATTGCGCTTAACCTTCTTCTTAGGTCGCACTTCTGCCTCGTACATATTGAAAAAGTCAACAAGCTCCGTTGGATGTTCGTCTATAACATTATGGAATGCCGTAGTCGATATATAATTAGTCTTCCCCTCCTTCACCAAACTGTAGTACTCTAAGTACTCCTGCTCGGGCGCATCGCTCTCAGATTGGGACTTAAGTACCCGCTTTGCTTCAGCTCTAATGAGGTACTAGTCAGTTACAATTGTCATATTTCAAAGGGCATTCGAGTGTTGGGAGAGACAAACTCTGAAATGTTCTCGAATTGCATGTCTGTTCCGAGGGCTTCGCTTGCTGCTGTGGCAAGTTCGTTTCCTACATACAGCATTAGACCTAAGTGCTCCATCATAAATACTCAGTTCATCCAGACCAACCATCTGAGGTCGCTCACCTGTAACGACCGTCATCTGTCCACGATGTTTATCGTCGAAACCGTGCTTGCCTTTGCCGCTGAGAACATGTGCCGCAACGTTGGCGACATCCTTAAACAAGTTATTGAAGAATTGAGTGATGATCGGACTTCGCTTACTCCTAGTGTCACTAGGGAAAGTTTTTGTTTCTCTCCAATAGGCAAGGGCAAGATGCCGTCTAGCTTGGCCTGTGGTGCATACACAAGGAGGTTCTCAGCATAAAAACCAGCTCTATCAACACTCGGTTAATATTTGAATGATAATTGCGCTATTAGAATAATTCTTATTTACCGAGTTAAACAGAGTTATGTGCCTGTGGGCATGTTTGTATCGCCCTTGGACTCAAGAAACGAGCCTCTCAATTTCAACAAACTCACGGAAACGCGGCTGCTTCCGCGGGTCCGCGTCGTCGCATCCTGTAGAGCTGATAAGGCAACCATTTAGCACTTCTACCCTTTTCGCCGCCTCAACAAGTTCGACACAAATGCAAAATTTGTCCTGATGAACAGGCGGGACAACACAGATTGTATCATACCTGGTCTCCTTCAGCGCTTTGTCATGTCCCGCATACGACCCGGGACGTGAGTCACGATATAGGCTCCGAGCTTCTTGAGCTCTTGCACGTGCTAGGTCTTGGGGTTGAGAGAGAATCCAACCACACAATCAATCTTTTTTGAGAACTTGTTATTTACGAGCAGAAATTCCGCGATGAGAAAGCCGGTGTAGCCGTCCACCCACTGATGCAGACGTTTCGAGTCATCTTGAAGTATTCTAAGGTTTTGTGGGGCTGGACCGACTTGTTCTTTATTAGACTAAATTGTGGACGTACTGTATTCAATAATCAGAAAAATTAACTGTCAAACTGTTTACCAATTCGACGGGACAGGTTGACATAATTGTAAGAAAACTAGGAGCCAGAGTGGTGAAGCTGTACGTTTGTAAGCTACCTGTCACTCACCTTGAAAACGATCCATTCGGTAGATCATGCACCATGAAAGTAATTCGGGTGGGGTGCATAATCTTAGCAGCTACATCGTATCGTCAGATGGTCGTTAACGATGAAGTGACGCGCCAAGTTGAATCTACACCAGGGGAATATGTCCGGAACCACCGACGACCAGGTCACCCCCCATTGTCTTCAAGCAGTGCCTCACCTCACCACAATATTTACGGACTGTTTATTGGGCATCTTCATAGCATTGAAAGATAATTCAGAAATTTCGGACCGCGGACTCTATGGATAATGGTACAATGGCACATCAGAAAGTTAGTGCAGAAAGGTTCAAAGTTAGTATTGTGTTAGCAATTGCCCACGGGATTGCGGAGATTTGTTGCATTCTGAGCAGCTTCTCTACTGCGGTGGTGCTTCATTGGTAATACATCGGTGCTTCACTGGTGATGAATTAAAGTTAGGTAACCTAATGCATAGTAAAACAGAAGACAGCTAGCGTTCACTGGGCCAGCCAGCGCCCTGGCAAGGCTAACCCATACCCTTGAGGATAGTACGTCACAAATCATCCGATGATGGATGCTTGAATACATACCCCTGTGACGACGCCCAGATCTTTACGAGCCGCCAACATCATCATACCGTAGTTCACTCGCGCTCCCATCGCCGCTCATCAAAGGATTTTGTAAATTTGATCAATTTCAAGGCATTTATCGACGCTGTAGCAAGAATAAGGCACCATTAATAGACTACGGAACACTAACTCTATCCTCAACCTGCCGCTTGCCCTGCCCATCCTGCCAGCTAAGATAGTGATAACTTTGCTTAGTCCAGGTCGTTATAAACGACACAAGGCCTTGAAGTATCTCTTCCGTCTAGGAGCGAAGGAAGGGATGCTAGGTCCTGTTAGGAATAATTCATCAAGTTGCGGAATATACAAACCTGCAGAAGCTCGCTTGCTGTCAATGTAGAAATGGCAGTGCTAAGGAAGTCCACGGCGTTAGTGGTCCATTGTTCTGGGTTATAAAGACTAATACTACTACCCTCTTCAATGTGACCATCTATCAGCTCCATCATAATATGACCGAGTCATTGTATGTCTCTTTTGGAGTTTGATCTCATGCAATTATGCTACTTAACTAAAGGATCTTTATTAGCTTATTCCGCAACTAATTACAGACGACCTACCTAATTTGACTCTCCTACTGGGATGTATTAGCACGTCGGAAAATGTGAGTGAGCCCACGCGCAACCCTTGTTTCTTAAGATAATCCAATGCCCTCACCGGCCGGGCAACAGACAGCGTGTACCACCAGACAATGGAGAGCGGTATGTATATCTTTCTTACGAAGCCGGTTCGACTGAAGGCGCTGAGTAATAAAAAAAAATCCCCTTGAAGAACTTAGACTACATACCTACTAGGCACGTGACACCATCTCTCAAGGCCTAAATCGGTTCGCAATAGCACAGTACATCCTGCGAAGGCATAAGCCACCTACTTGATGTTGCAGGTTGTGGGTTATCAATCCGCTAACTCGTGCATTCTCTAGGACTGAGGATGTCAACCAGGGGGTAACAAATAGACAGCCGCAATGGAAATCAGAACACTATCTTCCTGTCTCTTAATACAGCTGAAGCGCCGGGGCTAAACACAGGGCCGCTGGCTCACCTGGGATTCCGTGTGCCAACGGGTCAACCATGTAAGGTACGTACTGTCATCGGCGGTTGTTAAAAAATAGCTCGCCATTTGTGTCACTTAGGAAGTGGTTCGTTGGCGGTTTATTTTTCACTCTTGCTCTTTGGTCGATTGATGCATAAGCCCAAACTGAGGTATCGGACCAAATGCTCCGATGTACCTACGCTAGAATCGCCACCACTCCGCAACAGGCTTGGGGCGAATGTGGACCCATCGAGGATTAGCATATCACGAGGCTGGTCAGCCGAAAATATAGACAAACTACTAGAGAAGAATCTCAACAACCTTCTTTCGCTGCTTTCTACTATTGGCGACTAGAAGTTACAACATAGATACCACCAAATGCCAACGCCTGCCTTCATCCAGCTCTTGGCGTCCGCTGGTCTTCTGCCGTATCAACCTCAGTTGCTCGAGAATGGCTTCGATGATGCGGACGCCTTGTGCAACATGATTGAAGATGATATGGTCAAATTTGGCATACCTGCTGACCATCGTAGGACCTTAAATGGACTATTTGAACGACTACGTTCTGCGAGAGCAAGAGAAACAGCTACAGCTACGCTCCCAACAGCAGATCAAATCATCGATTGCGAAGCCGTAACGTCCTCGCCGAGTAGTACTAAGTCCGATCTGATGGACTGGGACCCCGGCATAAAAGCGTCGCAGAAAAGGCGGACGAAGCTAGGTGCCATCAACGAGGCTGGTAGCTGCTTACCTCACCTTGACCTGGCGACGCTTGGTTCACAGATGCTGGTGTCCGTGTCGGTGTGGACAAGCATCACGTCGGATGACAGCGTTGTCCAGCGCCTTCTTGCATTATACTTCTGTTGGGAATATCCAGTCAGTGCTACTCTCAGTAAGGAGCACTTTATCAAAGACTTCTGCGACGGTCGAGCTCGTTTTTGCTCACCTATACTCGTCAACGCTCTGCTCGCACTTGGTTATTGCTTTTCTAATCGACAGATCGGCTTAGTACCTGCGAAAGATGCTCATCCATCAGGAGATGACTTCTTCGAAGAATCAGTGAGATTGCTCCTCGCGGAAGAGAATCACCACAGCTTAACGACTGTCCAAGCCCTAGGCGTCATGTCACTTCGAGAGTCAAGTTGCGGCAGAGACTCTCGTGCGTACTATTATGCCGAGCAGTGCATAAAGCTGGCTCTCGAAATGGGCATGCACCAGGTTGACAAGAGAATGAGCGATGATGAATCCAAAGTGACGACCGCTACTTTCTGGGGTGCGTTTGGACTTGATCAGTGAGCGAGCAACATATACACGTTTACCCCTTCTCGTCGTCGTCAGTATAAGGCTAACATTGTCAGGGTTTGGGCTCTTGTTTCTCAATCTCTGCCAAAATGCTCGTCAAGCATAGCGGCTATTGCACCACCAAAGCCCACAATATCGTTAGATGTCGAACTCAGCCTTTGGGTGCACTATAACGACGATGGTAAGCTATTTGAGGAGAACGCGTCCAGCATAGGATCTAAGGCATAAATTCTCACCTTGCTTAGACAACACTCCTAGCCACTCACATGACCAAATATCGCATACGGGCTCGGTTTTTATATGCTCCTACGAGCTCGGTGAACTGGTCCACCAAACACTCTACATGCTCCTCTCTCCAACTCATGTACCTACAGGTCGGGGAGTGCTACATATGCACACAAAATATCTCAGCTGGTATAGTTCGCTACCTGACTGCCTCCGCTTGGGCTACAAGCCTACTCCAGCTATTCTCTTTACGCAGTAAAGACAGACTCTCAGCTTCCGAGAAATTGTTCCCCGCTAAATTAAGCAGTATATACTATCACTTCGCCATCCTATCGCTCTTTCAGCCTTTCATAACGCTCTCTATCGCTGATTCCCATATTTTGCCGCGGGATATCTGCTTTGAAGCTGCAAATAACATATCAGCATTGCTGCAGTCCTATTCGCAGCTTTACACCCTGCGGCGCACTCCAGGCTTTATACCTCACTTCATCCTCACATCCGCTATCCTACACCTCTCTGTAGCTTCCAGCCTATCGTCACAGCTCGATATTCCGCAACCACAGTTGCTGATTACGATTCAAGACGCTGTTAGCCAAACAGTCGTCAACCTGGCTGCGATAGCTCCGTGCCACCGTTCCGCCAAACGGGCACACTATATTCTTGGCATCCTAGCCGAGAAGGAGAAGATTATTATCAATACCCACATATGCTCACATATCGAGAGGGTCAAATACGCAGAAACGACCAGAGTTAGCTTCGCATCGAAGCTGCTTGAAGACGAGCTTTCAAATAAGTGGGACAGCTATGCAGGCAGGTTTATCAGCATCTCTACCACGACTAGAAATGATCTGCACTACTTGGAGATCCCGCCCTTCTGGCTGATTTACAGACAGGCATGCGCGAGCTTGCCTAGTAAGGTGATCCTACAGTCTACTGGATTTGTCATGTGACCTGCGTCGCTGGCTGCGCGGCTGACTTCTGCGCTGATAGGGAGGAGCGGCAGGTCTTGGGCAATGTTACCTTGAAAAAGTAGATGAGGTAGCTATGAACCACTTATTGATACTGGATGTTTTATAGATGCTAATAGTTGGGATAAGCTCTATTTTATCCGCCTTGTAGTGCTTCTTCGTAGTTTTGGTAAATAATTTCAGTGATGAGATATGCTTTAAGAAGTTCTATAGTGATAGTATAATAAAATGTAGCTCTGGTCAGCTGTTTCTTCTCTGTTATTAACAGATAGTTCCTATTCTAAGTTACACATAGTACAGTGGAGTTCATGTTCAGTAGCCAGCCCGATGTAGTTACCTGAATTCTTAATCGGCATTGACGCTAAAAGACAGTGCTGAATTATTCGACTCGCTTTCCTACTAACATTTAGCATTGAGCTCCATAGCCTATTCATAGAGGCATATAAGCCACCACAAACATTTCTTCAGTTGGCATTATAGGTAAAAAGTTGGTAATATAAATCTTGATGAAGAGGAGGGGAGGGAAGAGCAAATTTAGGACAATGAGCCGAAATGTGCTACGCACACCTTATCCCAGGCTCATAGGAGCTGGTTCTGGCTACATAGAGCAAGCACATTAGCACGACGTCATCGCACTTTGCCCCACTCCCGCCTACTTAATTTAGAAAACTTACCCATCTCTTAATGGGCTACTGAACCTGGACTGGGTTGTAGACCTGATTTTAATGAGTGGGAATCCAGAAATGGAATACCTAAAAGTGGAATAGCAAGAAGAAACCATTTGGCTGTACCTCGTTGGGGTCCTTTTTTGTTAATTCCTATTTCAGCAACTTCCATTTAGTAATTATATACCTTTTGAGCAGGTCCTTTTTCAGTAATTCCTCATTTGGACATGTTCAGGTATGGTTCTAGATTCTGTGTCCCCAATCTGTTGGATTGGTAACGCTGCCGGATTGGGTCAACAGGCGCTGCCCGTCAAAGTAAATATCATAACGGAAGAAGCATGGGAATAAAATAGGCGATCGGGGGAGTTGAAGGAGGGGGGAATCAAGTACTAAACATCATCAATATCATCATCATGATAATACAGGTTATTTGATCAAATGCATCGTAATTCCCCTACTATTCCCTATTCCCTGTGCTCGTAACGCAACACAATGCTGGAGTTCAGAGGTTGCTTTTGCACTTAACTAGAGTAACTGCTCTATGCAAATATGTAAATATTATCTCTCAGCGACTCTATCACATCATCATCCATCTCAACTTCGAGATTGCCCTGGATTACGTGGATAGTTTGTAGAATCATTGAGGGCATGAAGCCCCATTTGGCGGCAATACGACTATTTAAGTGTTGAAGTGTCCGCTCGGCCAGATATATCGACCGATAATATCCTTTTGTCTCTGTTTTTGCTTTGTCGCGGCAAAGAATATGAAAGCAAGCCACCGGTTTAGGCCATGCCAGGGGCGGTTGATAAGAAACATCAACATCAAGCGCTTTAATCCACCTTTGTGATATCCCATGATGGTCAATGGTATTCATTATAGAAAGGTGGTCTGGCGCCAGTGAGGCGGGGAGGGTAGTGGATGGGGGGATGAGTGTAGTTAAGTCTTGTCTATCATGGGAGCCCCTGCTAGAGTTATCTTGGGCTCTTTCTGCCTTGTAAAGAGGCGATGACCCCCCAGACGAGGACATAACGCAAAAGTCGGGAAAATCTGGTTCTCCTGTTTGGAGGTGCAACACTGTTATGGGTCGAGTGCTGGTAAGCATATCTTGTAAAGTCTGCAGTTCAACATCTGTGCTGATACTTCCTCCAGTCGTTGTCGACGGAAGAGCCATGGATTCGCTGCGTCCCTGGACTAGGGATTGAGCATCTAAGCCCTCAGACCACTCGAAGTTCCTCTTTCTTTTATTCGAATTCGCTTTCCTCATCTCTACTTGAACAATCTGCCGTTTCAACTTCTCAATAGACTTTGCGACATTTCTTGCGTCGTTAGTTAGCTTTCACTCGGTGCCGTGGTCTCTAAAAAGCTTTATCTTGCAGAAGTAAACTTCTGCGGTCAAACTAGAGGTGGGTATCGGGGGATTGGTTTGGAGTGCGCAAGTCCTGACTTGAAGCCTCACAGCGTTTCCTTCAACGCCCTTTGTGTGGGTGAAATCTGTCGAGAGAAAATTGAACCGGACGAGAAAGTTAATTTTGGGAGCACCGTTAAGAGCAGGAGCCCATCTTACGGAGAAGCCATCAAGCGAGAATAACCCTCGCTTGATGAATGTCTGCGTGTCAGAATCCTCTGTGGTCTTCTCGCTTCCAATAAACTCAATTGCTTGAAGTTTCCGACTTAGTTGGCAAGCTTCATTCGCCCTCGCCTTTTCTTTCCACAAATTCCAATGGTGGTCAGCATGTCGTCGCTGTTTCTCATCGTCGAAAGAAACACACACAGTGGTTTGGTATGTTGTGCTGGCAGAGCTATTGGTATCGAAAATGGAGAGTGTGTAGGTTGGTCCCTTGTTGAGGTAGGTCACTTGGTCCTGGCCTGACTGGATTATAGGAGGCGCGTCTATGGTGCATTGGTATCGCAAGCATTCCTTTAAATTCTGAGGCGAAGGGCTTGTAGCACTTCGTGTGTACAAGTGCTTTGGAAAAGACATGGTCTGTCCATTGAAGTCTTCCAAGACAATCTGCGAGGCATGGGTTTGTGCTGTTTCATGTGCAACATCTTGACTTGTGAATGAAGAACCTGCGTAGTAATTTTGGAGAGAGGAGAACTCGTTGACAGTGCCAAAATCTTGGTCCTGCTCATCTCGTGACGCATTAAACCCAGTTGTCTTTTCTGGAGAAGTGCCTGAATGGAGACGGCGTCCAACAGTGGGTAGCAATGGAGTAGTGCGTAAGCCCAGCCCTAGACCGAGTGTTGGCGTATGCAAATCACCAGCTTGGTGGTGGAACAGGATAGCCGGTCCTCTTGAGTGTAGGGAGGATGAATTCAGAGAGGTGTCGAGGCGAGTGCTGGGGGCGATTGCGTTTGCATCCCACAGCGTAGGGTTCCAACTATAGTCTTGCGTAGCAATACTTGCCGTTGATTTCACGACTCTAGCTTCTGGAAATTGTTTGCTGAAGCTGACCAGCAACTCGTCAGCCGGTGATTTCTTGCTCAACCTGCAGAAGCGAATGAGTTCAGTGGAAGAGAAAAAGACACGTCAGGAGGGAGGTAGGTGCTGGCATAACGCAAAGTTATGAAGTAGGTGAACCCAAACATCGATGACTTGTCAACGCCTTAAATTGAAGTGCGTGCGCGTAAAACGGACGAAGTGAGGGGTTTTTTTTAAATTACCTTTGCTGGAACATGGTGGTGACTGTGATGGTGCCAATGGCAAAAAGTCAACGGCTGAGGTGAGTTTGGGGCAACGACGAGTTTTCCATGTACGTGTCGCATCATCCATGACTTTGGCAGAAGTGGGTTGTGGTCGAGATGGGAGGGAGTCACAAGACTCAGCTAAACCAATTGCGTACATCCCAGCAGGTCTAAAATGCTTTGCCGCTCCACGAAGTAGTGATACGAAGTAGTCCTAGCAGTAGCAAGGCCTAAGTGGAGTTGTTTAATCATCTACTGCCACTCAACCGCGGCATGGGATTGGCGCTGGCTACTGGGCACTCTGGAATTGTAGGATAGATATGGGGTTGTTAGTTGGCCTAGGCCGTCCACCGTCCAGAACCTAGAGTCCAGACCATTGTGCTATCAGCTCAAGGCTGGGTGAGGATAGATGATTGATTCTTGATCCCCAACCAGATGTACGATTGCGACATCTGTGAGTACTGTAGCGCATCGCTTTCAGCGTGTCACTAGCACCCTTTCCAGGTCTGAAACTCCTTCCCCAGCCGACAAGTTCCACTAAACTCCAAGGCTTCCGACTGGCCATGAGGTACTCCGACCCAATCCCTGCTACATTTTTTATTTGGCCATGTGCACGTGTGGATAGAACACGCTAAGTTGAGTGACAGCGACTGTGCGGGAGCCCCAAGGCCCGATTCTCTTCCCACGTTGCTTGTTACCTATCATTTGACCCGCTCTGGCTGGACTAACGCTTTCTCCAAGGCCGCCCCAGTGGCCCTTCCATCACGATCGCTTTCGTTGTTGCACCGTTCGCTGGCGAGGCAATCATGCAGGGAGACTGTCATTGCCCCCGATAACAGCCATCATAGCGAGATGACTCGCTCATTGCCCCCACTTAACCCCGGAGCCAGACCCCTCCGAGGCCGTCCGCGAGCGCGAGACCTTCAAGTCAGTTCAGTAACTACTGTCCTCCCCTGCCGTCCCTGCTCTGATGCCAGATTATCTAGGTATGAGCCGTTACTCTTGTCCGACTTCCGCTTCAACAACACCGGTCGCCGCCTCCCCAGTTCCGAACTCGCCACCTCAACAAACAGCGTCCTCACCGCGCTCGCCCAGCTGGCGACGTACCAGACGGGGACAGATCGCGCCGTCATCTCGCTTGTTGACGCAAGCCATCAGTATATCCTCGCTGAAGCCTGCCCCTCGACGCCCTTGACCCCAAGGCTCTCCAGCGACGAGTGTCCGACTCCTCTTGTCGCCTGTCGCACCGCCATCCCTCGAAGTCACGGGAATAGCGAGCATGTCCTCTATACTGCCGACGACCAAACTGACCCTACTACGGAACTGCCGCTGTTCCTCGTGCGCAACCTCGCCGCCGACCCGCGCTTCTCTAACAAACCGTACTGTCTGTCTGGTGATGCCGATCAATTCTACGCTGCCGTGCCCATACGTACGCAGAGGGGAATAAATATCGGCACCTTTAGTGTCTATAGTTCCACGGTCGTCGAATCCTGGGATGACCAATGCACACGCCACATGAGGGGCATTTCGCTCGCCATCATGGATCATCTGGAGGCAAATCGGTCACGGCATGCATACCGACGAAACGAACGAATGAATAGGGGGATTGGGTCTTTTATAGAAGGCAAGTCAACACTCTCGGGGTGGCAGGATGGTCCAAATGCCGCTGCCTTCGAAGACAATGCTAAGCTAGAAGGCGCCCTGGATGCAACCCAGCAGCACCTTGAGTCCCGAGACCTGGCCCAGGCAGATGACCTGATTGCTGCTGATCAAGTCGTCGTTTCTACACTACCCACCGAAGTCTTGTCAGTATCCCAGAATGGCGACGACCACGGAGCAGCGAGCCGTTTGAAGGTGTCGCATATCGTCCCTAGCATGGAGCTGAAAGGCAACGATGCTGCGTCAAATGCAACGAGCACCGCTGATGTCTTTTCCAAGGCTGCTAATATCATCAGGGAGTCCTTTGAGGTGGCTGGGTGTATCTTCTTTGATGTCACCATGGGCTCCTACCAAACGCCAGCTGTGCAAAACCCCGGTACTGTGAGCGATGGAGACGCGGCAAACCACACTTCTTCGACAAGTAGCAGCGATGAGCAACTTATGGTATTGTCAGCGGAGTCAGCAGACGCCCCATGTGAGCTGCTGGGATTCTCTACGTTCGAAGCTTCCAGCATCAACACGGTCGAGCCGAATCGCGACGACGAAACCATTGTCTCGAAGCGGTTCTTGGCAAATCTTCTACGTCGCTATCCTAACGGAAAGATCTTCAACTTCGATGCCATTGGAGAACTACAGTCGAGCGATTCCTCCGAGGATGACGTAATGAGTCTAGTCTCCTACGATGACCTCTCATCAAAACATGAGAGCATGAGTAGTCCTACTTATACTCCAGCGCAGAGAAAGCAGGTCAATAGGCAAATGACTCGTATTAAGGAAGGTGAGATAATGCACAAGGCGTTTCCTACCGCCCGTAGCGTTGCCTTTGTTCCCGTCTGGGATTCGAAACGAGAGCGGTGGTTTGCAAGCGGCTTCGTCTATACTCTGACCCCCAGTCGTGTGTTTACTATCCAAGGGGACCTGAGCTTTCTCAAAGCTTTTACGCACCTAGTTGCCTCCGAGGTGCACAGTCTTGAGACGATGCAAGCTAACCAGGCAAAGTCGGACGCTCTAGGCTCACTATCCCATGAGCTGCGATCGCCATTACACGGCATCATCCTCGGTGCTGAACTCCTTAATGATACTGATCTCAGCGTCTTTCAAGGTAATGCGACTCATACTATTGAGACATGCTGCCGCACTCTACTCGACACCATCGATCACCTTCTCGACTATTCTAAAGTTAACAGTTTTGCGGCCAAGCGCAACCAGGATGCCAGCAACATGTCTCCCAATATGAGAAAGAGGGCCCGCTTCGATCAGCTCAGGAATAAAAAGCTATACTCTAACGTCATGCTGGACGGCCTTGTTGAGGAAGTTGCCGAGAGCATGTTTGCAGGCTACAACTTTCAGCACAAGTCCGTCCGGCAACTCTCCAAGCAGGAAAGCTCAACGCCTTCAGACACCATGGCGCACAATCGGCTGGACACTGCCCAAGCCATGGAGCAGCTTGGACCGAATGTCGCCGGCAGTCGGCACGGGCCTCATTTTGAGAATGTATCAGTGCTCGTCTTGATTGATCCAAATTGCAACTGGATGTTTTACATGCAGGCTGGAGCTATTCGTCGAATCGTCATGAATCTCCTTGGTAATTCGCTCAAGTACACAGGTCGAGGCACTATTCAAATATCATTAACCCAAGAGACGAGCTTCAGGCACGGGAGGTCGGAGCGAATGGTTAAGTTAATGGTTCAGGATACGGGGAAAGGTATTAGCGAGGACTACCTGCGACACAAGCTGTTTAAGCCCTTTTGCCAGGAAGATGAACTTGCACCAGGTACTGGCCTCGGGTTAAGTCTCGTAAAAAGACTTGTGTCCCAGATGCGCGGTCAGATTGCAATTGAGAGCCGAATTGGCATCGGAACCACTGTCAACGTCACCATGCCACTCGAACAGTCGCCAAAATTTACCGAACTGTCTGGACAGGATAAGGAGTTTGAGGAGGAATTAAAAGAGCTTAGAGGAATGCGGGTGCGCCTACAGGGCTTTGAGTCCTGGGGAAGCGGGCCGACCACAGGACGTGCCGTTGTTGAAGATATTTGCCAGCATATATTGTATCTGGATCTAATCACTGAAAGCCAGTCTGTACAAATGGTACCTGACCTGGTTATTAGGTCTGATGACGCACTACCAGCCTCATTTGAAAATGTTTCGGAGCTGGCCGAAACACCCCAGGTTGTGGTCTGCCGGGATGCGTTGGTCGCGTACAGGCGTTTCAGCATGTATGAAGCGGCGAAGCAAAGCGGCATCTTTGAGTTCATATCCCAACCGTGAGCCGGTGATCCCCGTCGAAGTACTGTTTTATTGCTAATATCCTCAGAATCGGCCCTCGAAAACTTGCCCATGCTATACAACTCACATACAAGCGGTGGATGGGTCTCCCGAAGGTCAGCCGGCCCCCACAAAGGCTTCCCTCGGCTCTTAGCCTATCGCTCCGCCCCCCGGGACTCGTTCGGGCTCACAGCGCATATGAAGAAAGGCATCCGGTAATGTTAGAAAAAGTTGATACTGAAACAGAGTTTAGAGCCTCGCGAATGCATCCTAGAACGGTCGCATGGCAGCAGTCGTCATCGCCGTTGTCTGGAAAACAACCACCCGATGAAGAAATGTCTTTGGAATCTGACGATTCTACCAAGGGCAAGATTTTAGTGGTTGATGATAACTACATCAACCTAAAAATATTATCCACCTACATGGGCAAGCTGGGGCGGTCTTATGAAGCAGTGATGAATGGTAAGGAGGCCCTTGATGCGTACACTTACAACCCGGGTCAGTTTGTGGGCATTCTCATGGACATCTCCATGCCGGTCATGGATGGTCTCGAGGCTACAAGACACATTCGGGCATATGAGAACAAAAACGAACTGCCTCCAGTGGCGATTCTAGCCCTCACCGGCCTAGCAACGGACATTGCGTACCACGAGGCAATGGAGAGCGGGGTAGATCTTTTTCTTACCAAGCCGGTTCGACTGACGGCACTGAGTGAGGCTATGGAATCGATGAATATTTTTCTTACCTCACCAGGAAATGGGGTTATTTGAGCTATACAGGGGATATCTATGTATATTTTATACACGTTTCGCGTCTGGTGTAACTGTGAAGGACAACTGCTAACACCAAGATTTAATCTACCTACGTCTACATCAAAATGACGCTTGAGGTTAGTGAGCAACAATTAAACATTTACTCAATATATTATTAAAAAGGTATTGTAGAGAGGTTGTATAATAAATATATGCATCATGCATTATAGTATAAAAGGAAAGCAGCTCTGATGCAAGGGTTTAACAGTTAGGTATTAGAAATACGCTCACCGTGCCTTGGCGGAATCCAACCTCCCTATACAAGGCTGTCGCAAGGATGCTGGAAGTCGTTGCTGGAACCTTCCTGCACTACAGATTCTAGGTGAACAAGTCACAAATCCAGGGTGGTGGATAGCCGAGCATAGGCGGAACTAGGAGGGCGTTCCACAGCCACAAAAACTCAACGTGCTCAACTACAACGCTCCCTGTTTATATTTGGTCGATTTGAGGAAGCAACCAGCGATGCATCTAGGCTCGCTAAAACAAGTGGAGATGCACCTCAACCAAATCAACATAAGGATAATACAACGCGTTTGATCAACTAGATCGTACTATAATTCCCTTACGATTCCCCTACATCTCTTGCACCCTAAATAGGAGAACTAAATTATTCGTGAAGCAGTAAATAGACAGTGGCTTAGTTATCGTACATAAATAGACCATGTAGCAGCAGCAGCAAATAATCCAGAGGATACCAGTTCTACATCCTCTCCTAAATCAAAATGCTGACAGCTCCTAGCAGCCCCAGGGTAAATATTTGAACTAGAATCGCCTTAGCCAAAAGCGCAAAAAAGAAATCCAAAACAGGAGGCATGAAGTTGCTTCTGGAGTGTAGAAGTGGTGGATAGTGATAGCGCCGCTGGTCTTCCGACCCTTCCTCTTCTAGTCCTTCCCCTTCCGGTCCTCCTTCCTTTAGATAGTCCTCTTTTAGATATTCCTCTTTTAAATCATCCTCTTTTAGACAGTCTTCTTTTATATAGTTCTCTTTTAGATAGTCCTCTTTTGGACAGTCCTCTTTTGGACATTGCCATCCCCACTCACCTCGTCTTAACTCCCCCCTCTCCGGCTGTTGTGAGGAAGACAGTAGACCGTTCCTCTTCTGACCATTCTACCTAGGGCCCTCTCCAGCTTGTAATGCTCATCTTGTGACTTGAAGGGAGCGCATATCGTTCTCGAGTCCTGTTCTCGCGTTGTTGGCGCGAGAGATGTAGGAATTATACTGTACTGAAAAACGAAACTGCTATCTCGTTGATCAAAATACGCTGTATTTTATTGACGCTGAAACGATTTGGTGTTAAATTCTTTCCCGACCATAATTTTCCTGCTTTTTTACATCCCTCGTACCCTTGCGGCGTTATCTTGCATTAATTTACGGCTAACTTAAATTACGAGCTAGTTCTAACACCTGTATCCCCTGAGCTAGTTCTAATAATAGCACAGTCAAAATTCTCTTTCTATGCCTCCAAAAGTACATTAGTTGCAGCGTGTAATGCGCAATATATTTGACATATCCAAGATGTTACAATAAAGACGTGAATGCTATAGTGCCAGTTGGTTGTTTATAAGTGGCGACCTACGTGGTAATTTATGGAACGTTGCCACCGGAGCACTTTATGTTTCCAAGATATAGAGTATTGATATATAGTAGTAAAGGTAGTGATGACTTAAGCATACAGCATTGATATAAAGCGAATGTTCACGAAAAGTATCTCCCAGATATATGGCTTAAGTATTAACTAGTTTCGTAGTAAGACAGCTGGCAGAAAGATTAGCAGAAAAACTATTTGAAATTAAGTTTCTAGCATGAACTCAGTGGGGCAAAACGGCAGAAAAAGATACGTACCTTTCTGCGCCAGGCATCAACATGCGGGTTAATGTTCCACGTTTTCTTCAAGAGGAAACCGCAGTTTCCTGAGTTGGATCCTCATGGAACGAAATTCCTATAAGAATTAATATTTACTTATAATATACTCTAGAGCTAGTTTATTATAAATATATAGTAAAAGATATAAAATACAAGTTTTTCTTTATTTAATTATAATAAGAATTAATATATAATTAAAGTTTTTAAAGTAGTATTTTTCTATATATAATTAATATTAGTAAACTTTAGCTAATATTAATATATAGTATATTCTTATAAGTGTTATAGACTTGAGCTTTAGCTCGGATTATCCTCGGAGTAGGGAGCTTAAGCATAGACCACGCTTAGCTATAGTAAAGGGGGAACTTATTTTCTATTTATCTTAAAGAATCTTCTTCTTTAAGTATATTAATATAAGAATTGACACCTATCTGCAATATGCCCTAGGGCCAGTCCATTACAATAAGAGATATATAGTATTTATAAGTTATTTAACTTACTATATATATATAAATGTACTACTATTTATAATATATTATTTTATTATTTATACTATCTATATAATTATCAGCACTAGCTAAATTTAGTAATCGCTGCATGTATATTCTAAACCCCGCGGAGATATAACGTGTGTATTACAGGTATGGCTAATAGTTATTCCGCAAAGCTTTCTATCAACCTCTATTCCCTCTTCAATAGCCCCTCCTGCCTTATTCTCTCCTTTCCTAGGATTGTAGAATTTGGCTTTGTTGATGACCTGGCTGTTGATGACGTAGGCGATTGTGATGATATGACTTTAGATTGTGAAGCAACGCGCTGCATGCTTAAATTTAGGCGCTGTGTGCTCTATTAACTAAACCGAGGGAGCTGTGGTGTGAGGTGTTGAACCGCGGCACATAGTTGTCCATGTTGATCTTGACCATTGTTCCTGCTTCTTGCTTGAGGATTTAGCTCATCTACGTACGCTAGGCTTAACTAGGGTAGTCTAAGACATAGCTTTCTACCACTATACACCAGGCTCGTATTTACTATTCCAACCGCGTATTGTAGAAATGCCTCTCGCATTATACAATAGGCCTTCGGTTTAACATGAGGTGTATTGCAGCGGCACCATTACTCTCTTATTAACTACAGCTTGTGGTCGATAGCTTAGTTAAAATATCATGAGGTTTTAACTATACATTCTACTAAATTTGGCTAGTGCTAGTGGTCATGTGGGCAGTGCGAATAGTAAAATTATGCATTGTAAATAGCAATACTCAGGTATAATAAACCGCGACCGGGCTCAGTCCATGGGCCATAGTTCTCACTAGGCACTAGTTGTGTCGGTTAAGCAGCTGGTTGGAGGATTTTACATTTCCATCTAGCACTAAAGTCCAGTTCAAAGGCTAACGCCACATATGCCAAACATTTGCTACGCTGCCCACCTAAATCTACTATACATGTAAGCTCAGATTGAGGAGCCATTGCTTTGTGTGATAACGGAATGTTAGTTAGGCCGCCTGCATTTCTATAGTGGACTATTTACCGAAGAAGTGTCACAGGCTTAAAGGTGTGGCGCGACAAAGGACCCGCGTTGCATATCAATTGGGCAAACAGCTGCGAAGCTAATAAAAAAGCAAAAAAATGAAGACAGAGATAGGTCACGGAGTTTAAAAACATGGACACCACATGTCTCGGTGGTCAGCCACTTCATGGTTCCCCATCAACCAAAGCGTTATTGCCCAACGAAACGCAGACACCTGTTTGCTTATAATGACACTCATCTGTAGTAGTTGGCGGGCTCCCACTAGTTTAGGTCTTACTGTGGGAGTAGGAGCGCTTTGAGGGCCGGTTGCAGCGGCACCTTGGCAATGATGTAAGGAGAGCCATTGGGGTTGATCGGGAAGACCAACAATGGTACCCCAAAGGATCTGGCAACGAAAGAGTTTCTGGCCAGGCACCAGGTAGAATGGATAAAGTACGCTACAACGAGCAGTGCGAGAGATCAAGATGATTTCCATCTCGGACTTGTGGAGGCTGATCGCCAGGAGGGATGAGGCAATCAGTTTCCGACTCATGTCAACAGTCCGAGCCTAGCCTAATTAGGTCATCACTAAGCTTGCGTTATAGCTCGTGCGGGCGGCAGGTTTGAAGTTTTTTATCTACATTTCACCAACGTGCTCTGTTCACCTTCTTTTTTAAATTATTAATACTAGCAATTATTAGTGCGCACAGCTGGCATACTAACGAAAAGACTTCTTTACATAAGGCGAAGTCAGCCAGGTGATGAACAAATTTGGTTAGACCTGGACTGGTGACATGACATGGGTTGAAAACTAATTGCCTCCCACTGCACAGAGCATGAATTGTAATTTTATCCTAGACACTCCTTAACTTGAACGGGCATAGTACAACGGTACTACATTTACCTTATCCTACCTTAAGGGGCATGAACGTAATAAATACTAATATGCAAAGGCCCACTCTGGATGGATCTCATGCTCTTTACATTTACTCTCTCTTCACTATTCAGGCGCCTGTGTGCGCCTCATAATACCAACTAGCCCTTGCATGTGCCACGGCCGTCAATGTTAACATGAATAACAAGGTTCTCCGCACATACCTAAGCGTCGTTCTTACCTATTTGCCGGCTACAATCTGCCTTATACTTCGACTGTGGGGACGATGGACGAAGAACATTATCTGGTGGCTAGATGACTATTTCGCCATCGTAGCTTGGGTATGTGTGACGTCTCTCTTGAAAGGGGATAAGGTCAACTGCAACGTTTCCCAAATTCTGATGAACTTAGATATTTGCGAATGGCTGGAATATTGCTCTCCTTATGTGTAAGTTTACTTCAACGTAGTGAGGGTGTGTCTACACTAACGATTGCACGGATCAGGGATTAAGCATGGTTTCGGTCAGCATATCTACGACCTGCAGCCTTCCGAATCAACTACTCTCTATTACTCCCAACTGTTTAACTGGAACTGCCTTCTAAATTATGCGCTGTCCCTCGGTTTCTCCAAAATATCCATCCTATTACTCTACTGGCGTGTATTTGGTATTACCAGTCAAATTCGAATCCCTATTCTATGCCTCGGCACGTGCTCTGTACTGTGGATCATCATTCGAGTAAGACATAACCATTCATGGAACGATAGCGCCTGTAAAGAGACAGGAACCTGACTACTCCGACTTAGACGTTCTTGAACATTTTTATGTGCATCCCGGTGCATGGCTTCTGGGACAAGTCCATTAAAGCGAGATGTGACATCAATGAGCAAAAATTCGTTTTTTATAGTTCCTTGATTCATCTTTTACTTGATGTGGCTATATTATGCCTACCGTTGTGGGAGGTTAGTAAGTTGCATTTAGGAATAGCGCGAAAGCTGGGCTTGGCGGTCACTTTTGCATGTGGTGCTACGTATGTATACCTCAGAAAAACTGGCATTCTGCATTTGTTCAAATGTTGAGTATTACGGCTAACAAGGACTAGAGTAATCGTTGCTTCCATAATAGTTCTTGCCCCAGCATTCCACTATAATGAGCATTCAAATGACATAACCTGGAATAATGTGTCCATGTTCATTTGGGCCACTGTAGAGGTGAATCTAGCTATTCTTGCAGGTGAGATTTCCCCATACCACTGGCTCCTAACGCTATACGAAGATTGTGTCTAAATATATACCCTAGGTTCATTTCCAATGCTTCCGGCGGCTGCGACACGCATGTATAAATGTCTCCGTCGTGAGCCGCGCACGGATAATAGCATCCCTCTCTATCCCGACCGACGACGAGGCCGAGTCCGTTCCAGACATACCCCGCTAACTACCAACACAACACAAATTGATCTGAACTGCGAGTCAGAAACAAGTCTTGTCGATGGGCTGTCCACTGAGACACTGAACTGTTGTCCTGTGGACTTCAGCCATGAAAATAGCAATAGCTAGTTATCTGTCCCATAGAGCTCTCGGGTAAAATTAACAGGGCATAGTTTAGCTTGGTACAGTTGTGGTCGTGCATCCTGATAATTCTAGATCAATTAACCTTCCAACAAAATATTACCGTTCATGTGAGGTACACTGAAGAACATATCTTGTGTTATACTTGAATTATACTGGCACCCCTGTACATGAATATATCCAGAGTTATGGGACTGAAAAATACGCTGAGGACGGGTTAGTTATGTTACTAGATTTATATCGTCCAAGTACAGCATTAAACAACTCCAACACAAAGAACTACATAGAATATGCATAATCTACTTTGTACTCCACCCCAAAATGGTGTATTGTACGCCTCTATTCTCTCAGTAGTTGGAGTGCGTAAGCCTATGCGGTCTTTGGCGAACTTATGAGCTATTAATGTCATTGATGAACTACATCATCATGCTAACAACAAAAGCAAGCTCCCTTAGCACGAAGTGCAAAATCTGCCAGCACCCTTGAAGAGGATTACATGACCAGTTTCCTTTAGATGCACTTCCACCCTGTGTATGTATACAGTACATCTTCTTTTGTCCGGTTCCAATCATATGGTCAGCCGAGACTCAACTTCATGGAAACCTGGTACAGTGACTGAAGCCATCTCCGGAAAGATGCATAAAGTTGCCCAGAGATATGCCCTGTAGTTTAACAGCCCGGATACGAAGGGTATTGCCCGCAGCAAACACGCTTGCACCAAGAATAGCAGTCTTTGATGGCACAGGTTGGTGTGTTGCAAGTAGTCATGCAGCCTGGCCAGTCGGTGTATCTTTTCTCGAGTTCTCCGATGGGGTTGGCGAGTGCAAGCCCACTAATAGCAGCCATGGCAACAAGAGTGTACTTCATGTTTGGTGGAAATGGTGGAAATGGCCGTAGAATGTGTTTAGTATTGTAAACTAGATTGATGGATGAAATTGAATTGTTTAGTTTGGAGCAGAGGCATGCTGGTATTTATGCTTTCCGAGAGATAGATGCGACCACCCACTCATCCGAACCTGATTTCAGCTTTCACTCTTGTGATCAAGTCACTGCAGAAATGCAGCGGAACAAATTATTTCCAACGCATGGCCTAGGGTCTTTATGGAGTTTATTGAGTGCAACCATTTAGAACGTGCATATATATATTGGATAGCTGACCCAGTTCCAGCTGCATGATGAACCAGCCACCAGTCAGGAGCCTCGTACCCCGAGGAACACGCCACTCCCGCCTCCACTGAGATGAATCGAGACCGGAAGCTGAATAAACGAGCCAGGTCAAACTCTTAATTGCAAGCATTCTTTATACAATGTAACCCTAATTTTAATTTTGTTTAGCTAATTGAAAAGAACGGCGGTATTTTCCTCGATGGCCGGATGGAGGTTCTGAACAAGTTTGAAATCCGATTGGTGAATTAATGCACTCTCGACCTATGTAGGCTACTGGACTCTGGCTAATATGGAGAAGCTTGAATTAGGGCAGTCTCGTCCATCGCTGCCTCAAACACTGTGCATCTCCAGATTCTAGGCACGAGATGCAGGTTACTGTCTATTTTTTAATGGCAAGAAATAGTGTGAAAATGGCAATCTTGAGGATGTTATTTTTTTTTCGCGTTTACACTACAATTTTAACTTCAGGCTATGAGCGGGGTAGCAATTCCAACATCAATCTGCCTTACCTACCATATATTTCAAGCATCGAGAAGGTAACCCTAAACCCCCAAAGAAGAAATGTAGGCCAAAGCTATTACCTTCGCCAACTGAGTAATACACATAAGTGCATACTTGGCAATATGCTCAAGGGTGATATAACCTAGGGCACGCGGGGCGCGAATACTTGGCGCTTCGTTCTTCGTATCTAGGACTAAGCGAATAAATTGAGCTCAGGCTCTTTGTTCATGGCCTGTGATGCGACAGTATGTGTTCGCTAGCTTATGCACAATGTATTCTATATTCACATGGTCCCAGTTCTATTTAAGCTGCAGCAGCACCTGCAAATGCCTTACCTCTTTCTAATTTAAAGTACTTCAAGCTCTCCTACAAACATTTCCCCTCTCTTGGTACGTTTGCGAACTTCCTAGTGGAGGGAAAGGTTACAGGCCACCACGCTTTTCGTCGTTGAATTCTATTGTAGCCCTAGCAGGTACTTTGGAAGAACTATGGAGAGTTCATGCTCCATTAGCCCAATGAAAAGGCTACACAGTGCCTACCGGGAATTCCTAAAGTAAGAGGACATATGCCACTGCATGCTCGGGGCGTGCCAGTCAACAGCCCGATCATCTCCCTCACAAGCCGCGTCATCAGTGTCGCTTCACTCTATAACTTGTCAAAAATATACGGCCCTCAGAATTCTATCTCCTGTAGCTCGACAGGTAAAGTGTCATAACAAATTGTACGGCGTGGTGAACTTCGAGTGTGAGTATTCGCGGCATTCGTTCTCAACTGAATTATAACTATGGCATTACACTTGGGTCTCTACAGCGTCAAATATGCTGAAGCGACCAGTTACCCTTCAATAGGTGAAAGGCACCTTCCTCTGTGAAGTGGTGCAAGCAAATTTTTACAGGCAGTCAATGAAACTCTTGAAATTGGGATGCTTCTATAGTGACGGAAATACCGTGCTGCATTGTATTACATCTACCTGAGTGACAACCTAGTAACCGGCGTCAATGAAACAACACTTCCTCTTGATTTACACGCCGTTGATACTCCTATTTGTTATGCTCTCAAATGACATAGATATGATCTGTCCAAGATAAGGTGAAAAATGCACTACAGCTTTAGCTCTTCATCATTCTGTTCTAACCACCTACACGTCATAGCCAGCGCAAAGCCCCCTGTACATGTCGATGCTGTATCTAATTAACTAGGTTATAATACTTGACTAAGTGGTTGATGGCTTGTAGCCTCATTAGAGTCGTGCTATATTCATGCATTGTATGCATCATCGTTCTCTAGGTGCTGAGGCTTGCATATGAGGTTAAAGCTAAACTAAGACATCCATAAGTACTTTCGTATACCACTGCTATTACGGGGTACTGCTAGTTCTGAAGGTAGTAGCAGCATATTAGAGAGTATGATTATTATAATAGTAACTATATGTAATGGACTAGCCCTAGGGCATATTGTAGATAGGCGTCAATTCTTATATTAATATACTTCAAGAAGAATATTCTTTTAAAATAGGGAGAGTAAGTTCTCCCTTTACTATAGCTAAGCGTGGTCTGTGCTTAAGCTCCCTATTCTGAGGATAACCTGAGCTAAAGCTCGAGTCTATAATACTATATAACACTTTTATTTTATAAACTTAATTTAATATATATTTTAAAATAACTTATTATTATATATTTCATTAAACTTACTTTATTTAATATTTATTAAATTTTAAGAAACTTATTTCTTTTAATAATAGTAATATATATTAAATTATAAAATATATATTTTTATATACTAACTTATATATCTTTTAACTTATTTTATTAGTTTATTACTTATTATTAGAAGGTATAGGTCTGAGACATAGACTAGGGAGTCTAGGGTAGACACCTTCCGCAAGGCAGGGAATATGCGCTGTAACTAGCTCACAGGTTTAGTAAGAGATATCCCTCTTATAAAGGGATAAATAACCTTATATAGGTAATAATCCTTATAAAGAGAGATAAAATACAAGATATAAAGATATCAGGGAACTACAGGGGACTAATCTTATTCTAATAAAGGATATAGGATAGAAAAGTGAGTATATTGAAGTTGTTATCTAAAACTATCCTAAGGGAAATAGGGCTCTATTTATACCTATCTGACCCTTATTACAGCGGGTTATGCCCGCTGGAAGCTTCGGGTTATAGTGGATATCTTGTGCTGACATATTTGCCACAGTGGGTTATATAGGTCATATGACCACTATAGGATCCTTGCCACAGTGGAGCTTACAGGGGTCAGTGCCCGCTGGAAGCTTCTAATCACAGCAGTTAAACCACTATGCTGGGTGCCTAAGGTTTAACACTTATATATATAATTATTATATTAAATTCTTTATTACTAACTATATAATATAAAATAATATAACTATTATACTCCTTAATATATTTTCTTGCTTTATTATCCTTAAAATTATAAAGTATTTAGATTTATTTTTCTATTTATAGTATTTATGCAAGACCAATTAATATAGCCTAGCAGCCTCTATTTATATCCTCTTGCTATAAAATTCCTACACCAATAATATAATCGCTCAACAATTGAATGCCCTTTAGTCTCAACTGGAATCTCGTTCATGTTAATCTTGTTTCTCTCAACACCTCCCAAGTTCGTGACTGCTTCTGCTCCTTTTTCTTTCAGCAAAGCCTTTAATTCAATGCCTTTTCCAAACAAGAATCTGGGAAAATACTCTTCCGCTATCAGGATTGGCGAGATTCTCGGGTGGCCAGGTAAATCGGGGTGCCGCCTACATATCAAGTTTGGATCTGCGCCATGCCTCACGAAGATCTCTAAGATGCGTGCCCATGCTTCAGCAGTGCGTTGCCACTCCCCCGTCAGTGGTTGATTTGCCAATTCCGTAGTGTTTTGCTGAGAGGTGAAATAGGATGCTGCGGCCAACAAAGCCCTTTCCCACGGAGTGATCCCGTGGAAAGAGAAATTGGGATCGGTCCCACCCTGTAGGATTCTACTCACAAGTTCAGGATTAGGCGCTTTAATATCAGCGTTCCATAGACCGGGAGTATAGGACATTACGTGTAGTAGTAGGTGCTGATTCACGTCCTGATCATGAACGGTACTGGTTCCGGATTTGATGGCGATATAGTGGACAAGCCCCATGTCTCTGGCAATATCGTAGAATGTGCTAGCTTTTCCAAAAGGTTTGATTCCAGGGATCTCAATCCCGTATGACCAGTGATGAAGACCCGGATCTCCAGAGATTGCTTCTGAATCTTGTGTGCGAATTTTGCGGAGTTCGGCAAACTTTCTCAGCATGCTGTCGTGAGATTGTAATGCGGCCGTCGAGCTATATTGATTTATATCTCTCAGGCTGGAATTCTCGTCTACAAAAACATCATTATCACACCCTTCTGTGTCCGCATCAAAGGTTGAAAAGGCCATGCAGTACTGTCGTCTAGGTTTGATATCCATGCGGGATCTTCTGTTGTATGAAAAGCCATCCATCTGGTCTCTGTATTGTTCGTCCATCTCGAGACCACCAGCTATAAAACCCTCAGCCTCGAATGAATCCCAATCAATAGTGATGCTTTCACTTTCAGGATTTTGCTGATATAAGCCATAGCCATCTTCTGAATACGATGCGGCATTCTCAGAATTATTTGTTGATTTCCTCACTCCCGGGGCTGGAATAGAACATGACTTCCCCGCTAAACTACTAGACGGAGTAGTAATCGTATCCACCGCTGGGGATCTCGTGTTTAGCTGTTATCCCCATTTGCCATGCGCCATTGATATGATGCTGCAATGTCCAGTTGATCCAATAGTTTTGGGAATCCAGTGTGTAGATCTTTCTCCGCCTCCTTTGCATATTCCATTGCGTTGCTAATAATAGCCATATCCAGAGGAGACATTGGGGTTACCACCAAGAATTTGAGTTGTAATACACAGGATCTTAGCATTGAAAGACTTGGGCTGAATCCCGTTCCTAATGTGCGCGAGAAAATCTCATCCCACACCTCCTTTTTCGCAAGCCAATCAGAGACAGTTCTATGCAAAAACATGACTGTCGCATTCGGTGCCATAAAGGAGAATTGCGGCTCATTGGCTTCTAGAAGCCCAGCACAGATACTTTTCAGCCGAGCATTCATTTGCTGACACCTCACTGAAACTTCCTCGCTCGAGAGAGGTCTTATGGACGCTGTGTCGGCAAGTGTTTCGTCTTCGTTGTCTGCCAATGACAGGCTAAGCAAGGTGAGCTTGTCCATTGAGCGTTTCTGGGCAACTCGCACGATTTGGAACAACTTTGATGCTTGCTCATGGTAGCATCGGTCTGTACCTTTGAGCATATGTGAGTATAAAGCCTCCAGATCCTCAGGGAGATACTCGACTCTCTTCTGCAGATCCGAAATTCGGTTGTAGTCGCATAAGCCGCGAAAGTAAGGACCTAACTACCAGCTTCACCCAGAGGAAACACGCCTCTAGCTTTTGTAACAATATCTTCGACTAGGCGGGATACTTCGGCAGCTTTTTCCTGCGAAAGTTGAATCATGTGCTGGTGGCTATAAAGTTTATTCGTCGCATAATAACTAATATCACCGTGCGTTAAATCCTGTAGTCTTAAGTTAGGGTTGCCCACAAACGCCTGTTCAAAGACCAAGAGAGGTCTACTTGACAGGCAGATTTTGATATTAGGTAACTGTGCATATTCTTGGAATATGTCGACGATATCAGAGTATTCTCCATCGTATTCATCTAGCCCGTCAATGAAAAAACAGAACTTGATTCTTTTCCGAAGGGCGTCGAGCAACAATCGAAACACGCGCTTCAGTTGCATCAAGGTCCATGGACTTGGCTGTAGGGGTAAAAGTGGCGAGTCTATTGGAAGCCTGTTAGCCATAATACCCGTCGCCCGGGCAGACCAGGCCTCCCAAACATCGGGCATGACCTTGGGGATCATGTCTCGGTGGCGTTGCAAGATTTCGAAGAGTAGTGACTTCATGAGACCGCGTTGCGTTCTCTGATCTTCGTCACCGCTATTCCATAAGAAGAAGCCTGAAGTTTCGGATGACATTGATCCAGCCCATTCTTGAAGCGCTACTTTCGTCTTTTCGTTCTCGTACACATACTTCATCAGAGTAGACTTGCCGGACCCGACTTTACCATTGATCCAGAATATCCCGTGCCCGTGGCGTAACCATTCCGTGAAGTTGCTCCACAATCTCTTAGGGCAGTGCGATTCCTCAAATATCCAATTGAACGTATGGCTGTAGGGAAGTTCCAAGCTCTCTCGGCGATTCATTAACGTCGAGAACGAGAGACTTCCCAAGATGGCATTCTCGATCATGAGAATTCGTATTTCTTCTTCAATTTCTGGGCTTCGAATAGATCGTTTGAAGTATTGATCGTCAAGTTCACGTGCACCCTTCGGAGATTGTAGCATTCCAACTGGACCCAAGTCACCCCTTAAAAAGTTTTCAAGTTCTTGAATTCCCTTTGTGACACCACCCTTTGGGAACCTTTGAAGCTCGATGAGTTTCTCTGCCTGCAGCCGAACCTGAGTAGCAAACTCATCACGAGCGTTGATGAATCCATCCAAGATGAGCCGAGTCGACTCAGTGATTTGCTGAGACACCTGAACTTGCTGGGAAGCAAGGTAACTGAGGGCAGAGCTTCGGCCTTATGAGCTGCCATAATTCCTCATTCCTCAGGGAGACATACCGGAAAGAAACTATGATGCGAAACTCTATCTCGCTTTTGAAGTCCCGAAGTGTAGATGCGATGGCCTCTATCTCCTCCTTGTTCCACGAGGCCTCGAGTGCTTTGCGAAAACTATCCCACTTTCGAAACTGCAACCCTGGCAGCTTGTTAGGTTCTTCCGCGCCATAATGCTCGTAACTAATAATGGCTCCCGCTTTCATGGGCCTGGTTCTCGGCATGCTTAGCACATTTCTCGATGTCGTTTGGTCCCGTTCTGCGTTTTCGACATGCGATTTCTCGGCAGTCCCATCTTCTTTAGATTTACCTCCTTTGGGTTTGACTCGTAGTACTTCAATGCGTTTCATTAGTTCCTCTGCAATCTCCACGCATCTCTTACACATTTTATCTAGAGCTTCTTCATCCTCAAAGGTTATTCATTTGTCCGTGAATTCGGAGAGCAACATGCGGTTCTCTGCCAGCTTTCTCCTAAGGCCATGCGTAAGTGTTAGTAGATCTGTTGTTATGAGTTCAATGTCTACATTTTCACAAAGTAGACCTTGTGTCGACTTGTACAATTTTCGAGAATTGGAAAGCAATTTGCCGCTGAAGTCGACAAACTGAATGATGCTACTGGCAACTGACAGAGCTGTCAGAGCATCCATGCCGACCCTAAGATGAGAGAATGGGCAAGCAAACTATAGCTTGAAGGCAGATTATGATTTGAGTCAGATGATGGTGACTAGACAGGGGCCTTGCTGGCAGTTTTATATTCATATATGAAGCTATAGGGGTTTTTTATGTTGAGATATACTGCCATAGGCGAGGACTTTGCAAATAAGTCTCGGTTGGAAGCCGCTTATGGGAAAGCAGAGAACACAGCCTCCACCTTCCATCACAACTAGCTAAGCCCTGTCTAGCTACGATTGTCCGGCAATACGTGTATCTATTTGGTCCAATCAATGGAATTAAATGTCTTGTGATTGGTTTGGTGGGTTTTTTTTTGGGGGGGTTTGCCCTGGAAGAATATTCTGTCTCTGCCTTGTGTCAGGGCCCATTACCCTTGCATTGACCACACCGCCTTCTTCTAAACATATGCGTAGCCAATGTGAGGTGCATTTTTGCCCTTGCAGCCTTTTGCACACTCAACCTACCTTGGCAATCCGTGGGACTAGCGCAGAGTTGGTAGCTACGTCTAGCTCGTGCACGATGGAAGTTGCAAGGCTGCCTGGTGTTAGTTCTAAATGCCTGTAGCCCTCAAGACAGGCATCACTATACTGTTTTAGCTACAAGAGCTACAATGAAAATATTAACTTAAAGGCAGGGAATATAGAAATATAGTATCTATCTGATTAACGGGTTTTCATCGGGGAGTGAAAGCTGGCAAGCTAGATAGTAGAGAACCCGCGGCGGGTTTGCAGTGTATGCATAGTGACCTTGCTATTTCGCTATATCTTTATTCTTATATAAACTAGTCCTTATACTTCTGTAACTACGATATAAACCCCGCGCTTTTGAGGATGCCTACCCCTAGCGAGAGACTGATGTGTATTCCCACTTGTGCACATCAGTCCATCAGCTAAGACCCGTACAGTTGAGTAAGACCGAGGCGATTTCGCTCAACTCCATCCTGCAGCGTGAGAGTCTGGCCGGTAACGCCACAGTGGTTCACGATGAAAAGGAAATATCGCAATTATCACAATGCCTTATTAACTCCGTGAGCGTTGACCGACGCTAACTATATAAATAGAACGCATGAGCGTCTAATCACGCCAAATAAACACACACAAGTACTTTGCTTAAAACCAGACCCTTTGTTTGCTAATACCTGAAAGCTCCACCTATATCCTGGTTTCCTTCTTCTTTAATCCCGTCACCTCTTGCTAAAGCTCGCTCAACTCTATACACTGCATTCTACTCCATATCTATACATCTAACAATCCGGGACACTGACAGGAATGTTGAATGGTACACTTGTCGCCAGTCCGCTCAAACTCGTCTCTTTAAACTCGTTGCGCATGCCCTTGGCGGTCAACCGCATCGCGCGAATCGCATCGTCCAGTTTGATTTTCTGCATGCCCGCCACGCTGCTCAGCGCCAGGTTAGCGCTCGAAATGGCCTTCACAGCGCCCAGGGCGTTGCGCTCAATGCACGGCGCCTGCACCAGCCCACCGATGGGGTCGCACGTCAAGCCTAGGTTATGCTCGATGCCAATCTCTGCCGCCTGCTCAATTGTCTCGGGGCTGGCGCCCATGCACGCAGCAAAAGCGCCCGCCGCCATGGAGCAGGCTACGCCAACTTCGGCCATGCATCCACCCTCGGCCGCGGATATGGTTGCGCCGCGCTTGTAAAGCATACCGATGGCGGCGGCTGTGAGCAAGAACGTGGAGATATCGCGTTCCGGGTCGTCACTTATGAACTCGATTGTGTACTTGAGCACGGCCGGGATGATGCCCGCGGCGCCGTTAGTCGGGGCCGTGACAATGCGGCCGCCCGCAGCGTTGGTTTCGTTGACGGCGATGGCGTACACAGTCAGGTAATCCATGGCCGGGAACGTGGTGCGGCGGTGCGGCGAAGGCGAGATGGGGTGCTCGAGGGAGCCGATGATGCGAGGAGGTTGGCGGCGACGGATGCCCAGGCTGCTTTGTGCAGGACTCGTTGTCAAGGATTTGCCTGACGATAATGATCCTATGAGGGTGTGCTTCTTTTCACCTTTGCCGTGGCCAGGCTGTTGAGAACCAGACGGCGTCTCCTGGGAGTGCGATGTGTACAGGCCTCTGGTCAGTCGACGATACAGCGCCGGTGCACGGCGATGGAGCTTGAGCCGTCCTGGCAGCACCGTGTCGAGCGGCGCCTCAACAGCCTCGAGAATGCTAGTGTCCATGACCTGCCAGATGCTAAACAGCTTGCGGAAGATGTCCTCGTCTGAGTAACCGAGGCTCCTCTCGTTCTCGTAGACTATCTGTGCAATCGTCAGGTTGTGCTCGTGGCACAACGACAGCAAGCTAGTGGCATCGCGAAATGGGTACCTGGGCTGTTGCTGGTCGGCGGCGTCGGCAGCATCGGCAGCGTCAGACCGGGAAGCGTCAACCTCTGCGCCCGTCAACGAACCGTCCAGGGAAAGGGTTTCTGGAGCCTCGTCCTCTGCCGCACTAAGCATAGGCGCAGATTCGTCGGCATGTTCTCGAGCCTTGACTCCCGTCCGGCGGTCGCCAGCAGCGTCGGATCGCCGAATTTCCTTGTAGAACATGTTTTCGGCCAAATCAGCGGGATGGCCTCCCGGGGGCGTATCAGAGGAGTCCGAGGATGCGGCTTGGGTCTCTGATGACGGCATCTGGTCCGGGTTAACCGACAGCGCGCCATTGACAACGAAGCCGCCGCCCACACTGAACATGTCGTTGGTGGCCAGCACGTAGCCATCATCGTCGTATACGGTGAAGCGCATACCGTTGCTGTGCAGTGGCAGCTTGCGGCCCCATTCCCAGACGAAGTCCTTGTCGTAGTCAAAGGCGATCAACTTGCCTTTACCATCGCCCAGCCCCTGACCAAGGAAGAGGTGCTTCTTATCCTTGATTTCCGTGAACCGGTCAGGCACGTAGGCCGTGTCAACAGTTTCCACGTCGGCGCCCTCGAGGCCGAGTAGCAGTGCCGACGGCGTCATGTGGCCCTCGCCAGTCAGCGCCAGGCTGCCATATATGGAGACGCGGATCTTGTTGACGCGCTTGAGCAAATTGGCCTCGAGGAGATCATTGACGAAAATATTGCCTGCGCGCATTGGCCCGACGGTGTGTGATGACGACGGCCCAATACCGATGGAGAAGAGGTCAAACGTCGAGATGACGGCATGCTCGTGGTCAGCCTCGCTGTACGAGCCAGTATCAGCGTCGTCATCTTCCTGTTCCACGTTGGGCGCCTCTGGGGGCATCGAGCTCATGGACTTCCTCAATTGTGGCCACTGTGAGACTCGTTTGCCTTGATATCTGGCGGCAGGCCGATACCGCGAGCGCCTGACCCCGACTGTCGCGAATCCAGAGACGCTCGCCCACGGCATCACCGCTCCCACGCGTCCGTGGCTGGCGCGCTGCACGGCGAGCTGCAGAATCCCAACACCTCTCATTGTTAATGTAATATTTTCCTCGGAAAAAAAAAACCCCGCAATGAACGCTGCTTCAAGTCATTGGGATGAACGGATGAACAGAGGAACAGAGGAGCGCTGAATCAAGGCGATAATTCCATGGTCGATCGACGTTCATGGTTCTCACTTCTGTACGTAACTAGAATGAATTAGTACGTAATTACGGAGTACTGGGCGTGGCCAATCATGAAGTGGGGATTGTCAGACTGCCGTCTTCAACCGAAGGTGCAAGATAAGGGCTTAGGGTTGGACGGCAAGTTATCAACCCTAAGGTAACGGCGCTATCTCTTCTGTCATAAGGTCGAGGCAGCCGAAATTACGTCGTATTTGGTAATTGCACGTTTCCGAGTCAACTGCCGGGCTTGCATTAGGTCCTGTATAAATAAACTGACATTGGAACTGCAGTCACTGTACAAAGGACGGTGCCAAAATTGAGATGCTGAGTTAGATTATATGGGTTATGTCACTGCAAATACTTAATATGATAAGGCATTTCGTACAAACGCTATGGCCACGCTCCATTCAATGGGGCATCCAATTATACAAGTACTAATTCTGTGATGAATATTATTTCACTAGCATCTGATA
The DNA here is from genome assembly GCA_009828645.1 of Calcarisporium arbuscula. Classification (NCBI taxonomy): domain Eukaryota; kingdom Fungi; phylum Ascomycota; class Sordariomycetes; order Hypocreales; family Calcarisporiaceae; genus Calcarisporium; species Calcarisporium arbuscula. The sequence goes on from WBSA01000019.1 coordinate 681,314, forward strand.
CCATGTCTCTATTCAGATTTCATTTCTAAAAGAGTAGCCCACCCACGCCACTATACAGCAAGTCTTGGACTATCATCTCGGAGGCATGCACTCCCATGCTACTGAGGATTTAATGTTTTTGACACTGGCACAGTGCTTGTTGATATTTACTATGATTTCTAGCTCTGAAGTCTCGGAAGCACTAAAAAGCTTTTCATGTGACGACCAGACAAGGGTGGCAGACGGCAGATAGCTGGGCAAATGGTTTGAGAGAGTACAGCGATAATGACAAGAGGTCAATACAATCCTCCAGGTTGCCAGCACTGTTCGTAGCGTGTTTGCAAATTGAGTAGCTGATGATTTTCTGGTAGCTTCAATGAGAGTCATCTAGCCCGCATCAGCGCGTTCCCGTTCATCACTTCATTATCCACGCCCCTGGTTCTTTGAGACACCAACTTAAACTTGTTAAACTCGATCGAACATCCTCAAATGCGCGGACCCTGTCGCAATTCTCTACAACCGTAACCATGGTGAACTTACAGAATGAAACAGACGGAGAGCAGACGAAATGTCGCAGCACGACCCTCCATCGACGAGATTCAAGTAGATCAATTAGCACCATAATTTTTGGACAATTTATCGAATAGTTGGTTTACATCTCGTACCTTACGAGAACTGGAAAAGAACGCGCGGCCTCCTCCCACAGACCCTAGGAGCAAACGATTATCTGCATATGATGATGACTTAGAACAGAGCCTTTTCGACCACAACGGCACGAAGCTCCAGATGATAACTCAAGGTCTAATGATACAACAGGCAATTTTTAATGAAAGGGATTAGGAGCGCTTCTATCTAGATGCTCCTGGCGGACACTACATACCCCAGCACGGACTGTTGCACAAAAGAAACTAAATCTAAAAGATTCATTTTTCTCTAACTAAAACGCGGCAATAATGCGATCGACGATGTCATGGACTGGAATTCCTCGCAAAATCTTCTGCCCACCAAGGCAGAGACCGGCTTGAGTATCGTAGTTGACATCATGACTGTTGCAGTGTTTGCAGTGTTTGCACGTGGTCCGTCCGTGCCTACACGTCGTGGAATGCTTGCAAGTTTTCGGCAGTTCATTGAAGATCGCTTTCCACTCTGTTGTGACACTGTAGTCACTATCCCCAGATGGCATAGGCATGCCATCTGGGAACATGATGGTGCCGCGCTTCCCGTGGAGCTTGTACTAAGTCCATCCTGTCTGGTCCGTATCATCGTGCTGAAGCTTGAGCCCGAATAAGCGCTGCAAACCTCGTTCAGAGATGATATTGCAGAACTCAGCTAAAAACGACTCAAAAACACTCAGATCGGGTATGTGGTAGTTGCCATACTCATAGGCCTGAAGAGACGCATTGTCGTCGCCGAAATAATGGATTCCACGGAGTTAGTTGCCGTTTAGAGGCACAACAAGCTTCATAATCTGAACGAACCCATGTCCCGTAACTAGAATCTTGTTAAAAACCATGACTTCGCCGTCGGTGGTGTCAAAGTGCTTGTGGATCAATCTGACACTAACACCTTTAAAGACATTGTGCTTGCTCAGCAACTTGCGGAGATCTTGGAAATTCTGAGAGTGGTCCTTGGGTGCCTCGGCAACTTGGCTAATCAAGGGCAAGGTATTGTAAGTGCTCGAAGGTATGAACGTATTGATGAGGGAGGACATTGTATTACTAGAGGATAACAATGGTTTTGCGATCAAAGTTAACGACGCAAAGAGTAAAGAAACTCTTGATGGAATCTGAAATGGAATTTACGTCGAGAAGGTAGAGCAGCTATCTCGCTTTTTATAAACTAGTTAGCCAAGATATAGTACATTGGCTCGTTTCATGTTGGTCCGTTGGTTTTCTCATGTTGCCTGTTAGCGTTTTCATACTGAATCATACGTTGTGATGGGCTCGACGCTGCGACAAGATGGTATCAGCACCCGCAGGCCGACCCATATGTATACTAGCATGCCTATAGTCATCAGAACGAGCCTAATAGCCCATCCTAAAGACACCTCGGTCTCCTGCTCGCCAGATGCGCCGTGTTGTAGACTCCCAGCCCACATTCTGATACCTAGACGTGGGGAATGGGTCAGAGCCTTAGTAGGTACTGCAATACCGCATGTTACCGTTGGGTGCATTGGGAAGCTGCCTAGGTGCCCTATCGACTCAATATCTGTAGCACGCGGAGCAGCGGCGGCGCAAATTCAGGGGTATTGGAGAACGGGTTGTTACCCATCCCAAATGAGGGTTTGGATGTCGCGTTATGCCACCAAAGCAAAAACGAAGGTACTCAACAGTATACTCCCTTTCGGTCTTACTACTAGGGCATATAGGTTGTAACAGCAGTATTTTTTAATCAGCGGGCAGGATCGGTGGGGAAAATAACTTCTGCTTTGCTTTGTGAATATCGAGTTGAAAAGTTAGATCCACTTGCATAGCGTTATGAGGAATGTCGAATCATGGGAGACACCATCGATTGGTCGTAACTTGATCCTTGTAATCGAATCACAGCATGCGGGAAAGGGGACGTGATTTTTAATCGCCTGTCAACCATTACATTGCCCTACTCTCTTGCTTCACTGACCACAGATCATCAGCCTCAGCCGCTGGTTGGCGGCAGGAACCCTGCACAAAGAGAAACAAAAGGGCCAATTCAAGAAAATCAGCACGCCCAATCAAACAAGGAGACCACTACCACTAACAGACAGAGCAAGACCAGTGTGGTTTATTGAATATCAGCTCGGCACACCTTAAATCATGACTAACTCAGCCGTATACATACGTACCTGAATGTCCTATGCGCCAGTCAAATTGAAACGCTCGATCGACGTAAAGGAGAGCACTTGAACATAAGCTCTTATCACATAATTCGTCAACAGTAAAAAGACATAGTTTGCTATTGCGATTGACGAATTTGGTGTTGCGTATTAGCAGATCAAAAATAGAGTCCTGGGTTGAGGTGGTCTTCTCCGTATCACATGTGCATTTATTGTTTGTTCACCGTCAGTGTTTCTGTCTCATTTAGCTGTACGCTCAGCAAGGGCCGCTAGACCGAATATCGCACTCAATAAAAACAAATGGCATTGTCTGTCTAGGGATAGGCGACAGCCTTCATCTCCCAATGCTATCTAGATACGTGTCAAAACGTTTGAACCGGACTTTCTGATTACCCGATCTCCGGCATGTAACTAGATCGACTTACTATCCCCCCTCGATTTGCCACATCAGTGAGGAAACGCCCAAAAAGCAAACTGACTCCGTCAGCATGAGCACTCAAGAGAAGATTACGTGCTTATCAAGCAGCCATTCCTCTTTTTGCCTGTCAAATTCTAATTCCAACTCGCTTGCTTCCCTCCCTCTAAATTAACACTTTTGAGCACGATAACTTCATCGTCGGCAAATTCACTGGACTGAAGCAGTCTTATTAATTTCCTAGCAGCTTCAAGCGCAACAAATTTCGAGGCAGCTCTTGAGCTCGCTATTCAAGAGTCTCTGGAACTCCTCAATCTCAACCACTCACAACCATTTGCACTACGTACCAGCGATTTCGTTATCAAACCAATAATACCAAATTAAGTGCGGCACTCAGTGCCAACCCAGAATCCCCTCCACAACGACATTGCAGACGCGAAAGGATTGGGCTTCCTCCAGTGATTGTGGCCCGCTCTCAAATCTCTTGCTGGTTTTATGGAATCGCTCCCGCACTACATAGTATGTTTCATTGGCTATGGAGAACCATTCGCCAGCTTCACTGACCTCCGCAACGGACGACCAAGAAATCCTTAACAACATTGACGGCCGCATGCACGGCCACATGAGTGGATTTATTAAAAAATACTTCGGCAAGTTTGAGTATGTCCACCAGGATGCTTTATTGGAAATTCGGGCTGCCGGAAGACCGAGTGCCCTCTGTGCTATTCCATCAGCTGCCCCATCACCCGATAATTTCCTACAATGGTTTTCCAACTATGTATCGCAGGAGCTTGATGGCGCCCGAGGCTTGTGGCATATAGCTAGCGGCAATATAGCTTCCCAGCACAATAGTGCTATTGATAGTGCCCGTCTCCTCCTAAGTATGCCCAGTTCGCCGACCTCCGGCATACAGATGAGATGGGACGATGTTCAGGTTATTGGCCAGTTTTACCACCATCGTTGCGTTTGTTATCAGGATGGACTATTAGATCTCTGCTGGTCGGCACACAAGGTCTTCGCCAGTCAGCCTACCCGGTTTATCCTACATGGCTTCTACATACGCGGTTCACTCATCGAGCTTTGGGTCTTCGATCGATCTGGCTTATATTGTAGCGACGTATTTGATGTTCAGAAAGATTTCATCCAGTTTCTCTCTATTATTCTCAGCTATCAGCGGATGACAGATAAGGACCTAGGGAAAACCAACATTATTGAGATTGACAAAGGTGGCAGCTACATTATTCTTAATAGTGTGGTGAAGCCCTCATTAAGAAAGCTCTATATCGAAAGTTAGCCAATTGCGTCCCGTGAATGCCTTGTTGGCACTGGGACAAGTTGCTACCGGGCTAGAATACCTGATTCGAATCAATGGAACTACGTCTTGAAGTTTAAATGGCGTTGGGTGAGGGACCGTTCGGAGTACGAGCTTCTAAAGCTAGCCAAAAAGAAATGTGTTTGGGGTGCCGTCTGCCTTGACTACTATAAAGAAGTTGAGAGTACAGCAAATCTGCGTCGTGGTCTCCGTTGGGGGACACACCGAAAATTCGCCAGGATGCACTATTGCAAGAGGCATGGAAATATTGAAGAGCAACGACAGGAAACTACTAATAATACTAACGGACTTGTCGAATATACTGAAGAAACAGATCATCTCTTTCAAAATCGTATTCTTACTTGCATCATTACATCACCTATCGGCAGACCCCTTCACAGTTTCCGGTCTCTAATAGAGTTACTTCAAGTGTTTCGTGATGCTATCAAGTGTCACCGATCACTCTACTATGACGCCAAGATTCTTCACCAAGATATATCCTCGGGGAATATAATTATCCTGGATGGCCAATATAAAGAAAAACAGAAGGGGATCTTAATAGACCTCGATTCCGCAATAGAGCTCACCGAAGGAATGGAAACAGAATTGGGAATTACCGGCACTAGGCCATTTATGGCTATTGGCGTTCTGAAGAGTGAATGTCATACTTACCGACACGACCTTGAGTCCTTCCTTTACGTTTTCCTGTGGACAGTTATAACGAACCACATGGAGAACCCCCCAGAGACAAGCAAGCTTCGACTCTGGAGCAATGGCGACTGGAATGAACTAGCGGTACAAAAGTCTCTTGACATGGATCAAGATAGCTTCCAAAGTATTCTGGAGGAATTTACTCCCGAATTCCACTACCTTAAGTCGCTCGCCAAAAGTCTACGCCAGCTTCTCTTTCCCCTACGGGATAAGGTAATTTGGACAGGGACCGACAGCTCGCCTGAAGCTGCAGACAAGCTCTATGATGGAATGATCTGCGTATTCGAAGATGCCATTGCTTCAGAGGTTGGCAGATAGATGTAATAGATATGAAAATATGGGTTCTTTACAGAATGTAGAAGGCAACAATTTACACCAGCCCACCACCCGTAAATCGCTTTTAGCGCTGGGAGCACAACGAGCTGTCAGTGTCATCAAGCCATCGGGGAACTTTGTCCAACGGGTCTCCAAATAAAGTATAGCTAACTATACTCTCATAACGTGATATTGCCCGGGTTCAGCCCGTTACATACTGTGGTCAGATGTCCCAATTTTACTCCTTCCTCAGTAACTAATATCTTGAATACTAGGGTAAAAGGATATTAAGATAGGGGATGTCTCGCGTTGAGGCTGCGAGAGATGGAGGGGAATTGTAGTAATTAATTATAGTCATCAGTTAATTGATCAAATGCTCTGTATTGTCCCTATGATGATCCTGATGATGCCTTTTCCAAGATTCCTGCCTAACAGTAACCCTCTTCCCCTCATTTTATCTCTCGTACGCTCATTCGTTGTGGTGGCTGCATAACGTGATGCCCTAGGGCCTGCTGCCGTTGGGCCAATCCAACGGCGTTGCCTACGAGCCAATCTAACAGGATGAGACTTGCAACTAAGTATAATAGTTTTATATTATATAGATATATAGAAGTTAATATAAATAATAAAGTTATAATAGCTAGAATAGTATACTTATCTTTATTATTATTATTATTTCTTAAAATTAATTACTTAATATATCTTTATTAATTATATTATTATAATAACCTATTTAATTAAATAAAAATATATATTATTATATTAATTAGAACAATTAATAATTGCCTTATTGTAATTAATAAATAATATTAATTAAGAAAATAAAGTATAAATAAGCTAGATTTAAACTTTTAATAAACTTTAATCTAGGAGAATATATTAAAGATTAATTATATAATAAAAGAGATTTTTTTAATATATAGTTAGAATAGTAAATATAACCCTTGTATATTAAAATAGAAAGTTATATATTAGATTACACTGGTTAAGCTTAGTATATATATATAACCTAAATCCTGAAGTAAGAAGCGGGGAATAATAGTTAGGATAATTAAAAAGGATAATTAGTACTTCGGTTCAATACCCTGTCTATACTTGGCTTTTGACACTGGACTCTATGTGCCCTCTCCATAAACCCCCATAGCCCTATACCCAAGCCCCGGATCCCCCCTACAGATTGAATGTTTGACCTAGGGGTTGTATTTTTTTTAAGTTATTTAAGTATCCGATGGAACGTTTCAGTATAAACAAAGTCTAAAATAGGCTAGGTCAACACTACCAAGTAAATTGGTTATCCCCAAATCTTGCAAAATTTGCCCCGTTCCATGCCACCTCCTACAGGGATCTCAACATGTTTCGATCTCTTACCATATTCCCTAACCTCCGCATGTCTTGCAATGAAACAGTCTGTCGGCTATATTCCAAAATCTTGAAGGTGAAGTGAGAGGCTTACCAATATCCACAGTGAGGCTGACGTTTAAGAGTATTTTCAGCATGAGTAAGCCAGCTGTAAATACATGCTATGTGGTAGATAGTCTTGGTAGCACGTGTTGCATCTAGCAGGGTTTGTGCACTGTCGAGCCTTTCCCTATAAATTAGACACCCGTCATCCACCATCACGGCCCGTTCCTGCCGTGGAAAATTTAGTTCATGGCTAGCTGGTATCTCTGCAAAGTTATCTTTCGGCAGCCCCTCCCTGGGGCTCGAAACTGCATGACCAGTTACCGCCTCTTGATTATATAGTTCTTGCATGACATCTATAGATTCATGGGCTGTGCGACATGTACATCAAGACATAGAGTTCATCAGGGTGTGGAATGTGACGAACTCAACCCATTCCAGACGGTGTGTTTCAGAGACGGCATCTTGGATTCCTGAGAGCAAGCCCCCCAGCCATCAGCCTCTTCAAACTATGAGAGCCTGATACTTTTAAAAAGAGCCAAACATTCAATTTTACTCCTTAGAATTCGTTATTCCACAATAGTTCATTGAGAACTCACATATAAATATATAATACGTGACAACGAACTCTCTCGTCTCTCACTGAATAACAGACAAGAGTTATCTCGGCAGCGAATAATAATTAGCCCGCCATCACAATATAACAAATGACATCTGTCATTACTATGAAGAACATCACTATCTGGCTATTAAATGCCTTAGCTGGCTATACTAGCGCTGAAAATATCCTGGCCAAAAGGACAGGTGATGGAACCAACAGCATCGCAGTTGAAAACTCAGAGCCATCTGATATCGGAGTCACGCATCGTTTCGTTTCTGTCCGTAACCCCTAGTAGCATTCTTGTCGTTTTGCTAATTATGCCCGCAGGTCAATACATTTAAGCTCCTTGAAGAGATTGCAGACCCTGGAGCCAAATACAATATCGAGACCGTATATGATAAGCCACCGACCGAGACGAAATGGAGTGATATGAGCGAGCCCATGCGAGCAACTTCACCCGATGGCATCAGAGACTTTAATTACTATGGAGATGTTATTGTTGGATCATCCAGAACGCAGAGATTTACGGCCAAGTTCGACACTGGATCAACAGCTTTCTTTATCCCGGGGCCTAAATGTCCTTCGAACCAGTGCGTCGGCCCAACACGTTATAATCTCGGCGGCATAAATCGACATGATAGTACCATGGTGCGCTACCAAGATAAAGGCTTGCGAGTGGGAGATAATTATTTAGACACGGTGTCCATTGCTGGTGTAAGAGTAGAAAAAACTCTTGTTATATCTCTCACCAAGCGCATCGGGTCTCATTACTCTTCTCCTGATAGTCTCATGGGTCTAAATTTTGGACAGGCGAAAAATCACTCCAACACCTTTTTTGAAGATGCCATGGAACAAGGAAAGGTTTCAGCGAAAGAATTCAGCTTTTACATGGGTCGCACACAGCTGGACACCGCTGTTAAATCGGAAATCACAATCGGGGGTCGTGATCCTTCGAAGTTCACAGGCAGCCCGACTCTTCTTCCTATTGTGAATCAGGACTTTTGGAACGTGCACCTTGACGGTGTTTTTGTCAATGGTAAAATGATCACTGGAACTCATGGTATCGCTACAATGGATACTGGAACGACTTTAATGGCTGGACCTGCCAACCTCGTGTCAAAAATCTACGCCGCTATCCCCGGCGCCAAGCTTCAAGATAATAAGCTTTATTCTATCCCGTGTGATTTGAAGCCTTCGTTTACATTTCAACTTGCCGGCAAACAATTTCCACTGAAAAGCATCGATATTTACTACAATAAGGAAGACGTCTGCTACGGCTCACTGACACCTGCAGCGGTGAAAACGTTTGTTCTTGGAGACTCATTCCTCAAGAGCTGGTATAGCATATTTTCCTATGATGCTGATGAAGGTAAACCAGCTGTTCTTCTCGCAAAGGCCGTATAGTACCAAAAGTGGCACAACAGCATTGTGAAAAGGTCAATCGCGCGGACCTAGCTTGATTTACAATGCTGTGGAAAAACAACTAGATCCGCTGTAATACACATAGCCTACCATCGGTTATTCCGCTACTTGAGGGAAAGATGAAAGATCAAATATTTCATATCTAGCTACAGATAAATGTGTAGAGAAATATCAGATTTAGTTTTCACTATAAAATAGTAGTGTTAATACAATCGTGAATTCATTCGGTATTTACGATTACGGACAGGTATTATTGCACGGTGTACAACGCAATTTAAAAGCATGTCTAATAAATACATGACGAACAGTATGGGATAGGTATTATAGGAGTTCCCAATCCAGTAGAAAGTCACCATTAACAGCAAATGACAACATCAACCGATCAAATACCAACTGCTGATGCTGAATATAAGATTAAGGCAGCCGTCAGTCATATATCAGTAAATATTAGCCGATGGAAGATATACTCTTTTCCATAGCGTGTGGGTCATCATTTTTTGGGCATTGGTAAAAACTAGTCCATAGGGAGAAAATTGGTTAACTTATTCCATACTCTATCTAGAGAGATTTCTAAATATGATATAATACAATAGTTGTAGTGAAAAATGAATGTTAAGATTGAGTAGATTTGAGGTGGTGGAAACGTACAGGCCGAATTTAGCATGGCAAATGTGTATTGCCCACAAAACTTGCTTCTGAACACATATACCTACTTTATAGTAGGTTTTACTATAAATATACTACATTATCATTAATAGATTGTGTGAGTATTCAATTTCAGGTCATTAAAGATGAGATTTATCATCAGCGCATGATTAAATTGTTCTTAGACAAAAACAGGCTTGTCTCTCCAGATTAAATCTAGGTTTTATATACAGCAACCTACTCCTGAAATCACTCCTCCTCGCTAGTCTTCTCATGAGATTCCATGCGCGCATTCAGTATCAATATAGATTCTACCACTAAAGTTTAGCTTGCGGCGACGAGTTCATCACACATAAGAGACAATAGTCTTCCTTCACCAAAGTATCCTACAAAGCTAATATCATAAACCCCCTCAGATAGTGACTAGAAATCTCAATGACACCTTTCACTTACTTCTCCTAACTGATGTTTTCCCCAACGGGGCGTCAGAACACTATATTAATAAATCTAATAAGCTAGTTTATTACTTCACGGGGGAAAACTGCAAATAATTACCTCTATTACCCCCATTCACAACAGTTCACTAAGACCGCCTAGCGCTCTTTAGAAAGATTTATAAGTCTAAAAACAGGTTATCCCTACTATGGACAATAGTAAACTAGAAGAGCCCATAGCAATCTGCATCTACTATTAGGCTATACTCAACTTTAACATCATCGGGACTATTAAGTCCGTCTCTAATATTTAAGTAGAGTTCAAGGAATAGTCCCATCTCGCGCGCCTCCATCTTCCATACACATTAGAGAACTTCCACATCTGAAATACACAGTCTCCTCCACTATAGAAAGACTGCGTAATAGCTACAGAACACACACATTCATATAACCGTCTTAGAACCACTAATATGAATACTTGCACCAGCATCACATTTCTTATCAGTGGTAATATACTTGGGGCCGTAAATCCCCACAGTCTAAAAAAATTATCTGCCCAGGCTCTTTTTAAGATACTAGGATCTCTTGTCCAAGGAGAAGAATCCCAATGGGTGGATGTTCTCATTAGCGTCCGAGACTCAGTCATTGCAGTTAACGGGAGCGGCAACTTCACTCAGGGGCCTTTTCATGTAAGATGGCCGCGACTCTCAGTCAAATAATCATCTAACAAGAGCACAGCTCTACTTAGAAAAGGCCGGGCACGTGGTGATTGGTCCTCCTATCTTACCAGAGGCCGAAAGTCCCCAGATAATTAAGGAGCCTCTTACCCTACTCCTCCTTAGTTTCGCAAGCCCGGACTCCCGGACGTGCTCTCGCCCTCGCGCCTTCGCTACATTTGACTGAGGCCCACAGGCAATGCTCGGGGCATGCTCCACTTTGTAGCCAAGCGCTGATAGTAAACGGTATAGCTGATCCGGACATGGTGCTCGAGCGGCATGGCCGGATGGCCTGTATCGGCGGTCGTTAGGACGGTTATCTCGACAACCCTGGCCGCCACTGTGTCTGCGTCTGCGTCGTCGACGGCCGCGTCATGTAGCTCCTCATCCGTACACATGAGTATGACTACGAGCCCGCCGACGACAGGCACGCATGCATCAGGATGTGACGATGGAGAGAGCCAGGGAGGATCCACCAGCCTGCTCGCATCCTAGACCACAATGCAGACGTCTGCCGCCTCGACGCTCGTCCAGGGAGTGACCAAGGACCACGACACATTACCCCCCACCGGACCGCCGACGTCCAGAACGACGACGGCCGGGACCACGACGGCGATCCGGGACAATATATTTGAAACAAGCGTGGCATCTAGGTACAAGCCGTCGGTGGTGCAAGCCGTCAGCGCGTCGATTCTCTCCACCTTGACGGTTGTGCACACAGTCACGGCTACCTGAAGGGCAGATGGGTTAGGCTGGGGGATGCAGGGCCAGGGGGCAAGGCTGCGTTTGTCCATCCAGTCTTCATTAGTACCTAGCAACAAATTGAATGTGAAAAATCTCGTGCGTTTCCTGCTGGTGAATTGACCGTGAGGTGTATGATCATGTCGCATTGCTTTAGATATGCAGGCGTCGCGCTCCTGGAGATCAACGATGAGGACCTGTGCGGCTGGTGGTGTGGCAGCGGCTGCACACCAGCATCACTGGGAAACGGAATCTTAGCCCTGATTAGCGGAGCTGCCCTGCCGCGCGAGCTACATGCCAATACGTTAACCCTGCCGCCGCAGCCAAACAGTCAGACGGCTTGGCGCTCGAGAGGCCTAGACATCGGCGCTGACTCGATGGAAGAATGGATTCCTACCTCGTGCAGACTGGTCGCACGCCAATGCGATACGCTTCATGCAGACAGGGGCAGGCAATATTCATTTCGGTCTATTCCAAAGAAGTAGGCTAGATAATTGCTATTTAAACTACGAAGTATTCCGTTGCGTTCTCTCATGCCGTTTTAGCAATCGTCTGATGGTCTAGGGTGGCTAGCACAAGGCTCTATCGTCCGCCGTCCGTTGAATATTGGAGGTTGGCTGTTCAGCAACCCGCTCGAAAGCCTCCTGTTTGTGATGTGGAGTTCTGCCCTCCTCTGTCTTCTGTTTCTTGGCGGTTGGCTGCTCACTCTCGCCTGAAGGCCGCCTCTTGCGAAGACGGGCTACGTCCTGCGCTCCGTGATCTTGGCTCGATGCCGGCTCGCATCTTACTCGTCAGCAGCACCCTCCAAGCAGCAATCTCCGTTACATGCGTAGAGGTCGCGGAGACTGGTCAATGTCCAAGAGAGTGAAATTGTCTTGCGCTTCTTTTGGGCTGCTCATATAGCGTTACAAGCACGGTCATCTACATCATTGATGCTGTGAATTGAACTGCCTAAGCGGAACTGACTGAACCTCACCATCAACACACCAACGCGACATGTTGACAATACTTATCTATTTGAAAAATTCTCATCGACTCAGACTCGCCCTTGCCAATAGTTATTTTAATGCATGGCTTTTTCACGAGGGATAAAGTCGCATTAGCTGCAGCCATGCAGCTCTTTGATAAATTAAAACAGGAATATCAAGGCTTGCCAAGGAAACTTGTCTGGAATAGCCATGGCTGAACATTTCCAATAACACTAAGAGGTTGCTTTGAAGCTTGGAAAGCAGCATCGTATGCTGCTTTTAAGCAGTGGGCACATCCTAGCCAGCCCAAACTAATTGCACTTTACTCGATAAGCGAACTGGCACACCGAATGGGTATGCAGGATGCAGATTACTTCAGAGAGAAAGCAAGGGGCATGTTGATTGGCATCAATCGCAAGCACCACTTTTGTGGACAAGGTTCATTTTGGCCAGACTGCCAAAGCAAATTGGAAGAACAAGTAGACAGAAGGCGAACACTATGGCCTATCCTCGCAGATGTCGAAGAACCTCGCCAACAATGTATAGGCATCCAGTTATTAGAACATTCATACTTTTCGACTGGTTGAGTGATAGGGGGCTGTTTATTACTCCTTCACTGTCGGTATATAGTCTGTTGTCGAAGTTGGCAAGATCTTATTCGAAACAACCGTATACCGCTGTAGACGATATATACTGTGTTCTTCGGAGCCTTGTTCCTATTAGAATGTAAACGTAGAAGTGATGAAGAGCTGTACCTGGAGGTTCTACGAGAAGGTGGCATGCTTTGCGGGGAGTGTCTGAACAAGACGTTCCATAGTTCCTTGCCCATCATGTCTATCAAATATACGGGAGTAGATGATGATGCATGAGGAAACTCTGCTGTTTAGATTTAGCATAAAAAGATACCTTCTGAAATCACAATTCTCTTTACCTTTTCTTTAAAAATCATTTTATAGTTTCGCGAATACTTAATTCATTATGCGCTCCGTCCAGGAACCAAGCAATGTTGTCCTCCTCGATGGTTTCAAATCGCCCGGGCCAATAGCATTAGTCGAGTCCGACATCTATGTCACCGTCTGTCAAAGGCTGGGAATGAAGCGACCCTAGATGCGCGTTGCAAACTTCTCGAGCCAGCAGGAAGTTTCTCTTTTGCGCATCCGTATCGAACGTACGCTGTAAGTCATTGTTCTCTACAAACCGTAGCATTACCCTTTTCTCTACAGCTCGATTTTTCAAGACTTCTTCTATCTTGACACTCTGTGGTGCAGAAAGAGCCAGCGCGCCTGGTTTGAATATGCCGGACTTATGCCAAGCGATATTTTGGGTCGTGGGGCAGAGTTCTTTGACATGATCCATCACAACTGGTGTGATGACTGTCACAGTTGGATGTCGCTCGACATTCGTAGCACTTTAGTTCACAAACATAGCCAGGCCTTGTCCCTTACTTGTATCAACTTAAAAGCCCAGCCATTACACTAAGTTATCTACACCCCAAAAAAAATTAAGAACTGTCCTACAAAAAAAATCATCTTATTGCGTTGTAGCCGTTGATTTTTAGTATATTTTATCATGGTCTCCCAGTGACCTACAGTCACGCGTACCTGGAATAGAATGTTGCTAGTTTTCTGATGTTCAGCCGTCAATTGATAACAGTCTCCTGACTTCCTTAAGCAAATCGATCCGTTAACTTGCATATCAAAGGTTTTTTCTCCCACAAATAGTAGGTATTTTGATCCATCCAGTTCCTACTCTCCGGGCACAGCTCCATGTTGAAGTTCCAGATCATACGGGAAAACACTAGTCGGTACTCCTGCTCAGCCATGTTGCGACCAGGACACGACCGGGGACCAACAGAGAAGGGTTGGCACACGTTACGGCGATCATTATAATAGGGAGACGATGGGTTGGACTTCGCTTCCAGGAGCCATCGCTCAGGTATGAATTCGCTCGGCTTATACCAGTTCCTCTCATTCATATACGCTGCCATGGGGTGTACGGAGACCTTAGTCTGTGAAACTGGTAAATGTCCATATTTGATACCTGTTATCTTGTCGTATTGAAAGGGAGACTTACATTAGGGGCTATGTCAAAACCAGAAATATTAGTAACAGTGTTCGCGGGCGTGACTCGGTGTAGACTGCTGGGCACGGGTGGGTATAGTCGGAAAGCCTCGAGGAAGCAGGCCGACATATACGGCAGGCGCTGGGCAGTGTTGGTCATCGAGATGTCAGACTCAGCCATATACGCGGAGCGCACCTCCTGGACTACCCTCTGGTACACCCTGGGATGCTGCAGCAGCAAGAACGTGAGGCCGCTCAAGATGGTAGAGGTGGTCTCACTTCCCGCCGTGATGAGCGTACTGGCGTTAGCAATGAGCTCCTGGTCACTCAGGCCTTGCGCCTTGTTGCGGTCTTTCAGCATCGAGTCTATGAAGTCGCCGCGGCCGTCCAGTGACTTGTCTGCCAGCCGCCGCTTCACGGCTGCCTCAGCATGCTTCTCCTTGCGGTAACGGGCGTCGATGATGTCTTTGGATGTGAAGAGCGTGAGAAGTCTTAGCAGAACAGGGTACGAGGCGCCAGCCTCCAAAAATGTTAGGAGCTTGAAGGCTTGAAAGGTGAAAGAGATGGTAAAATGGACGGTTCGGTCGCGCAGGCCATTGAAGGAGTGCCCAAAGGCAAGATCACCGATAATATCGAAGAGAGCAAGCGTGTACCACTTGACCAGATCTACCTTGGCACCGTTATGCGCCTCGGTCCGGAGCGAGTTGATCATAGTGTCGATGTAGCTCTTGACGATAGGCTCCTGCTCACGAAGACCCCTGGGCGAGAATGAATGAGCCAGAGCCTTGCGGTGGCGTCCATGGTCGACCTCAGTTGAGTCGAAGATGTCTGGCCGGCGCGTGCTAGAGAGGATGAAGCGCTCCAGTTGGAGTGGCTTGTGGTCATAGATGTCACGCCAGGCGTCCTCGTTGATGAAGGACACTTCGTTCGGGCCGAATCGAACGACGATGCCATACTTGCGATGGAAGTCGCACATATAGCGGTCAAAACTTCCGCTGACGTGGGCTGCCTGCCTCAGGATAGGAAATGCGATCCAGATCTTGGGGCCAGGAAACTTGTTCAGTGGGTGGAAGTAGATATCGTATAGAGTTTTAACAATACGTGACACGACATAAATAACGGTCAGGAATTTGACGGCGTCGAATACGAAGATAGCCATAACTCCCGTGAGAACAAGATCTTTAAGGGCGAAGATGGGTTCGTTCAGAGCGGGTGGTAATGTTGCTGCCGATAATAGCTGACGACACTGAAAGGGTTAGTGGAGAAGAGTAGTATTGTTTGAAAAAAAAAGACAAAGAAGGAAATGTGAAACAGGAAGAAAAGGAGTGAGAGAGGGCTTTCTTTTATTCTTCATTACTTAATACGAAAAATGTCAGTCCGGAGACGAAGTTAGGGATAGCTTGTTATCTTATCTCTGTGAATGGTTGTGCGTGTGCTCGTTTGCATGCTGCTGTCCGGTTGAGAAGAGAAGTCTCACTCGTGGTGGTTTATAATAACACATCAACTATTGGCACCTGGGCAAAAATAGCGCATCCATCACTCCTAAAGGCAGTAAGACGTCGTATCAATGCATGCCTGCAGCACAGCATATGAAACACCACCCGGTTCACTTTCTACTCTTCTGAGTAGCGAGAGAAACGATCAGTTGTGTGCAGTGGTTGAAGTGACTTGGTGCAGGGCAAATGGTTACTGTGCCATTGTCACGTAGGAGATGAGTAGTATATTGTATCCTGGTTTTGAATAAAAGATTCTGTTGATTGTATTTACCGAGAGCTAATTAAGGATATATGCTATGGGGAAATTTTTGGAATGTCTAGGTACAAGGGGGGTCAAATGGGATAGTTCCAGGTGTCAGGATACAAATCCTAGATCACGCTTGCTATAGAACTATTATGGTCTTCTTGGTTTCATTCTGGCCGGTGGCGTCAAAGCAAGTTGAAAGGAAAAGGGATCCTGTAGTGGAATAACCATTACCCACTGATTGTTAGGTAATATCCTTCCAACATCAGTGATCGTTATAGCTTATAGAAGATCTAGTGCCATATCTCCTCGATCCGGAGTTGTGGCGGTTCACGCCATATTAAATTCTTATTCAGCCACTCTTTGAGGCGTAATACCCATTATCTTGATTTATAATCCCTTGTAAAATAGTGCGCTAGAAATATACAAGCCAACTCATTAGGATTTTACTGCAATAAAGCTGATTATGGCTGTTTTGATGTAATGGTCGTGCCAATATTACGCAACCATCACTGCTATCTGCATCTTACTATGTGTTGGATTACAGGTTCTAGATCACATCAGCCGTATAGCTTAGTATGGTCTTGTGGAATCAATTTCTGGTTTTTCATCTACGATCTAGGATTGGCATTAAAGCTATGGAGGGACAAAGGGGGTTCTTTTGATAACAGTCACGTACCCCCTGTTTAATGTGATTCAGTAAATGGACTTACTATTGTCCGTGGACATCATGAGGTATCATCCTAACACTATAATATATTTCATGTCATATATGTCTTACACCATACTATCTGTTGTATTATTCTACACGTGTTATTATATCACTTGTGCTATTACTACACCGCCGCTGTATCATCATATTTTAAACTTGATTGCAATACATAGAACGTACTTGATGACATCATTATTTATATATCGTATATCGCTATCATATGCGAGACAACTAGTTGTTTCTCTATAATATATATTTCACTTCATGCCATTGTGAATCATCTGGCAGCGTTCAAATTTTTATATCCCAAACCTTGTTTCATATATAAAGCCCTAAAATGTCGATGTTGGTAATTGCTTATATTAGCATTGTTGCTATAGGCTTCCTATTCTGCTATCAACACGCCAGGAGGCCTTCGAGCCTACCACTGCCACCAGCGCCAAGGCCCTTTCCCCTACTCGGCAACATTTTTGACTTGCCTCCTAAGTCTGAGCCAGAGTTCAAACATTGGCTTAAGCATAAGGATTCGCTCGGGCCAATTAGTTCAACCACAGCACTAGGGCGAACATTGATTATTCTCCATGATCGTGAAGCGGCCCGCTTCCTCCTTCAGAAGCACTCAGTCGAAACATCAGCTAGACCGCATGCAGAGTTTGGAAGATATATGTGTGGATTAGAAAAGTCGCTTTCTACCCAGCCATGTAACAGGACCTTCCGAAAAAATCGAAAAATTCTTCACCAATGGCTTAGTACCAAAGAGAAAAGGGCACAATACCATGATGTTCAGGAAGTTGAGGCAAAGCGATGGCTAATACGGGCCTATCATGATCCAGAAAGCCCCGATCAACATGTGCAAACGTACGTACATATACTATTGCGTGGAAAGCATATAAGTGGTGTCATAATATAATGTTTTGTCGAAATCTATAGCTAATATTTATTAGTCAAGCAGCTGCTACTATGCTAAAAATTATATATGGATATTCCATCCATCGCGATAAAGTCGATCCTTTGGCTACTTTGATCCAGCGCATGACATATAACATGACTGTTGCATTCGGCCCTACAACTTGGCCAGTAGATGCTATTCCTGCTCTAAAGTACCTACCAGAGGGATTTCCTGGCTCGCGATTTAAAAAAACAGCGCGTTCATTCAAGATCATCAACGAATTGGCAGCAAACATCCCTTACCAATTTGTGGAACGACAAATAAGCACTCAAACAAATCGCCCTTCTTACGTATCTCATGTTCTTGAAAATTCAAAAGAAAGAACAGGTAGAAACTCGACAATAGATTCGCAAGAGGACGATGACCTCAAATGGACAGCTGCCACTTTGTGTGCCGGTGGTGGAGATACTATGGTAGCGAGTATCCGCAGCTTCATTATAGCAATGATCATATTTCCAGAGGTCCAGCGCAAGGCTCAAGAGGAAATCGATCGCGTTGTTGGACTGGATCGCCTACCTTCTATTAGCGACATTAATCGGCTACCATTCGTTGAGGCTGTTGTTAAAGAAACTCTTAGATGGAGTCCTGCCATACCAATGGGTATACCGCATATGACGGAAGAGGACCTTCGCTATGGTGGATATTTTATCCCGAAAGGCGCAGTCCTACTTCCTGCCGTATGGTGGTTCTGTAACGACCCAGACATATTCGCCAATCCGAGATCATTCAATCCAGATAGATACGCCGAGCCATTCAATGAGCCAGATCCTAGGGAAATAGTGTTTGGTTTTGGCCGCAGAACTTGTCCTGGACGCCTCTTAGCTGACTCTGGACTATTTATCAATATCGCGCAGACCCTTGCTGCTTTCAATATCAGTAATGCAGTTGATGACAAGTGTATGAATATTGAAGCCTTGTTAGAGGTGTTGCCTTCACTTGTAGCGCGACCGAAGTCGTTTGCATATAGGATGATGCCGAGGAGTTTTCAGCATGAGAGGCTTATTAAAGCTATTGAGCTCGAGAAGCCTTGGGAGAATAGCGATGCAGACGCACTTAATGGTGTACCACTTGATTATTGGCAAAATAGCTGAAGATAGTTATTATTAACTTTGAGCTTACAAAATATGTGACATTTTGAATGGCGATCAGAGATAGGTATTTGGTTATTAAATTGTGTATATATCTCAGACACAACTTGAACTCTTGTATAACACATACCTAAGTGAGGCAAACCTATGTCCATTGTCTCCTCAACCTTTGTCCTATAATACCTCTCCCTTCTTTAGTAACCATCAATTGTTATTTAAAGCTATTTACAAATAATTTTCACTATAGATAATCTCTGTGGCCCTAATTTCGACTCATACAAGGCAGCGCTGGCTTCCGCTCGCTCGCTCAGTGGTTAAAGTGGCAGGCTTTGCAAATTCATTTCACTGTAACCAAACCACGCCCCACATCTGGAAGGGCAACGAAAACACCCACACCCACACAAATGACTTATAAGCATAGTTTAATAAGGGCTTCAAGTTTAATCGCGTTTTACCATACAAAGACTAATCTTTCTATCATAGACCTACAAATATGCTAATAGTCTAATACCAAAAAGCGGCGCATCAACGAAATACCCTAAGCTCGCAGGTAGCACAGGTCCCCGAGAATCATCAGGGATCTAACTGCAAAAGAATCATTAAAGGAACTAACAAAGTGTCGTTGCCATAAGTATGGCATCATGTGTAGTGCAGCTTCAACTAATAGTCTAGCTATAAAATAAGACTTGTATAAGTTAATAAGCTAACTAATAGTAATTAGTATTATATCTTATAAATATAATATAAAGTAATAAAAATAAGAGATTAAGATTAATTTTATAAATAGAGTTTTACTATACTAAGGAGCTATAAATAATCTTATAAGAGATCTTAAAGTATTATTCTAACTAGTTAGAACTCTTTAATAAAACCTAGTAAACTTAAAAAAAAGTAAAGTAAGAGCTTAATTAAGCTTTAAATTAATTAAAAATAATACTTTTACTAGATATTAAGAATACTCTTAATATTAAGTTTATTATAAACTTATAATATAGATTTATAAAAGCTCTCTAGTAATTACTTTTATAAATTTTAAAAGCTTATAGATTATTAAAGCTATAAGTAAATATAAAAGAGTAAAGTATAAAGATAATAATTTATTAGAATAATTTATTAAAGATTATAATAAATAAAAAATAGAAGGCTTTAAATATTATAATTATTTAATAATCTAAATATTAAAATTATTCTTAGTTAATTCTAAAATTAATATATCTAGATAATATAACTAGAAAATAATATAATAACTAAAATAACTTCTTTAATATAATAAAGTAATTAAAAAGCCTAATTTAAGTTTTATAAATTAAAGAAGTAATAACCTAGAGTTTAAATAAGTTCTAGAATAAATAAATAAATAAAATAAGAAATAAGAAATAAGTGAAAGGTAAATAACTAAAAACTATATATAATTATTTAATTAATTAGAGATAGCTCTAGTATAATTCTTAGTTAAGTAATTTAATATTTTACTAGTAAAATAAGAGAAAGAATACATAATTACTATATAATATATAAGATTCTTTATTTTATAAGTCTTATAAGTATATTTATATACTTATAGTAGATTTCTATATTCTTTACTTATTATATAATATAAGGGATCTATAATTTTATAAAGTAATATTATAAGATTTATATAATATATAGGAGTCTTCTTTCTATAGGTCTTATAGGTAAAGTTATTTACTTATAGTAAGTTGCTGTATTTAATTATATAATTATAAATTAGTATATAGCCTCTAATCTAGTGTTCTTTATCTATATAGCTATATTATTATATAACCTAGAGTATTTTATATAGTTTATAGAACTTTCTATACTATATTATTATATAACTAGAATACTATATAGAATTTCCTACTAAAAATAAGCTATTACTAGAATTATATTAGCATAGGTTATATAATAGTATAAGCCCCTTATTTCTAAAATTATTAGTCTAATAGTTTATTAAGTTATACCTTAATTCCTTATTAAGTTATACTCTTTATCTTATAAGTATATAGACTATATTTCATCGAGTTGTACTATAACTTAATATAGAATAACTAATAGAGTAGATATTAGCTAAGTATATATCCCTAGGCACCTTACTCTAGTTTATTAACTCCTTAATTAAATTATTACTACTTTACTAGATATAATAGATAATATATCTAGTAGTCTATATTATAGCTAGGTTATATAACTATATAATATACTATACTCTAGATTATATAATATAGAATACTAGTATTTAGGCTATAGGGTTAATTAGCTAAGTAAAATAGGCAAGGGCTCCTTAGGCTTATTAGTATTATCTAGAGCTATTAGGCAAGGAGTTAATTAATAATATTATTAAGGGAGTAGTATAGTTATATACTACTAGTATCTAGTAGTTAATATTTATTAATTTTAAATAGTAATATATAGCTATAAATATTACTATACCCTCTTATATAGTAATAATCTCTTCTTCTAGTAAATTAATTAATATAAGTTAGCTAGAGTATAAGGGTTAAAGTAGAGACTAGATAGTAAATATACTCCTATAGTAGTAAATAGCTACTTCTATATTAGTAAGAACTATTTTTATATTAAGATATTACTATACTTTTATTACTCTCTAAATATTCTAGAGATAAATACTATATATTACTAGCTCCTTTACTAAGCTTATAAAATAAAATACCTTAAATTAGGAGGAGAAGGCTAATATTCTAGCCTCTATTATTAGCTAGTCTTAATTAGTTAGTAATATCTATATATAATAGCCTTATACTAACTATAATTATAATATAGTAGGATATTAACTAGTACTACTAGAGGGTAATAGCTAATATTATAGTTTAGCTATAATAAATATACTACTCTTTAAAGTAAGTTAGTATAATATAGCTAATTAGTAATTAAGTAACTCCTACTTATTAATACTAGGGGAGGATATATAGTAAGAGTCTATTTATTAATAGATAATATCTAGTTCCTTATCTAGTTACTTATATTTATTAAGACTATCTTATATATTAAGATAGTCCTTAATATTATTATACTATTAAGTTAGAGAGTAATTATAGGAATAGATTATCTTTTATAAAGTAATAGTAAGGTTATTAGTAGGTAGTATTAGGGCCTTATTCTAGTTAGTAATATTATAAGTAGAGTTATAATCTATAGTTAGTATATTAAGATTAGGAGATATATAAAGGCTAATATATAGGTCTATAGAAGTTAAGGTATCTAGTAAAGTAAGTTAGTAGTAGATAAAGAGTAAAGCTTAAGATATACTTTATATAGTAATATTTCTATAATATAATATATAGGCCTTTATTCTACTACTATATATTCTAGTATTTATAAGGGCGCCCTTATTATATATAAGGCGATATAGATATTATAATTATATATAATACTCTAAGAACTATAATTAGAAAATGTAGTATTAGAATTACTACTATAAATAGTAATTCTATAGTTTTTATTAAGATCTAGGGCCTTAGTTAAATTATAATAGTATCTTATAATTATAGTTCTTAGCTACTTTATTAGGAGGTAAGATCTTAAGGGGAGCTTACACTCTATAGTTTATACTAGTCCTAATTAGTATTTTTATTAGACTAAGTAGGGGGAGCTAATCTTAATAATATTTATTATTAAATTAATCTTAAAAGGTTAGTACTCTAGCTATAAGGGTAGTACTAATAAATTAGGATAAAATAACTTATAAATTACTTTATTAATTCTATAAAATAGGTAGAAAATTTACTTTTAAATTTTATTATATCTATTTTTAGTAAATCTTTTTATATAATAAAATCTTAAGCTTTTCTAAAAATTATTACTTATAACCTTATTACTTATGTATATTATATAAGTAATATTTTTAAAATCTCTATATTTTGTACTATTATGATAGTTAGTAGAGTGCAGGTAGGTAATAACTATCAGATCTTTATATAACTACGTAACACCCTAGTGCAATCACGGCTAGGCGGGGTACTCAGGTGAACTTAAAGGCAGTAGTAAGAATATCCAGTGCCCGTCGTACTAATTACTCTATCATTGCTCGAGGACGCTCAGTGAGAGCATCACTGAGCACTATCAAATAATATTATTCAGCAACCCATTTCCTTCTTCCCGTACATATGATACTGTAAGCCCGCTCTCACAGACATCATTCCTTATGAATCAGATTACAATCTCGATCTATTATCGACTGACCTTGCCTAATAAGACTACGTACGGTACGCCCGAGTACATTCTGCTAAATTGAACCTTCGGTTTAACCAACCCTATTCACTTAGGACGCCCGCCTGCTCACAACTTCATACAACCAGTTCCTTCTATTTAAAACAAAAAAGTCATATCAGGTTACGATAATATAACTATAGACTTCTTTCGTCTGAACGCATTGGGCTGTGTCAAGTAAAATTCCGACGGCGGCCGAACAATACAAGAAAGAATGATCGGAAATAGTTCGGTATCAAAAACCTCGTAGGTCTAGCTGGCAAGGATTTGCCATTTTCGGTAAGCAGTGCGACAAAAGGAGGGCTATTGAGAGGAGATTCAAATCCTATCATGCGAGTATCTTGAAAATCGGCATAGTGCGTTGTCACCCGTAGTCTTTTTTCTTGATTGGACAATGGCTAATACAGCAGAGGTAACCTAACTTCTAACGGTTCACGATGGCCCTGGATGCCCTGACTGCCGAACAGCTTTGAAGAACCAAGCAGGTAATGCAGCTAGGGCCGTTTCAATAGTTTAAAAGGCGACAAGGACTCTCCCAATATTCACGAGGAGCGAGACAAATGTGCATGGTTCAGGAGCTCGGGCTGTGTGCGCTGCATCGCTTGAAGTAAAAGACAGAAGGATCTAGAGCTAAGTGGGGGACTTTGCAAGAGCATCCTCAGCGACCACAATCCTATTACTTGACTCATATTAACTATCCTGGAAATTTCCTTACGAAGGGGTCTTAGGGCGGCAGGTATTAACCCATTTGATGTTGTACTCGTGTGCTCCACGGCTTCTCGGTGCTCTAGACCAACTTAGGCAGATGGCCAGCTGTGCGAGCCTTTACCCTTCCTAGAATATCAGTCAGCTAATCCTATTACCTCAATTAACCTACGTCGGCTACGATCAAGTTCTCTTCCTCTGCCTAACCCGTCACTACATCTATCAATAACCTGTACTAAGTATGCAGACTAATTAAATATAGTGCCTTTTTAATTCTTCTATGCTATATTAAGTAGTTGGAATTATGGGCCGCAATAGAGCGATGGATGGAAATTCTTCATCGTGCGAATACTACTGCATCTAGAATAGTTACTAGTTAGCTAACGACATGTAGCTAATATTGCTAATAGTTAAGTTGCTACTCTAAGCCAGGGAATTGAGAAGGCTTGTAATATTACCTTAATTCTTAAATATAAATAGCCCTAAAAGGACAAACCCATTCTCACTTCCCTCAATCAACATCCTGCACAGAGCTACAAGAAATAAAATAAAACTTAAACCACAATGCAACTCTCACTATCTACCATCACAAGCATTCTTGCCCTAGCATCTTTAGGCAGCTGCAAGAACTACCAGAATTCGTGCCGTAGCTGCAAATTCGTCGATCGATCGCTGAGCTGTGAGTGTCATGATAGTCATGGACATTATCGCCCGGCAGCCCTGGATCTGAACACTCGTTTTGGTAATGTTAATGGATACTTGACCTATAAATCGTATGTATTTTTAGTAAATTAGGCAATTAGAAGTTGCTAATATTTTTAAGATCTGGTTTTATTGATACGTGTCGTCATATCACGCTGTCAGACACCTTCTTCTACGCGTCCTGCAAAAATAAGAAAAAACATTGGGTTGATAACCAGCCAGGATATCTATTATGTAAGTGCTGCATAATACTCTGGGAGTCTGTATAGCTAACCTGTTCCAGCAAATATCATTTCTAATGTAAATGGCCGATTGAAGTTTGACTAATTCGGCGGATGAGGGGGTGTCGCTTGGCCTGTTGGACTGAAACATGTGCTGTAGGCCAGAATCTTGGTTAAATACAACCGCTTAAAAAGGAATGAAGAGAACTATGCATGTGATTATACGCGAGGAAATATATCAACATAAAAAGTTCAAGTGATTGGTCTTGACCAACGTGGAACAAGAGGGTGATCAACTATCTATCTACATCCTAGGTTGTAATAATAAAATTTTATATGAGATCTGCAGAGATAGTTTAGTTGCAAACCTCTGATTTGTAAGTTGAGCACGTTTATAGATACTAATCGTCTATCTAGCTCAAGGATTATTAACGAACTCCCTTCCATCTACTTAAAATAAAGACCTCAAGCAGAGTCCGCGTACCCTTGCCGTCCCCTCAGATGACGCAGCCTCCCAGCATACATGTAGACACCGAAGCAATCAATCCAACTACTAGCCTCAGCAATCATTATAGTAAGCGTTGAGGCGGAAGGCAGTAATGTTATACTATAGCGCAGGAATGATATATAATCCAATCTGGCCAGAGCGTGTACGGTTTCCACCGCATTTCAGAGAGTGACGATGGGCGAAGTGTCCGCATATGCCATAAAAATAGTACCACCCACAGAAGCAAGTCTCAGTTCTAAACCGCGCAGATTGTCGTGCCCTCCTGTCAACTTCGTGTCCTCCGATATATACAGCCTGCTGAGCTATAGTAATCAGGATCGAAGTTATAGGATGTTCTTTATTAACGAAATTGGCCACAAGGGTTTAAACATAGTCATAGTAGTTCACCAACCAAAATCTAAGATTTCGGGAGTTCCAGATCAGTAGTTTTAGAAAACTAGTAAGAATGCAATATTTTGTCAAGGCCTATGAATGATGAAGAATATACTGGGAGATGCCAACGTTAGCACTTGGGCTTTCTTTAAATGTTGGGCCAAGGGCAACCGTGTTATTGGTCATCATATTGTTCCTAGTAGTGTTGTTAGGTCTGCTATCATTAAACTGGACTTACAACGGGCTTTACACGAGAATATGACCAGCCGCTACGGACCAAAAACTCGGTGTAATAATGAACTAATAGCTAATTATTTACCGCCCGTTGCTATATTAAAACCAACGCGATAATGGGTGGGACCAATCAATTGCAATAGGGCGCGACACAAGAAGGCGGAGCATGTCCACCTTGAAAGATTTACCGCCTATAACTACGCTAGTTAAGGCCGCCCACCAGCCATAGCTACAGTACCAAGTACAACCAACTCTGTATTGCTACTCCTCCCCGCCCTGCAAAGTTCATTGAGTCGATACTTTACTCGCCAGCATCTCGCGCTGCACGCCATAAGGCCATTCATTCTCCAACCTCCACGACCTAATTATCAATACCGTCGCAAGATGATTAAGGAGGAGGAAAATTATTATGACTTCAGCGGCGACTAACCACTGCCCAGCGGCCCGAGTACCTGGTACATCACCGACTGGGACTAGAGGCGGGTGATATTGGTCATGATGGATGGTCTGCAGGATGATGCTGACATGGCAATCGAGCATCTTCGTCGCCACAGTAGCCAGCTCCCTCCTAGCATATACTGGATTTACATGTCGCAAACTGGCGAAATCATCTCGACGCACACCGACCCCAAGGATGACTATACTTATTGTGTTCATTACCCGCCCCTTCAAGAGGCCCTTCTCCCCGAAGGAACTCAGACTGTATAGCGCGACGCACTCGAGGAACTAGATAGACTTGGTCTGGACGTTGACCTTGTCATATACCCTCTATGCTCGGGAGAAAATGGCAAAAAGGTGAGCGGAGATGACTGATCTAGCGTTGCAGGAGCAACTGAGCTTACGTTTAGAGCAGGTTGTCTTCAAATACTACTTCCAATGGCAGTTTGCTGAAAAGTCCTGGAGCGAGATGAACCTGTGGATGCGTCTACCCCGCCACGCAAATATCGTCTTATTTGATCGCGTTGTCATTGACGAGATCGAGGGACGTGTGATTGGGTTCACCAATAACTACGTCCCTGGCGGGACACTAGAGGAGAATGGATCGCGCGTGTTTTAACTGGAATGGTTACGGCAGTTAATTTGGGTGGTGGGATGACTTGAACCTCGAATACGGTATCGCGCATTAAGACATCGCGCCGCGGAATCTATTGGTGGATGAGCAAACAAACTCCATCATGCTCTTCGACTTCAACTTTGCAGCTCGCATTAATCACCCTCCTTCCGAAGGTGAACGATATTAGGAAGAGCGCAATGATGTTAAAGGCCTCATATTCACTGTTTATGAGATCATCACCCGCGATGACAGCCTACGCAGCGTGCCCCACGAAGAGCAGGATTCTGATATCCTCACTCTAGATTGGGTGCGGCACCTAGAGGTGAAGCTAGATCATCCGATCACGAAATATAAAACGATGCTATATGAATGGTAAGAGCAGAGGACAATAGACCTGGGTCGCGTCAAATCAGGCAAGGCGTCGAAAGTGATCGATTGGCCGTCCAGGCCTAGACCACCACTGAGGACCATTAACGCCACCGATATGTAGGGACAGCCGGTGTCCTTTACTGATGAAGAGTGGTTTAAACACGGCAGGATGTATGGGAAAGGGGAGGTCAGGCCTTGGACTGGGAGCGCCCGCCACAGGAGTAATTGGACAGCAAGACTTGTATGCTCTCGACTGGTAAACCAGTCACCTATCACACATAGGCTACTACAGCTTCCTGCGATAAAGGACTAGGGTCTCTCGACCTTCCTAGCAATTAGGTTATTTGCAAAGTCGGTGAATTATATAAACTTGTAAATTAGTCCATCCGAAATAGAATAAGCTTCAGCAAATTATTAGAAGTTACCTTATAGGCCTCAATCCTAGAGATATTAGAGATAGACTTAGCCTTATTAGAGTCTTTAAATTAAACTCTACTAATAAAGTTTAGGTTTAGTATAATTATTAAATTACTTATACTATAAAATTATATATTATAGGTTAAATAGATAATAGAGTTTCAATATATCCTAAGCTTGTACTAGATTTAGAAGGAGTTAATTCTAGCTACCTTATACTAGAAATATACTAATACTAGTAAATAGAGAAGTATTACTTTATTCTTAGATATAGTATTACTAATATAGATATTATAATACTCTATTAAGTATAAGTACTATTTACCTTAGTAATACTTACTATAAGATTAGAGGTAGTACTATTTAATAAGAGTATATAACTCTATCTAATAGTATAATCTACCTTAATAGAACTACCTATATTAAAACAAATAGCCAAGTACTAAGGCAGGGCTATTTAAGTACTAGCAGGAGAGTACTACTCTAAAGTAGTAATATATATAATACTTTCTTACTACTTATTGCCCCTTATTATTTTAACTACTAAAAATAGTAGTACTTGCTACTAGATTTAATAACTCTAATAGTACTTTCTTAACTTATTATATAACTATACTTTCTATATTATTAATTTTTTTAAATATCTTTACCATATTTTTAATTAATATAAAAGTTATTAAGTATTTTAATATTATCTTTTACTTATAATATACTCTTAAGCTATATAGATAATATATTAATATTAGAGGCTAAATTAACTAATTAGGCTATAGATACCTAAGATAGGGGTTTCTAGGTAAGTAGCTTTAAAAACACAGAGGCTATATAGTAATTATAGAAGGATAAGGCTAACTTATATAATAATCAAGAGATAGTATAATAGTAAGGAGATTATTATTAAGATAGAGAATAAGACTTACTCTTAGAGATAGCGGTTTTATATTATATAAGTTCCTAGAACTTAATATAAGTAGTAATATTATAATAGCTAGAGTAGTATACTCTTTATTATTATTATTATTTCTTAAAATTAACTATCTAATAGCTCTTTATTAAGTATATTATTATAATAACCTATTTAATTAAATAACAATATATATTATTATATTTATTAGAACTATTAATAGTTCTCTTATTATAACTTATAAATTTATAACTCTTAAGTCCTATAAGTATTGTATTCTATTAGGCCTACCTAGTAGTTAGATTATATATATATTCTCTCTATCTTAATATATATAGTATATACTAAAGTTATTATATATTTATATATAGATTTAATTATCTCAGTGTCGCGGCCTTCCCTTCTAGGTTTGGTGGCACCTTCGATACCCCACCCTAGTACCTTGGTACCTTTACAAGTCTCTATAAAGACCCCATTATTATCTTATATTGCTATATCTAACCTCTTGAACCTTTTTATCTACACCCTCTCTTCCCTCCTTGCCCCTTCCCAATTTACTACACTAGCCTGCAGTGCGCGATGTTGTCATAATCTGCTAAACTCCTAGTCCTCAATATGCGAATTAATAGGTAACTATCTGCCTTGCATTATTTTGCTAGGTTGTTTATGGTAGAGAGTTGATCTTGACTATTTCCAGGACATCATCACCCTTCTCACCAGCGAACTCTTTTCTCACACTCACATGCCCTGCCCTGAATCAAAAGAGGCTCATCCTACAGGATACCGGAGGCCTCCAGTCTCCTGTAGTATCCAGGCCATCTTCGTCATCATGAGAAAGAGCTGAAACTAGCGGTGGAGAGCGACGTACAACATGTGATATCGCCCTTGAAGTTGGATTGGCCATTAAGCAACAAGCAAAACTGAGCTCGTGCACTATTGTGGGCATTTCAATTCTAAGGGACCAGTCGCAAAAATACCGCATTATTCACTCAACACCGAGGCCGGCGCATTCGCTGTGCCCGGCGACCTTCCTCTCAGAGATTCGGCCAATGCAGGGCAGATAGTTCTAGGTCTTCGGTGGGCGGAATCATTTCCAAGGATCACGGCAACTCTCACTTACGCCTTGTTCTAGAGCAATGGGGCAGTAAGACAAGGGCAGATTATACCTAAATGGTTAAAACTTGGGGGCTAACTTCGGTGTCGCCGAGAGCCAGGTGACATCATCTTCATTGAAGATGCCTCCAGCATAGTTCATCCCCTCTACAACTGCCACGAGTATAACTTTGGCAGCTGAACATGGGTAGGGAGGCCAAAGCCTTGCTCTATACACTAATCCGCCGGCCACCCAGGCGGGGCTTTATCTCGGCCTAACGGAGGGATGAAGACATCCGAGGATGTTATCACATGCATGTAGTAACTGAATACTTAATGTATGGGGTATCCTCGTTTTTGAGTGTTTTGTTACTATTCATGAGAGTATGTTCTATTCATACTGTTTTAGCTATCTGCAGAACCCCGCAATGTCGCCGTCTATCAGTCTCGATGACGAGAACTTCTGGAAACCTCGCGTTGCTGCGTGGAAGCAGAGTATTGCTCAGTCAAAGCAGCCGCCGCCACTACAAGAGCAGCAACACCAGTCCCCTGATGCTTCAGAGCTACAAGAAACACTGCCGCCGAAGGAAGAGAGCTGTAATAGTTTATCAGCAAAAGGGAAAACTGTATACGAGCCCATTATTATACCATCTAACGCCGAGTGGGGTGGGGATGGTAGTAATAATGAAGATCCTCGTGATGATAGCGGCCAAGATGTCAGCAATTTGCAGTGCCTACGACGAGATGACACGCTTCAGTCGGTCACAGAGATTGCTTCCTCTATTTCTGAGGCGCGTTATAGGGGTATGAATATTGCCAGTACGTTCCCACCGGAATGCTTGAGGATAGATTATGGCCCTGACAACTTTCAGCATCGTTATCTAATGCGAATAACTCTATTGATACTGAAGATACTAACCAGCAGCCTTCATTAACGGGGGATGTGCTTAATCGAGACGCTGTGGAAGCATTGCTATGCAGTGTACGCAGCTCAACGGCATCGCCTCTATCCATGCCATCTACTGCCGTCTCTCCTAACATAGAGAACATGTCGGAAGGTGATGACGGACATAGGATATTTGAAACTGAGCCCGGATTTGAAGCCATTGCTGTGGCCCAGTCTAAGACGATTACCGATATATCTGAATCACTATCTTCACGGCGCTGTTCCTTAACTAGTTTGGAATCCCCCGGCCGCAAAAGAAAGAGAAGTCAGCTCGGTAGAGGCGGGGATAGTCGTTCTCTCTCAAAGGTTCTCGATATGATGGAACCTGACACTTTTCACGCTGGTGATTCAGCATGCCTATCCACTGATGATAACTCCAATCTGTTGTTTAATAGCGATGAAGGGGAGCGGGAAGACAATTGCCCACTTGAAAAGGCTGTTGCTGATAGTGAGCAACGGCGATACAAACGATACAAGACTAGGCAACCGACGTATAGCGAGCGTGGAAGCCACGGCGATAATATTTCACTATCCTCGACTAAGCCCAACAACTCCTCACGAGTAGCCCACACACACAAGCCACCGAGGTTCATACCAAGTCCACCGCCCTCACACACCTCCCAAGACAGTAAAGATAGTGCCACAGATTCAGCAACATTTGAAGAATGGACAGGCACCGTGCAGATCACCACCATAAATGGTGAAACAACTTTCCAGGGTCAATTCAACAGTCAACTAAGCGCGAACGTCCTTCAAGCTCTCTTCCAAACATACTCACATATGGCAGCCAAAGCGGTTAGGACAAAGGATATAAACATTTGCAATGGACTTATTAGGAGTCAGCCGCATCATACCTCCCAGAAAGTGGGCACAAAAACCATTGCGAAGCCCTGTCATGCAAACACTGCTTTAGGTGAAAGTGCGGACAACAACAAATTTACAGTGGACTGTATATTTGCGCGGTGGAGTGAAGAAGAGGAAGAAGATGAGTTTCTAGTTAAGTGGAAAATTGATGGGAGTACTACGTGGGAGCCACGAAGTATTCTCGAGGAGGATATTATGGATATGCTCCTTGAATTTGAAGATCGCTTTCAAGGGTTTGATGAAGGGGTTCAGATTTTACAGTCACGAACTCTCGACGGTGTGACACAATATTGTTTGCGCTTCGAAGGCCGCCCACATAAGGAGGATAGGTGGGTAGATATAACATTAATATCGCCGCAATGTATCAAGAGATGGAGCTAGTAATATAAATCTTTATCTTTTTCTTATTATCTAAATAAAATATTATAGTAACTAATTAGTTATTATTAAGAACTATTAGTACTTAACTAAACTAATCCTTTAATTAAGTTATTTTAAGCTGTCCTAAGCTGAGCTAAGTTATCCTGAGCTATCCTGAGCTAAGTTGTCCTGAGCTATCCTAAGCTATCCTGAGCAATCCTGAGCTTCTATATATATATATATATAGTTGCACCTCCTTGAGTACAGCCCAGTCCAGGTTCAGTAGTGCATTAAGAGATAGGAAACTTTTCCAAATTAAGTAGGTGGGGGTAGAGCATAGTGCGATGACGTCATGTGAATATATTAGCTCTAACAGCAGCCAGAATTAGCTCCTACGAGCTTGGGATAAGGTATGCGTAGTATATTTCGACTTATTATCCTAAATTTACTCTTCCCCCACCTACTCATCCTCTAGATTTATATTACTAACTTTTTGCCTATATATAATGCTAACTGTTAAAGTATTTGCGGTAGCTTATAGGCTTGTATATATTAACTAAGAGCCCTATACTAAGTAGAAATATAAGTTTAATAATTTAGTACTATTTTTTTTTTAGTATAAAATACTAATTAAGAATTTAGATAACTATATTAGTAGTTACTAAACCTAAACCTAACTGTAATTAGACTATATATATTTATAAATTAATTTTACGCTATCTTCTACTCTATACTACTACTCTTTAAAGAGGAGCTAATATCTATATATAAAAACTAAAGCTTTGCCCTTTTTAACTAATAGTATAATATCTAATTAATATAGAGCAAAAGGTTGCTCTTACTAACTTAAACTAGAGTTATAAAAAAAATATAGTATAGTATAGCCTAGTCCAAGTTTAGAAGCTTATTAAGAGATCGGAAAGTTTCTAAATTAAGTAGGTGGGGGTACCTAGTATATAGTGCGATAATATTATATAAATATACTAACAGCTAGAATTAGCTCTTACAAGCCTAGGATAAGGTATATATAGTAATTTTAGCTTATTATCCTAAATTTGCTCTTTCCTCACTTCCTCTTCCTCTAGATTTATATTACTAACTTTTTATATAGATACCGTAAAAACCGTAATGGGTGTCGCGGGTTTAGCTTGTTAACGATTTTAGTGGCATCCATTTTTGGCTACACATGTTCACGTGTCTGGGCAGTATGTACCCCTAAGTACCGTTATGATTTTCGCATAACCGGAGCTAATTACAGATCTACTTTAAAGCTCTCTTTGCGTCCACTCGCTAGTTACTGCTGTATACTGGACAGTAGCGCTATCAAAAAAAAAGGTAACACAGCCCCTACGCATCATCTCTTATCTTGTACTTCTAATTTCGCGGATAGCTGAAACTGGACGCAGTATGCAGGCAGCATAAATACTGTTTCGTCAGTGCTGTACGTTACGGAATAAGATGCAAACAAGACACTACTACTATAGCTCATAGAAATCCTAGAGCCATTTCATCCATGTCTATATTCTGTTCATGTATCGCATTCAAAACAGGAGAACAGGTTTCCGCTCCGGGTGACTAGCTGACGTGAAATATTCCGCGATTTCCGTATTATGCACAACAAAATACCCAATTCGTCTGTATGTTCCAGATGATCTACTAATAGTTTGCAAAATTAGACAGACTAGACCAAGTGTTTCCCCACTTGTCCCATTGTCCCAGTGGATCTGTTGACTTTTGTAGAGAAGAAAGCATATTTCGCCATTCTTGAGAAAACTGATGTCTGTGGTGTCTCGGTAGGGCCAAATGTTTTGTAGATGTAAGTGTTCTCCTACGTTGATGTTTAGATGCCCAGTCAAGACCTTCTCGTAAGAGGCAATGATCACTGTACCCCTCAGTTTCAAGCAGGCGTCCACAACACTTCCCGCTGTGTTCCTGTTATTTGCAACAACGCAGTCATCGATCAGTTCAACCAAAAGAGTGTCACCGTACGCTGGGTTTTCTGGTATTACAGGGCCATCAATCGAAGCCCAGGACCATGATGGTGCCCGATACTCGGACGACAATCTTGCTGTTGGCTCATGGATACGCCAGTCAAGTAAGTCCAGAATCCGAGACTTCCATATGCCAGCAACATACACATCGGAAGTGAATTCTTGAAACAGCCTTGCAATCCCTTCGAATGCAACTAACTTATCGTTTGGTTTTGTGAGCTGACAAGAAGAATAGCTTCTAACTAAGTCATTCCACAAGTCTAGCGAGCGATAAGATGTCTCGCCGTACGCTAGGGTGTCATGATCTTGAAGCGCTTCCAATAGTCGATCAATGTTTTTGGAAGATCGGTGGAGTGGGATTCCGTTTGGAAAGCCTTCACACTTGTGGTGCTCCATGCACTCCCATAGTATCTGATGTGTGGCAAAGTAGAGCACACGTGGTGCAAGAAAACATTCTTGGAATACCCAGCCTCGCTTATGCAAACCACCCTGGGATATATGACGGTCCCAGTAGCTTTTATCAAATACAAAATATTCTTCAGGGGCTGTCGACGCAAGAGTTGTTTCGATGATGCCAGCCGTAATTTCTTCTGCTTTTCGTAAACGAAAGAGGCCACCATGAGGAGTGACAGAGGCTGAGGCAGCCACATTGCAAGCCGAGTTAGCATATACATGCCTCATTGTTGGGGCCTCAATCTTCCAATCGCTTTCAGAATCTTGAATTATGCATATACTGTCGATCCAGAGATAACGGATATCGAATCGTCGCGCGACGTGGACTAGATCTTTGAAAGTCTGAGGAAGATTCGAAATAGGTTTGCCACGACGGAATTCCGACATAGTTCGGGACAGAAGAAGCAAGGGCTGCGAGTTCGAACCCCAGCGATAGCTCAGAGTCATATATGAAGGGGGTGGATATGGGCCTGGCGCAATATCTTTCGAAGTGATTTGAAGCCTCCATACAGTGTCGCCCTGAGCGCCAATGTCAATGAGACGCGTGGGAAGCCACCAAGGCGTTGATTTTTGAAGTCGCTTGCAGCCGTCGTGAGACACCAAGCAGTTTTGATACCAGGAATACGCCTTGTTCAAGGTTGCTGGTGAGGAGGTGCTTTCACCGACATCTATAAAAGATAATAAGACGTCATGCTCACCGGCTATTATACGGTATCAGCCTTTGATGGCATTCAAGATATTGCCGCAGGTGTAGGCTTAATTACTGTCTAGGGGAATCATTCGGAAGCTGATGTTGGTGTTGAGTCCGTCTTGCCCGATTATTGGATCATGATATGCGACATGCAGTCTGATCACTGCCGGTCTGAACTCAAGCTCTCCTTTGTCTATTCGGAAAGAAAGTGGTTTCCATGAGTCCGACCCCAGGCTCTCCCACGCACTGCGGTGCTGTTCACTAAGACTCCACAAAGTGGAGCAGATGAAGCAGCTCTGGGCAGCTGCCTTTCGAAACGACTCGAAGCTTTGATCTCCTGGTGTAATGTATTCATCATCAGCCAGTCTTTGCTTTGACTGGACGACCTGCGCGCAAGTCTGACACAGTTGGCGTTTAATAGCGATTGGTCGCCCTTGGCTAATTGATCGATGTTCATCCGACATGCTCGCTGTATACGAACGAAGAGACAATAGCGTGAGGGGTACTCCGTAGAATACCTGAAAAAACCCGCGTTTAAGAGAGAGCAGCTCGTTGCACCCACTGGCCGCCCCCTGTCTGCGAGAGGTGGACACGTGGCCACTCCCATCAAATCTCAGTCTCCAAACCATGCTCTGGTGGCGTAATGCAGCCACGGCCACCGCGCCGGGCTCTTCCTCTAGGCATGTCGGCTTGTTCTTTCTGCCGACGGATTCACTGGACTATGCGAGGGGTGCAGCCAACCCGCAACCCGCAGAGACTATGGCTTGGGTTTCGAATCCCTCCTGTCGCGGCAATTTTACCAGACTGCGGTCCGCAGCCTCTAAAGGCGGCGCCATGGTCAGTTTTGTAGAAAAGCAACTTTCGGCTGTGTTAAGCGTAGATGGGAAAAGAAAAAGACATGGAAGAGAGGGACGCCAAAGGCCAGCCGCGCTTAGGGAAGTAAATGACAGGCCTGTCGTAACTGCGTTACAGTGGTGCTCCAGCAGTACCCTTCGGGTACGACTGCATATTCGAAGGTACATGTCCACAAATAGCGCCTACCTTGTTACTAAATTGACTAAGAAAATCCGCGACACCCATTTCGAGTTTTACGGTACTGTACTGGTACCTATATTATACTAGTAGTAATACTAACTATTAAAAGTATCTAGTGAGTTATATGCTTATATATAGGGGCTATAGAGCCCTATACTAAATAACTACTAAACCTAAATCACATACCTATTCTGATAATATATAGATTTAAAGGAGCAAAAAAATACCCCAAGACCCTAACAAGAGCAACCAATTAAGTAGTAGTTATATTCTCAAGTTTTGAATCAGTTCTATTATCTAATTGGTGGCCTTTTACTAAATATTTCAGTAACTATAGAGTTTAACTTTATTAATTATATCCTCACTTACTAAACGTTTCTTAGGTATAGTAGCTATTATAGGTATAGTAACTAATTACTTAACTTAAACTATGAAGTATAATGCGCGCCTCCTATACAGCTACTCTTTACTTTTAAAACAATATATATATAGTACCTATACTATTTTAGAACTAGGTAATAGAATCTGTAAATATTATCTTAAATAAACTATATATCTATATAATATAATATCTAACTATTATTTTAGCTTACTAAGCTTATTAAGAAGTACCTAGATATAATAGCTATATTTAACCTTAATCTATAACTTTAAACTAGTAACTAGAGTTATATATATATAATGAAATTATTATACCTTGAAAAATATAGAGATATTAGCTATTAATACTTTAAATTATTAATTTATTAGGCTAGTATAGTATAGTTATTAGATAGAGTAAATATACTATAATATATAAGTCTTCCACTAGGTAAAGAAGTAGTATCAGATATAACTAATCTAGGGTTCTGTAATGTTTAGCTATATAATGAAGTAACTATAATAAGAGGTAATTCTATAAAAGTTCCTGCGCTTATTATCTATAATTATAGATATACTTAATTTATAAGCTATATTTACAAAGGGAGATAAGAAAATGTTTTATTTTCTAATTCTGCTTAGTGTGTAGAGAGTAATATTACCATTTAAGTGAAATTTCATTACTCAGTTTTGAGGGAAAACTTCGTAACGAGTCCTATGGAATTAGTAATATAAATCCAACTACTACATAAGAGTAGGTATAGTTTTAGGTAGCGTGTCTTTATATTAGATTATTAGGAAAAGAAATAGATTAATATAGAATACTAGATAAGGTGCGTGCAAGGTTATATTAGTAGAGAGATTAGTAACTCTAAGGTTATTGGAGCTCTGAATATAGAGTAGATACTAAATATATGCCAGAATATGTACTGAAGTTACTTAGGTTCTAGAAGTGAAGCTAGTTATTTAGATAATACCTAAATTACCTATCTACATAATGAATAATAAGAAGCTATAGAAAGCCCTTAAGATAGTAAATCATATTGCGCCGCTATTTAATAAATTTCTCAAGTAGGCATTGATATCCTACAATACTAAGAAAGTAATTAGAATTTCAAGTATTAGGTATTAATAGCTCTAAATCATTCTATTATCTAAAAATAACTTAGATATAGTAATAATATAACTACTATACCCATCAAGTATATATATTACCAATTGAGCAGCCCACGAAATCAAGAACTTAAGCCGGTCGAGGTATTACTATAAAGTTAAAATCAATACTAATTCACAAGCTTACACTACAATCATGAATAAGAAGTCAGATATTATAATGGTATTATGTTTTATATCATTCTTCAAGGAATAGAAGCTAACCTATTTATAGCTTCCGCAACCTGCTATATCTAATGAAGTAATAATGAATTACAACTGGATTATGAAACTCGAAAAGCGACTTCTCCACATTTTACCTATCATCCTACCAGATATTGCATTGCGTATGGCTAATGAATATTATAATGGGAATATTAACCGATATGGACTTGAAGGTCAAATTATAGAAGTCATGGCCGGCGTGGGTCGTCTTCTTGAACTTCATATAAGCAATAGTGCTATACCATCTATTGCAACGCCAGAAAATGCATCTGTAATGAAGGCTATCGGTAAAATATATCTTTATGAAGACACTAGCACAATCACACTCGCACAGGGCTATCTCATGGCAGCATATTTCTACATGCTCCTTGGCTTGCCAAGCAATCATGCTACTAAGGCGAAGGGTATTTTAGACAAACTTGGGTATTTTGTAATCACAGTGCTGCCTTTAGAATAAATACTAATATATATATATATAGGCAAACAGACAAATCCGAAGAATATATATTAACATCACTAAGCGTCCATGTTTTTATTTTGTAAGGTATCCCCCCGCATTAATAATAGTGATATATAAACTAACTCTTCAGCACATATGGCGTATTAACTGGTTCAAATACTATTAATATGATTAGTTATTTAAACGACGTAGTCCTATCCCCGTATTTACTTCGTCTGCCGGTTTTTCGATATCAGGTTCTCTATTGCACTATGCTAGTTCGTGCAATCAACCAATCCTATGAAAGCCTTGACATTCTTCAAGCAAATTTTAAGAGTATATGGGTTAGCTTAGGGTTATCGAATGCACCGCCAAGGCTGCAGATAAAATTCCATGAGTCTCGGCACTATACACTACTTCAATACAATCAGCCATTATCTACTGAAGCTGCTTTAATTTCAGCGCTACAACAATGCTTACAAGCATGCTGGAAAATGTCTTCATGGCAGAGGCTTATGAGTATTGACATGTAAGTTCTTGATTGAATATAGTAGTAAAATATGCTAATATATGGATAGAGAATATTGTTGTCTTTATTACTTATCTACAAGAAGTGATAAAAGATTATGGGTAGAGGCTTGTAATAGTACTATTGAAGTTCTTAGTAATAGTATAACGGATAAAAACTTTACTACCTCTATGGCCCTACAGGGCATGCTCGAAATATATATGAGGAGTACTTCTAGGGAATAAAGTTATATAGTTTCTATATATTCCTCTATAAATATATATCTACATTAACTAGATTAAACTTAGACTTTTCCTACTTCTTCTTTTTAATAAGTTAATTAAAACTTTAATATAAAATAAATAATCTAAACTATCTATCTAGCTATATAAACTATTAAAAAAATTATTACTTTATATTATTTATAAGCTAAACTTATCTCTATTATATCTTCTTTATTATTCTTAATAATATTAAACTTTCCCTAGTATAGTATTCTTTCTCTATTTAGAAATAAGGGTATCTTAGATAATAGTATTATATAAATATATATTATCTACTAGCTTGCTTACTAGAGTAAAGTAGATTTAAGACTTCCTCTTATCTTAATAAATTAGAGTAGGTATAACCTAGTTAAAGCTTCTAAATAATAACTTCTATAGCCCTAAATATACTTTTTAGTCTTTATTTAGAGAAAGAAGCTCTTATAGGATAAGTTTATATCTAATTTTATACTATATAAATATTATCTAAATAGTAGGTATTTATATCTCATTAAATCAAGGAAGCGCTGCTGGCGCCGCCGAATCTGGTGGTTCGCGCCGCCGTTTTTAGCGGCGCCAGCAGTGAGGCACACTCGCCCCCGGGCAGCCCCTGCCAGGTACCATATACTTCTGGGTGATGGCCTGCCCTGTCCCTCTCTGTGCCTTGACCTGATCAGCCCAGGCCATTCTGTTCCCCCGCCCCGCCACACGTCGTCATCCGCATTTCTGTTTCCTCTTCTTTGTTTCCCGTCAAGACCCCCCCGTTCAAGCCGCCCATGGTGCTCTATTCAAAGCACCCGCCAGAATGGCCTTCAGCAGCCATAAAATGGCGGCAACCCCGTTGATTCCTCTTCAACTTGCCTCCCTGAACCTCCCTCAGCCTCTTCTCAGCCTCCAACCTCGATCTGTTTGTTCCTCACCCAATCCAACAGCGTGCACATCTTTAACCAACGATGCCGAGCGCTATCAGTCGCCACCCGAATGCAAACGCCCCGGACGACCACCACCTTGACTTCTTTGAGATTATCAAGGCTAAGGAGCGAGAAAAAAGCCGCGAAACCCGCTCCTCTCTCGGCCAAGGAACATGCCGCGAACAGGGAGCAACTCAGCACTGTCCGGTTCGTGAAACCGAAGTATTCAGTTGAAACAGAGATCAACGTGACGGGAATATTTGGCAAATGGACGCGGTATGTCATGCCCTGCAGCAAGCCCATCATGCGACTGCCTGCTAACCTTAAGGGTGCAGTTACTGTAATGAGATGAAAGTAGGAGACTGGCGAGAGACGATCGTCAACCTGACCTGCGCCACTACAATGGACTTCTTCCTCTTTGTCTGCGGAAACTATAAGATACGATCTTGGGGCTCCTCAGAGGAGTATATCCGCCAGTTCCAACAGCTCTACACGACTGTCACTGGGAGGTATATGGATGTAAACGATAGAAGAGAGGTCTACAATGTATTCACCTACCTCACTCGACCAGATCTACTGTCCCGGTCGGCTAACGTGTGCTCAGTATCATCGCAACGTATTGATTCCCCGCTTCAGCCTCAGAGCTCCCAACATCGACGGCAAGCCGGTCCTCAATGTGGACAGTCTCCGGGTCATCTTGACGTTCAATCTCGCCTATGACACCAGCGTTTTTAGCCTCGGGCGGCATCGCATCCAGCTGGCTGGTTGCTATCAGATCCTATGCTATACCGGGGTGCGGCCTGCCGAGCTGGTGGATGGCCAGAGGAAGAGTCCAAAGAATGAATCCAGAGAGAAACTTTTTGGCCAGAAAGTCATTCAGGAAATTGAAGGCGACGATGGCTTGGAAGAGGCGCTGGATGAGAAATCCAAACAACTGAACAAGATGCTCTTACAAGAGACGGTCAAGCGTGGGCGTCCCAAGGCTCTCTGCTACGAGGATATTCTCTTGATGCTCGCTCGTCATCCGGTCACGGGAAAGCCCATCCCAACGATGGCCATCAAATTCATTCACCATAAAGGAGCTGATAATAAGCCTAAGCCGTTCGTCCCAACCAGTTGTCGTCACCAGTCTTTAAGTCTCTGCTAATTGCTAAATAATAGAACCATATTCTTTTTCACTCCTGCTAAGAAGCTCATATTTGATGCCATCATGGTCATCATTGCTATAGCATTGCAAGACCACGCACTGGACGCGCCATCTTTGACCGATGCGTACAGTATCCTCACAAAGGATGTATGGGGCCCGACAGAATGTCTGCCGATCCGCTGGAAGCGAGAAAAGCTTAAGGTCCCAGTGTTTCGCCGCATCAATAGAGAAAACCTCTCCGATGACAAGGCTATGTTATATTCTAAGCTGAATTACGATATGGGCCGGCAGAGTCTCGACTCTGGCCATGAGAAGGCCTGGACACCCCGGTTTGCTCGGCGAGGTGCCGCAAACGCTGCGAACGGTAGGCCAAAACTCTTTCACTGTCTTTAGCCGTCCGTCAATATGGCCTTCAGTTATACTAATTTCATTCTAGGCGACGCACCGGATACGGTTCGTGACCAGATGATGCGCCACGACCCCCAATTTGCCACGTTCTTCAGTGCGTATTTGAATGAGATTGCCAATTTCGATCTCCAGAATGCTTTTTTAGAGGAGGAGAAACAAGATCAATTATTCCGCATGTTTGCCCACGTCAGCTTCACCCGCGATCCTCGCGCTGTCAGGGACATGGTTCCTGAAAAGGTATGGGCGAATTATCCGCCTGACCCAGAGATAGTGGCGTTGGAAGAGGAGCGCGCGACTCTCAAGCAGGAGTTGCCTGAATGCGGCGCGTCATCCGAGCCAGAATCCGACCCTGATCCCTTCCCGCTTCTCATGGAGGTGGACCAGTGTCCAGACTGCATTGGTGATGAACAGCTGCCAGTTGAGGCGCGAAGATTTCGATGGTGCCGTCCTACTGTGCGGAACGACCACTTCGATGACCAGCACTTGGTCAATCGTGAGCACGCCGAGCAGCGCGGCGAAGCCATTTGGTGTGACCATCCCAAATGCAGACATGAGAAATTCCAGCATTTGGACCATTTTCGGAACCACGTGCAGTCGGTCCATGGGATCCCACTTAGGTCATCGGAACAGGTCAAGCAGAGAAGACAGAAGAAGGTCAAGCGCCGTCGGATGGCATGCGCAGGAAAGCAGTAGAGAACTGAAACACAGCTCAACCGACTTTAAGTGGGATGCCAAAGTTATGTGCTATACTGAGGTGGAGAAGAAAGGAAGGGCTAGTTAAGAATAGAGTGACTTGCAACAATGGAGAAGGCGCAATCACTGTCATCGCTTACTTCCACGAGAAGCCAAGGACCCGGTGAAAGACCTGGGTAGGCCAGGACGGGGCGGAGGGCAGACGAGCGAGGTTGTACAATAGAATTAAGTCGTCCCAAAATAGAGAGTGGCGGCTGCAGCGCGTGGTGACAAAGCATATGCGGAAGGCTACAAAGCATTTGACATTCAAAATCGAGCACTCGCTTCTCAAACATGCTTTGAGCGTGTTACGTGTGATGGATCGAACACCATTCACCTGGCTCCGCAGTGGACAGTAAAGAGCAGCCAAACGTCAGATGCGGCTGGAGACGACAAACGTAGGCAAGGCAATTAATTGAAGGTCTTGTGACCTACCCTATCCTAGCCACTGACCAACCTAAGACCGCTGTGCTAGCTTACATTTAAGCTGGCTTAAATGTTGTAGTTTTATGAGGAGCTAGGTCTTGTGTTATAGTTCTAGAAATGCCTAGTATAGATGAGTTAGGAGAAATGCATA
Organism: Calcarisporium arbuscula; assembly: GCA_009828645.1. Lineage (NCBI taxonomy): Eukaryota > Fungi > Ascomycota > Sordariomycetes > Hypocreales > Calcarisporiaceae > Calcarisporium > Calcarisporium arbuscula. The sequence continues at coordinate 724,205 of WBSA01000019.1, forward strand.
CTGAGATGAAATATGGATAGAATGTTAGTGTTAAATAAAATAAGCTAAATAAATGTAGATCTGAAACGCTGCGTAGTCTGGCTCTGGTCCGTGTTAACTTCCACCTGTGCTGTAAGCTATGTAAAGTCCAGCCTCTTTTCATTTCCCGTTACGGTTGATGATGTGGAAAGCCATTGCGTAAGCGATGATGACCTTGTGATTCACCGTGTCCAAGGACCCACTAGATCAAGACGTTTCCGTTGGTTATGAGACCAGTAAAGTAATTCAAGCCTGTTGAAACGGCTCATAGCTACGCTCGGAGATAAAAGAAAACTGGATTCCCGAGCTGATGGCCAATGTCTTGAACAATTCTCAATCAGGCAGTGGCGGGTATCGAGACCACTATCGTGAGTTCATTAACATGACGGCGCTAAACTTGTCGAAGTAAGCGCTGACACGCCTCAATGGCGCTGTACAGCAATTAGCCGAGATTTACAAATCAACTTCACCTTATTCACCTGGCCTCCCAAGACCAGATGCAGGCATATTTTCTTCAGCAAAGGCTCTCGTTATATTGACTCACTTCTCAACGTTGCCTCGTGGTCATCATACTTGTATATCATCCAACATAGACCACCAAGATGCCTCCAGACAATGAAAAAATGCATTTCAGCGAACTTATGGACACATATATTGTGCAGGTTCATGCACAGCAGCTGGTATATCCATATGAGAAAAATCAGAGCTGGGCATATCTTCAACATAATGGCATGGTTCTCGAACCATTGGCTCCGCCAGATTCATATTTGGACGACTTTGTTTTAATGGATCCACTGTTCACGATTGCCGGGCCAAGTACAACGGTAGGTGATGATTCGAGTTAATAACTTCACGCAGTTTATTGGGGCACTGACAGTTCAACCTAGGATTCGCAAGTTGGCTTGAATGCTTGGAGTAGTGCTGGCTCTGTCACGACTGATTGCGAAATACAAAAGGAGGTGTCAGACGAGGGAAGCCCTGGTAAAAAGGACGATGAAGCAACTGTGCCGAAAAAAGGTCCCAGACGACTGGGTCGTTATAAGAATGCCTCCTCGGCTGTTCTAAAGGTTCATACATTACCCGCGATTCCTCTATTATAACCGGAAGGACATGTTAACTGACAGTGAGTCTCCTATAAGCGCCGCCGCGACCAATGTAGAGAAGCACAACGCAAGTACCGCGAGCGCAAAGACGGTCGAATAACTCAACTAGAACTCGAGCTAGAGTCTTTACAGCAGCAACATAGCGCTCTGTTGTTGGCCTATGATAAATGCAGGGCAGAATGCGAAACTTTGAAGATACTGGCCTACTAAGATGGATTTTAAAGTAGCATTGTTGGTAGAACAACTGTAACTATTATTGTAGAGGTCGAAGATACACATTGTGACCCTGCTATGCTTAGCGGGTGATGTACATATAGAGAATTGCTATTCGCAGAGCAACTAGCAATATGACCCAACTTATCCCTCCACTCTTGTACAGCATATACTCCGCCACTATAAATATGTGGTAGAGCATGGCAGAGGTGGTTGGTTATCTAATAAGGTCACACAATGAGGCCATCACCAACTCATACCATCGCAAGCAGCTACGGCGACTACATCATTGCAACAGCTTCAATGGCACCTCTCACTGGTGGGGGTCAAGACTACAGGCCGTTGACTTTTGCCTTTGATCGATAATAAGACATCTTCACCACGTTTTGACAAAACGATGATATAAAAGGTAATTCAATTACACGGGTAGATATCTACTGATCTAATTTTTTGCCTATTAAACCCCATGGCTAGCATATAGTCCGCGATGAAAGTGAATTTGGCCGCGCATGAAATTCTGCTAAAACTAGTTAGAGGAGCTCGACTAGAGCGCAGCCTTTTGGAGGTTGTTGTCCATGTCTTTGTCTTTGAATGGCATGTTTGCAGCCCCCCAGTTCGTGTTGCTCAATGCATCTTGGGCAACCTTGGGCATACTCTCCCAGGCAATCAATGGCTGTTCAACGCCTTGAGAATCTCCAAAGTACAGATGATGGTTAAGGACACCACTGAAGCTGTATTTGACCCATGGCCGGTCGCCGGTGAAACGAATATTAGGATGAGTCGGGTTCCATGTTCGCTTGTCGTAGTTGCCATGTTGGGACACTGCCATTCCCAAGAATCGCGCATCATCCTTAGCATCATCCAGCCAAACAACTGCATTTTCCCACTCATGGCGATGACGGCCTATTCCTTCGAACGGTTCATCTTTGGGCATATACCAAGCGTACATGATGGCAAATTTACCACCATGAGTTTTGCTATAAACGTAGACTTGGCCAACGCTTTTATTGCAGCCTCCATCGGCCGGGCCAGTAGGGTTCAATCCTCCACTAAAGCTGTTAGTAGTGTTTCTACCATGTTGATTCCAAAAATGCATAGATCATACCTGGTATTACCATACTGATCAACCGCAGGGAATGGAACACAGCCATGAGCGACATCAAGGAAAGGTTTGTATTTGAGATATAAGTGACCGATGGTGGTATCAGGAACCGTCTGGGGAAAGCCGATCACATGGTCGTGGGGAATAACTGCTCGGGATTCAATGGTAAGCCCGTGCACAGTACTAAAAACAGCTGTCAGAGCAGTGATAAGAAGAGCCCAGCTCATCATGATGGCGTGTTGTGTGGTTAGATGCTCCGCGATGGGTCGTAGATTTTCTCGGCCATGGCAATGGCAGGCAATAAGAAGTTTTTTGTACGCAGCTAAGACCCCTTTGATTCAGCGTGTGCATTTATATATTAGCATTGCTTTCAAACTGGGCTTTGGTCTGTTTGAACACGCCGAATGCCTGAACTAACCCATATACTATGCTTAACCTAGTCATACCTAGCAACCTTAAGAGAAGCAAAGGCGCTAACTAAGCACCCTACTTTGACGCAACATAATAGTCGGCTGGCACTGTACAGTATTATCCTACCTAGGATGTCTGCAGTGGCAAACTACTGGCATTTGCCTAGTTAGGGCAGGGTGCTTAGTTAGCGATACAGCATCTAACCATGTCGCTAGTCACCGTAACTGAACATTGCTGAATCACAATTACATATACAGCACTGCTGTTAAAGTATTCACTACGCGTGGTATATCTGTCACTAAGCCGACGTCCTGGATGAGTGATTAGTTAGCGCCGCTGCCGTCGTCTGCATCGCATCGGCGAATGATCCATCGACGGCCTTGGAAATTCGAGCCGCCGTTACCATCGACCTGGATATAAAAGGCTATGGACACGCTGCAAACACCATACTGACCCTTACAATTCACTCTTAAAGCTACCGCCAAAATGAAGTTCACCGCCGCTATTCTACTCTTCACCGCCTCCCTTGTTACTGCCGTTCCTACGGGGGATGTTGATGCTCTTGCCCAAGAGTCCACCGATGGCCACCTTTTCCCCAGAGACATAGTACCCGGCGTAAGTCAACCATTGCTAACGGTTATGGGCTGCTAATTGTTTGTATTAATTTCATGAATAGACTTGTGGTGAATCCAGAGGTCGCTGGTATTGCAGGGGTACCTTTGCAGACGGAAAACAATATGGTCGCGCTTGCACCGATGGGACTTGCGACGGTCTTAGGGGATGGGGCTGCAGTAAGTCAAGCAGCTGCGAAATTTAAGTCAGACTTACATGAATACTAATAACATTGCAGACCTCAGCACCAGTGTTGAGTACGTTAATTCATTGCAGACATTGTGTTTCTAGGTTAAACTGCTAACTCTAGGATAATAGGCCCTGGCGTGTCGTGTGCCCTGGGGCTCACTGAGCGCCGTACAAAGTCGCTATATCGATGTGGGCTACCTCCTGCCCAGGAATGGTTCTCTGCACTCTAGATAGTACAATCATAGTCGAGCGAAGGTCTCACTGCCTCAAATGGTCTTGCTTGCCATAGAGGAAATTTAACTATTGCCGATTCTCTGACTCGAAACATCACCGCCTATTGTTCACGTTGGTGACTCAAACAACTATAGTTGCCACAGCGCTTCTTGCGTCCATCTTGCTATGTTGTTCTGAACATGTTGCTTAGACGATGCAGAAGGATTAGACATGTTCGTGCGAGTAGATGTTCATTGTTGCCGTCGTGTAGGTCAATGTCGATGTTGCTGTAATGCATCAGCCAGTTGGGTGAAGTTACGACCTGAAACCTATGCCTTGGTAGATTTAACTAACTCATGGAGTCGAGAGCCGACCTTCTAAGAGTTCAAGTCCATCATTGCTATGCTCGTAGTGTGAGAAAAGAGCTGGAGAATGCTAGCAGGTGGCTACCACTGTTGTGACACTACTTTTCAATCAAATTCGAAAATGCATAGATAGACAAATAAGGCTTAATGTTACCAAAATTAGTCGAGTGTAGTCCCTAATGCATTCAATATACTCAGGGTCAGTGGCGTTAGTAAGTCTAGAACTTGGGCTTGCCTAGAAAGGTTTCGTGGCCTTGGCTGCGGGTGGTAGAAAATTCACTTATATTATTCACATTACACGAAAATTACGCAACAGCTTTAATTAAGACTCAGAACTACCTTTTATCATTGACCAGCGGGCGTCTCTACCATGTAGGAGACGCGAAGCTCTGCACTGTCGCCTGGGTTTTCAGCTTACGGATGGACCAACTTCTGAACGCACTCTACAGCGTGGGGACCAGCACAGGCGATACCTGCCGCACACACCCAGGGAGCAACGCCGCTCGCGCCGCATAGCACAAACTAAATAGTCATGTTAGCATTGGACGCATTGACCTCTGTAAATTAAGGTTTAGATGCACTTACTGGACTCGCGCATTTACTGACGGTTACCGCGCCCACACATTTAAAAAGATTCAGAGCCGGCGTGCCCCATTTCTTAACGATTTCACTAATCGTATCGAGTCCTCCATTTGCCTGGGCAACATCCTTGACATTAAACTCCACACCGGCGGAGTCGAACGCTCGTACTGAGAGGCGTTAGCAGCGGACACTAGAGGTAGTTTGTGAAAGAGGGCATCAAACAATTTCCTGGGGTTTGAACAAGAGATCCCCAAAACACGTCGTCAATGGTGACGTTGGTAACCTGGGATCCAGCAACGGCAGCTGCGATTTCAACCTCGCGATGGGCTAGGCCATGGGTAGGATCAATCACAGCTGCAGTAGCAACAGCAGCTGCAGTCATTGAAATGACGAGAAACTTCATATTGAATGGAGAATTGAGATTGCTGAATGGAAATGTGTGTACTGGTGATTGTTGTTTCCTGCATACCTTGGTGTCGGAGCATCAGCTCGGTCTTATACGGCTTTCATAGCTGGCTATTCTAGCAGTTCGCCGCGCAGTGACGGTTGGAATATCTTGGTGTGCACCAAGGGCGCTTACTGAGCCGCCTTGGAAATTATTCCCAATACAATACTGACTTACTACTTCCCTAAACTGTCGATTTGGCGGCACTGTATGTTCTGACCTCGGTGAGATTGCGACTGGCTCACTAATAGCCCCCCGGACGCTACAACGGTACTGTGGTCACCCTGTGGTGATGTTTTAGTTGCCTAGGATTGGCGCTAAGTAAGCACACTACACAAGATGGCTGATACGTGCTCAAGTCATTGACCTCCCATCAAATGCTCAGTCGTAAGTACTGTACATTCATCTGGCTGTGATGAATACTGCATTTGCTTCATCATTAGGGTGCTTATTTAGCAAGTTCGCGGGGAGAAAACGAGCCGGCCGGTACTATTCCGTACGTGCTGGTGAGTACCTAGTAGATATCTTGAAATATTTAAGAAGCATTACACACCCACCACTCTGCATGCACACAACAACCTACAGAGACTCCTACATCTTTCTCCTACATCCCACTTGCAAACTTTCCAACACTATCAATACGCCTCATCAACAACTTTTACAATGAAACTTTTAATCATCCTTTTCGTCGCTGGCCTCCAGACTGCAACCGCCTTCAGATGCGCCATCGGCCAGGCAGGAGAGTGCTATTATGATCGTGGAGATCAAAGCAACTCTCGATGTGCAGTCAGTTGTCCTTATGATGGTGGCGTCTTTGTCACATGCGTATGCCCTGAAGTGTATGGCAACAATATCGACTGGACCTACAACGGAAAACATGAATGCATCAGCAAACAAAAATATAACGGTCGAAACAAATGCGATAATCCGAACCCCAATGGCCGCCGTTCCATTGAGCCTCTTGATGAAAGCGACTGAATTAGTAGCTTCTCCCCGGCCCAGTCATGAGCGGAAAGGAGGGTTGAGGGCTCAGACGGGAAAACAAGGATATTTACCTTCGACCGGGAAACCTTTATAGGGTATCCTCAGCCTTTTCAAGAGACGCTTCTCCTTCAACTCAGTAAGCCTGCGGGCTATTTTCTACCGGCCTGGGCCAGCTTTTGTATGTGTACGGTGGGGAAGAGGTCTGGATATAGTCAAACAGGTTCCATCTGACTATTGCTAAATAAACTACTTCAACTCCCATCCTATCAAGCCGCTGTGATGTGCTCGTTATGACGTGCCCGTTTCATTTGGCTTGCGAAGTAGGCCAAGCCAAGTGTTATTCCACTCCGTGTTGTTCCACTTCATTTCTCGATCCACGATGCAACTCCTTTGAATATGAAAGTCATCCGTCCGATTTGGTGCAAGGCTCTACTGCTAAACACTGTAAATGGAGAACGTTTGTCTTGCACACAATAATGTGAATGCTCAATTCGCTCGATTAATGTATGCAGAGCCATGGATATACCGTTGAAGGGCAATACGAACATCGATTGGCAATGGGTTAATAAAAGCAACTGTTCATCATTAAAAATAGGCGCTGTATTGTTGACAGTTCAAGATAAAGGACCTTGATGATTTGCAAAGGTTTGGCGATTGCACATTGCACTGGACTTATACACAGGTGCCTCTAAAGATTAGTGGCCGCACCCACTAAGCTAGCTGCTGTTATAGGGCCATGCTGCCCAATTGGCAGGACAGTAAATAAGTTTCCAATGAAGGCCACTAGCACCTAGTTGCTACCAGCAAAGACACCACGCGGCAACATGGCCACTGCTATTAAAGAATCTTAATAAATAAAAGGTATTCCGGTAGGCAGTTGACCAAATGGCAGACATTCATCTCAACTACTCTATTTCTAGACATTTCCATGACCCCCGCGCCGCTTGTCGCCTCTAGATTCTAGTCAACAGACCCATGCAGCTTCACAGATAGCTCTCAGCCTCCCACACCTATGAAATCCTACCAATACCAGCTATAAGATCTTCTAGTCTACCAAGAAAAACAAATCTTTACTATTTGAACCCGAAATATGACCGTATAGACTATACATTTTTTACTATAGTTTATATTTTACATCTCCCGGGTAGGTATACATTTCTTCCTTATCTGTTACGATCCAACGTAGTTTCATGGGAATACACTCGTCACATGACCAAGAGTGCTGTGGCTGGGACCAGCCACAGCCACGAGGGACGCCTAGTAAAGACCGGTCGCGGCCAGTTCACCAGGTACGCAGTGAACTGCGCGACGAAGTTCACCCAAGGTTCGCGTGAACCCCCAGTGAACTCAATAGTATATAGGCACCCCCAATTTCACCTCTATAGCATAGATACTTAGTTAGCTATCAACACAGTCATTATCCGAGACTACCAGATTACGATCTACGATCTATTATCTACGTGACCATTGCACAATAACTGCGTCCTAAGCATTCTGCTACATGAACCCACGGTTAACACCCTAGATTCATTGATAGGAAACCCCGACCGTCACATTATCTCGGAGACTTCCGTGCGGCTTGATTGTACTAAAAACACACACAAAAAACCCAGTGCTACCCATAAGCCCATCTTACTGGCCTTTCACATCTAGCCCACCTATTCAACTTTTTGCCTATAATGCTAACTATTAAAAGTGTTTGCGGTGGCTTATAGGCTTGTATGCATTGGCTAAGGAGTAGTATGCTAAATATTAGTAGGAACGCAAGTCTAATAATTTAGCACCTTTTTTTTTTAGCGTGAAATGCTAATTAAGAATTCAGATAACTAACTACATTAGGGTGGCTACTGAACCTGAACCTAACTATACTAGTTATCTATATCTTTAAATAATATCAGGAGTAACTATATATAGATATCTAAAAAAAATCTAGTATGTAAATAGTAAATATAGTATTTAACTTAAGTAACTCTCTTAAAGCTATTTCTGGCTTTATTACATGCTCTTTATAGGCTACCTTTTACACCTATATATATTGCTTATAGACTTTGTAGATATAGGTAGGTAGATACTAGTACACATCGCTTCCCTTATATTTAACACTATCCCTTCAGCTCTTAAGATATACTATATATAGAGTATAGTAGATAGAGCGCCAATTAGATAGTGAGATTAATTAATACATTAACGACGTTGCGGTTGCTTGATTGGTTACTTTAAACTAATTGCTCTGGAGCAAGTCTCTGCTTAGTTATATGGGTCTTGCATCCTACTACTAGATGTAGGTAGTTTAGGAGCAAATATACACTCTTCATAGGTGCGTGACAAACGAAATATAATTTATCGTGAGACAGGACCCCGATTAATAAGGTAAGGAGCTAAAGAATCTATAGGAAATTGTCGCTGGGTGCACGACGGGCAATAGCAAACCATACATCGCCGCTTGCTTAGTCTTAATCTGCCACTAGTTTGCTCTAATTCCTAGCTAAGACCCTGCAGATATGTGTTCCTGCATTACTATAGAGCTATCTGGGGCTGGGCGGTTTCCTTAAAGAAGATAGAAGTTTCCGTTGACTAAAAGCTCTCGACGTTGAAGTATTGGAAATTAGATCCTTGCTAGTACATCTTTGCAATCCCTAATCAACTACATCGACTGAACCTTTCACACTGGGCTGCTCTAGGAACAAAGAGGTTATGTAGTGGGCTTTAAAGCATGGTGTTAATCCTAATACTTAATAAGATCACCCACCGTATTACTCCAGAGGGAACTGAATGACCCTGTATACTTTTGTCGAAGTTCAACGAGGGTCACAGACCATCTCTACGCACTTCATATCGCAGCAGCCTATGGATACAACTGGTTTATTAATCGACTGCCCTCCGATGTTAATTTTAAAGAACTTGATAAATACCAACTAACGCCACTACATCACGCCGCGCAACCGCTATATAGTGAGCCTGCCCTCATAGCTCTAATTTAGGGGGGAGCTAGCATTAATGCAACGGATATTGGGGGAAAGACACCACTTGACTATTGCTTTGAAGCATCATCCCCTGGATATATTGTTAAGCGCGCTCTAATATTAATTAAGGCTAGGGTAATAACGACGGATGGCCATAATTCCTTACACCACCTTGTCGAGCCTCGATGCCTTGACTTTACTTCATTCTATATTCCTTCTGGATATAAGAAGAGATCGTATAAGTTATAATACGATGATACTAAAGCTTAGAAAGTGTTAATTTCCATACTTATTGAAAATACTGATGATTTTTAATAAACTACTCTTGTAGTGGGCTATACTATCTTATTATATAATTGCACGGCCCCACTAACCTGCTAGCACTTACTGTGTGGAATTTTGAAAACCTGGATAGAAGTTATGAGAGGTTTATGGGAGGACGGCTTTGAATTTTCGGATTTTAATAAATTTACTTAACTAGCTCGGTCCAAGCCTTAGAAAGGGACCTTGTCTATAGAAGCGGCACTTTATATCCCTTTACTGATATCTGAGTAGGAGGGTAATTAAGTTTAGGCCTCGATAGATGTGGATATGAGTATAGGCACACTAGAAACATTTGACCGTGCTTCTACATGCCATAATTAAGCTATCTGCACAACTTAATTGCCGTATAATTTCTGGCTTTTGTAGCCGAGTAGCTCTACTAAACGTTAATCCGCGTCCCACTAACTGCAACCTGGAATTGCTACTTCATCTCTCTGTTAGTATGGTATTTGTAGTCTGAGGTTCGATGGCGGTTCCGAGGAAGTAGTTTGGTGAAACTGCTGACAATTGCGTCTGGCAATATGCGAAAGTACTGCTTTAGGAAGAATAAAACGGCCAGCATGGATGTGCTCTTAAAGCAGTTCCTTGCTTCTATACTGCTCATCGCTTCGCCTACTGAACTCCAATACCTACTCCTCCCTTCTTCTCATTTAACCTTTATCATGTACCCGTTTCCCACAAATTAGCTCAACTATAAGCAACTGTGTAAACGAAATACCGTACTAATAGAACGCCCTGTTCTAGCGAGTTGACGCGCTTGACGCTAGATGTATATCCTACAGCGCTCCCCTCGAGCTTTGTTATAAGACCAGACATCGCCTGATGATATTATGCCACTTAATTCTGTCTGCAAAGTGGTGTATGGGAAGCTTGTTGCCGAAGAAGCTCTCGCAATAGCTCAAAGCGATGATGCATTATTCCTCGATAACCGATATACCAGAGCCTCCACTTTACTCTTTACCGCGATACTAAGAAACCATCTTGGAGTTGTGCAACGACTTTTAAATGCAGGCTTGCCGTCTGACATTATCTGGCTTAGATCGAATTCTATTCGCGAAGGTCCAAGGGTTTACCGGCTCTTAAATAGCGATAGATTAGACGTCATGACATTATCCAACAGGCAGCAAATTTTAACTCCCCTACATCTCGCGGTATTGCTTGAGCTTCCAGAAGTGGTTAAGCTTCTGGTGAAGACTGGTGCCGATATATATAATTCAACTTCACGCGGCCTCTGTCGTTGTGGCCTTTGTCTTCAATTTATAAAAGGACAGAGTCAATATAATGGTCCACCCCCAGTCACGGCCTCTCACATTGTTAAATTTAAGCTTTCAAGTCGAAATATGGTTCGTTTTAAACTAAAAAGTCGGAACACGCATGGAAGATTTAAGAACATTATATATATAACGAAGTTATTTAAACGACAACAGCCTCTAGTATAATAAATATATAGTATATAATGCTTTGTATTTGCTATATCTTCTAACTCATTCTGTTGCTAAACCTGTGTTCCTGCTCATGTGATACGTTGAAGATTAAACCATGTAATAGCCAAGAGGGCTACCAGAGGCCTAAAAGCAGCTGAGCAACACTTCCGTAGTATATGATATTGTAGTGGGGAAAGTCGACTTGCCTGTTGAGTTTCTAAAAGGAAGCTTGAAAGTTGTGAAACTCGATTTCGTAATATCTTCCTATGACAGTGGTCCATACTACTAGGAGAACCTGACACGCGAAGAACGCGTAGGTATTTTACTCCGTTGCACAAAGGTTAGTTTACCTATAGACTATGTGAATGAGATGACATGGACAGTATTAATGTTGTAACAGTGATTAATGAGTGCAAATTATGTAGATAATCCAAGCGCAACTTCTCCTCTACCTCCAGTCTCTTCATAAGCCAATCAGCTTCCTACCTTATGACACCTTTAAGTCGAGGTCTACTGTTGTAAATTAGGGCTGAGGCGTAATACATGGATGGAACTTGATATATGATATTATTAGAGGCTCCTTTCTTTGTCCCTATAACTCCTGTTATTTTTCTTTACCTTCTTATGAGGTACGGTCCGACGAAGAAAGATAATGTTAATAAAACAAAACAACATTAAATGCATCAATAGATCACTGTAATTATAATACTGAAATTTGGAATTATGCTATGCCTAGTAGATACAATAACCCTTGACGCACTTAGTAAATATTAAAGGACTACTATTAGTCAGCGGGATGTAGAGGCAAGGGACGCACGCAAGACATAGAAAGGAAAATCCATGTATGCCTTGAGTTGGTCAGTCAGTGAAGACTGCACGTGTGATCTAACAATGTGTCATCATAAATCCTTGACAGTCAATGCAGGGAGTCTCACGAGGCGTTATTGACGGGGCGCAGAGTCGTAGTAACATACCCCTTTTCACCTATATTGCTCGCTTTAGCCATATATATATATATATATCCTGAAGATATTTATATAGTAAAAAATCCCAAGATTTAATTCTGTTTATCTCTCTTCTATTATCTCATTAACCCATAATACTTTGAAAATGCATCCAATCATTCCCGCATTGACAGTGGTCTCTGTTGCCTACGCACTTATACTTATACCACAAGTTCAATGGTTTTTTAAACATCCAATAGAGTTCAAGTCTATTCCACAAGTTCTACAAGTTATATTAATGTCAAGTGCCACAGTCATTGCGATCACTTGTCTCTCGCTGCTGGTCTCTGCCGGGGTCTTAGCATTGCAACATGATCAAATATCTGCTGCCTGGAAATGCTTACTGGCCTGCATGTTTCTCATTATGGCCTGTTCAACGGTATTTTTAGTAGGTGTAGCAAGGAAAATACTGAGCAGGTTTGCTAATACGCTGCAGAACTTTGTTATTTTGGCTCCCATGAGAACTATATGGAACAGAGTTATGCAGGGGAAAGAATTTAGCGTTGTTGTCTACTACTCGAGCGTGGCCCTCCAAGCTATTGTTGCCCTGATCGGTGCTATCACTGCCGCGCACTACCGATCTTTCACACAACCAGCGGACCTGTTGGCGCAACGACCCCTGATATGCCTATGGTGTATCACATTTCCAGCCTATTTGGGGTACGCTTTGTTAGCTTTTCAGTTGGCATATGCGACCAGGAATAAGGCAAATATCAGCAAGTCGCGAATGTGGTGTTTGGCTGGAGTTAGTTGCGTGATACTGTCGGTGTCTGCAACGGTGTCTGTATGTGCTCTTGTCTCTGGCAAGCCTGGCTTACATCTCTCTCTTTTCCTCGTGCAGTGTGTTGGATGGGTCGTCCTAGTTTGGGAGAAGGCTCTCTGGAAAAAGCTAAGAAGCGGAAATGGGGGTGCACTCCCATTAGGAAGTGGAAATGGAGATGAAAATGGAGATGCAATCTCACTAGGCTTTGCATGCATAGGCACAGCCCGTCCATTACAGTAATTAATAAAAGCTAAGTGAGATTAGCGAATCTTTTATAAAGATTTAATTTACATTAAGTGAGCTCACGAAGTATGTTACTTATTCATGTGTCTAGGCTCTTTTATATTGCTCTCTAAAGGTCTATCTAGGAAGAATGCTGGCAATCCTCGGAAAAAGTCCTTAGAGAAAGATTTAACTGCTTATATAGGCGTGGGGCTCGAGGTTAAAGCTTCCACGGCTCCAAATGACGATAGTTAAAGCAGTTTTAATAAGATTGCTCCTATAATAGGCGATAAATTACGAATAGTTGTATATAATTTGCCTAGTTTGGACTATACTAAATATGTACCATGAGGTCTCCAAGAAGTCAGCTTGCCTTTACACAGAGCTCTAGCGTGTCCTCCCTTAGCAGTATATAATGATGGCGTTCCACTATAAACGCGCCTTAAGTCTATTTTAACCTCCAGGTAACCTAATAAAAGACCAATTACAGCTACATCCCCTGCCTTGGCTATGAATTGTAGTGGTGTTTCTTGAAGATAGTTCTTTTGCTCGGGATTAGCGTTCACATCCAGCAATGCCTGCACCACTAAGTTCTATCCACCTTCGGCTATATCAATTCGCCTAATGACCTTAAACAGGCGTGGTTTCAATAAAGCACATTCGTTCCATCGATGGCGCTAATCGCAAAGCCGGACTACGCGATGGCAATTTCTGACTGCGGCCCAGATCTCAGATGTCAAGCTGCTGCCCCAACCTCATGCAGTGGTTCATCTAGTTCTAACGCGTACATAATTAAAGTACATACAAGGGTCAAGGAGATGCATTTCTTGTTTGTGAAGGCATGCACTTAGAGCCGGAACCAATCATGAGAGACGATTGATACGGATTAGGAAAGAAACTGGTTAGCTGATTGGCTTATGGAGAGCTCTGCGGGGTAGGAACCTGCGTCTGCTCCTCACAATCGGCAAGAGTCACGACTAGGTCTTGTAAGACTCACGCAAGATCGGCTTCTATAATAAACCACACCTCAAGACCTATATATAATTTTTTAATTTTTATTTTAAATACAATACATATCTAGATCCTTATTCAATATTTTACTCCATATCAGGTGGCTCGTGGCTCATGTGCATTAGGGGAATAGATATGTGATATAGCTAGTTTAACCTCATAGTTTAATAATGGGCCGTTTGCTATGTAAACTTCTCTCACGTACAGTAGGCGATGCATAGACAATGAGGACCTTTTCTATAACTAAATCTGTATTTAGTACAGGCTACTATAGAAAGAACTAATAATAGTTACACTCCGGAAAAGACCACCCGGTATTTACAGCATACTTTTTGCAATGTATGGGAGATGCAGTAGCTGTAATTAAGCTCATGGTGCAAAGCTAAAATAACTCCAGCACCAGCTGGAGTTACCGTGCAATAGCTATAATGCGAGGCGAGCCCATCGAACCCATCAAATGAGTGTTTTGTGGGTTGCCTATATTGCAGGGATATACCAAGGTCAGGGGCTGATGCTAGTATTATATGGAAGCATGAAGAAGGGGACACTTTTCTTATAGTAAAAGTGAGATATGAAGTGCATCGATATATCTCATGTGCCCTTGAAGTAAATATGGTTACTATTGCAGTGGGATGGTAACTGATTAGATGGATAATCACAGAGATTGCTGGAATGGAACCCATCACAACGTGGGCATTTACTTACCATGCAAATGAGAATAGTTAGGCATCCGGTAAATCACGTCCTTCCATGCTTAGTCCAAGGGATTAGCAAACTAGGGGCTGTTTCGAAATGGCCAATCAAGTACTCGCTTTTTGTACCAAATGCGGGTTGGTCGTCTCGTGTGATTCGTCCCAGCTCACGTAGGTGCCTTTCAAGCATGTAGGTGAATAATAGGGCCATGTATAATTAAGAAGTGTCATCACAACCTTCCCACTGTTCCCATAGCTTAACTAAATGGCTGTTATGAATATGGAGTGAGGCTGGCTATCTGAGAATCGGCCTCAGGGCACCGGTTCTCCTAAACAGCTGGCAGTAACTGGTCTTACCTTCCTACTGGGAGGTTGAGGAACTAGACAGTTTTAACAGCTGCTTGCCATGGCTAGACACCACTCTCCGAATAAAATCCAAAGCGCGGCGCTACTTCCTAGGAAGTTGCTGACCAAGGAAGGGTGGTTACATTTTAGCCACCAATGTCACGTAAAGGGGGTCGGGAATCTCTAGCTATAAAGTCTAACCTCCCATCCCCAGCGAGTTTATTTTGTCTACTTTCTCCTTATAGTACGCCTTTTTACCTAAAAGCTTTTACAATAGCACTGATGCCTCCCACGGACTCCTCTCATTGCGCCATAGGCGCTTGCGAAACCAACTGGTATGGTAATGCCAACGCCAGCGTAGTAACTAGCATTTATCATGCAATAGCTATTAATTCTAATGGTTGTAATGATAGGGATGGGTTGCTAGAGGAGTCTGTGCCTTTAATTATTGGCAATTTACTTCCTCTGCTATCCTCTGGTCCAAAATATACTAGAGAAGCTACTGACTATCTCATCAAGAGAGGCACAAATACCTGGACACAGGATACTGTTGATACACTCTACGATTTAGTTGAATGTTGGCCAACTGGCTTCACTAACAAATTTCTTAAACGATTGGAAGAAGTTTCGGATGTTTATGGTATTATTGATCGCATGCAGGAGGGAGATGAGAAAGCCTCAATGGCACACTACGCCTGCATAAATCAACGCCAGGTGATAGAGGCCTATCAGACCGCAGTCGCGTATCTTGATAGTACGTTTCCCATCTGCAAGGTATTCAATATCTCACAATTATCAGTGATGCGCTCTGGCCCTGGATATACGAAGGCTGCTACGAAAATACTCCTAAAATGCTATCAATACTACAGCTGCGACAAACACTGCGAGCTTTGTGGATATTGCCGGAACCCGATTGAAAAACTCCACAACCAGATTTTGCAGTGGCCGATTGAGCCCGAAAGGGTGAAAGGATGTTGCGAACTTGAAAAAGTGGAATCCTACCTTGAACTACTGACCCTGTTTTCGATACGTATCGGGCTGCCAAGGAGCAGTCGAGAAGAGGGGAAAGAGGTCAATAAAATGGTCCAACTAGAACTGGGGAAGGTGTGGAGAGAGTACGCCGGCCTCCTTAAGTGTTAGTCAGCTTCTCGGTATTAAACGTCAGGATACTAATTGGGGTATTAGATCTCGACAGGAAAGAAATGCATTAGGTGAATGATGATAGCATACATAATTGGATATATTTTTAATTTCACTAATACTATTCTATAGAGAAAATAATGGTTGACTATAATAGCATGGCCGCGTCCATACTAGATTATCTAGCTCTATTGTATGATTTCTCAGAAGGTCATTCCAATTCTGACCTAGCCTACCTAGCTTTTTGTAATACTGCTTGTGCCACACACCTTGCTCAATAGCTTCCCAATTTTGTGATATGTCTTCTAGTTATTATAGGATTAGCTGTAAGGCCCTCTAGAAGTACAGCCTCAACCCGGTTATCTTCTTACGCAGAGAAATTAAGAGATACCGCCATCTCCTCCTTATTCCGTCGGCGTTGCGGCCGGTTAGATGTATAATATAAGCCCATCTGTTTATAATTCTCACACTAGCTACAGTCCATTTTACTATATTAAACTGGTAGCCACTTTTCTTTATAATGAAAGAACTCCTTAAGAATGCAAGACGCCAATCCAGAAGACGGAGACGGAGACAGCAGACAAAACCGTCAAAGAGAAATACTAGGTCGTCCACGAAGACATCCTGAGGAATTAATGATTTGTAAATATCAAATTTAGTCTTCTTCATCCTCACAAAGATAAATTACTGTGTATAAATATTGGACCAGGTTCTATAGTTTAAAAATTGCCCACTAGAAAAATGCAGTATAAAGCCTAAATGGACTCACGCTCGGTCTATTAATTAAGAAAAGCCATTTCTGGCGCCTGATTTCAAGGCTTAAATAGATTAGTATAAAAGACACTATGTAGCACGGGATCTAGGCTACAGACAACAGATCATTCAGATATCCATCAATTTCGTATAATGCATTTACGAGTGACCTATCAAGTAGCATTATGTGGGATATTTACGTTTTTCGCGTTGGCACTAGTCAATTTAGATTCAAGGGAAGGGAGATAGTTATATATTTCACCAACAAGACTAACATATCTATAGACCTACTGGAAATCCTGTAATAGAGATTCCTGATGGACAGGTCCAAAATCCTGTCATTCCAAACACCACTTGCGTCCACAGAAAGCCAACAGTACCAGCCCCATCTATCCCCCAGGTTCCAGATCGGCAATCACAAGCTCCTCAAGGCAACTATACTACTTTAATATCCATTCAACGACTGCAAAGTTCATATGATTTTGATACTACAGATATTTCCTATCAATTATCTTCAGCTACTAGATCTGTTCCTTTTGGAGGTGTTAATGCTTCAAAGTCAATTTCTGAATTCACTACCACTAGTACATTTACATCCACCACGACAAGTGATCATACCAACACTACAGAGGAGAAATTAAATACAACTGAGAGCGATTCTGTTGATGCAGTATATGAGACTCATTCTAGTCGACCTATTCCTAGTCGTTATCCGATCTGTGGTGCTGAGGTTGGAGCGGGCGCAGGGGGCGCACACTGTCTCCATGTAGGGCGAAGAGGAGCCCCTAGAAATAGTACTATCGCTAAAGAAAGTAGCATAGAATAGAACGAGGATATTTGCAAAAATAGATATTACTACATAATTAGAATCCCTGCAAGTATACACTCATCATTTGGAAACTCACTAGCTAACGTGGCTACCTCAGCGCAATTAGTAATCTGCTATTTCATAATACACAATGTTTGGGTTGCCTATATGATTTGACGGTATGAGAATGGAGGTCATCAAATTTGTATATATAAATGACAGGCTAAACCTGAGGAGCTAAAACTCTTTGATCAAGTGGTGTGCTTTTTGTCATTAGTTAATCGGCCTCTCAGATCTTCATGCTCTAGGCTTGGGATAGGCTTATGATGAACTATCTGTGATAGTACTTAATTAGTATGAAAGGCTAGAAGATGTGGTGACTTGAAGTATATATTCGCTATAAATATGACCCCTGCTCCCTTTATAACTAAGCATTTATCTGCTATAAGAACTTCAGGCATGCATGATGACTACTGGGGTTTATCTTGACCAATCCGTCTTTCGCAGGCCCGAAGAATGGAGTAGTGATATTCATATACTCCAGGATGAGTCTCTGTCGTTTCAAGAAATGCACGAAATTTCCCGCAAAAATATATCCAGTTACGAAATTCTGCGAGTCCTTTACTACATGACTGACCAAGCCGGACCAGTAAATCATTTTCCCTAGTAGGGTGAGAAGGTGTGATTAACGCTGCGTGTAGTTTTACTTACTCGTCAACTGTGTGAGCCCTATCTAGCGGCTCGAGATTCTGCACTGCCTTGAGAGAGAGCTCCAACACGTTAGATTCATGGCGCTTAGCCTCCAAGTATTGACTGGGAAAGATGTGAGATTCGTTCTGGATCTTGCGGACGAAGAAAAGTTCAGCTGTGAGCCGTTGAAAAATCGTCCACTTTTCAATCCTACGCAATTGTTGTTCGCTTTCGAACATGGTCTGAGGAAGACGGTGAGCCTGAAGCATGTTGCACAGATGCCCAAGAGAACGAGGTCCAACAAGATATATCTGAATAATATTAAGTGAGAGAGCAACCCTCATATAGAGAAAGTCTGTACCAAATTGATCTCTGCAAAAAGCAGGATCAGGGGGCCAGAGCTTGCATAAAGGGGCCAAGACGTCTAGAAACTGTAGAGTATATGGACGTTCACTTATTGTATTAGTCACGACTAAATTGAAGCAAATGTAGAGACTCACAAAAGCAAGCATATAAAAGTCCAAATTGTACAAGACGCCTCTGCATCGTATGGCTGCATAATTTCTGCGTGCCTGCGATAGTTAGTAAGTCTAGAATAACTATTGTTGAGAGGTCCTCACAAGAGATGTAACAGGGACCGCCACTTATGTTGGAGATAGTTGCCTCTAGTTGGCAGTGTCATCCATTTAGAGAGAATATCGAGGAGCATAATGGAGCGTAAGTCCGTCATTGTCGTGATATCTCGCATATTTATGTCCAAGAGCAGATCGTATGTCCAATGACGATTTCCATCTAGCTGGTCAGCTTCGGTTCCATGTTGGATGAGGCCAGGCTCTTTGGAAAGCCTGGATGTGCACTCCCCAAGTTTGAAAATAAGAGAAAGCAAGAGCCTCTCTTTTGCAGTGGCAGCTCCCTTTAAATCTTGGTTGAAGAGTAGATCCACACTTTGCGGTAGCAGTATAGGATAAAGTGATAAAACGTTAGTTTTGAACGCCGATAGCCATTTTTTGGAAGTATCCTCGTCAGTTTTGGGGATGACTATGAGCTCCTCAGGAAGCTGTAATATTAGTTTTAATATTACCCCTCACAATAAGAAAACTCACTAGGTGTTCAGCAGCTTGTTGCCCATTCTCAGAAGCCATGGCCGGTGTAATAACTTTAAATGCTTCCAGAGGAGTCAAGTACACGAAGACGTATAAGACTCACTCACATATATTTAGTAGCTATTAGGCTAAAGTTCAATAATACCGATTCTAGATAGCGACCAATTAGCGTGTATTTATATAATATTTATTCATTTAGATCCGAAAACGTAATATTAGAAATATAGGGGTGAGTTCAGGCTCCAAGTAAGTGGAGGTAGAAGCATCATCTGGCTCTTTCCATCAACTGACTAAACCCTTTCTGATTCTGTGTTAGTTGAGGTTTCGCTGCGCATTATCTACTGGCGAATATTTATTACTTGAGACAGGTTAAGGCAGGGATATACATATAGGCTCTTACTTACTCGAAGCAACATCCACTAACTTGGTACAATATTTATTTACTTAATATTATTATATAATAATACCGGTATCTTACTCTAAATTAATTATAACTTGGGGGGCATTTCATAAACATGCAGTATAAATATTAAACTATTACTTAAACATATAACTGTAATATGATAAAACTAACCACTGGGAATCCGTGATATTTTTCCAAACTCTAAAAGACTCTTTACAGCAACTCTGTCTAGCCTTATAGTTCTAAGGATAAGCTCGCGGCTGAAAGGATCCCTCCAAAGTCCTCTTCCATGTTCTATCCATATATCTGTCCCTTCTCCCTCAATTTGTGCCATGATCAGTACATTTTCAAGGCAGGCAAAGAGGCATTCCCACCGCCAGTCTACAGATGTTGTATTATCTGAATTAGTCTGCCATTTCTTTTCTATATCATTCCAGGCAATTATAAGCCCTGGACCTGACTTTAATTTGAGCACCAGCTGTTTGGCTACTATGCCGATCTGGTCTCTATGATTTTGAGTTTGTACCAGCGTCTTCTGCCGCAATCTCCCACGCCCTGTTGGCTGTATGACCTCTTCCTCCCCGATAGGGCTCAAAGCTTTATAAACCATTGATTGTTCACATCTAAGTAACTCAGGGATTTTGTGAACTTTAAGTATCTCATTCATCGGCGAGCAGTTATGAATAAATTCTTCTTTTTCTTCTGTGGTCAATACAATGTGAGACGAATCCATGGTTTGGAGTATGGAAGGAATTGATAACCAGAATATGGAAATTCAAACGCATTAAGATTGTTATTTATAAGGAGCTAAACCAAGAGCCTTATTTTTGCGCTATTACGCATAATTAGATCCATATTAGGCTCCTCGCTCTGGTAACTGCATTGTTATTATATAAACCATGAATCCCATATTCAAATTCCTTTTAATACATTGCCGAACTTGGTACATACCGGTATAATACCGATACAAAAGTATTAATTCAAGGAAATGAAATCTAATGATAAGAAAGACAGATTCAACCGATTGTGGCTATCAAGGTATGATGAAATGATCTTAGATATTGAGAAGAGGCGTGTATTACTTATCAAGTCATTTATTGCTGCCTCTTTGTCATGGCTACTTCTTGCTGGGTATCTCATATCGCCATCTACTTATGCCTCCATTCAACACTCACCTGTTCTAACCCAAACCGAGGGAGTTGGCAAATCGCTAATGAGTGCGGTTCGCAACACTCCACTTATATATATTGCCTCCTTTGCCTGTGGGATTGCCACAGCGGGATTAATCGTCATCGCATACAAGGAACAAAATCACGTTTGGGTCAGCCGATATGTTATTCTGTAAGTTAATGAATTAGTCATTTTTCTTACACCTGTCTAACATGCTGCAATAAGGCCTGTATTGTCACATTCAGCTACAGGTTTTGCTTCAACATTCATTAATGTTTACGGCATGCAAAGCGGCCAGTGGTCAATAACCGCTATTATAACTATATGTATTATTGGCGCATGGGTTGCGTTTTCTTTAGCGTTATATTTAGTATATCAGTATAGAGTTATTCCCCAACTAGAAGCAACATCTGGCAATTGGCTCCGTTAGACTAAGTGTTGGTGTGATTAGCTTCACTCTAGGTATTTTGTCTTCAGAGCATAATTTGGATGTCCTTCATCCCGCAGTACTTTTCATAGATGTGCTCAAGAATGCCTGCATATAGTAGGTACTTATTATTATATATTACCCAATCATTATTTGCGTTATGAAGTTCTATAGAACATGAATTGCTTTATTAGCCTCTAAACCGAATTTCAGCCGGATGCTAGACACAATAATATAATATGGTCTTTCTCTCTCAATATGCGAATAATGAGGGCATTCAGATACGGCACGAGGTGGACTTTGAAGACATTGCGGCAGATATTGAACCTCTTACTCTAATGTTTTCTCACGAACCTTTTTCATCATCTGTGAATTCAGATACAGCAACCGAGATCAACCTATTTGCATACTTTATGGAGATTAATTTGTGCTCTGGAGCAAAGCCCCGACTAGCTTGGAATCCTGAGCAGCGAGTATGGTATGGCACAGAAACAGGAGAGATCTGGTCGTGGAGGTGCTTATCCGCCTGCCGAACTGATCTTCTGATATATACACGTGTTTCACTAGGTGGTTCTGTGGTGGATTTACTACGAGGGGAAAGATTTCTCAGAGCCAGAGTTCCCATAGATCACATTACTATTGAGAAGCTCATTAAGACAGGGGAAGCTGAAGTTTATTTGAAAATTCGCTGAAGTTCATATTTGTATTTATCTCAAAACGCGCCGCGGTCTGAGGTTTTAATGATATATACCCGGTTCATCTATTTCTAGAAGAACAAGCATCGGTTCAATAGCCCTGTCAATGCGGACTCTCTCAAGGTGAAACCCCCAACGACACACACTCCTGCCAAATCTCCATATATATTCTAGATAAATCTGAAATTTATCTTCTAAGAAACTTCTGTTGTCTTTTCCTTTGTGTAATTAGGACGATGTAGATAACCCCAAGAAATATCAGGCCGCTTTCTTTCTACTCCCATATTAATAATATTATATAAACTATTGCTTGAAAATATTTTTATATAAATCCCTAATATTTATATTATACTACATTAAACCATCAAGGGTTGAAAACTCTAAGGACTAGTTTCCTAAGGCTGATTTTCTTCGTGATGCTCTAAGTTGAGCCTGTTCCAGGACAACAGCTGCAGCAAAAAGAGACACAGGACAGTACCACAGTATTGACCCCAATATCAGCAGGACAGCCACTAACCCCAGGACTAAACCGGCCCTGGGACAGTACTAGCCCCAGGACAATACAGCCCAGGACAGTGCTAACTCCCAGGACATAGCAGAGCCCAAGGACAGTACTAACCCAGGACAGTTAGCAGGGACAGCACCTATGCCCCTAGGAACAATATCAGCCCAGGACACACTAACCCCAGGACTAAAACCGGCCTAGGGGACAGTACTAGCCCCAGGACAATATCAGCATTGGAACAGCAACTTAACCCCAGTTTTTGACAGCTAGGGGACACCTAGGAGCAAAAAAAAAAGCGGTATTTAAAAGCCCCGGCCAACTCCTAGGACAATAGCGACAGTTTTTTTTTTTTTTTTTTTTTTTGTTTTTTTTTTTTTTTTTTTTTTTTTCATTCAATCGGGACTGTTCCCAGCCGCCCTTTTTTGGGGGCTACATATGGCCAGCGTTCAACTATCATAATCTACTACTATCTTGCTTTCCAGATTTCAAGCCGTTCCCCCAGAACTGCTGGTCACTCTGCTCCGAGATGGCAGCATCCTTTATGATAGGTTTACTAGTGTATGTTGGTCTATGTACATGTAAGCTCTTCCTGGGCCTTTCCTATGCTTCTGTATGGAACAATAATCACTTCAGGTCGACGCTTGTCTTTCGCCCACCTCTATTTGTTTTTTTCTTGTTCTCTGGCTTTCCTCCTACCCACCTGATCTTATACCCCTCCTTTATTTATTTCTCTTTTTACCTCTTTTCTTTGTACCTCCCATCTCCCCTTTTCTTTCCCTTCCCCCCCTAATTCATTTCCTTTCTTCCCTTTTTACTTCTTTTTCATCTTTTTTCTCTCCTTTTTTCCTTTTTCCCCCCTTTTTTTCTTCTTCTGCCTTGCTTTTTTTCCCTCCTCATTTGTTTCCTCTCCCTTTCCCTCCTCCCTCCCCCTTTTTTTCTCCCTTCTTTTTCCTTTTTTTTTTTCTTTTTTTTTCTCCTTTCTCTCTTTTCTTTTTTCCCTTCTTTCCCTTCCCTCTTTTTTTTTTTTTCTTCCTTTTTTTTTGTGATTTATTTTGGAGTACTTTGGTAGGACCTGCTCGGAACGGGCCCAGCTAGTCATGTCCTAAGGATCTTATCTTGGCCCTGCTTTACTGCCCATTGACGAGCTACAGAGAATGCGCTTGATGTCAAAAGCATGGAGTGGTTTGCCCTGCCCCCCACATCTTCTGTCGTTCTCTCCCCATCTCAGTTCCGGCCTTCAAGGAGGACTGCCGTCGTACCGTCTGCTTCTTCCGTCTTGGCGGCGTTTTTTTTTCGGCCGTCAGTGCGCATTTCGTTCTGTGTTTCGGCCTTGTGCCGAGGCCTCTTGTTGGAGATACGCGCGCAGGCCGATCTGTGCTTGTGCGCATCTGTGTGTATGAAAGAGCTTCCATGGCTCTTGTGTGGTTCCGTGTTTGCTGTGTGTTTGTCAAGAGTTCTTTTCCCCCGGGCCGTATCCCCGAGCCTTGAATAGGTTCTCTGACACCTGCTGGATGTCTCACAGGATTCTCCCACTCAACCTTCTATAGTACTTGCGGGATTGATTGTTTTTGTGGTTGCTATATGGTCTTCCCGGTCAGCTAGGCCGCAATCTTGGTTCTGGTGGTTGTTCCAGGGGCTACGGCAGGATTGACAATGGGCAGGAGCTTCATTTGGCTGCCGATGGGTTCGGGCAGCGCCGCGTTGCCTGGCACGCCGATTT